>OY728140.1:330199331-331449331 GCA_963277665.1 Viscum album
ACTCATCATATTGGTTGATTTCTCATAATCATTGGTAAATGAAACTCCCTCACCATAATCATTCACCATTCATATAACATATTGATCAACCTTTTTAATCTTATACTGTAATAATTTTTCAATATCATTGATCCTATTAGATTTAACAACTAACTAAGAATTCATATTATTGTTTATTTAAAATTAAATTCCAATGCATGGATCCTCTTGTTAAACTCTTAGGAGAAATATTACTTTTCATGGATTGAATTTAGAAACTAATAATCAAATTCAGAGAATATCCCATTAAGAAATAATTCACATATTCTTTTATATTTAATTTTTAAGATTATTTTAGAAATATTATTTATCTTTATTCAAAAAAAAATTATACATATTATCTTCTACGAAATAAATATAGGTGACATCATCCTAATAAGTTTCAAAAATCCCTCAATGAAAAAAGAATATTTTTTTGTTAAAATAATGTATCATATCCTTTAATGTTCCAAATGATTTATATTCTAGATTAGAAATATATATTATCAACCTAATAATAATAAACTATTAATTATTATAGATTTAATATGATTTTTTACATACCTGAATATCATTTGAATTTATTCATCCTTATATTCTAGTAATTTTGTCTTTCACCTTAATGGGTGGCTGAGGAACTTGTTATTTTACAACAATGATAGATATATATGGTTTGGTGCTAAATATTAGTGGATTTTTTTCTTATATATAGAGGGATATCATTCCTATAAGTGTCATGTCATTAATTTTCATGTACAAAATTTTCATGGTGAAAACATAATTCTAGTCTATGATTGACATAACATCATTAAATGTAAACTTATTTATGAACTCGAAAGTAGAAGAAAAATTGTAAAATATGAACAAATTCCTTATAGATAAACTATTATGAGGTTAACCATGAACTGATACCAATTGAAATGGATGTTTTTGGTATGAACCTCACACTAATATGCAGTGAATAAATGTAGGAGAAATTAATTTCAATTTATAACATTTTAAAACTTTTTATTTATCAATATTTGTTAAATTGGTAACACTTATTCTGTCACTCCCAATATTTTTTTTCCATGCAGGACAACTAAACACACACACTGTAACATCCTGAGAGAATTCAAATTGTAATTAATTAATTAATTTTACTATAAATTAAAAAAAATTAATTAATCAAAATACGTTTTGAATCAAAATATAACTTATTACTTTATATTTCAAGAAAACATATTTTTATTAATATATATATATATATAATATACAAATTTATTTCAATCATATATACGTATATGTGTATTATTTTGATTATTTTTGCGTAGAAAATCAATATTTTGAAAAATTATTATTTCATAATATTTAAATATATTATATGTTATAATAAAAAATTAAATTATTAATAATATTCAAGTATTAATATTATTTTTTTAAAATCATATAAAATGTGAATAAAATATAAATTTAAAATAAAATATTTTTATTCTACTTAAAAAAATAAGTATGGTAAACCATACTATTTTATAATTTATGAAATATTTATTGTTTATATATGTATATGTGTATATATATATAATAATTAAATTTTAAATAATGATTAAAATGATTTAAAAAAGTTTAATAATTGAAATAAATGAAGATAATATGTACAAGGCATCAGGTTCGTTCGAGTCGAGACAAGTGGGAACTGTGGGTTATTGGGTCTTTGAGAATAGTTCGTGTGGCTGGAGGGAGAGCACGATTAGGAGCTGAGGAATTTTTGAGGGATCATCTTCATTTTCATCTAAGTCTTAGGGAGTTGTGGGCAACACATATCTAAACAAGATTACAATATTTGGATTCTTTGAGTTCGAACGATGAGTCACAAGATAAATCTGATCTCAGATGGACTTAAGGTTTCAATATTTGTTGAGTTAGATTTATCTTGTTTCTACTATCCAGAACTGCTTATCAGTGTGTCGTTATTCAGTTTTGGAATCAGAGTCTTCAAGATAATCCTATCTATTTTATCTAAATTGACGTATTAATTCCTCATTTGTCATTGCCTTCATTTATCTTTATCTTGTTTCATATGCTCTTAATTTCTAAATGCGTTCAATTCAGTGTCATTGTTTTTTATTGGATAAGTTTGTTTTAGTTTCAACTGTCATTATTCAATGCAATTCAATCAACAATGTCTCCTTACAATGACTATATTTTAAATAATGAATTTTATTTGGAATGTATTTTTTCAACTTTTGTGTGGTTGTGGTGTGATCACAACTAGTTGCAAATAATATTTTTTGTTTATTCATTTATTTTGGATCATTGAAAATGATGCATCTTTTTTTTATCTATAAATTTAATCTATCATTTTATATCCATATCTCTATCTTATTATTAAATGATGTGATTAAATATACATTTTTTATATCCACTTCCACTACAATCAAATATATAAATTAATATAAATCATCAAGTTACAAACAAACTATGTATATTAAACAGTAAAATTATAATTATAAATAGATCAGGGAGAGGATGTCTCTGAGGAAGTTAGGGTTCCATTTTTTCCTATGTGTTGTGCTTCTAGGTTTTAAGAGTTTGAGAAATAAGTAGTGGTAAATGGAATGAGTAAAGGGATTTCCACTTTTGGTAAGGGATTTAATAAATTTTCTTGTCACCTTATTTTTAATCACAAATTATAATAATATAAGGAAATTTATTTTATTCATGAGTTCTTAAAATAAATTTTTTTTTTCACTCTTCAAACCTTGATAAATTATATCCTGGGATCATTTTATTAAAATGATTTCTGTTTTATGATATGAAACCAGATCATATATTTTTTGTATGCTGCTTTTAATTATTTTCATGATATAATTTTATGTTTATGAAAAGGGATTTTGTTCTTTTAAAGTTACAATCCCAATTATTGTGGGTTTATAATAATTTATGTATATTGATTTCATGTTTTAGACTTCAATGAAGTCAAAAACTATACAGTTAAAACACAAGTTGAATATGTGTATGTTTTTGTTTATGAATAATATATATATATCAATATATATAAATTTTTATGTTTATTCTTTATATATATATATTGAAGTGTTATTTTTCATTCACTTTGATTAAACCAATCAAATATCTAATTATGGTCATAAGATACATGTTTATATTGTAATCAAACATTTATATTAAAATAATTTATTTAACGTTCAAGTTCATTGGTTTCTAATTCCAATTATATGAGTATGAATATATATATACTTATGAATTTTAGTTTACATAAAACATAATTATATATATATATACTCCCATGAAAGGATGATTATATTTGTAATAAAATACTACTTTGACAATTTATGTGTGACACAAAATTATCTATTTGAAATGATTGATTTTGAGAATAAAATGTTATATGTTCGTTATTACTATAATTTTACACCTTCATCTCATTATTTCATGAAAAAAATAAATTAAACAAACCTATCTTTGAAATTTTATGTATGTGAATGATTATTAATCTTCCATGTGGTTTATAAATGATTATATATCATAAGGTTGGGTCGTACTAAGTCGAACATGTAATTTCCAATGATTATTAATATTTATATAATTATATATAAATAAAAGGGAACTTGTTTATATAATGTATGATTATATATATATATATATAATGTAAAAACTACAGTGAAAATTTATATATATGTAAAGAAATCAAAAAATATTTTATATATAATGACACATGAATGTTAAAAATATGCTAGGAAATTGTGGAGTGAACCCAATCCCACACTAGGTTGGTAGTCCCATGAAATATTTAAATGTTTGAAGTTTCCACAGTGTTTTTTTTCAAATGCAAGTGATATGTTTAGTAAAATCACTGAATTATATTTAAAGCACTTTTTTAATGTTTGTAATTTCAAAAGTGATATATTATTTTGAAGAGTAAATGATTTCAATTATGTTTTCAGAATATATTTCAAAAATTATTTTTATGTTATATCTAATGAACTTTAGAATTAATTTAGCAATTTTTTTCAAATAAATATATCTTAAAAATAATTACAATGATTTAAAATCATTTTATTGGATAATTTTAAGGCTTAAACCATGTTTTGAAATGTTTTTCACTGGTATCATAGAAGTCCTATTTTAGTTGTCATCACTATTGGAGTTAGCACAACAGAAGTGTAGTATGGATTTTTTTTAAAAAAATGTCAAAAATGTAAGTGTTTTTCTAATCCTATAGATCATAGACCAATAAAAGATCATCAATTGTAATAAGTTTTGTGTAATTGTTCTATTATTTTTATAAAATCAATTAAAAATCATTTTTAAGCACTGATTCTAGATGTGTGGGATCGAGGTGTTATAATTGGTATTATAGGAATAGTCTCGAAAACTCTGCAGATTATAATTTTTCTCTAAATGAAGAAAAAATATACACATTAGAGTTTTATGTAGTTACTTATTTCCCCTTAGACACTCTTTAATAATATTGTTGAAAATTTATAATTTTCTTAAGTTCTACGTACAAATTGTGAGTTGGCAATTCCTTTAAGGGGGGGAGGAGATTGTAACCCCCTGAGAGAATATAAATTTTCCTTAATTTATTAAATTTTTTGTAAATTAAGAAAAACTAATTTCAAATAATCAAAATATGTTTTGAATAAAAAACAATTCACACTTAATATTTCTTCAATAAATATTTTTTTAATACATATATACATATATATTTATATAATTTATATAAATTGATTTCACGTTTATTTATGAATATGTGTATTATTTTGATTATTTTTTCATCAAAAATTAATATTTTATAAAATTAATATTTCATAATATTTAAACATAATATATGTTGTAATAAATTATTACATTATTAATAAGATGCATGTATTATATTTGTTATTATTTTGAAAGATTATAACATTAGAATAGTATATAAATTTAAAATGTACTATTTTTATTCTGTTAAAAAATGAATAATGGAAATCATAATATTGTATATTTTATAAATTATGTATATTTAATATAAGTATATCAATTTATAACAATGAAATGATAAATAATAATTAAAAAGATATATTCTATTTTTAATAATCCAATAAAAAATGAAGATAAGATATACATGGCATCAGGTTCATTTGAGTCAAGACCAAAGGGAACTGTGGGTGATGGTGTCATTGAGCATAGGTGACGAGGTAGGAGGGTGAGAAAGACTAGGAGTCTAGGCGTTTGTGAGGGTTGATATTCATTTTCATCTTCATCTTCATCTTCTGGAGTTAGCGCCAACGTAGATCCCAGCAAGATTACAATATCTAGTTTCTTCGATTCCAAACGATGAGTTACAAGATGAATCCAATCTTAGATGGACTTAGTATTTATTTTATTGTTGATGTATGTTTGTCTTAAATTTAACGTTCATATCTACTTATAGGTGTGTCCTTAATCAGTTTCGGAATCTGAATATTCTTGAAAATTTTACCTATTTTACCTAATATGATGTATTGATACCTCGATTTTTGTTGCATTCACTTTTCATCATCTTGTTATGTACACTATAAATTTTCAAATGTGATCAATTCAATGTCAATTTTTTTTATTGGATCTGTCTATTTTGGATTCAAGGGTAATTATTCATCATATTTCTATCAATGATGTATCTGTCAAATGCTAGTCTTTTAAATTCTAAAATTCATTTTGAATTTATTTTAGTAAACGTTTTTGTGGTTGTGATTTGATCACACGTATTTCCAAATCATATCTTTTGATGATTCATTTATTTTTGTTCATTGTATAGGCTTTGAATTTTGTGTTATCTATCAATTTATGTAATCTTTTGGGATCCATATCTATTGTCTTATTCTCAGACGTTGTGATTTAATTTAAATTTCTTATCTCCACATTTACAACATGTCGATATACTAATTAATAGAATGTAGAATGTCAGAAATAATCTATGTATTTTAAATTGCAACATTATAACAATAAATAATGTATGGAGATGTAGTCAAATAAGAATTCAAGGTACCATTTTTTCATGTGTGTTCGACATCTCTATTCTAAGAGTTAGATAAACAAGCATTGGTTAATTGAAGGAGTAATGGGATTTCCAATTTTGTTATGGGGTTTCAAATATTTTTTTTGACAATTTATTTTTCATCCCAAATTATAATTATGTAGGGGAATTTATTTCCCTCATGGGTTGTTCAAATATAAATCAAGATATTTTTTTTCTTTTGAAACATTTATATATTATAATAAGGGATCATTTTATTAAAAGTATTTGTGTTTTATGATATGAAACCAGATTATATATTTTAGTGTTCATCTTTTAATTATTTTTAAGATATAATTTTAGGTTTATGAAAGGGGATATTGTGGTTTTAATGTTTTAATCCATATTTTTGTGCTTCTATTATTATTTAATTATTTTGATTTATTTTTTTAAACTTTTAAAAATTAGACCTCTCTACATTTGACACACAAATTGAATATGTGTGTGTTCCTTTTGTATGATATATATATAAATTATTATATATATATTTTCATGATTTTTATTGATATATATATATATATATTAATGTGTTTTTTTCATAAACTTTAACTAAACCATCCATGTTTCTCATTTTGGGTGGAAGTTAAATATGTACATGCTAATCAAACATATATATAAAAATAATTTATTTAACATTCAAGATCAATGGTTTCTAATTCCAGTTCGATGATTATGTATATATAGATATGTACTTTTAAATGTTTTGTTCCATAAAAAACAAGTACATATATATATACATACATGAAAATATTATTGAATTTTTTAATGAAATTATACTTCGATAATTTTTTTCACAACACATAATTATCAATTTTTATTTATTAATTTTAAGAAGATGAAATTATATTTTTGCTATTGCTATTATTTTATACCATCATTTCATTATTTCTTAAAATAATTAAATTAAACTAACATGCCTTTTAGATTTTAAGTATCTGATTGATAATTAATCTTCCATGTCGTTAGGAAAAGTTTATGTATCATAAGATTTGGTCATACCAAGTTGAAAATGAAATTTCTAATGAAGATTAATATTTATATAATTATATAAAAATAAATGTGACCATGTTTATTTGATGTATGATTAAATATATATATATATATATATAAATTTAAAGTTAAAACTCTCGTTAATTTATATATATAAATCAAGCTTAAATGTTTTTATAAAACCCCACACTTGAATGTTGTAAATATAATAGGGAATTTGGAAGTAAATCCAATCCCTCACTAAGTGGGTAGGACCATGTTGGATATTTGATTCAAGTTAGCACAATGTTTTTTTAAAAAGCCTGCAATATTTTTTCTAAAATACCTGGATTATTTTTAAATCTTTTTTTAAATTTATGTAATTTATAAAGGGATATAGTATTTTAAATCATAACTGATTTTAATTATATTTTCAGAATTATTTAATGAGGCATTTTAATTTAATTATATAAAAAATATTCAAAATAATTTACCAAAGTTATTTTCAAATTAATATTTCCTAAAAATTATTTCAACAGTTTCAAAACCTCTTATTGGGAAATTTTTATGCTTGCCCCACATTTTGAAATGATTTTCATAGGAATCTTAGACATCTTATTTCATATCTCATCACTTTTGGAGTTATCACAATAGCTGTTTAATAGGAATTTTTTTATTATTATTCAAATCTTATTAATGTATGTTTTTTTCTAATCCTCTAAAAACCTATACCGGTAGAAGTTCCTCTATTGTAATATGTTTTGTGTAGTGGTTCTGTTGTTTTTGTAAAAATAATTGCCCATCGTTTTTGTGCACTAAGTCCAGAAGCACATGATCAGGGTGTTATACACACACCCACAAGATGTAAAGTGTATTTCAGTGGTTCAACACTAAATTTTAGATGGATAGTAATTTGTGTAAACAGGATTCCTCTGATATCTCACTACCCTCTATATAGATTATATTGATACAAAAATGTTTGGGCAAGAACTTGAAAATCATTTTTTCACATATCCAAACTATGATATGGTATATCCAATACTTAGTATCATTCAACGTCCTTTTAATGATAGTTTTTATATAATAACTAAAAATTATATATCCAATTTGAAAGATGAAATATTTTTATGTGATTTTTTGAATTCTTTTTCTACTCCATTAATATCCATTTTAAAATTAATGGACTTAGAGGTATAGAAATTATAATACCCATAAGGAATTTTCATTCTATTCATAGTAGAATGTCTGAGTGATCTCACTCTTAAATTGGAGAAATAATTATTCTTCATCTTCATATTCTTTTATGTGAATAGGTGTGAATAGTTCCCTTCGTATTTATATTGTAGATCTATACAACAAATATCTTAGTTATCCCATCTATAAAAATATTTCATTTACTTTAGTGAAAAATAATATTACATTATATATTACTATTCAATTTTTCTTCAACAAACAAGGATATAATCAGTGATGAGTATTTTTTTACTCGTGGATTATATGAGTGATAAGAAATATAAGATCTCTTCACAATAAATAAGCGAACAGTATCAACATTATATATATATATAAATAATGACATCATGAAGTGATAGTTAGACCATGGTATTTTATTTTTCATTACTTTTATTAAGATTTATTATGTGAATACTTATTATGAATTTCCAGGAATGTTAGTAATTCATATTTCCTAGGATCTATTTATCCCAAATGATACAACTTTTCTTCTTGAGAACTACCAATAACTGCATAAAAAATAAATATCCATTGTAGTTATCACTTTTAACCATCAATGTAGTATATTAATAATTCTTTGATATCTAAAAAAGTTCATAATTTCTATGAATAAATTTGGAACCACCTATGGGTATATATAATTATATATCTTAAAATTTTTAGTTGTGTAATGTACCTTCAAAACCCATAGTGCTTAAACATTTTTTCTTTTTAAATTAGGGTATTATCCCACATCCCTCCATGGTAATTTTCATGGTGTTATACTGAATATACCTATTTGAAACTTTTATGATAGTTTATTCTATTATTTACAATAAATATTCTACCTAAAATATATTCTTATTCATTCCTCATAAATTATTCCTGAATAATGATGTAAATGATAATGATATATTTTTTTATTAAAGATCTTTATACCATGGATCAACTAGATTCAACATTCTGCATAATAGAATAATTCTATATATCTCATATCAATGGATAACATGTATGATCGTGAACATTCGATCAACTGTCAGTCACGTGGTATCTTAGTAGATCATTAGGCATGCATTCATGTAATCAGTTGTTAGAAAATATGGCCAGTGTATCAACCACACCATATCAAGTGTATGGATGATCTATATATGCTATATTATGTTTATCATCCATATGATTTTGATTAACTGTAATGCTAATTCATCTCATGGAAGTCAAAAACTTGTATCTTATTTTATGTCTTTTTGTACTAAAATAATAGTGTCATGATATATAAATAACTTTTTATTAGATCACAGTCAACAAACAATCATATTTATTCTTCATAAACATTATCTATTATTGTGGCTCAAAAAAATATTCACGATAGTATTGTTTGTTAGGATCAACTTTCGTAGGATTTACTTGTATTCTATTACAAATTTGTTATAATAATTTTATTATTATTATACATTTGCGTTTTATCATAACATAGTTCCCAATTTCATTTTGAAATTTACAAAAAAGCTTCAACATCATGACTTAAAATTCCACAACACTACATTAATACCCCAATTCACTCCCATGATTTCTCTATTATCGTTAAATGAGTTCTGTAAATTCCAGATGACTTTTATGTGCAAAATGATGTTTCCTTATTACCTTAATGAATGAAATTTTTTAACTTTTACGTATCACTAAAAGAGAACATAACATTATGTAGTGGTATTCATTATCTCTATATATATGGTATATGAATGTAGTTACCATTACATTAATGATGATTTTATTATACTGATAATCATGCCCATAATTTATAAGATATAAACAAGTTCTCTAAATTCAAATATTATGTAGACTTCAACTATTCTATTATTTCAAAACATCATCTTAAATAATTGGATGGAACTCATTAAGGTACCTTCATTATTTTCCTCAAAACATTCATCATATTAAATTATAATTTTTCGTCTAATTTCTCCATTTTTCTCAAATCATCTAAAAAATTTCCTTATAAATAAATAAAAATTCCATAAATCCGAAAGGTACAAGATATCCTCGGTCTTATGAATTATGGAAGGAAACATGAAATACTAATCATCCAGTATAATACTTATTCTTTAGATATTATTCTTCAATATATTAAGATCCATTATAATTCAATATATTATTATTCCTTGAAAATATGTACAACCCACCCAATATGGGCTCATTAAATAATATTACTCCCATAATGTTTTTATTATTTTTTTGTGATAGTTATAGAAACAAATTCATGAATTTTTCATTATATATTTTATTGAACATTCAATGGGTGAAGAGACTAGGTGAAATATTGTTACTCATATTTACAGTTATATATAGAGAAAATAATAATTTCCTTCAAATTTCAATGATGTGATTTATCAGTAAAATATATTGGAATAACATATATATCAACCATAAATGGAAGGGATAAAACATGTATCTATCAAGAATAAGGGTATTGGGAAGGAAGTGGGGATCATGATTTCATTGAAAATTTTTTATCACACTTGACTATTTTCATGGAAATATATATAATTACAATATGGAGGGAAAAATGATCATGTTTTGGTTTGTAAATATGAAAATTTTAGACACATATGTCTTATTAATTATGATGTATTGAATATTATTTTTCCTAGAAATAATTATTTTTATACAAGGATATGCGGTTTATAATTTCCTCTATTATTGAATGTGTGTAACAAAATCAGTTTTTTATATGTCGATTTCGAGACACATGATGTGTTATAATATTTACAAATAATAAATAAAATATCACCATCCATTATTGATACATTTTGATGCATTTTATGTGAACAATGTGAATCTCTTCCTTATTATTTGAGAAGAATATGTTTTCCATATAATGGATAATGAAAATAAATAATTCATAAAATATATTCAATCTTTTCATAGTATACATGGTGTAGTTGGAGTAAAAAAGGGTTCATGGGAATCACTAGTCTACCGAGATGCCAAACAAGTACAAATGATGTAAAAAAAATAGATTTATTAATCAAAAATATAAAAGTCTATAAGTCAATAAGTCAATATAATTATGTAAATTTATGCATGTTTATCTTTACAATCATGTATCAGAAGGAACTATATATAAATGTAGGCAATATGTATACTTCCCTTAAGAGTAATGTGGGAATATTTTGTTAACAGATCTCACAAAAAAACAATGGTATAATTTTATTACATCATACTAGTTATTATAGGTCCATATTATACAATTATGAACTAATAATGATGTTGAGTTTATCAATAGAAAGATATAAAATCATATAAAATGTATGTGTGAAAAATTAATGATTAATAAGTTTTAAATCCATAATAAAAGAAATTAATAGAGCTCAAAAACTGGATAATATATAATTTTCCAAGGATGATACTCATTAATAATGATATACTAAATATTATTTGTAATATTTATTCATGAAACTAGTTTGCATTAAAAAATAACTCTTTTTTATGTATGGGTTAAGTGAAGACACTATACATGACATGTATTAGGGAGAAGACTATAATAAAATATTTTCAAAATTTCTTATATTCATTATTTTCACTAAGTATATGTGTCAACAAATGTATCAATCTATAGTGGATAAATGAAATTATCAATGATACTTTCCATAAATGACTTCATAAATATGTTTTAAAAAATTCATAGAATTTGTTTCAAAAAACAATGTATCATTTTTATAGAGAATGAGAATAATTTTCAATTAAATATTCAAAAATATATAGATGAATTTATTATAGAGTGGAATAGTTTAAGGCATGAAAAATAGTCTTGATTTTATTTATATAAGAAAATGTTTATGAAAAAGTAATTTAATATTTTCAATCAATATTGATATAAAGGAGTAGTTCATTGATTGAGGAACACAAAATTTTTAATGGTAATAAAATTGGAATACGTAAATGAAGAATTTTGTATTTATAGAAAAATAAATTTAAATAATATTGACCCTAAATATTTTATTTTAGGAGTAGGATAATGGCATTGAATATCTATCTTGATATTATTGAGAAGTATAAAATAGGAGATATTTTCTTATGACTAGAAATTAATATTATAATTTGAGTCATGATGATTTATTAGAAGAAGTTAAAAGATGAATATATGATTATTTGTAATAAGTTGTGGTTTTTTACAATGTATACACTATAATAAATGGAATTGATATATAGAATAAAATTATAATGGAACCATTTAAAATGATATTATTAATTCTATACTCAATGAAAATATATTGGTTCAAAAAACACTAAAAATACAACAAATTATACTTTTTAATAAAGTTCATGAAGAATAAATTTACATTTAATATCATGATTGATTTCTATAAATCATGATTAAAATAATATCAGTCAATTATACTCTCTCCATTATGGTTTAAGGGATGAAAATGTAGAATAATATTCATATCATGATCAATATTTAAAAATATATTATATTCCATTGTTGGGTAAATTATCAAAATATATACATTAAAATTTAGTATGATAGATTAATTGTTGTTCACATTTTTTGTGGTTGACTGAATTTTTTGGTGATAAAATTTATATCAATAAATGGAGTTCATTGAATTCATGAAGATTGAATTTGATAGGTATATGTTTTTAGTTATAAACGTTCCAATTGATCATAGGTTAAATGAGGAACTCATGGAAGTTTTATTTCTCAGTATAAGTATGTTAGTGACACAATAACATAACTTGTCATTATAGAGATAATGTATTTGGAAATACATTTTCTCTACCTTTATTATGTTTTAAATTGAGGAATAGGAATACAAGAGATAAATTATGTAGTTTTTGAAATGTATTGTAAGGTTATAATACCTTTCTAATTAAAATTATGCCATTATTTTTTTACCAGTCACTTGAAAAGCTATAAAATATTATGCAAATAAAGTTGTGTTCATTAGATGAAAATAATAGCTTTAAATATATATTTAATAGCGGATTAATGATTATTATATCAAGTAAAGATCATTTGAGTTTTTTTGATTTATATATATTTATTTGTCTATCATAGCTGGTGATGGAAACTCATCCTCATGTGGTTTATTCATAGTGATTTAACTAATCATTGGACAACAATGAATAGATATTTAAAACTATATGGTAGTATTGAATATGAATACATTATTTTTATTAAATCCTATGAAAACTATTTTCATTAAAAAATATATTTATGAAATTTTTATTTAGTTGTGTTATAATATTTTGATTAAATGTGAAAACCATATTACTAAAAATAATAAAAAAACATATTAAAGAACTCAAGATTGATGTACATATATATAATTTACAATATTATATAGGAGAATTATTAATAAGGTATTATAAAATTATAATATTTGTTTACTCAATATCTAATTTTGGATGACATGATGAATACACTATTCTTAAAATTATTAAAAATGATTGCCTCTGGAGTTCAACCATCTCCCATAACAAGATGGATTTATAAAAGGATCCATACCAAAATAACTTTCTTTTAATCATTAATTATTGTTTTTAAAAATAAATATATTCATTGATATACAAATTTAGAAATAGGTATTATATTCTATAAGTTTATTTTTACAAAAATATTCCATTCATTTGATAATTTATTGAGATTACTCTGCTACTAAAACATCTAAAAAGTAATCTCTAGGTTTAATTAAATCATATACCTAAATAATAAAACATTATTCATGGCAGTAAAATATTTTATTAATAGGAATAAAAAGTGTAATGAGTTATTTTGAGTCTTATAGAAGTAATTTTTTGGTTACTATGTACTTTCCCTTACTATTGTCTAAAAATTAATAGATATATATTTTAAAAGAATGTTAATTATTGATGTTTTTTTCTATGTATTAGTGGGGTTATAATAATTTGAAGATAATTATAATGGATTGATGTTATGGTATGCTGATGTTATAGGATCATAATGGTATTTGACCAAAAATTAGTTTGGGATGTATTGTTTGTGAATTATTATAAAATTAAAATATTATCCATTGTTACCTCCTTAATAATTAAACGATTAGATCTATCAATCTATTACCTTTTCCTATACATGTTGGGAATAGATATGAATTAAGTGGGAAATATCACAATAATAAAATTGCGATTTGATGATGAGAGTTTCACCCAATTTAATGACAACATCCTAGTATATATTGGTTTTTATCCTACTCATACACATCTTCCATCTTATTATCAAATAAATTAGGGGAAAGTGTATTTCCTTGGACCACATTCATTGAAAAAACATGTATGATGAATTTACTAATGTACATTAATTTAAGTAGTCATAGTCTATATGAGTCATCCTTTATCATGGGAAGGAGACCATTAATGTCCCTCAAGTGTCCGTCCTAAATAATGAGAATGATCTTATTAAACAATCTCAATAATCAAGACTAGATATATCAAACTCCCTTTGATATCTACAATATTTTAATTTTTTAGGTTGGCTTAGTTATCATCTCATCTAGGATATACCCATTTTTAGAAAAATCCAAGACACAATTCATTCTTCATTCTTCTTTATTGTATGGGAAAACATATCCATATACATCATAACTACTATATTTCTCTTTCATCTATTGTAAGTAACCAGATCTTCTTTTAAGGTATGTTCTTATTTCTATGGTCGATTTTGAGAAATAGAGGAAATTCTAGAAATTTTATAAGTACACACCATGTACTTTGTGAGTACACGTTGTGTACTGCCTTGTCGTAGGAGGCCGTGTGCTATCCGTGTAGGGAAAAACACATAGCTGTGTGGGAGTGACTTAGAGGTCGAATATAGTGTAGTACGGAAATAGAGAGTACACGCCATGTATTTCAAATATACACGCCGTGTACTTTTTTTTCATTAAATGCACCAGGGTCGCGTCTAATCACCAGAATTCTCTTCTTTTGGGTTTTGTTTGACCGAGAGCTCCATACGGACGCAGATCTTTGACGGATCCCTGAGCGTGCGTTTGTCCTTCGAATTGAACACCATTTTTTGCATTGGAATCACATTAGTGAGTTATCTCTTCTCCTAGAGACTAATCTTCTATTTTCTCCTCTCTCGTGAGATATCGTGGGTTGAACGTTTTAGACGTTTTTTTAGATCTTCAGTGTTATAATGAAATTCAAGCCTTGAGGTTCTCATATAGAAATATCCTAACACCAAGGTAGGTGGTTTTTGTCTTTCTGTTGAATGCCTTTGAGTATTATGTGCAATTTCCACCAATACCCCATTCAAGGGTATTGGTGTAAATTGCACATAATATTCAAATACTATCAAGGGAAAGGCACAAAACACCTACATAGACGTTAGGATATCGCTATATGTGATGCTCGAGGCTTTAATCTCCTTAGAACACCCATGATCGACAAAAATGTCTAAAATGTTCAACCAATTATTTCTCATGAAAGAGGATAAAAAAGAAGCTGAGGATCTTGGGTAAGAGAGATCTCACCGATGATATTCCAACGCAACCAACAATGATTGATTTAGCGAACATATGCATACTCGGGGGTTCGTCGATGATCTATGGCCGTACGGAGCTCTTAGTCGAACGAGACGTAAATGAAGAGCATTTTGGCAATTATACATGACCCCGGTGTATTTAATGAAAAAATGAAAGTACATGGTGTGTACTTTTGAAGTGCATGATGTGTACTCTCCATTTCTTTACTCCACATTAGGTGGCCTCCAAGTCACCCCACACAGCCATGTGTGTGGCCCTACATGTCTAGCACACGAACTCTTATAGCAAGGCAGTACACATCTTGAACTAACAAAGTACATGGCGTGTACATAGAAAATTTCAATAATTTCATATTTTTCTCAAAAATGACAGGATAAGGAAGAACATAACGTAAAAGAAGATTTGTGTTCTTACAAACTCCCCCCCCCCTAAAGAAATTCATCCACAAATTTCCCTAGCAAGGCGTAAAAGAAGAAAACTCGAATAGCTCAGTCCACTGTGCTCGTACATCAGCCTCCCTCTCCCATGTCACGTCATGTACCCTCTTGTGCTTCCATAGCACTCATACCATAGGAACATACCGGATATAGGGAATCCTTGTACTACGATCATAAATCTAGATAATATGCTCGTCGAATGAGGCATCCACCTCTAACTCAACCTCCTCGGGTTGAAGGACATTAGTTGGGTCTGAGAAACAAAGCCGAAGCTGGGAAACATGGAAGACATCATGCATAGCTTGGTACCTCTGAGGTAACTCCAACCGATAGTCGATCGGCCCAACTCTCACCAACACCTCAAACGGACTGACGTATCTTGGTGAAAGTTAACCATGTCTCCTAATCCTTCTATGTCCCAACCATGGTGTGACACGCAGGAAAACCTGATCCCTGACCTCGAACTTTAGAGGTCATCTCCGCTGATCTGCATAAGATTTGGGACGATACTGTAAAGTAGCCATCCTCTTCCAAATCAACTCGATCTTCTATGTGGTATCCTAGATAAGACGAGGTCCCAGTATAGGTTCCTCTTCAACCTCCATCCAACACATGGGTGATCCGCATGGCCTACCATACAAATCCTCATAAGGTGACATCAGAATAGTTTCTTGAAAACTATTATTGTAGGAATACATCACTAATGGTATATTTCTCTTCCATTAACCTCCAAAATCTAGAATACATGATTGGAGAATGTCCTCAAGCACCTGAATTGTATGCTTGGACTGGCCATCAGTCTGGGGATGGTATGTTGTACACAAATGTACTTGTGTACCCAAATCTTTTTGAACCCCCTACTAGACCCGAGAATTAAAGCGTGTATCCTAATCTAATACAATGGGGTGCAGATCTCCTAATAGACGTATAATATCTTGAATGTACAACTATCCCAGATGATAAACTCTGAAGGTCTCCTTTATCGAAAATAATTGAGAAACCTTTGTGATTCTGTCAATGACAACCCATACTGCATCATTCCCTGAAGGCGACCTCAGAAAACTGGTCACGAAATCCATCGCAACATCGTTCCTCTTTAACTTGGGAATGGGTAACTGCTGTAGAAGTCCTACTGGTCACTGATGCTCCGCCATCACCTTTGGACAGGTGGAACACCTCATGAAAAAACCAGCCACATCTCTCTTCATACATCATCACCAATACTGGCAGTTTATATCACAATACATATTTATGACGTCAGGATGAACTTCCCAAACTAAGGAATGAATGTTCTACATCAGCTCCACACGTATGTCTGCTCACACCTATATGCACCCCTATAAATGCAAGACATCATCCTCACCTATGATCCAACCAAGAATAGGGTCCTCTATTGACACACTTTCTCATAGGACAAGGAATTCTGAATTTGATAGCTTCCTCATACATAATCGATTAAGAAGGGTAGAGGTAACAACTATAGAAGATTGAAAAGTATTACCCTTTATGTCGTGCACCTCCAAATGCATCTCAGAGAAAAAAATCCATAAGATGCCACTCACTGCTGGCTTCTTTAAGTACATGTATCTGAGTTCTCTTGCTCAGCACATCAACCACCACGTTACCCATACTAGGCGTATAGGAAATCTTGAAATTGAAGGACTGCAGGTACTCAACCCACCAATGATGTCTCAAATTCAGATCACCTTGACTGAAGATGTACTTGAGACTTTTATGGTCGGTGAAAACCAAAAAATGATCTCCCAGAAGATAATGTATCTAACAACGTAAATCATCAACAATAGCTTCCAACTCGCGATCGTGTGTCAGGTAATTCTTCTCATGTGGCCTCTACTGCCGAGACCAGTATGCTACGAATCCATCTCCCTGCATAAGCACGTCTCCCATCCCGATACCAAAAGAATCACAGTAAATAGTATAGCTCTTTCCCGACTCTGAAAATACATGTATCGGTGCTGAAGTCAACCTCTACTTCAGATCCTAAAAGGCTGACTCACAAGAATATGATGACAAGAACTTCATTCCCTTTTTAGTCAGGCCCATCAGTGGTGCTGCTAAGCTTGAAAAGTCCTATATGAAGCATCTGTAGTGGCGAGAAAGCCCCAAAAAAATCCATACCTCAAAGACATTTTTCGGCTGCTCCCAGGAAAATACTGCTCTCACATTCTCTTTGTCTACTAATAATCTTGTCTTTGAGATAACATGACCCAATATGTGAATCTAATCCATTTAAAAGTAGCATTTTGAGAACATAGCATACAAATAATGCTCCCTGGGTGTACTCAGAATGATCTCATGTTGTGTGGCATGGTCGTGTCAAGTGTGAAAGTACACCAAGATAACTTCCACGAAGACTACCATGATGGAATCCAAGTATGGATGGAATACTATGTTCATCAGTTCCATGAAAACTACAGGTGCGTTCGTGAGACCGAATGACATAACCATATACTCGTATAGACCATACCTACTCCGGAAGGCTGTAAGAGGTATATCTGATGGTCTAATGCACAACTGATGATAACCAGACCTCAAGTCAATCTTTGAGAACACCAATACTCCTCGAATCTGATCAAATGGATCATCAGTCCTCGTTAAGGGATATCAGTTCCTGACCATCAACTAGTTCAACTTCTGATAATCTACACATAGTATAAGGGTACCGTCCACCTTTTTCGCAAACAGTATAGGCGAACCCTAAGGAGAAGTGTTGGGTCATATGAAACCCTTTGCCTATAATTCCTCCAATAGCTTCTTGAGCTCCTGCAACTCAGGTGTAGCCATCCTATAAGGAGGAATGGATACCGGTGGTGCTCCTGGAATGAGCTCAATAGAAAAGTCTACCTCACGCTCTAGAGGGAAACCTAAAAATTCCTCTAGAAAGACGTCCCTAAAATGATACACCACTAGAGGAATGTCTAAATATTAAGTCCCCTGGACTTCCAGATATAGATTGGAAATCTAGGTTGTAACTCCTCCTAACCCATGATGCTCGGGTGCAGATCTACTTGAATGGACATCCCTTTCTCCCTTCTGATGGAATGATCTGCCCTATGGTGATATGAAACTCACCCTACAGCGACAGCAATCAACGACTGCCTAGAATGGAACCAAACATTCTATCCTAAGAATGAAATCATAGCTTTTCATCTCTAGGACATAGAGGTCCAATAGAAATTGACACCCATGAACCTCATGATGGACCTCCTTGCACTAACATACACTAGATTTTCGCATCCCCAATAGAGTGTCCAGTGTCAAGATATAGGATAAAGAAAGGATACAGAGACCAAGGCTCTCTAGAATATCAAAAGATATAAAGCTATGGGAGGTCCCTGTATCGAAATGAGTATAAGAAAAAACTATAGAAACTTGAATTGTAACTTGAACTGTAGAGGGTCCGAGATCATGCTCATGCTGGGTCTGCTTCACTACAAATATCTGGCCTGCTCTACAGCCCTGCGACCCTGCCTGACCAGTCTGAGCTGATCCACCCTGCTGTTACTAATATCCTAGTGACTGACCACCATGGCTGAGACCTGCAGCTCATCCTGAACAACCGAATCAACTCCAGTTCCCAGACTGGTGAGAAACTGGTGGAGTTGCTCCTATACGAGGAGTCATAAACAAACCCCCATAAAAGGCCCTGGTGACAAGACCTAATAGAAATGCTGAATATGGCCCATCATGCCGCAATATTGGCACTCCACTGGGTCTCTCTGGAAATGCGGCCTCATATTCATGCTTCTACCGCATTCGTAGCACACCAGCAGGCTACCAAAAGGTGCATCTCACCTACTCTAATATCCTCACGGAGACTCCCTGTGACGCTTCCTGCTATAAGTTGGAGGAATACTAATTCTGTATGTTGAAGTGACCTAGATCATAGCTCCATAATCGTATGATTGTGCTCTATGATCAGCGCCTGGTTGACTATGGAGGATATCAATGTCAACCTCAAGGTTTTCACCTACGATCAGATGTTGTGCCTCAGAACATCCTCAAACTTCCGTGCAAGGAATAAATCATCGCCTCCTGGAATAGGTGTCAAATGTTTCAACTCTATAAAGTGAGAGAAATACTCCATAATAGAATGAGTACCCTGCTCTAGACTCCTGAACGCAGGGGCTCGATCAACCCTCAAGGTCACTGGGTAGAAGTGCTTGTAGGAGATGCACTAAAACTCATCCCAAGCCATACTCTGCAGGCATCCGGCCCGGGAGATCACCTCCCCCCACTTCTTGGCGGAGTATGGGAGCATGTAGGTAGTGAGCTTCACCCTCTTATCCAGAGGTATCTCAGGATGCTCTAAAATCATCAATATAGCTTCTAGTAATGACCCTATAACCTGCGGTCCTCCATCACCTTAGAAAGTAGGAGGATGGTGCTGTTGAATGACCCGCGTCAATTTTACCATTGATGGGGAAGGAGGCGGCACTTCGTGAATAGTCTGCATCATCCTCAAAAATCCCACTCTGAACTGAGAATCCGATCCTATGTGAGGAATAAATGCTGGTTCAAAGGCTGGAACAACTTGAGGATCTGCAGGAAGTCCCCAAAGAGCCATATCCTGTGTCTGATCACCGTTTGGGAACTGGCGTAATACTGAAGGATGTCTTGGTGGAATGACTCTACAAGGTCAATCACACACCTTATATCAAGATTAATAGGGACTGAAAACATATAAGTAAATGAATGGAACAAGAGAATGAAATCATTCATGTAATGAAAAACATGACTACAAAGCGTTTATTTCCCTTACACGACATGTTGCTTAAGTCATTCATATGGGCGTGTAATTCTACTGAAATAGGTCATGCAACACCCTAGACACATGGCGTGTTTTCCTAACACACGGCGTGTACTTGAATACTCTTTCCATGAATGGGTCCTTCTACATGGTTAAGCAACAGGGCTCTCCCTAAGACAAGACTACACAGTGTGTTCAGTGTAGACACGGCCTGTAGTAAAAACGATTCACATGGCCCGTGTCTTTAGTGACATGGATTGACACACAGCTGACACTATATGGAATGTTCTAGAGGGACACGTCATGTATGAGAAAGGATAACACCGACCCGTGTTGTTCGTTACACGGATGGGTACCTAGGTCAGACTACAAGGCATGTGCAAGGAGGACCTGACATGTATACGAAGAGACTCTGTCGACTCGTGTTGTTAGCTACACGGCTGGATACACGAGTTCCACTACACAGTGTTTTCGAGAGTGACACGGCATGTATAACATATGTTTTAATCCATCTGTGTCATTAGTCACATGAATGGACACAAGGTCCCTATACACAGTGTGCACATCTGGTACACTGCGTCTTCTACAAGATTTTCCCAGCCTCATGTCTCATTTCACACAGCCTATGAAACGGTTAGGGACCACATTTCATGTACTTAAGAAAAACTATTCCTTCCCGAATAGAAGCATACACAGCGTGTGTTCATAACTACATGCAGTTTATTATGGGTTTTTCTAGACAGTGAGCCTTAGAAACTACTCTGGAGCCCAAAAAACACTGAAAACAAATAATAAAGTGCCAAATTCCAATCCATGAGGGCCCATACTCCCCGCGAATCAAATTTTGGCTTCTTTCACATGTCATGAGAAACAACAACAAGTAAATGATCAATTAAATTATGATCCATGAGTGCCCATAAAACCTCAAGAACCAGTGTTTTGCGTTCATTCAAACAACACCTTATGAAAACAATTCCCTATCAGGTATTAGGTATTCTATCATGTCATCTATCACAACAGCATGCATATCTAGCACAACACCTATCACAACTACATACAATCACTAATTCACCCTAAATGGCATGGAAAGAATGCATGACATGTGATTTTATATCAAGTTCCTATATGATGCATGAGATGGAATACCCTCATCTCATCGGGTCGCAATAAAAATATAACCTTAATGATATAATCACAAACAACACAACACATGTGAGTCACCCATCAGTGAAAATCAAGTTAACTGTAATATTTTAAAACTAGAAAACTTTCAATAAATGAGGTAAATTGTTTTTCCCTGTACAAGGGTTAGCTACACCCGAGAACAGCTTATTACTAATTACCTATTCCATCTTACCCCTCGTTATAGGCTCCAAACAGTAAGTCAAGAGAGAAGAGTTCCTCTGATACCACATTGCTACATCCTAGTTCCAGAAGCCACCTAGGGGCGCCCCATACCTGGTTGGTCCTATGGCCTCAAGCGCATTTCCCCGAACGCCAGAGGCTGCCGACTAATAGCGAGGGCCTTGGGTGTGATAGTGGGGAAACTATGCCCTCATTGACAGAGTACACATCAGAAGTAAGCAGATATACAAGAGCAGAAACAAAAATAATCCATACAATAATAAACAGCGGAAGACTGAAAGAAATAAACTGGAGCACACATATATAACAGTGATGCATGGTACATAAGTCTATAAAATAGGCATGCTTTTCACAGTGAAGAAAACAAATAGTAATAAACAAAAGTAAAAAAAGAAACAAATAAACAACTCCTTATCATCACATTCCAAAGTTGGCTCCAATGATATCTAGCTCTATAGCAAGTCAAGTACCTAAAGTATAAGGTTGCTTGACCTTATCTATACCTCCATCAATATAATCTGTATGGGCCCAAAAGAAAGATCCATACAGGGTGTGAGACTAAATCCTAGTAGGCATCCACCTGAAGATTTTTTCCTAACAATCAGTGAATATATGGTAGGTAAAAGTACAAAAACCAGTAAATAGGAAAGTAATCACAATTAAACAATCTACAGTTCAGTATCAATAAAAAGCTAAATAAAAATAGGTAACCCTCTTGGATGTATCGCATGAGTTCCCCTATGGTCATACCTAACAAGTATAGTAAACCCTCTGGGCAGTACACTCAGCCTAACCCCTCTGGTTTAGTCATAATAATTCATGAAGACTCTCAAATGAAGCACTCTCATTCAATTCCCCTTATAGTCTAAGGTAGTCAAGAACTCTATGAGGATGCTCGCCCGGTAAATTCACCATATAACCCCAATGTAAAAATAATATCAAAGGAATCTCACTCGGTCAATTCCCCTTATAGCCCAAGATGTTCAAAGACTCTCTAAGGAAGCTCCCTCGGTCAATTCCTCTTATAGACTTAGATGGTTCAAAGTAATTCCTTGTAAATCAAAGACTCTCTAAGGATGATCACTCGGTCTATCCTCTCATAGTCTATAATTCTCAAATAATCTCTGAGGAAGATCACTCAGTCTATCCCCATATATTCTATAATATTAAAAGACATGTTGAGGAAACTCACATTGTCTATCCCTTTATAGTCTACTACACTAGGTTCTCACATCCCTATGTAAGTCAACACATATCAATGCAATAAAACCATAGTAAACCTAGGAATTGGCTGAGTGAGCATCCTCAGAGAGTCTTTGAACGACTTTGGTTATAAGGGGAATTGACCGAGTGAGCATCCATAGAGAGTCTTTTGACCTTGGGTCTATAAGGGGAATTGACTAGGTGTGCTTCCTCAGAGATTCCTTAACTACCTTAGACTATAAGGGGAATTGACTAATTGTGCTTCCTTAGAGGGTATTTATGAATTATTATGAATTAACCAGAGGGGTTAGGACGAGTGTACTACGTAGAGGGTTTCCTATACTTTTTAGGTTGGACCAGAGCAGAACGACTGTGAGTAATTCCTAGAGGATTACCTGTTTGTGTTTAGTTGTTGCTTGATATAGAACTATGGATTGTTTACTACTGAGTACTTTCCTGTTTACTGCTTTCTGTACTTTTACATTCCATATATTCACTAACTGTTAGACATAAATATTTGGGTGGTTTCTTATTGAGATTTAGTCTCACACCCTATTTGGGTCATGCTTTTGGGCCCAAACAGATTATATTTCTACAGGTATAGATAAGGGCAGGCACCCTTCTACTTTAGGTACATGAATTGCTGTGGAAATAGAGAGCATGGGACCATGATTTGGCTTGCGAGGCTGAGGATCTATTTATTTTTTACATTTGAACTTTGGTTTTTTACTATTTCTATTCAGCATTATGACTTGTTTAGATATTTTCCTAGACATATATACCATGCATCATTGTTATATATGTGTGCTCCAGTTTATTTATTTCAGTCATCTGATGTTTATTGTTGTATGGATTATTTCAGATTCCGCTATTGTATATCTGTTTACTTATATTGTGTACTCTGTCAATGAGGGAGTAGTTTCCCCACTATCACAACCAAGGCCCTCGCTGGTATTCAATAGCCTCTGGAATTCAGGGAAATGTTCTTGAGTGCATGTGACCAATCGTGAACGGGGCGCCCATGGGTGGCTTCCGGAACCGGGACGTTACATATGTACTCAAGGTTAAATTCCTCTTAATACACAATATGTATATATATATATATATATTATGTTACCACCTTATATAACATCACTTTATCATTCCGTACGAAAGAGTGTTCTTATATATAAATTATCTTTGATATTACACTCACATAATAAAATATCTAAATTATAAATTATGTTTCATCTTTAAACATCAATTTATAATGTTTGAAGTATATGTTTTTCATTAATATCCTCACAATCAATATGTATTATATAATATTTAGTGTTATCCCATCGAATTATTCATACTATAATTTTTTATAATCATTCTATATTATTTATTCAAAATAAAATCAAGAAAATATTTTCCAAAAACAAAATTTATTAAATCTATATAATTATTTATATATCAAATAACAAAAAGACTTGGAATCTCAATCTCCTAAAATAGTTATATTTTAAAATTTTCTTATTTGATTCTAAATAATATTTTAATTTATCTATGGAAATAGTCTTGAATAAAATTTCTATATTATAATATTAGTATTCCGTATTCCAAATTTCAATAAAATCCATTCCTTCATTTACAACATTTAGTTATCCTTCTTTGTCTTTCAGTACTTATTTATGGTCTTCAACTCTCTTTTTTTCATATAGATTCATGAAATTTTCATTATGATATATTCATATCTAATATATATTTATGGATTATCTTTTTTAATTATTAATGTGAAGGGTCGATCATTATGATAATAATTTCATTTTTACCTTCAAAACTAATTTTCATATAACTTATAAATTTACTAGATAGACTTATTATTAGAAAAAATAAAACACATATCTTTCCACAGAAATCCTTAAAAATATTCCATAATATGGTGTATTTGTACCTTATAGAACATGCTATACATTATGAGGATAAAAAAATTTCATTATAAGGATGAACACTTCTACTAAATTGTAGTATAATATAAAAATAAACTCCTTCTCTTGAAAAATTACTCTTTATCTTATTTTTCAACATGCATTTTAATCATCTATAGTGATAATAATTGTTCACTACAATATATTTACGTGGTTTTCATTTAGATTTTCACATTATCCTATAAGAATGTGGGAACACTTAAAAATCCCACCATGCACTCAAATACATCATAACTATGAAACCCGAGGTCTCTCTGTCTATGATGTTGGAACACATCCAATTAATTTAACTAATTCGATGTGAAATAATTCATACAAGGAAGTATGTAGTTTACAGTACATCACTTTCAACATGATAGATTATGACATTTACATGTTGGATAGTTTCTCACATTCACAATCCCATATAAGATGTTTTATTATACATACATCTCTATTATAAGATGGAACCCTCTACCATTGCATTAACCAAATACCTTAGGGCCAATTAAGCTTAATGGATCATCGATTCACCCATTTTTGTTGATCATTTTCTTTCCAAGTGACACCCAAACCATTACCCTTTTTTATTCATTCTTATGAAATCAAACATTCAATATATTTAAAACATAATTGAGCTTTATGATATACCCTATAGGGGATATACTTGACCACATTCCTACTTTTCCTATGGCTATCCAATTTTATTCATCTAAAAGAAAAAAGATCCATCTCCAAAAATAGTATTTTCCCACTATATAAATTACCACAACATCTTACATTGTATATTATAATCATTCCTGTTATTACCATAGTGCATCTTCTACCTCATAAACACCATAAACTACATGAAATAATTTTTTTATAAATATAAATGTTTTTTTTGGAATTTCACACCATCAATCCACATATTGATAAGGCAATGGATCTACTTTTTTTCATGGGTACCACACAATATTTCTAAAAAACTGCTTGGAAGCCTCATAATACTTTTCAAAAACCATGAGAGAATCCAATGAAATTTAAATCCATTTTTTCATTGCATTTTCTATCAATATGGATATGGCCACTAAACAAAATCCATGAAACTCATCTCAATCATACATAGAAATTATATTAGAAAAAATATTCCATTAATTATAATTTAATGAAAAGTAAAATACATAAAAAATGTGGGATCAATAATATCCTTCAATTTTATTTTTTTCAATTTTACTATTATATGTTTTATTCAAAATTTTCATAACATATTATTGTTATTTAATGTTTATGTTTTTTCTAAAAAAATTAATTCAATTTTCTGATGTTATATAATTATTTAATTCAAAATAATTATTTTTTTCCATGAATTATGATCAATGTTTTCTTTGTTATTATTTACACATGATGTGTTTATGTACCTTGATTATGTTATCCTACCCACGTGCTTTTTATTCCCACTTGTGGTCATAATTTTATACCCCTTGAATTTACCAATAATTTTTTTATTCTCTCTAATATTATATATCCCTTTCACATTCTTATGATGAAGATTATTACATATGAATGTATATATATGTATCATTTGTGGAGATGTTTTTGAAAGAATATGAAGAATTATTAGAACGTAGGGAATCATTTTTTATTTGGTATAAATGTTTATTTGATATGAATGATGTATGTTGTGTTTGGTTTTTATAATTATTTAAAACATGAGAAAATATATTAGCTATATCTGTGAATGAAATTATTTTTATTATATTTTAATTATTAAAGGTTAGGTTTTTTTTCAATTCAGTTACTATTTATGCGATTTTTGAAAGGATATGTTTTTATTAGTATATATGACAGTGCATAAAAATGTTATATCGTCACTTTTCCATAAAAATAGGATAATATAAAGTTATATAATAAGTGCAATTAATCATGGATTAGATGAATCCAAAATAGGATACAAGATGTCTTGGTGGACCAATCAATGTTCCAATAAAAAATACATATGGAGGGTAGTAGTAAAAGATGTTATGGGAAATGGGAAGAAGCATAATGCTAATGTTTAGAAAGACTAAAATATTCCAAATTTTTTATATGAGGATAAATCGTCTAGACCCATACACTACTGGAAAAAAGGCCTATACCCACGGTTCAAAACCGTGGGTATAGCCCCCAAAACCGTGGGTATAGGCTATACCCACGGTTTTGGGAACCGTGGGCTGGAATGCCGTCGGTATAGGTCCCCAGCCTATACCCACGGTTTTCCAAAACCATGGGTATAGGTGTTCTGCCACCATGTCAACAAAACATTCCCAATTGCCACGGTGTCAATGGCTTTTACCCACGGTTTCAAAACCGTGGGTATAGATCCTAATATAAAGCCGCAGGCGGGTTTCGATCCCACGACCTATTCACTGCAAAGTACCGCGTCTACCACTACCCTACTATCAATTATGTATATATATATATATATTTAGTTAAATATAGTTATATAAACCATGGGTATAGAAGGAAGAACCGTAGGTATAGGACTCCCGCCAAAAAAAAAATCTTTCCCGCAGAAAATATTTTTTTCCCGCGCACACATGAGAAACCTATACCCACGGTTTTGAAAAACCGTGGGTATAGGTTTTTTATCCTATACCTATCCCCACGGTTCTCCTCAAAAACGTGGGGATAGGTACCCCTATACCCACGGTTCTTGAAAACCGTGGGTATAGGTCAATTTTCAAGTCCTATCCCCACGGTTTTGGAAAACCGTGGGGATAGACCCCCCAATGCCCACGGTTTTTTAAAACCGTGGGTATAGGTCTTGAAAATTGACCTATACCCACGGTTTTCCAAAACCATCGGTATAGGGGGTACCTATCCCCACAGTTTTGAGGAAAACCGTGGGGATAGGTCCATTTTCCAGTAGTGATACCCCTCTATAAATTTATATTCTCTCACATAAATTATTTCTATAGATAAAAAATATTTGGATGCATGGAGTTGGTGTACATTTTTAAGAAAACCTATTCCATTTAAGAACTATGTGATTCTATATATGTGGAGGATATAAGATTTATAGATTTTTCTAAATCAATATAACATAAAAAATTACTTATGAGGAAATTTATTAAAGTGTTTAATGTTTACTTGAAGGATTTTGAGGCCCCAATTCATGTTCATAATGACCAAAACCTTTATTCCACTTGAGTAATTTAGTAAATTGGTCCCCAATAGGGTAGTGATGGTGACAGTTATTGTAACACCCCAGGTAAATAAAGAATATGACATTTTCATATTTATCCATATTTGTGAATAATGTATTAATATTACATTAAAGGGTTGCTATGTTCGATAGCGTACCCGATACACAACAAAGAGTTTCATTGAATTCTTACGTTGCACTCTAATAATAAAATAATATTATTTTAAATGTTAGTTAACAAGTAGCCGTTGTACTAGCGGGAATGGATAGAAATAACTAAAATATGATTAGATATGTTTTTAAATGTTTATACATTTACCCAATAAAAGATAAAGGCTTAAAATACGGAAAGAGTTCAATTTTAGGGCATATATACTCTAATTTTCACTAAAGGTTCACTTATCACATTTTAATGGTGAACCGTCATTAAATATAGTTTTGATCACTCTTATACATTATTTTGGACCAAATATAACTCTTCTTTAGAATCGGGACATCAAAATTTACTTTGTGTAAATTTTTGGTACCTTTCTGATAAAGTTCTTTTTTTATGAATAGTGTAAAATGTTGTATTTTAATTCAAAACCTCTTTTTAATCTAAATTATTTATATGATTAGATTATATTTTGAATTGGTTTTAATGTGAAATTAGAAAATATTTTTACCATTAAATCCAATAGTGGTTGTTGGAATCAATTTCACTTTGAAATCAGACTTAAACTAGTGTCAATCTTTTGATACTTATTGTTTCATAAAACACGCTATTTGTAATGACAGCAGGAATTAATTATTAAATTAATTAATGTGACTTATATGTTTTGAATTTTTTAAAACAGAATTCATTTTTGAATTCAGAATATCAAATATAGCTTAGGGTGAATTTTTGGGATTTTTCTGAAGAACTTCAATTTTTGATGAATAGTGAAACCACTAAGTGGTACTTATAAAAACTGATTTTCTGTTTAAATGAAATTTTGCCATCATTGTGTTTTGATTTTCAAAAAATCAGACATACATGGTTGTCATTAAGAAGTAAAATGTGGTTCAATGAGATTAAAATAATTTTTTGGTGAATTGTAACTTATTAAGTTTTTAATCGCGATTAGTGGTAATTAGTGTAGTTTAAGGTAAAAATAATGCTTTAATAAAATGAGATGAGCTTGAAACATGTATTACCCTCATTGGTTGTATCATGGCTGACCAAGACAAGCCATGGGTCAACTTGGGGACCCCATGGATCCACTTTGGTTGGGAAATGACATAAATAACATTTTATTTAATGTAAAAGTAAAATTGACACAAACATGATATGTTTTACTAAAAAAAAATTTAAGTGGGGTTATACAAGTCATCTTTTTGATTATAAATATTAATTGGAAATCTAAAACGATCTCCTACATCATAGTATTTTTTTTATAATTTTTAGACATTAAATAAATTAAAGTATTTATGACATAATAAAGATGAAGCGATGACATCATTATTTGACGATTTAAATAAAATGGAAAGATAATGTAAAATCTATGAACTACACATGTACACAACTTATTGGATGAGTGGATTTCTAAGCCTTATCACCTTATCCACGAATTATATCAATGTGGGACCTTTTTAAACCGAAACACATTTTCAAATAAAGTAATATTTATTTACTTTCCAAAAGTGCCCCTCCTCTCCTCTTATAAAAGGCCCCCACCTCTACCACCTTACACACACTCCTCAAGCCTTTGGCTCGGCCAACCCCTGACCAATTACTCTCTCAACATCCCTCTCCTCATCCTATAGGATTCCCTTTGGGCAGAATCCTTTGAAAGGAAACCATTAGGCTCAAATCAAAAGGAGTTACACTTTTAAAGGTAATTCATTCTCTCATGTTCATTTGTTTTATATTACTTCTCCAACCCCCTAAACTCTTTTTATTTACTTCTTTTGTAACAACACCAATATCTTCAATATACTAGGATGTTTTTATAAGATTTATTCGAGCTACACTCTCACACAACTACATCAAATGGTTAAAAAACATACGGTTTTTGTGGATGGTGAAATTCTGCCTCCCGAAACGATGATTGTTCAATACTCATTTAACACCTTCAAAGGTGGCCATTATGATGTCACTATTTTTATATATGATATATAATATGTTTATGTTTTATTTATGCTTCTGTATTTTTCATTTTTGTCTTACCTTTATGGCTTCCATTATGGGTATACGCGATATCTTCATTTAAGGAAGTGTGGACTACCGCCCCCTCAAAGTGATTTGATTCGTTAAATACCATATGTGGGATGTATAAAGGATGGAAATATGATATTATATATGATATTATACTGGAATTATAATATACCTTTATATCATTATTATTCCATTCTATAAAATACGAAATAGAAATGAAAGTAGCGTTCATGCGTACGTACGGCTTACCGTCTCCATGAACGGTGCATTTCATTTCTTACCTCTAAATGATTATGTAATGTTATAAATGCATGCATGTAATGGATATATATGACATATATGATATCTACATAATGAATACAGTTCTGGATATAATAAGCATTTGGCCACATGAACAACATGTAATTGTAAGAAGTCCACTTTCGACTTAAGAACCAAATATCGGCAAAACAAATATTATTAACTTAAATGATTACATAATGTTTATGACATGGTAATAAGTGGCATAAAAGTAATAATGAACATGAAAAAGGTTCTTAAGGAATTAGAAATTAACTCAAGTTTATTATTCAGGAGATTAAAGAACGATCGAGTCAAGTCGGACCCGAGGTAAGGGATCCTACTCCTCTCTTTCTTTTTAAGTACACACTTTTATGTCATTCCTTTTAAAGCTCTTTTTTCTTGTTATTGGGATGATATTTTATATTACACATACTTAAATTTTTATGTTCATGTGATGATAGACCCTATTCTCTCTCATCAATCAATTTTGGAAGTTTTGAGTGGCGCCGTGAGGCTGCCGAACTTTCGTAAGAGATCTAACCTCTCTCTTTCTTTTTAAGTACTCTCCTTTATGTCACTTCTTTTAAACTCATCATTGCAATGTTGGGGGATTTTATTTTATATTCCACTTGCTGTAAATTCTATTGTAATATTATTGGATACTCTATTTGATCTCATCAATCCATATTCGGAAGTTTTATGTGGCGCTGTTAGGCTGCCGAGTTTTCGTAAGGGATTTTTCATCTCACATTTATTCCCGTGAGATTTATGATACATTTGCCACAAATTACATTGAGTGGTGTAGGTAATGCCCATTATTATACTCTTTCTGTAATATAATTTCTTTTATGAGTATTTACATCAATGACCTATTGTCTTTCTTTCATGGGGTGTATGTTTTGAAAGATACCCAAGTCGGTAAGGGAACCTTTCACGCTCCTCGTTTTTTAAAAGACTTCTTTTATTGGGTCGTTTAATTTACATATTTTTATGTTGGGATATGTTCTCATACATCCTTATTGATGTACATTTTATGTCCAAGTGATGAGATACACTTTTTATCTCTCATCAACTCATTTTGATGTGATGTCGTTAGGCTGTCAAGGGAACTTTTTAACCAAATTTAGATTTCTTTGGGTTCAACTTGTAGTCATTGAATATGTCATCCATTGAATATGTGTGATCGAAATTTTATTGTTTTACACTTAATATCCACTTATATTGGGTGTATATATATTTGTCACACATATTTTTGAGATTTATTTGTTCTTAATTTAAGGATACCTTCTTTATAAGGGATTTCATCACATTTGACATTTCTATTGAGGGTTCATTGTTGTTATGCACCAATTCACTCTTATATGGTGTATATACTGTCCTTTGGAGTATTATATCATGAATCCTTTTATTATCATGATATTATAAAGTTCTGACTAAATGTTATTCCTCGATTATTGTATTCAAGTGTCTCTAATTTTGGTAAAACCCCTTTAACCAAAATATCGTTTTAAATGTTTTAATTTTTTATTCTTATTAATATCCATGTTTTCAAAATGGTTTTAAGAATTTATTTATATGGATATTAATGGTTTAAAATGTTAAAAGCTTCAAGGTGGTATGGTACACTTTGATTCAAAAATCTCTTTATTAAATGTTTTAAATGGTTTTGGAAATGGTTTCTTTTTGAATGGATTCATTATTTCAATATCCTAAAATGTTATATTGTGATTGAAATGTGGAAATGTTATGTTTCCTTTATTCATGTTTATATGATACGATTATATTATGGTTATTGGGAATTGTTATGATGAACGGGTGGTTCCGTGATAAACTAAGGGCGGGTGAGCCCGATATAGCTCTCCAATGCATTGGGTAACGCGAAGGAGTGAAACGTTAAGGTTTCTCCGAAGAGATTTAGGGAATATACTGTGATGGGTATTCCAAACGTAACCAAGAGGGTTACTCCCTACGTAAGAATTTTATGAATGCCTCAAGTTATATTTATGTTTTATTTTTTCTATGATTTATTCATGATTTGATATGCCTATGTTTTATGGGTAAAGTATGATTTCATTATTATGTATATATGAAATCATGTTCCCTTTCCATATTTTTATAACCCTTACTGAGCTTTTTATGCTCATCCCAAGTTTTTGAAATGTTTTTCACAGGTCAAGGGAAAGGTACGTGATGTGATGATAGTGTCAAGGATGTGTCAAGAAAGAATCCATGTTTTATTTTAAATAGGTTTCCGTTGATGGGAAGAATGAATATTGTCTTTTATGTAACCACTTTGTTTAAATGTGGAATGTAATGCAAGTTTCATGATCTAATTCTCTAAAACACTAAACCTGAAAAGATCCTCAATGTGTAATCTTGTAATAACTCAAGATTAAGTAAGGTTTAAGGCTGGGGCCTTATAGTTGGCATCAAAGGTCGGTTTAGACAACTTTAGGGATTAGGAGTTTTTGTGAGGCACATGATTAGTCCCTATAACTATTATTTCAGTTAAATCCTTGTCATATAACTTTTTTTCAGGTCAAGTAAAGTCGGTTACGAATGGAAGGAGGAGGATCTCAAACGACATTCCTATCTCTCCCTAATGACATGCTTGCAATAATTATTGCAAAGTCATCTTCGGATGATTGTGAAACTTTTTCTAGCATACAACTCACTTGCAAGCATTTGTTTGAAATATCAAACACCTCCGCTATACCTAATTATCATCGTGGATCATGGGTTGTTTTTAGAAAAATACTATTTTCACAATATTCTCATGTTTTCAAGAGAGGTAAATATTATCAAGGTATTTTCAAATATTTTACCTTATCACAAGAATTTGAAGCATATTATGATTTTCAAAATGGTGCTGAGGAAGGAGACCCTTGCGCAACCTATTTATATTTTCTTTTAAAATATAGTCTCACATCTCATACTTATGGTATTTTAAAAGGACCAGTGATAGAAAGTTTCAAATCAATTTCGGTCCGACTATTTTTTAGAAATCATGTTTTATCAGATGTTTTGGAATTATATGTCCTACATGATTATTTTCCAAAACTGTTTTTCTGTGAACACCCATATGACCCATGTTGTGCGAGGTGTATTTGGATGTAGGAAGCAAATGATTTTGAAGGATCTCTAAATCATTGTTGTAATGCATGGGACTTCTACCTACGTGAACAAGATGACGATGAAACTGAGTGGACGCCATGATCAAGGTATGCTATTATGAGTTTGTGTAAGAAACCTAGAAAGAGTTGAAAGTCAACATGACAAGTATGCTTCCTTAAGATCAAAAACTAAATTCCTAAATGAAAAGTAACTTAAAAGAAAAATGTTTTCTATTAACTTTTATTACTATGGAATCAAATACTATTTAACCCATCACAAGTTTGTGATTCTCTCATGGTTAACTTTCTCCTAAACATGTTTTCTATCACTCTCCATCAGAACATGACCCTATGTTTTCTCCTCCATGTCCATGTTTTCATACTTGGAATCCTAGTATGGGTTATATCAGGTTACCTTTGTACTTATCTTTCTTTATTTTAAAGAGATTTTTTTACCGAATCTTCTCCGATGTGGGACTTTCAAGGATGTTTCCAAGCACAATTTTAAAAATTGCGAGGAAGCAATTCCCAAAAGGGGGGAAGGATGTAACACCCCGGGTAAATAAAGAATATGACATTTTCATATTTATCCATATTTGTGAATAAAGCATTAATATTACTTTAAAGGGTTGCTATGTTCGATAGCGTACCCGATACACAACAAAGAGTTTCATTGAATTCTTACGTTGCACTCTAATAATAAAATAATATTATTTTAAATGTTAGTTAACAAGTAGTCGTTGTACTGGAGGGAATGGATAGAAATAACTAAAATATGATTATATATGTTTTTAAATGTTTATACATTTACCCAATAAAAGATAAAGGCTTAAAATACCGAAAGAGTTCAATACTCTAATTTTCACTAAAGGTTCACTTATCTCCTTTTAATGGTGAACCGTCATTAAATATAGTTTTGATCACTCTTATACTTTATTTTGGACCAAATATAACTCTTCTTTAGAATCGGGACATCAAAATTTACTTTGTGTAAATTTTTGGTGCCTTTCTGATAAAGTTCTTTTTTTTATGAATAGTGTAAAATGTTGTATTTTAATTCAAAACCTATTTTTAATCTAAATTATTTATATGATTAGATTATATTTTGAATTGGTTTTAAAGTGAAATTAGAAAATATTTTTACCATTAAATTTAATAGTTGTCGTTGGAATCAATTTCACTTTGAAATCAGACTTAAACTAGTGTCAATCTTTTGATACTTATTGTTTCATAAAACACGCTATTTGTCATGACAGCGGGAATTAATTATTAAATTAATTAATGTGACTTATATGTTTTGAATTTTGTAAAACGGAATTCATTTTTGAATTCAGAATATCAAATATAGCTTAGGGTGAATTTTTGGGATTTTTCTGAAAAACTTCAATTTTTGATGAATAGTGAAACCACTAAGTGGTACTTATAAAAACTGATTTTCCGTTTAAATGAAATTTTGCCATCATTGTGTTTTGATTTTCAAAATTCCGACATACATGGTTGTCATTAAGAAGTAAAATGTGGTTCAATGAGATTAAAATAATTTTTTGGTGAATAGTAACTTATTATGTTTTTAATCGTGATTAGTTGTAATTAGTGTAGTTTAAGGTAAACATAATGCTTTAATAAAATGAGATGATCTTGAAACATGTCTTACCCTCATTGGATGTATCATGGCCGACCAATACAAGCCATGGGTAAACTTGGGGACCCCATGGATCCACTTTGGTTGGGAAATGACATAAATAACATTTTATTTAATGTAAAAGTAAAATTGACACAAACATGATATGTTTTACTAAAACAATTTTTAAGTGGGGTTATACAAGTCATCTTTTTTATTATAAATATTCATTAGAAATCTAAAAATATTTCCTACATCATAGTATTTGTTTTATAATAGTTAGACATTAAATAAATTAAATTATTTATGACATAATAATGATGCAGCGATGACATCATTATTTGACGATTTAAATAAAATGGAATGATAATGTAAAATCTATGAACTACACATGTCCAAAACTTATTGTATGAGTGGATTTCAAAGCCTTATCACATAATCCACGAATTATATCAATGTGGGACCTTTTGAAACCGAAAAACATTTTCAAATAAAGTAATATTTCTTTACTTTCCAAAAGTCCCCCTCCTCTCCTCTTATAAAAGGCCCCCACCTCTACCACATTACAGACACTCCTCAAGCCTTTGGGTCGCCTAAACCCTGCCCAATTACTCTCTCAACATCCCTCTCCTCATCCTAGAGGATTCCCTATAGGCAGAATCCTTTCAATGGAATCCTTTAGGCTCAAATCAAAAGTAGTTACACTTTTAAAGGTAATTCATTCTCTCATGTTCATTTGTTTTATATTACTTCTCCAACCCCTAAACTCTTTTTATTTACTTCTTTTGTAACAACACCAGTATCTTCAATATACTATGATGTTGTTATAAGATTTATTCGAGCTACACTCTCACACAACTACATCAAATGGTTAAAGAACATACAGTTTCTGTGGATGGTGAAATTCTGCCTCCCGAACATACGATTCTCTTATATTGTAATATGATGGGATACTCTATTTGATCTCATAAATCCATATTCGGAAGTTTTATGTGGCGCCGTTAGGCTGCCGAGTTTTCGTAAGGGATTTTTCATCTCACTTTTATTCCCGTGAGATTTATGATACATTTGCCACAAATTCCATTGAGTGGTGTAGGTACTGCCCCTTATTCTACTCTTTGTGTAATATAATTTCGTTTATGAGTATTTACATTAATGACCTATTGTCTTTCTTTCATGGGGTGTATGTTTTGAAAGTTACCCAAGTCGGTAAGGGAACCTTTCACCCTCCTCTCTTTTTAAAATACTTCATTTATTGGGTCTTTTAATTTACATATTTTTATGTTGGGATATGTTCTCATACATCCTTATTGATGTAAATTTTATGTCCAAGTGATGAGATACACTTTTTATCTCTCATCAACTCATTTTGATGTGATGCCGTTAGGCTGTCAAGGGAACTTTTTAACCCAATTTCGATTTCTTTGGGTTCAACTTGTAGTCATTGAATATGTCCTCCATTGAATATGTGTGAATGACATTTTATTGTTTTACACTTAATATCCACTTATATTGGGTGTATATATATTTGTCACACATATTTTTGAGATTTATTTGTCCTTAATTTAAGGATACCTTCTTTATAAGGGATTTCATCACATTTGACGTTTCTATTGAGGGTTCATTGTTATTATGCACCAATTCACTCTTATATGGTGTATATACTGTCCTTTGGAGTATTATATCATGAATCCTTTTAATCTCATGATATTATAAAGTTCTGACTGTATTTTATTCCTCGATTATTGTATTCAAGTGTCTCTAATTTTGGTAAAACCCCTTTAACCAAAATATCGTTTTAAATGTTTTAATTATTTATTCTTATTAATATCCATTTTTTCAAAATGGTTTTAAGGATTTATTTATATGTATATTAATGGTTTAAAATGTTAAAAGCATCAAGGTGGTATGGGACACTTTGATTCAAAAATCTCTTTATTAAATGTTTTAAATGGTTTTGGAAATGGTTTCTTTTTGAATGGATTCATTATTTCAATATCCTAAAATGTTATATTGTGATTGAAATGTGGAAATGTTATGTTGCCTTTATTCATGTTTATATGATACAATAATGTTATGGTTCTTGGTCATTGTTATGAAGAACGGGTGGTTCCGTGACAAAATAAGGGCGGGTGAGCCCGATATAGCTCTCCAATGCATTGGGTAACGTGAAGGAGTGAAACGTTAAGGTTTCTCCGAAGCGATTTAGGGAATATACTGTGATGGGTATTCCAAACGTAACCAAGAGGGTTACTCCCTACGTAAGAATGTTATGAATGCCTCAAGTTACCATTATGTCTTATGTTTTCTATGATTTATTCATGATTTGATATGCCTATGTTTTATGGGTAAAGTATGATTTCATTCTTATGTATATATGAACTCATGTTTCCTTTCCATATTTTTATAACCCTTACTGAGCTTTTTATGCTCATCCCAAGTTTTTGAAATGTTTTTCATAGGTCATGGGAAAGGTACATGATGTGATGATAGTGTCAAGGATGTGTCAAGAAAGAATTCGTGTTTTATTTTAAATAGGTTTCCGTTGATGGGAAGAATGAATATTGTCTTTTATGTAACCACTTTGTTTAAATGTGGAATGTAATGCAAGTTTCATGATCTAATTCTCTAAAACTCTAAACCTGAAAAGATCCTCAATGTGTAATCTTGTAATAAGTCAAGATTAAGTAAGGTTTAAGGCTGGGGCCTTATAGTTATCATAATGACGATCGGGATGATATTGATTCTATAGAGAAAATTGATACCACTAATAATGGTGAGTATAGACAAATCACATCCCATGATAAGTTAACATGAATCCTCATTTACACCATGATTTTTTTATTGATTTCTCCATGATAATTTACTCTAAAATTTTATAAAATTATAATTAGGCTCATTCACCAATTAGATAATAAGAGAATTCACCTAGGGATTATGATTTTGTCATGTTCTTACATAGGTAGATGAAATGAGTTTGAAACATGAAATACTCATATGAAACAATTGTGGTCAATGAAATTCAACCCCATAGAGGTTTTCCAATTGCTATTACTAGAACACATAAATATATATGTAGATGGTCTCATCTTGTAAGAAGGAGTATCAATGTATGAACATCATGTATTTTTTAGAATGGAATGTATGATTTAATACCATAATTATCATCAAATATCAATGGATTAATTTTCTCACTAATAATAATATTTAGATACATGGGTGATATATTCAAGATCAAAACCACCGAAAATCAAAGAATCAGTGACTTGTGATCTTCTGGAGGAACCACAAGGTGTAGGAGTTTCTGATATTATTTACAAAATTTTCGAGTAATAATTGCATTAAAACATATCATGTATAAATATAATCTAACTAGGTTTACAATCTGAAATAGTTGATGACATTTTTGATATCATTAATCATCCAAGGTTTTATGTAGAAGTATTCAATGAGATATTATATTAAATCATCTTTTCATGGAATCTTCAAAAATTGATATTTTTGTCTGTAATCATGAATTTTGATGATTGATTGATTTCCTGTTAAATTATTATATTTTTTATCCCTGAATAATTAATATTGAAATATGGGTTGGTTTTTAAAACAGTGGAATCCCAAGAGGACACTTTGATTTTTGAGATATATTCAATTCCTGATGATCTAACGTGTTTAATTATAAATGTTAGATTATCCTCTTCCTTTGATAATGATATACAGGTGGGTGATTAATCGATCATCTAACAATTCATGGTGAATGTCAAATGGTTCTTAAATTATGTTTTTTTCATTTAAAATATATATTGGATTTCAATTTCAATATACACACTCTAAAAAGTAGAAGTTTAAGAGGCCTCTAGAGTGGTGGTAAGTCTCTATTAATTTCAGGTGAAGGGACCACCCATGTGTTGGTTTTCTCATGGTTTATTTATGTTAGGAACTCTATATGTGACCTATTTTATGACTATATATAAAAACATATGATTTTATTTTACTCATACCTAGGGTTTATGACATTCCAAAATATTTTGTGATAGTGGGTTCGGTGGATAATTTTTTGGTTGGTCAAAAAATATTAAGACAATTTTTTGGATGTAACAATCATCAACTCCAAAACATGTTAACCACATTGGGATATGTCAGTTTCGAATAATTTTCAATTAATGTAGATGGGAATATCATAATCGAGGAATGATTGTGTGATGGTGTGCTCAGATCTGTGCTCTTAATAGCATAGTTAGTGTCTCACTCTGTATATCCGCATGTTGTATCCCTCCATGTTGTTACTAATGATGAAATGTTTATATGTTTTTTATTGTTACTAATGATATTACGAATGGAATACATGAATAATATTTATCAAGAGGTTTTTGTTATATAGAATATGGTTGAATAGTAGTGGAGAATGATCAGATATATATGGGATGTTGGAAAAAATGTTGTTGTAATGGTAAAAGTAATTCTCCCTACTATAGGAGGGGATAACATAATCTAATATGAGTTCATTAAATATATGTATAATTCATAAAAATCATTGATCCATCATGAGGATTCAATTGAGAATTAATTTTGTAGTTTTTTTATTCACTATATTATTCTCCATATCCTACTATCAATCATGGTGTGGATAATGATTTTTTACGTTACTTCTTCCTTTTCATAAGGTGTAATGAATATTAATTTCAAAAATCTATTTTCAATTTCATTATTTTCTTAGTTTATTTTAGTATCACTACATGATAAAAAATTCTAACTTATCATTATTGAAATTTTAGTATTTAAATCTAACTTAACATGAAATTGATACTATTTAGTAAATCATAATCCAAAAGTACCCATTGTAATTGATGATATGGAAATCAATAAATCATATATATGTCATGATATCTAGTCTGTATATAGAAAATATGGGTACAAAATGTATATATACCATCACTATAATATGAGGTGAACCTAATATATTAAATATGATAATGTTTGATTTCTTCATATATATTTTTCTAGAAAGAGTATGTGATGGACTTATAAATAGTCCATTTTCCATAACTGCATGTAATTTTTAGTATATTCAGATATGCATGGGTGAATGACTAAACATATTCAAATTATTATGGGGTTATACATTTAAGAGGCAGTAGTTAATAGTTTTCATGTATATAGAAAATACATATTCATATAATTTTCATTACCATCTTAAATATTATATTTATAATGAAAAAAGATGCTCTAGCTTTTTCCTAAATCCATTAACCAATAAATTATCTAATGAATTTAACTAGTTCATGATAGTGATAACTATATTCCATTATGTACACTTCTATGAACACTAATTGGTACATACATCAAGGAATAAAAATTCATAGTGTGTCAAAATATATCTCTTTCTCAAACCATACCATTCATTCCTTCATCTATGCATGATATTTGGATTTGTCTATTTTAAATGCTCTGTTTTTTAATCCCTATAAGGTGAAGGAATTGAAATAAGATTCATGTGTGTTACTCAAATAACACTTTTTTATTTTTTGAATATAATGAGTATTATCTCTCATTAATGTGGTAGTTTATGGTCTTAAAAAATAGAGGAATACGAATAGAGGCCTATGGTGCAAATTTTTTTACTATAGAAAGGACAGTGTTAAAGGTATTATAGTGTCATCCAGTGGATGATGTGAACTATATAGGAATAAATTGAAAGTGAAACTGTATGAATAAAATAATCAAAACTAGTATAAATATAATTAGGGATAGATTCACAAATATTATGTTCATAGTAATAAGACAAATATGGGATGTGAGACAACTATGATTGGGGATTTGAGAGATAAATTCATTTCAATAAAATTTTACATGTAATGATAATGATTTAAATTTTGAATTGGAATGTTTCAATCAATACATAGTGAAATGAAAAGAGATATAATAAGAAAACAAATGAACAAATTTTCATGATTGATCTACTATAATGTTATTGATAGAACATGGGGTTTCAGTATAATATTTTATAGAAAAAATATTCCTTTTATTTGTTATAAATGTCATATATATGAAAACTTTATTCAATTACTAAATAGATGGATCCTTTTGGGATTTTAGGTACTCATTATTAGTTTTCAAGAAAGGTTTGATGTGAAATAGTCACTCTATGTAAAAAAAATTATATGGGAAGATAATTATCAAACTACAATTTGAACATTATGACTAAAAATATTCAATGATTAATTTGTCATAAACTGGTAGAGTGGAGTGAAATTTTGTGGGTATTTATAATTTTGTTAGGGATATAGGGTTCATATGTCAGGAAAAATCATGTAATAATAGGAATCATTAAAAACATTATTTTTAAAATAGAATAGTGCATTCTAGTGTAGCTTCTAATGTATAATGACCAAATGATAATAAGAAGACTATACAATTGAAGGGGTTTTAATGGGGATTGAATATTTAACAAACCCAAGGTTGGGAAATCTAGTTGTCACTTAATATCATAGAATAAAAGAAACTAATCCCCATTTATTCATAGAAATGAAATATAAATTATCATCCTAATATATTGTTAATAAAGGATAAGATGATAATAACATGTAAACTTACATATTAGAAAAGATTTTGATAATGGGATAAAATATCAATGGATGAATATGTCTATGAAATGTCATTAAAATGAAATCAAGATATATTTATTCCTTATATAATTTGTGATTATTTATTCAGAATATATATAACTGAAATTAAAACGATTCATTCTTAGTGCTAGGATATCCAAGGATGACAACCAATATTTATGAAGGGTCTATATAGTAAGAAAATATATTTAATTTTATTACTATATTTCGTGCATTTTTTTATGATATATTATATTAATTTTTAATTTAATTGATATTTCTAAATTTATTATCCTTAATTACATTCATTTTTTCGGATGGATAATATAAATGGATTTTGGAATAAAATGAATGAAAAAATATATTTTATAATAATAATGTAAAATTATGTATATCCTATTTTTATAAAAGGAAATGAAGATGATAGATAAGATAAAAAGTGTCCAACATGATATGAATATGATATAAGACTTTCTAGTAATGCCAGATAATCATCACTATGGTCAGCTAGTGACATGGGAGAGCATATAAATGAGAATGTAGTAATATGCTTTTAGTTGTTTATAATAGGGGAGAAAGTTCACAGATCATTGCAATGGATTTTTTATTAAGTGATGGCTAAAATGGGGTGGTCTTTAAGAGGATTTCAATGATATTTCAATCCTATCATAACATATTATCCAGAGGAAAATCCTATAATCATTCGATGTTGGATAATTATTCATGAGAGGGATGTTTAATTTGGAATGAAATATCATTGTATGTTATTACGCCCACATTTTCATCCATATATAAAAATCTCTACATCTATCATACCATTCTAACTGAATAACCACTATTCTAACCACCTAAATCTGCCAGGGTTGCAACACTAAATTCTCCCATAGTGATTAAGATGGTTAGGACTGACCATTAATGGAGAATTGTTGATCAAGAGATCGAATATCGATAAATAAGGAATGGTGATGATGTTTTTTAATTCATGTCACATTTAAAAAATTCCTACTTTGATGTCAAAGATACTGATAAAATTCCATGAATGCATGGGACAATGTAGTCAAGAAACATTAATGAATGAGTTGAATGGGTGATTAAGTCATAGGAAGATAAAAAATATGTATATTCTATTGAAAGGCTGGTGAGGCTAGTTCTAATGTGATAATTTATTCATGTAGAATGATGGGGATGAAAATTCATGAAATTATTTGTAGAGGTGTGGAAGTATGTGTTGTTGGTTCTAGTGTTTTTTCTATATCCTTATGGTTGAATTTCCTTTTATATATGGGAAATATTTATATTAATAAGTCTATGTAAATCAAATGAAGTTTTAGTATGTAATTTTCAATGAAGTGTTGAAGTTTTGTAATTACAAAAGATGAGGGGTTGAAGGATCATTTTTATTCTATTAGTGAGAGTTCTGTCACACAATATCAAAAGAAGAGGGTTTTATAGGATTAAAAATTCTATGACATTATGATTTTCGATTTTCCATAGAAGAAGGTATTGTAAATAGTATTTTCATAAGATAGGTATTTTTAGAATAGGTATATATTTCACTATGGAGGTCCAAGAGTTTCCAATGAAATTGTTCTAGTGGATGTTTCACTTATGTGTTAGCAGCCAACCAAGTTTCCTCTTAGAGGGGTAAAGATTATGAAGTTATACAATCCATTTTATGCACTACAGTATCTATATCTAAATAGATATATAATTCTCCAAAATATATCCGATGAATTTTTTTTATATATATCCTTTTTGGAGAAAGAAGTGTCCAAATGTACAAATAAGGCTAACCTACAGTTATGGAATATATGTATGAGAGATTTATAGATGGATAAAGTATACATATTTTGATAAAGAAAAAAGATAAGATAAAGGACACAATGATATGTACATTGACATATCTTAATTATTATTTATAAATAAATAAAGGAATTGTTTACACTATTGATAGGATTTGAAACATAGATGTTAGAAAAGTGATATTGGAGTTCCCACTAAAGTATGCTTATAGTTTATGTGTTGTTTTTTATTTCAAATTTATTTATGTAATAGTAGATGTCATATATAGTTTTCAGAATCATTTTATCTAACATTTTCATTATTTATAAAAACATAATTTTAGATATCTTATACATTTTTTCATCTCTAATTCATTGTTTATTCATGGGTAATCGACACATGATTTTGAGTGGATATTTTTGTTGGATAGGTTAGATTTTATGAAGAGTATGTGTGAAAAATGATTTTAATTCATAATTTCTAATGAAATTAACTTCATAAAATAGAATTCATTACTTTTATTTATTAACATATTCCCATTTTTCATAGTTATAGTCATGGTAATATGGTATGATACCCAATGATATAGAGAGGAGTGGGGGTGTGAGTTTCATATTTACACTACTATTCATTTTTATATTAACATAAAATCATCAGGGTTATGTATCTATTACCACAACCAAATGGATCATGGGAACAAGATACCACTACTTTTAGGTTAAAACCGATATCTAGAAACCCTAAGAAGTATCATCACCAATAATCATAGTTACTTCACATATGGTTATTATAACACCCTGAGATGTTGTGAAATATTTTTTATCTAATTAATTTAAAACTTTTATATTTTTTATTTCATGGAACAATAAAAATAGTTTTTTATATTAAATAAAAGAGTCAAATGCTCCATTCACACAGAACCAACATGGATTGCGCTACACACAACACCCACTTGGCATATGTTACACGCAACAATGAGTTTCTAAGAAATATCATTTTATTGTTACAAATATTTAAATTAGATAATTGTAACCTAGCCGTTAAAATTAGTAATATTAATAGTAATAAATACTTTGAAAATAAATTTATAATGGTATTATAGAAATATAATATTTTTATAATGAAATATATAATTTTTTAATGTCCTTATATGTTTAATAATATTATACAATCAAATGAACTTCTTATAATGTCCTTCAATAAAATATAAGAATATTAATTTTAGAGACATTTAATAATTAATATGATAAAATGAACATCATTTTTGAATTTAGAATTTAATTATTATCTTAGGATGAATTTTTTGGGACTTTCATGAGAAACATCATTTTTTGATGAATAGTGATAAATAATGTATTATAATTTAAAATTTATTTTTCATTTAATTTATTTTCAAGGATAAATAATATATTAATTTGGTTTTAATGTTTAGTTAAATCACATATTTATCAATTAATCCAATGTTGGTCATTGGAATCAATTTTATGTTAAAATTGGGTATAAAACATATCAAATGTTTGGATGTTATTACTTTAAAAACCGATAGTGTCTTCACTTCAGTGGGATTAATATTAAATTAATTTCATCCAAAAATGTTATTAGAATTTGAAAAAAAGGAATCCATTTTTTAAATAAAAATAATTTCTTATGTATAATAAATTAAACATAATTTTGGACAAAATATATTGTTACAAGTGATTAAAATTAAATAGAATAGTTAAGGGAATAATTTGGTTAATAAAGAAATTAACCTTAAATTTAAGACCCAGAATGACCAAGAAACTTGTCCAAAAATCATTTTATGGACATGATTCACAAATTACCCTTACAGTATTTATCGTTTTTTGTTTGTAATTAATTTTTCTAGGTAAAAAATGGGTACACCTGACTTGTTTTAAGAAATTCTAGGTGTATCCTTTCCATTCCCTATAAAAGGCCACCACATATCCATCTTCTTCACACCTATCAAACGGCCTAGGTTTGTCCATGAAATAAAAAATAAACTTTCCAAAATCCCCCCTTTCCTCCTTGAATATTACCTTCTTAATGAAAGTGATCCACTGAATCCTTTTGGCACAAACTAATAGGAGTTACCCAATTAAGGGGTAACACTTTATCTCAATCTCCATTAATTTATTTTTTTATCAACCCCCTACAATATTTTTATTATATTATTGTATAAAACAACGGTATAATATATATAATAGGATTATTATATTCAATCTTATCAAAATACACTTACACACTCCTCCATGTAATGTGTAACAAACATACTGTTTACATGTATGGTGAACAACCGCCTGATGAAACAATTATTTTTTATTTTTACTTTACCACCTATGATGGTTGAAATTAAGATGAAATATATATTTATATTTGTAATATATTATATTTATTACATAGTTTAGTTTTCTAAATTTTTTGATAAATATATTTACAATCTTCTCTTAGTGTAACTCTGATAATTTTGTTTGAGGAAGTGTGGAATACCACCCCCTCAAAAATATGTGATTTGTTTAGATACTATAAGAAATTATTTAAGGATGTGATTAGTGAATTTATAATATATATACAAAAAATAATTATATTATAATTAATATATATATATATATATATATCATTTTATTTATTTCGTTTGACACAACAATAAAAACAGAAACAACATTCATGCGTATGTATGACTTTCCATATCCATTATCAATGTATTATGTGTCATACATATATATTATATTGATTATTATAATAAAAATATAATGAATATACATTATATTTATATCATGTTTTACACTCTTTAAATCATTTCCTTCATATAAGGACCAATGATACATCAAATTAAGACTCATGCAAAGAACAATACAAATATTACCTGAAAAGAATCTTTAATGTATAATTGTTAAAAAGTGTGTAATATAATATAATAATCAAATAATATATGGTATTAGATATAAAAATATGGTTATGTGATATATTTATAAAAAATATATATTTATTATACATGAATTTTGAATGAATGCGATGAGATTCATGACATAAGTTGAGGGAATTTCATATCACTTTTTATTATTGGGAAATAGATGCTTTAATCCCCAACCATTACAAATTTGTAGTGTGCATGCATCCCATGGATGAATTATAATATTAATATAATTAAATTTATGGGTATTTAAATATCCATTTTTATGATATTTCTATCATTAGGGTATGTTTTTTAAAAGTTACCAAACTAGTAATGTAATTTTGTCTCAATTTTCCTTCTTTGAGAAACATTCCATGTTATAATCCTATATTTTTCCATGAAGTGTATATTATTCCTATGAAAATTATTTTTATTAATTTCATTATTTTCATGAAATATTGAAGCTTATTTTAACTTTTTTTACATGGGGAGTATAGTTCTAATTTACCTACTGATAATGGTTTATTGAAACAATCTCATCAATTTTGAAGAATGTTTCTCATTATGATACATTTTATGAAATAGTATGATCCATATACTAAGACACCACAAGAATTTTATTCTCATATTTTTATTCAACATATCTTCATATATTGGAGAAAAAAATCACGCTCATTGGTATATAATATATTTATGAAATCATTTTTAAGAAAGTTCTACTTTAACTCTATCTTCGGTCCAGAATCTATGTTCCTTTAAAACCATGTTTTCTAAAAAGTTTCTAAATATAATATTTAACTATTATATTATAATATTAAAAAAATCCCCATGTATTTACATTTAAAAAGAATATTTAAAGGGAATCTTCTCATCATTTTCTATTCAAGGCACCTTTCCAGTCATTTTATATGAAAAATGAATGTTCGGTGTGTATTGATTTTCCTTGCTTCATGACCTACAATCCACTAAATAATCCATTAAAATATTAAGACAAAAAATCTTTTCCAGAGGAAAACAATTTCTTAATGTTCCTGAAATTCATTTTTTTAAATTGTTTTCAATGGAAATGGATTTCAATAAGGATTTAATAAATATTTTTATTTTAAAAATCTATTTTAAAAGAAAAGGTTTTTAAAAAAAATCACGCTTTCATTAGATATTTTCAAAATATATTCCAATAAATTATTTTCAAATAGTTTTCAAGATTTACTTATAATTTTTCCAATTATATTCAATGAAATGAATTTCAATTTATTTTATTTTTATCTTTATATGTATCTATGTTATTTTGAGGGAAATTTTTTTAAATTATTTTCAAAATACTATTATATGATTTCATAGAAAATCTATTTAAATTTTTTTTCATTCATATATTATATTTTTACATGATAAATGGTCTTCAAAATGTTTTCATGATTAATTTATCTGTTTTCAATTAATATTGTTTTCAATAGGTTTTATATTATAAAATGAATTTTTCAAATAGGAAAGTATATTTTTCCCTAGATATGTTGTTAATGGAAATTTAAAAATTATGTGATATCTAAGATGACATATTTTCATCTTACTCGTGACTTTTTGGAAAATGATACAAAGGTTGCATTCATATTTATTCTATGAATAGTTAAACATTATGGAATTATGTTTAAAAAAATCAGTCTAATTCACATGTTATGTGTTTATAAAATCTATTTATCTTTCATTGGTTAAATGTATGTGAAACCCAATTATTTTCAACGGTTATTCATTAATGAAATAATTATGAAACTAATTTCTTCAATAAATGTTATGATGTGATTTCATTTTTTTGGTATCCATTTCATTTCCTGGATTACATTCTGATTAATATTTATGATCTTGTGGAAAATTTCTGTATGATTTTATTATGAGGTGGTTTGGACATATATATCCCTCAAATGTATTGGGTAATGATACATATCTCAAGATATAGACTAATATGATCTTGGTAGTGAAAATTGACTAATAAGATGGCCATGAGAGTGAATCATGATGACCAATATGGTATGAGGATTGAACTGAAGCTACTATGATGGACATAAGAGTGAACAATTACAACCAAGATGGTATGAGGATTTAACAAATGCTACTATGATGGCCATTAGAGTAAACAATGACTACCAAGATGGTAGGGGGTAAAACCCATATTACGAAGACGGTCCTGCTAATGATGAATATGATACTATGGAAATAAAATTATATACATATGTGTCTTCTAAAAATCCATGTTTTATTCCAAATTTATTCATTTATGGCTTATGTTCTTCATTTCAAAATGATTCACTTATTCTATACAACCACAATTTGTGATGTGTTTCTTGTATATGATCTTTGGTATGCAGGGTATGATCTTATTTTTCATGATCAGGTCCTAATACTATTATTCTCATATTGAGGATTACATATCTCCCTTGTTTATACTTATTGAGAATATGAGCTCACCCATTTTTATATTTTTATCCTTAGGTCGTGAGGATATGTATTATGTTTTATGTGTATAATAAAGGTGATATTAAAGAAGAACATAGTGGTCGGTAATATATCTCACTTATGTATCAGTGTCTAGGATTCCATGTTTTGAATGGTAGTAAACCAATATGGTCTTTGGGTGTCATTTTTTTAATGTTTAATGTATTTCGAAAAAGTGAAATAAAATTTATGTAAATTTAGATTTAGTTGTTATAGTTGATATCAGAGTAAAGGATTAGATGATCTTTTGAAACCAAGTTGATAAAATGTTAGTGATATCCCACGGTATATTTATAAGTATATGTCTTGTAATGCCTCTAAGTAAAAATATTCAGATGATTTTACTTTTTAGAAAATGATCTAGAATTTCATTTAATGATATAGTGAGTGGTTTCATAGAAATAAATCCACATATAGACACTATAAGTGTAAGTGGATTTGAAACTGATATACCTTGGGGTAAGAACACTAACATGATAATCTAGTCCTAACTCTAGGTAATCTCATACCTAACAATGGGCATTACTGCACACCTGGATTGAAACTCCTCGGGGATTTGACTTGGGAATTTGAAATATGCTCATGAACCCTCATAAAGGATTTAAATAGATATTTTCTATGAATAACATTAGATAAAACCAAGGACTCATAGTCTAAGAAAGGATTCATAATTTAGAAACAATATAATTTTTTTTTTCATTTTTTTGTGATTCAATAAAAGGATAATTGTTTCATACCAAATGACTTCTAGTTTTAATGAATAGAGAAAACTGGAATGAACTGGATTAATGTTGAACATGATGTATACACTATTTATGAGAAGACAAAGAAGATGATCACTGATGTGAAGGATATTTTGTTCTTGAAAAATCAATTTTCATGGAACATGATCATCAACAAGATCCTTAACCATGTCTCAGGCTTTCCATGGTAGAGATGAAAGGAGTTTAATGAGAGTTCAGTTAATGGATACCATAGAAGGAAAAATATCATGTTTCCTTTGTTTCAATAATGTGGAATGAATAACAAAATTGAATTTCGTAGATGAAGAATATGGTATTTTTATTATGGAAATGATGGAAAAAATAAACTAATTGAAATAGAAAGATAAAGGATTTAGTAAATGAAATGAATGGGAATATTATATTTCATAAGACATACTCAAAGTTAAAATTCTTTAAGTGTGGAGTAAATGGTCATTATGAAAAATGATTTCCTAAGGGGAATGATCTTGAAGATTTGTAAAGGTGGTATGAGTAATGGTTTTATTGATTATGATTATGAGTCTATAGATGAAATGTTAATGAAAATTCGTATTATATAAAAATATGAGGAATCGTTCTTAGTGTTTATGGATTAAGTGTAATAATATAGTTTTTTATGTATTTGGATTCAAAAATTATGTTATATGAATGATAAAATATTTAAGGACCAATATTAGTTATAGACTTGCAAGTTTATGTTTAATGTTTCTAATGGAAAGGAAATTTTATTTAATTATAATGTGATAAGTTGAATAAGGGAATATAACCTTTAATATTTTTTTAAGGTTCACATAATGTTGTCTGGATAAATATATGTTGGATATGAACAGTTAAATTGGACGATATTGATTACCTCAAGAATCATAATGAATTGGTTGCAAATTTAGTCATGACTATCACAGATGAAGTTTATAAATTCTTGGATTTAAGGAATATATACATTAACCATTACAATAAGGAATCATTATTGTTTTTAAAAAGAATTTACGGTCATTAATGTTATTAACATGATTCAAGATAATATAAAATGAGGGTATTTAGATGTTAGGAATGTGGAAACCAAGAGATAGATTTTTATATATTGTTCACCAATGTTTATCTAATTTAAGACCTTATTTATAATGTTTTGGATTTACATCATTTATAAGGCTTCTAAGGTTAACATTTTAAGAAAATATTAAGTTAAACATATGAGGTAGTAATTATATATTGTCATTGTATTGAAAACCTTTGTTAAAAAATAATTAGTGATTAACCTTATTTATTGTATTTCCATCCTATTTTGGAAATTTCATTAGTGTGGTTTTAGAAATGGAAATCATGTATGTCGGGTGAAAAGAAATCAATTTCAGTAAGGATGCATTCTTAAAACCCTGACCATAAGATGATAAGGGTATCATGCCTAGCACTCGCCTATGGGATGTCCTGGTTAATGTATAATTATTTTTTATGAATGATTATTTATTATGAAATAATAATGTTAATTTTTATTAACCATATTGATTATGAAGAATATTTAAAGATGAAAAATTATACGATTCATTCATTTATGGTCCATAATATCATCTAAAAGTGTATTTTGGTGCTTGGGGAATGAATGTTATTTTATGGAAATATATTTCATGATGTAGTTGATGAATTAGAAATAGTTAAAATCACTAACAAAGAAAGAAATTTACTTTATATAAATATATTAATTATATTTCCATATATTATTGGTTAATAAAAGAATTATCCAATGATAGGATATTGATAAAAAAATGTGTTGTCCTAATTCCATAATTTTTTAACTAATGACCATATAAATCATCACAGATTTATGAATTTGAGGCCATCAACTATTCTTTAATCATTTACTTGTTTTGATTTATGACCTCAATCACTCCATTTAAATATTCACACTTTTCATCTACATCTAATATTCACTCCAGACATATGTTATCATATTTGGGAACCAAGTTATTTGTTACATTGGGTAACCATTATGGTTCCATATTTCCATTTCTAAGGGAGGGTTTAGTATTCATTTTTATGATGTAGGTTTTTATTAAATAAACTTTCAAGTATTGAACTTTGGATTACATATATTAATTTAAAGGGAGAAAATATTTTTAAGGGGGTATAATGCAACACCCCTAGAATTTATGAAATATTTTTTCCAATTTAATTTAATATATTTATATTTTTAATTTCACACAACATTGAAAATAGTTTTTTATATTAAATCACTATTTGAATATTTTCTTTCACATTGAATTGACTTTTCATGTGCTACGTGCAACACCAACTTGGTGTACGTTATATGTAACACTATGTTTCTACAAAGAATCATTTTATTATTATCATTATTTAAATGTGATAACTAAAACCAATCTATTAAATACAGTAATAAAAATTGTAATTACTAATTTTAAAATTTATTTTTAAATGTTTAATTAGAAAAAAAAATTTATAATCAAAGATATAATTTTTCATTACGTCCTTATATGTTTAATAATTCAAATTTCTCAAATGAGATATCTGTAACTACCTTATGTGAAAAGTAATAAAATTATTTTCAGATATGAAAAAATTTAATTTTATAAAATAAAATTCATTTTTGAATTTATAATTTTGATATGAGATTAGGGTTAATTTTTTGATATTTCCAAGAAAGCTCATTTTTTCGATGAGTATTGAAAAATACCGGATTATATTTCAAAACAAGCTTTCAAAATTGTTTATTTATAAGGATAAATAATATTTTTCGGTTTCAAATTTTAATTTGAGAGTATTTTAATCAATTAATCCTATTTATGTCATGGAGTCAATTTCACATTGAAAAAGGGTATAAAACATTGAAAATATTTGAATGTTTTTACTTTAAAAACTGGCAGTGTCGTCCCATTAGTGGGATTAATTTTTAATAAATTTTAGAAAAAATTATAATAGAATTTATAAAAATGGATTAAATATTTTGAATCATAAAAAATTTATAATTTCTAGTATGTTTAACATAGTTTTCTTACAAAATGAATTGTGAAAGTGATTAAATTTAATTACAGTGGTTAAGAGAAACAATTGTTTAATAAATTACTAAAAATTAAATTTAAGACCCAAAACGACCTTTAAACATCTCCAAAACTCCTAGTATGGCCATTATTGAGAAATTTACTTTCCATTGTTGAGTTTGGATGGTTTTTTTTATCAATTTGTATCGGATAAAACGTTGGTACACATAGCTTGTTTTAAAAAATGGAAAGTCGGTCCGCCCTTCCCGATAGAAGGCCACATCCTCTCCTACTTCTTCACACCTCTCAAATCACTAATGATAATAATAGATATACCCAGTAAAAATTCAAAAATCACACCATTCCTCCTTGAATCAACCTATTTGGAAGAATGAAATACAGAGATTCATTTTGGCACAAATCGAAGGAAGTTTTATGATTAAGAGGCAACACCTTCTCTCAAGCTCCATTATTTTATTTTGTTTCTGCACCCCTCAACTCCATTTCATCAATAATAGTTTAAAAAACTAATATAAAAATATATTAGTATTTTTTTCTACAATGGAGTCAACCTACACTTACACACACCTCTATCTAATAAGAATTGAACATACTATTTTTGTGGACGGTGTACTACCACATCAGGAATCGATGATTGGTCATTTTTTCTTTACTCCCTCTCATATTGGAAATTATGATGTAAACTATGTTTATATATGTATTATGTTATATTCATAATTTATTGTATCTTTCTTAGTCCTTTTACAAAAAAATATCATTATGCTTTCCACTTGGTGTAAATACGATAATATCATTTGGGGAAGTGTGGAATACCATCCCTCAAAGATATTTGATTAGTTCACACACTACATGGAATGTATAAAGAAGAATTTAGTGAAATTATATTATATATATGAAATAATAATTCTGATTTAATTATATTATATATACATATATTTCATTTTAATTCTTTCTTTTAATACGATAATAAAAACCGAAACAACGTTCAGGCATACGTACGGATTGCCTTCCCCATGAATGATGTATTCCATTTCATACATCTATATTCTTTAGATTATTATAATACACATATACTAAATATACATGATACTTATATCTTGGAATACATTTTTATATCATTATATAAGTATATGGAATAATGATATAACAAATTAAGACACATATGAAGACAAAAACAGATATTACCCGAAGTGAAACCCTAACATAGAATTGTTAACTAGTTGGTAATATAATGTCCTACAATGTAACTTTTTATTGCCAAAAATTTCTGAGGTAATAGAGAAAAATCTCACAAATTAAGTAAATAAAACACTCAAAAAACTATAAAATTGTTAATGTAATAATTAAATCAGTTGGAATCAATCTCCCTAAATAATTTATAGGGAATAAGAACTACTTGTGTGCCCTAATCATCCATTAAGAGGTCCTCAAAATGATACACCAAATAGTACCAAGATTAATTGTAATAATTATTTTTGACCATCCCTATGTTGAAGCCTCTAATTAATATGCAATATTTCTTTTAAATCCCATCACATTGCTCACTAGCATTGTCTACACGGAGTAATTTCCCTATAATTTGTTCAGAATATTCCAATATCTCATTAATCATTAAAAATTACCAAACCATTTATTCACCCAATTTCTGGAGATATTATATATTAATCTCCAGAACCATGTCTTTCTCTACCTGAGGGACATCTAGTGTCCCTTAGGGAGGAACTACCTCATAGGTTGTAGCCTTAGCTCGGACTGCTAGTGTTCAAATAATCACTAGAACATTTCCCATTAATTCTTCTCCTGTGTGAAAGAGTAATTTTAACTCTTGATCATAACATACATATATCTCCTGTTACTATCTAGGAGGGTATGGAACCTCCTTTTATATCCTTTAATACTCAGAATATAATATCAGATATCCATAATATTACCCATTATTCTCTTCTACATCCTCTTTTGTAATTTCTAAAACATCTGAGAGAACCTCAGCATTTATTACCTGCTAATCATTCTCTAATGTCTCGTTGTATCATATATGTTGATCCTCCTCGTTGTCTTCCACTATCTAGGTCTCATATAACTGTGATTTATCTCCTTTTAGGATGATTGTGTCTGCAGTTTCCAAGGTACATATGAGTAGTCTTCATATCCCTTTGATTTTTGTTTCGTGGTGACAATGATGATCCCTGGGACCCTATTTAATATATTTACCTTATTCCTCCTTGGAATATGAATTCTTTTATTATATACCCCTATTGGATTTTCATCTAATAATTTTCATTCTCTATCAGACTCTACTTCTATGGGGATGTTGGTGTTTCTCTCAATCCCCTCCATCGACACTGAGGCTATCAATATGGATTTTAAAATTGTGACTGGACATTGTCATTCATGGATTAGACTCTGGTTTGGCATTCATATGACTATAATAACTATGCATTATACCCCCCACTTATAAATATATTTATTTCTTCCTTCACCATTCAGCTGAATAACCCCATTAGGGTAGGTCCTACTACCTACACACACATCCATAGTGTAGGTACAATAGTTTGAGATCATGATACCATTAATAATTAATTTTACTAGTTCCAACTGAAACCATATGAGCTTCTTCATTAGTTTTAGGATATCCTTGACCCTATATGATGTGATTGAAAACACACTCCACATCCAGTTTTCCCTTTTTTTCTTTTCCTAAAACATATATCCCTTTGGGTGATCATTGGAGGAACCCATATATTTTTGGCCAATTTAGCCTTCACAAGAGACAGTGACCAGAATGTTTTCACTACCTCTATATCTACATTCATCTTCCTCCCACAAATATATGATATTAGTGAATGACATAATTTCTTACATGATGGATAAAAATAAGTCCATGACTAAAATAAAAAAGGTTTATTTACTGATAATTCCAAACTAATAGTAAGAAAAATTAGATCAACTAGAATTAAAGAGACATCTACCTACACATAGATTTTAGGTGAGACAAGATGAACCACCGACCTCATTCTACTGTTGGAAAATATATATCTTCCTACCAGATTTCCAGTTATTTTGAAAAATCCTAGTTTTTCTGAATGATATTTGATGTATTGGGATAATGAGCCAAATTTCCATGGTCATGACATCACACTTCATATTAAAGTCAAAGGACAACCTAAATAGAGGGAATCTAAATCCATTATAGGTGCGGGGAGCACTGGAAAACACCATTATCAATTCGATCTCAATTGAAATCTGAGCTGTGATATGCTCACTATCTAATAAACCCTCAATTGAAAAATCTTATTAGTATACACATATCTTTTTTTATATTTCATTCCTGAGGTTTATGTTTCAATATTTACCAAATCAGAAATGTATTTTTTTCTCAAATTTTCTTCTTTTAAACACATACTATGTTACACAACTATATTTTTCCATGAGGTGTATATACTACCTTTGAAATTTTATATCACCATTCACCTTATATTATTAATAGTCTAATCTTCATTTAATTTCATTTTATTACAGGGGAGGTATAGTTCTATGTTTATAGTGGTAGGAGTTTATTGAAAAAATCTAATGATTTTTCAGGAGTTTTTATAAGTATGCTTCATTTGATTAAATATTACGATAAATCTATTAATAACTCACTTGAATTTATTTTATCCACTAGTTAGTCATGATATCTTCATATATTGGTACCATTTATCCACTCATTGGTATATATTATAGTTAATAATTTGTTTTAATGAATGTATGACTTTACCTCTCTATCCAGTTAGAAATATATGTTCCTTAAAAACTATTTTTCTAATAGTTTTACTCAAATTATTTTCAAATTATCTCCTATGATACATAAAAGACATTGTTTCACATGTTTTACCTTAAAAGGGTTTGTTAAAAGAAATATTTGTTCCATTTTCTGGTCGAGGAACATTCTTAATCGTTTTATGATAAAAAATGAATGTTCTGTGTGTATGGATTTACTCACCTTCATGACATACATACCCCTTAATCATACTTTACAGGATTAAAATGTTATTCTGTTTAAAATTCAATGGTTTTCTAATATTCTGGACATTCATTGTTTTTAATATGGGGTTCAATTAAAAATGATTTCAATCCTTATTTATATGTTTTCAATGAATTATAAAATTAAACATTTTAAAAACATTTTCACCATTTATTTATAATTTTTTTAATGTATTTTCAATGAAATTGTTTTTAAAATTATTTTCAAGAATTATTTATAATTTTTTGATGAATTTTCAATAAAATTGTTTTCAAATTTTTTACTATATCTTTTATTCATTTTCAAAGTGTTTTAAATGAAAATGGTTTTTAAAATTTTTTTTAAGATTCATTTAAATTTTTTCATTGAAAATGTATTTGAAATTAATTTCAAGCATCTTTTATATATTTTATCCAGAAACAGTATTCAATATTTTTTCAAGATTCTTTTATAGTTTTTCAATAAATTTTTTTAATGGTTTTATATTTTAAAAAAACTCAAAAAAGAAATGATATTTCCATCAAAATATGTTTTATAGGATATATATAAATTTATATTTATATAAGTTGACATCTAATATTGTTAATCATTTCTTTTTTGGGAAATAATTCAAATAATCCATTCATATGCATTCCTGGAATGGTTAAACATTATGGAATTATTTTTATGAAATTTTTTCTCTTTAATAGTCTCTATGTTGATAAAATAAATTTCTCTTTCATGGGTTATATGTCTATGAAACCATATTCCTTTTATGTGTTATTTATTTATGAAATTATTATGAAACTATATTTATTCCACTAGTTAGGATATGATTACATGATTATTATAAAAATTTCATTTTAAGGGTTATGTTATGATTAAAGTTTATTATCTTATAGAACATGTATATATGAATTTATTACGATATGGGTGGTTCTTATAACTGTCTCTAATGTGTTGGATAATGATTTATATCTTATTTTATAGACTAATATGACACTGGGAGTGAACCTTGACTGTTATGATTTCCATGGGAGTGAACCAGGACTACCATGTTGGTACAAGGAGTGATCTCATGCTACTATGATGGATATGGGAGTGAACCATGACTACCAAGATGGTGTGAAGAGTGAAATCATGATACTATGATTTCAATTGGAGTGAACCATACTATTATTATGGTATGGGGAGTTAGAACATACTACATAGATGGTATTTACAGTAATGCTTTTTCTATTATGAATGTCGCATTATATTATTATGTGTCATCTATAAATCCAGGTTTTATTCTTATTTTATACATTGATGGATTGTATTATTTTTTTCATTATGATTCATGTCTTCTAAAATTCAAATATTTATTCCATGAATCATGTATATGATCTTTGATATGCAAGGCACGATATTATGTTTTCACAATAATGTTCTCAAACTGTTATGCTCTTGATAATGCGTATATATTTCCCTTGACTAACATTGCTGATCATATAAGATAATCCCTTTTTCTGTTTCCTTCCCTATTTTATGAACATATGTACTTTTTTGATGTGCCTAATGAAGTTTTTAGTCATGACTGACCTAGTGGGAGATAATGTAGCACATTTGTGTATTAGTTTTTATGTTTCCATGGTTCCAAAGGAACTAATATAATACAATCTTCGAGAATATTTTTTTTTATATTTTGTGTATTATAAAAATTTTATGTAATGTATATTTATGTTAAAATTGTCTCATTATAGTGATGAATAGTTCTAATTTATGAAAAACCCATGAATGAATTTAATCTCAATTCTATTTTCCATTTCATTTAAATATAAGTAATTTAATTAATTAATTAAATAATTATTATTAACTGGTAGTTTTTTTTTATTTTTATTAATGAAATATTTCTTTCTACAAAATTCTATGTGTTCATGTCTCTATGGGTTTGATACTTAAATTTATAATCCATATCTTATTTGGTAGATGTTTTGTGTCTTCTTGCACTCTATTTTCAAATTCTAAACTTATTTGAATCACATGATATAATGAAACTGGTTGATCCAATTTTTATTTTGGTGTAGTTGTTTAGTATAAGGTAATAACATTAAATTAATAGTTTATGATATGTGATTTCTCCCAAAAATATTATTTTCTCTCATTTTTTATTCTTTAAATATTTTCCATATTTTACACAAGGGTAATTTCTTGTAGTATGGATACAGATCCAATGCATTTTTACTAGATGTGAATATTAAATTTTAAACATCATGGATCCTTTACACAAAATAGAATAACATAAAATGGTATATAGTGTTTTAAGAAGGAACCCAAAATTATTCCGTGGTATATTATTGTCACCACACATTGACATTAAATTATAATTTAATGAGGCTTGCCATGATATAGAAATAATGGAAATGGATGATCAGTTAATCTCTAATACACAAATTATATATTTTTATAGAATGTGATGGTTGGATTAGTGTACTCAAGAGGGGGGGGGTGAATTGAGTACCTATAAAAGTTTCTATTAATAATTCATTCTTTTAAAATTTCCCGTAGTTAAAATATAATCCAAGTTAGTTTTTATTGAATTTATAAGAGTCCTCAATGTTCAATTAAACTCTTAATAGATTGATTAGTTCTCTAGTATTCTAATCTAATTGCTAAAATAAAATTTTAATCTAACCTACTCGTTTAAAATTATTATAAACACATTTTAAACTAACAATTATAGTTTGCATTTGTTTGATTGAAATTTTATATAAAACATAATTAATGAAAATAACAATAGGAACAATAGAATTTAAAACAAGAGCTTTAGTCTCAAGTAGATTCTTAGTTCTATCCACTAGGTGATCACCTACCACAAACCAGTTTAAATTAATAAACCTGTATGATCCAAACACTGGATCAAGGTTCACAATAAGAGACAATGTTGTCTAGGTCATACATGTCCTCTACAATATTTCTTAGTGGGAAAAACAAAAATAGGTCATGCACGACCTCGTCAATAGTTCTACATAGGATACAAATGGATAAATAAAGTGTGATATTGAGGATATCATGTATCATCCAGTTATGCATAGTAGTCAGTGTGTATGTAATAGAAAAATAAAAAAAATTATATGAAATGTAAATAAATGATGAAAATACATTGAAAGATTTATAGTTATGTTTCGATGTCACTATGTATTATGTAGTGATGATCTTGACTCATTTGATGTAGTGAAATTGATGTTCAATTCCACTTCTGAAAGATGGCTCCAAAATAAAGTGTTGTAGCTTCTGTGTTCGTGCTTCCAGAAGTATGATATGTTTATCATCTTGTTGGAAATATGTTTAGGTCATATCCGCATGTATATATTGACTTTTTGATCTCCCTGAGTGTTTTTCTTTTTGAGTCTTGGGTTTTTGGATGTACGCTCAATAGTTGAACTAGATCTTCTCTTTTACACCCATTATTTTCTTACTACTCTTCTAGGTGATTCTCACTGTTATCATATGTAAAATGATCCAGCTTTTTATCCTTCCATACCTTGATATCCAGCATACATAATGATCTCCCCACGTGTATGTACCTCATACAGATCTCAAAATATCCTACAAACAACATTAAATAATATCAAAATATTAATTTTTCTAAATATCACCATTAGAAAAAAAATTGAATTAATAAAATAAAAACATTTTTTATTACTATCAATGAGTCATAAGTATCAGTGAGTCGTTTTCATTGCCCGATCAGCATCAGTGTGTCCTTTCTATTGGTTTCGATGACTATATGAAACAGTGACTCATATATAATATCATTCTGTCCGGTTATCGGTGAGTCATCATCGGTGAATCATTTTGAACTATGAGGGCCTTTCCCATTGGTGACTCATCAGTTAGTGAGTCCTTTGAAATAATAATGTGTTTCCCATCGGTAACTCATCCGTTGGTATGTTTTTTGAACTATCAGTGTAACACCCATTAGTGTGTCATCCATCAATATGTCCATTGAATTTTCTGGGTGACCGAACATCAGTGTCTTGTCCTTTGGTGTGTCGTTTGTTCTATTGGTGAGTCTTGAATCAGTGTCTTCATCAATTGGTGTGTCATCATCGGATACTCCTTTGAACCAATTGGTTTCAGAGACTTTGAAAAACATACAATGTATCTGTATTATACATAACATTACTATATCATATGAAATTTATAATTATATGCAAACATACAGTTTTAAATATATTAAAACATAAAATTCCCCAATTTATTGACTTATTGATATTTATTATACCATGTGAAAAAATTTATTCACTTATAAATATTTTTTGAAATGATTAAAATTATTTATAACATAGAATTTGAATCATCATGATATTAAATTATCATGATTTGGGATTATGAAAACAACTATCTCATAAAGGGTCCAACAACCTCCCCCTTTTTTGTAATCAAAAATCATGGTATTAATGTGTTTTACAAGATATTGAGAAATAAAAAAATGACTTGGATTAACAAACCAAATAGTGACTCTGAATTCTCAATATAACTATAAGGTCTTTCCTTTTATGTTCCCCATGATATTAGATAACTTCCATGTTCCCACTTAGTAAGTTTATTAAATTCCATCATTCATATGCCTTAGGGAGCCCCCCCCCTTAGGTTAAGATTTTCCCATCTATGGATTTCCCTAGAATTTGGTATTAGAAAAAAGGTGCAAATAATCATAATAGATAAATAAAAATAACACAAGGAAACATGAAACGGCTTAAAGATAAATTTATATCAATGAAAGTTCAAAAAAGTTCCAACATCAAAAGACACCACTGAAAAATTAAAGTACAGATCCCTATTAAAAAATGATCCACAACTAAGGCATGGGATATTAAGGGTCTTCTCCTTTTTATGAATGGTTAATATTGGACTTAGTAGGTGGTGTTGTGGATATAGGAAGGGATAATTGAAGGGTGATACTAGTTATAGAAACACCTGTAGTAACATTAGCTGTAAGGATGGATCTCCCCTCTGACAGAACACAACTTTGAGGCTACTCTTGGATCACTGGCCAGATTTGAGATAAAGCTTGAGGCACTGACATCTGAGCAGGTGTTGTGAACCTTGTTTTATGGAAGAAGCTGCAAGGACTAGGATAGAATTAGCCTATACATGTAGTTAGGGATTCAATATCTTGATTAAATCATTGATTATTTCACCCCATACTACATGGACTTCTCGATATCCTCCTTGTATTCCATGAACATCTCCAAAGTTAGTGTAAGGTCTATCAAATCACTCACATTCATAATTAATGCATATTCCACTTGTGGAATCTTGAGGTTATCAGCCAAGTATTTAATTTTGTTATTTAGGCCATGCTTGGTGTTGATTTTAGAGAAATTTGTGTCCATGTTGTCCATGGTCTCAATTTGGTAAGAAGTTTCCTCATGAGAACATTGTCTTAACATGTTATCGAATCTGGGAAGGGGAGAAATCTTAGGTTACTATAGAGGGGCGCTGTAGCATCACTGTAGCATCACTGTAGCAGCGACAGACTATAGTAGCAGCAACATTGATGTGGTAGAGGGACTGTAGCAGGAACTATAGCGGCGGCGGTACTGTAGCAGAGTGGATATTATAGCAGTATTGTTCACCGAGGGGCCCTTTGGGCCATTTATTGAGATTTCTAGACTTGTATTCAGGACACATGGCCTTGGGCCTTCGGGTTATGTAAGGGTCACCCTCTAACTAGTTTAAGAGGTCTTTGATTTAATAATAAATTGAGGCTTCGACCCCAACCTAAAAAAAACAAGGTCACTATTTTTTTTGCTTTGGGATGGGTCCCTTTATAATTTTTCATAGCATTAAGCTCTTCTCTTATCACAGTCCTAAGGGACTCCATATCAACAGCAAGCCTGGTAACTCCAGAACTGGATACACCAGAAATCATATTTCCAAGATCCTCCCTCATCTTTTTGAAATCTGCACATAGTACCTATGTAACAGGATTCCTAAGAAACTCTATAACCCAAAAATTGTGTTTCTGAAATATTTGGATAGAGATGTTAATTAATTTCTAATTTTCTTCACTTATTCTCTAAATATTGAATTATTTCTCCCTATGGTATCAGATGTAGTGAAAATGTTGGGCTATATCTCTTGAATTATAATTTTAGCAATTTGAATTTCATATGCCTCAAAAATACTCATAGATATAGAATCCTCATTTCTGACTCCAATAGAGGATCTCACAGATTCACATATAACATCTTTGAATTTTTCAATATCAGCCTTCATGAAATAGTCATTAGGAACTGTAGGTACTACAGGTTCATCAATGGTAGGTAAAATAGGTGAAGTAGGAGCAATTGGTTCCACCTTAGCTTGTGGGGAAGGATGAGAAACAATATTCTCATCTATATCAATGTATATCCCAAATAGGATATATCCTAGATTTGTATTCCACTCACCAGAACAAGTCCAATATTTGGGCGCCATCATATCAATTTTCACCCTCCTCTTTGGAGGATCCCAATCATTCTAATCTTCATCATCTTCTTCATGACCTCCACCCATCATATAATTCTGTGCAACTAGTTATATCTGAATATCATTGTCTTCCTAAAATCCGGAAACTCCAGCCACTCCAAAAACTAGTGGCTCCTCCTCAGTTTGAGGCACGAGTGCATTTTGATTATAAGAATCTTCCTCTTTTCCTCCATCCATAATATCAACATGTTGTTGAATGATTACTCGAGCATCATCGGGGTTGTCATGTCCATCCTCACCACCAACATCTCTATCATTATGTCAATAATTATAATCACCATCCTATTCATTATATCAGAATCATCATGTCTACCATCCTCATAATAATTTCTATTCCAGACCTCCCCACCATAACTAGCATCTTATTTTCCTACGTTCAGTTAGTCACTCACATGTTCACCATCATCATCTTTCTTACCATCACCATCATCATCCTCATTTTCATTTTTTGTCACAAAACCTTCAACTCTAGAGACTTCAATCTACTCATCCTCATCATCATCATCTAATAATGGTTCAGTAGAAAGTAATTCTAATGGTGGAATTGCTGGTCCATATATCATCTCTTTAGGGCTATCAGCAATATCTATGTCCATATTATCTTCTATAAGAGACCCCTATTCTATTTTCAGCACAGGATCAGACTGATCGTCATCAAAATACACAACCTACTCACCAGTTTTAATACCTAGATCATCTTGATCCCTTGGTCTTGCAAGATGATCAATAGTATTATAATCCTCATATATGTTTTCCCCATATTCCACACACATTATCCTCCATGGGTTCCAAAAAAGATTCATTATTTTGCAGATGTCTTTATGCAGATAGAACCCACTACAAGAAGTAATCACCTCATCTCCATCCTCTACACATCCTAGCATCTTCAACATTGCATAAATAATCCATGGTTAGTATAAAAAAGTTTTTTTCATGTAAGGTTTGACTATATGAAAAAAATTTACCATAAGGTACCTATATAGATTCATTTTCACCTCATTCATCAGGAAATAAATTAGGAAAACATCATAATACTTTAAGGCAAAAAAATATATCTTTTTGGGGAAGATTTGGTGTTAGATGAACATGAGAAGCATTATTACCTCTCCCTATAATTCTAATTCTATTAGCCTCCATGACAACTCATTTCTAGTCAATTATTTCAATGCATTTTCATATGAAAATTAATCTGAAGTTGGTGGAATGTTATTCCAGTAATCTAAAAATATTACATCATGGGGAATTTCTAAACATTAATCCTACTCTCTTGAAGAAAATATGATATCTTCTCCCTTTACCACCGATTTCATCTGAGCCCCCTTAGCTCCTTCCAAAAACACTTCAAAATAGAGATAAAATTGGTGTACTAGATTAGGATAGAATGAACCTTCATTATCTTCAAACCAACTAATCCACCCCTCTGATTCCAAAACATTCAACAAGAGAGAAATCATCGGCAATAACCATTCACCAGAAACATATTTCTTAGCAGATACTATGAGGCTTCCCAACTCCGAATTCATATAACCTATGGTACTAATCAATTCACTTTTCTGGTGCTTAGTAGATGACGATTCACTTAGTCCTTCCATCACGCTCCTTTTCCTCAGCATTCGGAAGGGTTGGGTTCGAATAAAGAAGTTAAAAGGTCAAAGGTAATGTGGGTATTGAATGGTCAAAGGGTATAAGTAGTGTGGATCGATTTAATTTTATCACTTAAGGTTATAAATTGTAAAAACATAAAATATAATAACAGTAAAATAATAAGAATTATACTTTTTCATTTTACATGAATGATACACGCACACATATTCACTAAAAATTCAATATTGGTATTAGTTTCACTCTAAGGGTATTGGTCTCACCTGATTAGTCTCATCTAATTGGTTTCAGTGGATTGGTTTTACCTAATCCATTTCCCCTGATCTGTTTCACATGATCCATTTCATAGAAAAATAGATTTTTATAAGGGGATAAGGTCATATAGTATTTATATAATTATCATTCATAGTTCATGTCTGATGTATCTCATTATATCATAGTTTAATGGTTTAGTAAGAATGTATTCATATTGATGTTTTGTCCCAATAAGCTGAAGAGCTATATCACCTTTTTGATAATGGTCTCTCAAAAAGTGATTTCTTACATCAATATGTTTTGTTATTGAATAAGAAATTATATTCATAGAAATGTTAATATCAATTTTATTATCATAATTTATGGCGATATTTCTGAAATTAAATCTATAGTATAAAAAATTATGTTTCATCTAAAAGTGTTTTTTCACAGAAACTACATGTAGAAATATACTCTACTTCAGCAGTTGATAATAAAATATAATTTTTTTTCTTACTACCCCATGAAATTAGAGACTTTCCCAAGAAATGACATGTTCCAGAGGTTCTATTTCTATCTAATATTAACCAACTAAAGTCAAAATCAGAATAACTTACCATATCAAAAGGTTGTCCTCTAGGGTAAAATAGTCCAAAATTAGTTGTATATTTGAGTTATTTGAATTCTCTTTGAACAATACTTAAATGTGATTATTATGGGTTTTCGTGAAATCTTGATCACATACACACACTAAACATTATGTCTGGACTACTATCAATTAAGTAATGTAAACTCCCAATCATTCCTCTATATGTAGTTTGATTAAAAAATTTCCCATTTTCATCATGATATAACTTATATATAGAACTCATAGGTGTTTCACTACACTTCATTCCATCAAATCCATATCTTTTCAAAATATCATTAGTATATTTAGTTTGATTTATAATAATACCTTATTTGATAAAAAATATTTTAAATCCATGAAAATATTTATGTTCTCCCATAAAAGTAATTTCAAACTCACATTGCATCATTTTTTATAAATCATTGTGTAATGAAAGTTTAAAAGAACTAAAAATAAAATCATTCATATATATTTGACCTATTAAAAGATATTTAGAAATTATATTTATAAATAATGGAGGATCTTTGTCTCCTTTTGTAAAACCATTAGAAATAATAATGTTAATTAACAAATCATACCTATCTATTAGAGATTTTTTGAATCTATTTAATGATTTATTTAATTTGGAAAAATTATTCAGAAGATGTGGATTTTTAAAACTTGGGGGTTGTTAAACAAAAAAAATTCAATTATATAACCATTTAAGAATGCACTTTTTACATCCATTTGATAAATTTGGAAATCCAAGTGTGTTTCATAGGCATTTAAGATTCTAATGACTTCATGCATACCTTCTGGTGCAATGGTATCTTCATAATCAATTCCCTCTTCTTGATTATAGCCTTGTGCAACCACTGTAGCTTTGTTTCAAATTATATTTCTAGGTTCATCTTATTTATTCATAAACAACAATTTTGTTCCTATGGTCTAAGTATCTTTTGGCCTAGCAATAAGCTTTCAGACTTTATTTCTCTCAAATTTATTAAGCTCTTTTTGAAAAGAAATCACCCAAAATTAATCAATGATTGCATCATTGATATTTGTAGGTTCAAGTTATGAAAATAATGCTTGATGGTCACCCTGATTTCTCAAAGAAGCACTACTTGGTTTTCCTCAGTCTAAATCTCCAACTACATCATCTAAGGGATGGTTTTTAATGGTTATAGTTGGTATAGTAAAAGTAGGGATAGTTATTTCAGGTTTACCACTATCTTATGGTTCATTATGGATATAATTTTGTGAATTTATAGAACAAGTTGTTTGAATAGGTTCCATTATAGGATGGTTAGAGGGTTAGAATTAATTTCTAGGTTGGAAATATCTTCTTCAAGATTTTCTCAAATGTTCTTAGGTATATGTGGATTTGTTTCATCAAACATGAAATGTACAGATTCCTCCACACATTTGGTTATCTTATTAAGGACACTATATTATTTTCTTGATGTAGAACAACCCAGGAATATTCCTCCTTCACTTTAAAAGAAAAAATTATCTATATTATATTTAGTTTATTGAATATAAACCTTAAATCCAAACACTTTAAAATAGTTTACATTGGAATTACTATTATTCCATAAATTATAGGGAGTTTTCATAATGATAAGTACTATTAAGACTCTATTTGTTATGTATCAAGTTGTATTAACATATTCAGTCCAAAAATAAATTAATACATCATATTCATTGAGCATAGTACAGGAAATTTCCGGTAGGGTTTTGTTTCTTCTTTCTAATTCACCATTCTGTTGAGGTTTCTTAGGAGTAGAAAAGTTATACCAATAGCAAATTTTTGAGAAAAAAGATTAAAACTCATGATTCTCAAACTCACGACCATGGTCACTTCTTATGGATTTAATTTTATGTCCACTAATATTTTCTACAGTCCTAGCATACTTGGTAAAATAAGAGTAATCTTTACTTTTGTGATCTAAGGAAAAGGTGCAATTATACATAGAAAGTCATCTATAAGAACAAAAACATAGTGCTTCCTGTTGAGACTTAAACTATTGATGGTAAAAACAAGTTAATGTGAACCAACTTGAGAGGCTGAAAAGTAGTAAATTTTTCATTGGTTTGAAGGTGATTTTGTGTTTCTTTCCCTATTGACAAGGATTGCACACTATATTATCCAAAAACATTAGTTTGGGATGGTTTTTAACTAAAACATTTCTAGTTAATATCTTAAGGATGTTTAGTTTATAATGTCCTAGTGTTCTGTGTCATGTCCAAGACTCATTGTCAAAGGCACTTAGGTAGGACACATTCTATGATGATATTGTGTATAAATTTATAGTGTATTCATTTTCATTTCTAAGAATAGTAAATACAATGTAATTTTTGGCCTCAAAAACATGGCATGAATCATTTTTAAATTTCACATTAAATCCATCATCACATAGTATAGATAATATAAGTACGTTATATTTTAATCCATAAACATAAATTACATTGGAAATTAAAATATGGACAATGTTACCAATCAGGCCTAGGATGATGATTTTTCAATTTCCATTCTAACCGAATGGGGAATGTACTCCATCAATCATGATGGGATTATTGAAGATTGAGTAATATCCTATCATGTTTCTTAAACAACCACTATCCAAGTATCAAATACTTCTACAGGAAATCTTTAGGTATATTACCAACAAAACAATTTATCAAATAAAATATTTTCTTACCCAAATTTTTTAGGCTCCAGAAACAATAGTAATAAAGTATTCAAAAACCCACAATTTTCATATTGATTTCCTATATATAGATTGTAATTTATTTTAAAAATACACATTATTTTGTCTAGAAAAACTAGATTCAGTGAATGATTTGTGAGGACTGCAAGTTGTAGTAAAGTAATGATTTTTGAAAAGAGAATAAGATTTTCCATATTTCATTATAATTTTTTTTTAAATAAATTTCTTTGTCTCAGCTGATATCCTATTCCAGTAGTGTACCATAGAGCTATCTATTTACCATGTAACTAAGTATGCTTGTTTCTTCCATTGGTAAAAATTTTCATGTCCTTCATTAAGTAATCATCAGATAATGTTAGGTAATTATTTTACTTTAGGAGTTCTTCATTTATCATATTTCCATCAGTAAGTTCAGATTTAATATTTGAATAGAGTGCATGATGTTTCTTTAATGATTTATATATAACCTTTAGTTCATTTCAAGATTATTCTATATTATCACAATACTCAAACAGTTGATCAGTTTACATATTTTCAGATTCTAATTCATCTATAAAGTAATAGTTATTATGTACATGATATTTTAAGAGTACCTTTGTGGGTTTTTTCATAAATGACATGTTTTCTATATCTCCTTTATCATTTTGAGAAGAATAAAATTGACTAGAGCTATCCTCAAAATCACTCCAAGTGGTCTTCATTACATTATTATATTTCATACCTTTATTATAAGACTTCCTTTTATTCCTTAATTTAGGACAGTCATCTTTGAAATTTCCCCTCCTTTTTCTTTCATAGAAAACTATTTCTTCAATTTTTTATACTTCTTCCAATCCTTTTTCCAATTTCCTTTGGTTTCATATTTTTATTTATAGTTTGGTTTCTCGAATAACATTTTCTTTCCGTAAAATTTTCTGATCTCCAAGATAGCTAGGCCATTTCCTCATCACTATCGGAAGGTGATTCTTCAAAACGTGTGATCTCAAATTCATATTGAATATTCTCTTTGTCTTCACTCTTGGAATTGGTATTCTGGAAGGCTACATATTTTCTATTTGGATCTTCATCATCTTCATTCACATTTATTTCATCTTCATACAAGATTAAATTTCCAATTAGTTCTTTCACTGGCAGTTTATCAATGTCCCATGATTATTTTATAGATACTGATGTCCTCCACCATCTCTCTGGTATGCATCGCAGAATCCTCGTGATCAGTTTCTTTGATGTGATAACTCATCCTAAATAAATCATGGTGTTAACAATTTCATTGAACCTTAGATGCATATCATGAATATATTTATCAATCATCATTATAAAATTGTCATATTTAATAGTATAAGTATTTTTTTCTCATATCCTTCTGATTAGTTGTTCCGTTGTGGGATATAGATGAAGTTTCCCAAATCTCATGAGAATTTTTACAGGCATAAATCCAATTAAATTCACCATCTTCGAGATCATAATACAGATCATTCATTTCATTACAGTTATTATCATAGGAATCCCTGGTTGATTCATCCCATGTGTTTCTAAATGTTTTATGGAGTACATATTTACTTTCAATAGTAGTCTATATTTCAAATCCCATGCATTCAAAATGTATTTTCATTTTAAACTTCTACTAAGAAAAATTTGTTCCAAAAAAAATGTGGTCAATTTGTAGTATTTCCTTCTAATCTAATGTCTATAATATAAATGTGGAAAATATTTCAAGTGATAAAAAATTAGTATTAATAGAAATTTTAATATCTTTAAAATACAACTACAATAACAGTTTAAATACTTTGAAAAATCATTGAACACTAAAAAATTCCTAAATCCTATGATACCAAATGTTGGTTGGAGTAGAGTACTCAAGAGGGTGGTGAATTTAGTCCCTAAAACAATTATGCCAAAAATTAGTTATTTGAAAATTTTCCTCAATTAGAATATAATCCTTGTTATTTTGTAGTGAAATTATAAGAGTCATAAATGTTCAATTAATTTCTCAAATGATTTATTAGTTAATATCTATACTAATATAAAGATTAATATAACTTTTGTTACTAACCTACTAGTTCAAAACTATTATGAACACTTCCTAAACTAGCTATTAGAGTTTGAATTTTTTTTGTATGAAATTTTCTATAGAACCTAATAAAAGAAAATCATAATACGCATAGTGGAATTTAATACAAGAGGTTTAGTCTCATGTCGAGACTTTTTCCACTCCACCTGGTGATCACCTACCACTAAGCTGTTTAAATTAATAAACATGTTTTATAGACACCGTAGATCGGGGTTCAAAACAGCACACATGGATATCCATGTCACACTTGGCCTCTACCACAGTTCTTTGTCGGGAAAACAACAAATAGGTCACGAATGACCTCTTCCACAATTTCTCATGGGATACAAGTGGATAAATAGAGTGTGATATTGAGGTTATGAAGAATCCACTAGTTATTCAAAATAGTTAGTGAATATGTAATAGCCAATAAGATACACTACTCTGAAATGTAAATAAAAAAACAAAACAAAGTAAAAGATGTAATGTTGGATTTTGAAGACTTTATGTGTTATGTAGTGCAGCTCTGGACTCATTTGATGTAGTGAAAATGAATTTTGAGTCCTTCCCTATATGTTGACTCCAAAAAGAGATTTGTAGCTTATGTGTTCTCGCCTCTAGGAGTATATGATGTTTAGCTTGTTATTGGAAATATGTTCAGGTCATCATAGTAGGTTTATCTCTAATTTTTTATCTCTCTTAGTGTTCTTATTTTTGATTTCTTTGGTTTTGGATGTATGGTAGAGAGTTTCCTGAGTGTTTTTCTTTTACATGTTCTCTTCTCTCATTACTATTCTTTGTGTTTTTTACGATTTTCTCATATGTAAAATGATCTATCTTGTTATCCTTTTATACATTGAGATACAAACAGCATAATTTTATCACAATGTGCATGTGACTTGTATTGTTCACTGAATATCCTATAAAAACATTAAATTATTTCATAATCATTAATTTGTTAAAATATGACTGTTAGACATAAATTTGAATTTATAAAATAAAAATAGTTTTTATGACTTTTGGTGAATCATAAGTATCAGTGAGTCAATTGCATTAGTATATCAGCGTCGATGACTCTTTATATCGGGGAGTCATTTCCATCAGTATCAATGGCTCTGAGCATCAGTGATTCATTTGTACTATGAGTCTGTTTTGGCATCGGTGAGTCATCATCATTGACTGATTTTAAACTATCAGTGCATTTCCCATCAATGGATCAACCATCGGGGAGTCCTTTGAACTAACAGTGCATCACCCATCAGTGACGCATCCATATGTATGTCCTTTTAACTATCGGTGTGATGGCCATCAATAGGTTTTCAATCTGTAAGTCCTTTGAAAAATTGGTGTGACCAATCATTGGTGACTTATCCATCATTTTGTTGTTTGTTCTATTTGTGAGTCCTGCATCAGTGTATTCTTCGATGGTTGAGTCCTCATCAGTGAGTCAGCCATAAATGAATCTTTTGAACCAATTGGTGTGAGAGACATTGAAAAACATACAATGTGTATTTCTTATACAGAACAGTACCAGATCAAGTGAAATTCATAATTACATGAAAATATTCACTTGTAATTATATTAGAAATTAAATATCCATAATTTATTAACATATTTGAATTTATTATACCATGTGAAATAATTTTCTCACTTATAAATATTTATTGACAAGATTAAAATTAGTTATAAAATAATATATGAATTATCAGGATATTTAAATTGACAAGATTTTTTATTATTAAAACAACTATCTCACAAAGGGTCCAACAAAATAATTTAGTCTCCACTAAAGGATTGGAGGAGGAGGATGAAGAATTATAAGAATAAAGATTTATGGCTGCTAATTTATGTAATAACATGATAGTGATTTTAGGGAAAATATACATGGGGTCTATTGAAGGATTCAGTATATAAGATCCTCCAAAATAGTTTTAGAGCAGTTAGAACAAAATGGGGATGAGGGAGTGAATTTTTTGAGATATGGATGGTATGATAAATCAATTCGAAGATTATTCTCGTGACAAATGAAACACATGATGAAAAAATGTTCATAAAACATAGGAAAAAAGAAATGATGGATACTAAAATATAGAATAATGTAAGATAATTTGAAGTGATGTTACAAAAATAAGAAGTGTAATATGATTTTTATGAAGCATGGTTGTTACCATAGTTTTTAATTTATAGTCTAAATATACTCAATAAATTATTTTGTCTTGTAAATAATTCAAAACTAATTTCAACGAGGAGTCGATGAATATCCATCCCAAATGAGCTTCAATATAAATTGTGGTATAATCCGTACATAGTAGTTCCATACAATAAACCTATTATATGATGTAAAGATGTAAGGTTTATCATAATTACCTTAATAAAAAATAATTCATAGAGGAAACCATTGTTATTTATTAATTTATGGGAATTTATATTTTTTTCAATATAATATGATTTAGTTGAATCATACTCTAAATTTTTGGAAATATTGAATATGGTTATTTTATAAAGGATGAATTAGAAAATAGGGTGATGCATAAATTTAAATAATCATAGGGGTGTTGATTTTATGTATTAGTAATTTATGAGTATAATTAGTGTATATAGACATAATTCCCTTATTCTTTATAGTCATTGATTTTCATAAATTCATGTGGATTAGTTTTTTATTATTAGGTATTCCCTATGTGATTATGTTTTATTATATTTTTCATATTATCTATGATGTTTTTTATATTATTTCTAATACCCACGTCTTCAAATATTCTTGTGGTATGTAAAAAAGATAGAAATTTCATTGGTATCATATCAAATATATGATTCTAAATCATCAAATTTAACTTGATTAAGGAATTATTGTTTTAATCCATTTATCCTTAACGAACACCTCTATAATGAATCGTTAATTTAGATCATATATCTCTTGATTTCCCTTATTATGGACGACACACATTTTAACCAAATACTTCTTTCACACCCTTAAAAATTATTTTCTTCATGATATTCAATTATTATAGTGTATTTGAGTATTTGTTTATGTATTAAAGGGATGTGCTTTCATTGAATTGAATATATTAGGGTTCATATAATGGAATTATAAAAGATAGATCATGATTATAATTTATTGTGTTTCATTTTTACCTCTCTTGAAAAAAGAAAATTTGAAATAAAATATAAACAAATTATAAAAATACCCTTACATTTTCAATGAGTCAAAAAACACCATTATTTGTACTTATGATATTATAATGACAATTATAATTACTAATTGCTATATTTCAGAGATAAACAATGGGTTAGGATTAGAGTGTGAGATAATTCCTAAGATATAATTCTTGAAAAAAATTAAAAATTGTGAAATACAAGAGGAATACCTTTCATTATATTCATTGTTTTATTATCTTATATTAATTTTAAAGAAGGGTGGTTTTTTGTTTTTAGTGATTATATTCATTAAGGTTTAATTCTTATTATCATTTGTAGTACATAAGAGATATAACTGATTTTGGAGATTTAATATTTTCAAATAAATCACCTACCTACTAAAATCGTTAGTTTCATATGGTCCATAATTTTATTTCCATGGGATTTTACGTGATATTTTCCTCTTTCAGGTATATATTATTGATCCAACATATACCAATGTACTAGTATATTATTGTCAATATATTATCATAACTATAGATAATCATGAACTTGTAGAGGGAGTGAGGAAATTATATGTGTAGTAAATCACTAAGTGGAAGAATTACTAATGACAGTTTAAGATTCATGACTGTGTTTTAGAAGAATCATGTCATTTTAAAACAATAAGTAAAATAAATAACTGATTAGTTTTTTTCCTAAAAATTATAAATGGAGAATATTTTTCAGTATATGAAGTTTGGAGGTTTATTCTCCCTATATATAATTTTATTTTTTTCTTATTATGTAATTTAAATAATGTAAGTACGGGTGCCCTATGTATATATAGATGATATTTTATAGTTAAGTAAAATCCTAGTTAGAGTGTGGGATTATTTGATAACTAGATTTCATGCATATAATTTTTGGGATAATTTAATTTATTTTAGTGTTTAATTGTTTTATTATTTCATATATTATCATTTCATTGATTCATTTTGGGACGAGAGAATTTATTTTTGATTTTGAAAAAAATAAAAGAAAAAATAAAATTAATATGATTGATTTCAAATTCATTTCAGGATCCTATGGGAAAAATAAATAATTAAGTTTGAGTTATAAATAGTTTTAATCCAACCATGCATAGAGATCAGAATAGATGCTAGGGCCAACAAATCATCACTATGTCCCATTGATGGCATGGGAGAGTAAATAAATTATAACGAAACCATTTTTATTCTGGAACAATATGAAGTGAATGATCATGGGTCAGATAATTTGATAGGTAAGATAGTTATCTCAAGGATATGTTCACCCCAAATAGGATTGCTGAAATGAGTTCAAAACATTCATTGTTAATAAGAAGAGTTATATCCATCGACCATTCATTATGGGGCATGTATGAATAAAATAATTGCTCATTTTTAAATGAAAAATCTCCTTATCATGTCGATACCATGAATATGTTCTTATATAAACCCCACCACCACACACATGCCTCGATAATGGAATGACCACAACATAAACCCCTTCTAATCTTGTATGCTGTCTATACATGAGATCGAAAATGCCACTGATATGGTTAGGACATAATATGAAATGAATCTAAGATCCCTAGAGATCTATAGTATATTGATAGGTTATGTCAATGAGGAATTTTGATTCATGTTAATTATATGATATTTTAAATGTCAAGAAAAATTTTATGAAAAAACATCATGATTTTATGTGGATGGGGAACATGATACTCTTGAACAACTTAGATGAAATCAATAGAGTGATACATGAATTTAATTTTTCTATATAGATTATGTTTCAATTATGGTGATGTTCATTATAATCCTTACATGAACACATGAAGTGTGATTTAAAAAATAATTCATGAGATAATATGAATCTCAATGGAAGTATAAGAAATAGCATCTACTGGTATTAAATGTTATGATGGGTAGATCACCATGATAGTAATGGTAATATGGATATTCTCATGGTTATTTAATCATAATGTAGTTTTGATACGTCATCTTTTATAAGGGGTGGAGGTTCTATAATTAACATAGATAATGGTTTGAGAGCTCATAAGAATTGTTCCATAGAGAGTAGTATTACATAAATGCATTAGAAAAAGGCATCTAATGATGAAGATAAAAGGGAAATAATATTCAGGTAGTGTTATAGAGTAAAAATATATCAACATTATTTTCATAAAATATGGTTTTTTGATTTAGGGACATATTACATTGTATAGGTCTCCAAATATCAAGATACTTGGTTTTAGTGGGGTTTTTCCCTATTTTGATATACCAACTACATATTCTCACTTGGTGTGTAGTTTATTTTTTTCTAGAATACATGTTCTATATTATAGAATATATATCTACATTCATATATTATTTATCTAATATTCATTAAATTTAAATATTGGAGATATATAATTATGGGAGATAAAAGAGTAGTTTTATAAATGTTTTGTTGAATTTTTATGGGAAATAAGTCTTAGTGATTTATTAATGGTTAAAGGAGAATGATATGGATGGATATTAATAGATAAGATAGAAGATAAAATGATATATACATGGTTATATCTTACGATTTCATTGCCTATAAATAAATATTTTTATTTAATATTGAGGTGATGATCAAAATAGCGGTTTGTGGAGATAGTAGATTTCCTATAGTAGTAGCTACATAATTTATATTTTTCTCTTTTTTATTTTTTTATTAGTGGAACTCATATGGGATTTTTAATTAATAGAAATTCATATGAGAATATCATGATCATTTAACACCATTATTATATCAGACTATCTCATTCCCTATTCGATGAATCATAGTTTATTTATGGGTGACAACCACTCGATCATGAGTTTATATTTCTATAGGGAAGGGTTTAGTTGGTGTAGATAATGACTACTATGTTATTTAAATTCTTCTATTATTGTGATATTTTTCAATGTATTCCTATTTCATTTTATATATTTATTATCTAATTCCCTATAATCATATCAAGAGTCATGGTTCTAAGGGATGGTACCCATCATGATAGAGGGGTTTGGGGGAGTGAGAGATGACTTAAGATCACTATTAATATTTATATTGATTTTAAAACATCTTTGTTTTTGTAGAATACATTGACCAAATGGTTTATAAGGTTAAGAGTATTCATGTTTGATTTGACCATTCATATCTTGATACCACGTGAATATGCATGACTTATAAAATTAGTTATTTCGCATTTGGATATTAGTTTTCCTAATTTATGAAAAACCATCCATGAAATCAATTTCCTTTTCATACTTCACTTTCATTAATCTCTAACTTTTTAAATTATAGAATTCACTCATTTTCAGTATTGGTCAGTTTTTTTATTTAATTTTATGAAATATTTATATCTATTACATTATAATTATTCTTATATTTGTTGGTTGAATTCTAGATATTTCAATCCTTTACTACATTCATACATTTTTTTATATTATAGTTTTTTATTTTTAATTACTAAATTAATTATTCTTGTGGGATGTAACCACAACCTCCTGGTCATTTTCTATTTTTCTATATTCTTGGGAAAATGTTAATATATTAAATTCAATATTTTAGTAAAACTATTTTCCCACATGAATTCTATATTTTGTAATATTTTTTTTTATTATTTTATATTTTTTGTATGTATAATTTGAGTTTTTTTTGGTAGTGATGGTTAGAAGAAAATACCAATGATTGAATACTATGTTTTTCCTATGAACATTGTGGATCATTAAATTAAAATTTATGAACATAAATGGATCACTAATCATGATGGAAGGAAACCAAAAAATTACAAAAACATGATGTTGAACTACTCTCTGAGTTGTTATTTGAATTTGAGGAGGCATGAAAAGACATGATAAAATCATAGTATTGAATGTTGATGTGTGGGCTATTACCAAAAATAAATAAAAAAATTCTATTTAATAAATCATCACCACTATAGTAAGAGAAGATTATTAAGTAAAATAAAAATGATAGAATGGCCATTATTGATCCACTGGATGAAATTATATAACTTATAGAGGATAAGTAGAAATATCAATTTTAATTTGTTGATTGAGAAGAACCTCTAAAACAAAATCATTATAAATTAGGAAATAATAGAAAGGGAAAGGGTGATGGTTTTTGAGATCTAGAGAGACATGAAAAATATTATTAAGGAGTCGTTTGGAACCAAAGATAGAATAGGAATTTAAAAACATCAAGAAGAAGAGGACAAATAAGAGTTAAGAAGTATAATATTGAAGATTATTTGATAACATGTAGTGAAGAACCCTAAAGAAGATGATGAATTTTATTTTTATCATTTTTAGATATCTCATGAGTTGATTCTCCAAAGTATATATATATATTTAATATATTATTTAGTCCAAAATAATTCATAACAAATTTCATAGAGTAGTGTAAGAATTTTCATCCTGTATGGGAAAAAATTCCAATCATTGTTAAATCCATACAACAGAAATCATTATGATACTTCTGTTATATTATCATAAAGAGGAAAGCTATTATTAATGAATACTATAAAATCACATTTTTTGTAGGTTCAATCAATATGAAAGCCATGAAACATATTTTTTAATTCAATGCATCAAAGAATTATCATTAGGGAGAAATGTCATTATATATTGATTTTGTAGTAGAGATTTTCACTTCACTAGTAGCTAATTTTTAATTACAATGATACACTTATATAAATATCATTTTATCCCTTCCTAGGATGCACCTATAGATAACCAATAAAAGAAAATAATTTATAGGACATTATGAGATTTTGGATCATCTTAAAGGATAAAATTAGGAAACTGTTAATAAAATTTTCCCTTCAAAGATTCATTATATTGGAGGGTATCATTATGATCATTTTTAATAATAGAAGATATGTAGTTTATTATTATACCACTGGTGAGGTTAAATAACTAATTTACTTATGGAAGAAACTATATATTCAATATGAAATATATATTTTCTAATAAATAGAGTGATAACATTGAATTTTTAAATGTTAATATAAAAACCATCAATACATTTGTAGTTAAATGTTATAGAATATTTTTACAACACATTAACATAAGAATTCAATGTTTTTAAAGTTTGGGAAAGAACCCGTTACAAATGAAAATATTGAATCAACTCCTTAAAATAGTGGGGATGGGGTAAAAATTATTTACACATGATAGATTAATTTATATTTCATTTCCTAATTACCAATTCTGAGTCTCCATTAATGATTCTTTGAGAAATATCAAAAAGTTAAACCAATTATATTACTATGATAAGATCTTGGTACATTTCAAAATTATTTGAAAGAACATAAAATATAAGGATAAAGTTTGGGTAAGACCTCTACTATCATGTAAATAAAAATAATTTGATATTTTATCTGATAATGTATTAGATCTTCAATCATAATAATAGTTGGGATTAATGAATCACTATCAAATCACATTTCCCTAAATTGGTAAGTGTTTTAGATAAAGAATTTTTATTCAATAATGAGTTCCACATTTAGTAGAACATCCACAGTGGTCAGGTTTCATGTAATAAAACAAACTAGGGAATGTCTCTTGGCCACCTTTTGGATAGAAAGTATTTATTGAACTATAGTTGGATTACATTCAATTATTTTATTTATCACATCAAAAACCAGAAATTGAAGATATATTTTAGTGGAACCACAAGAGAAATCATGTGTCCCTCATGATTATGTAGATATATTTTATATTTATATTCTACAAAGATAACTGAAATGAAGTTCTTCTTGAAAGCTATATATTTTTTCTTAGCCTCTAACATTATTTTTCATTTACAATCATGAATTTTCACCTTGATCTCATTATTATTAAAGGTGATAATGGTACTAAGAGACCATTACATAGTTTCTATATAGAGGATAATTATATTTCCTACTATATGTGAAATGAAAACCAATGCATGTTTAATTTCTTTAATTAGGTCATTAAAAACTTTTATTAGAATATTTATCTCCCGATAAGATCATATTTCATAATATAAATTATTACACGAAATAATTTACTGAAAATTTTTTGTATAGAGAATATTCTATTGGAATGACATCCCTATAGTCAAATTCAAATGTAAATATTTAATTCAGTTGGAATATTAATTATCGCCCTTATTTTCTCAAGAATGAAATTGATTCCCCAGGGGCACAATATAATGATTATGAATTTTTTTCTTGTCCTAATGAATACAATAATCATTATTTTCATTATAAAGATATTTTTCCATATTATACTAAACAATTCTTTGGTGTTCTGAGAGGGTAGTTGATTCATCAACATTTAGAGTAATTTAATTCATTTTTTTGTTTCAATACTCATTCATAAGTTAGGTGGAATAAAAATAACTTTTTACTAAATAATAGTTATATAATTGGAAGTTTTAAATTTTATTTAAGGAAATGTTGGTTTAAGTGATTTAAGGTTATTCAATATGTATTTTTTCAATACAATTTTGTTAACTAAAATATCTTTTCAAGAAACATAATATATTGATGTTATTATATTATTTTTTAACCTCAATATCAATAATAGAATCATGTGTTTTATAAAGTCTCCTTGTATCCAATTTATGACCATGGAACTTTTCTTATAATCCAATGTTTGGTGTTTTTACATAGTGATATCACCCACTAGTCTCCTTATAATACAATGGGATCATACAATTAAATCAAAAATGGGGATATATATATATTCTCTATATTGTTTAGTATCCATAGTGGTACTGATTAATAATTTCCATATATCTTCTTTGGAAAGAAATTTCACCTTTTAGATCCCACTGATAGTGACAAAGACGCCATCATTAGACTATATAGGGATATATTTTATTTTTTTATCTTCTATTTTGAATTGTGTAAGATAGACACACTCCTTGAGATATTAAAGATGATATAGAAATTCCTTTATATTTTTTCATAATAGAAAATTTCTAGAGTGTGAAGATTTTTCTAGAATTGACGAGACCTTATAAAGGGAGGAATATTTTCCTCAATCCTATTTTCATCACTGAAGAATTATATTGATCTTGTAGAAGAGCCATAGATATATGGGCCAAATATCTGTCAAACCCAAATTCATGTATAGATTCTTGGAGTCCATATTAACTTTTATGAATTTAATTGGAATTTTTTTGTTGATATATTATTTTTGTAGGTGAAATATACATCACTATCATAGAAAGGTAGGGTAATCAGAAGATAAGTATAAATGGATAACATCACATGATGATTCCTTTTATTAAGATTAATTCCTTCAATAAAATGGATGAGTATCAAAAAAACCATTACAATGTCTACACTATGGATTGAATGGTGTAGAATCATGGAAATTAGGGTCATAATTTATGTGTAATCAGTCACTAATGTATTATTCATCTCCCATTGAATATACCATTAATCAATATATTGATATTATTATGATTAAAATAAAAACAAACCACTAAAATGAACCCTAGCCTACCAATAAATAGAATAATTAGGGAATTTATTGTCTTAATAACGAATTGTTTCATGTATATGAAACAATTGTCCATATAATAAGGCATAAAATTCATTATCAAATTAGATAGTGATGAAATCTAAGTCAAATATGGGATCATATAATTAGGATCTATGTTTAATCCAACCGAGAGGCTTATATCCAATCAAATTCAACCCCAAAATAATTATGATGTTAATATACATGTTATCATGAGTGTAATAAAAAATTCAAAGGGTATTGATTAGGATATGGTTTATTCAATAATCATTGAAAACTATGTATCAATGAATACTTATAACATCCTTTTTCCCTAATACATATGTGGTTCTGATAAGCCAATGTATAGAAATTTCATGGATTATTTGGGTGGGAAAAAACCTATACATGTCCCCATTGAACCCATTTTATCATTATATGTATCCAAAATAAAGAAAAAAGACACAAAAACATAATAAAATTATTATTCCTAAAAAATATATCCTCTAATTTATTTAGATAGATTATGTTCATCCAAGAATGATATCCAGGGATTGACATCAATGAGGTAATTGAACAGGTTATATAATTTATCAATGGGTGATTTCATCCAATAATTTGTTTTTCCTAATCCTAGGGGATCAGGGAAGAATTAGTTTTTGAAGATGATGAATTCACATGATTATAAGTAGGGGTGTGTTTGATTATTTTTATTCTATCTAGATCAATTTTTATCAAGCCTCAATCACATGCATGATTTTAATAGAATAACATCTAGATATCATGCCACACTTTTTCCTAGCTTTCTCACCCTCTACATAATATGTATTTATTGTAATAAAAGTCTACATAGTATGATATCTTTAATGTCATAATGGGTGTATAAGGTGGACAGAAACAACAATAATATATTCTTTCTTCATTAATGGAAATTTTCATTTAGAGAGGGTGGTGCCTCCTATGATTCTAGTGATTTTGAAAGGAAATACAATAGCATTTTGATCATAATAGTTACCCGTAGGGTTTCTTAATGTTTGTTTTTACATTAACAATAATTTATGATTTTAATTTTATAAGAATAACTATTTGAATGAATGGTTTTATTTCAATTTTTTAATTTTTTAACTTTATTAAAAAAGTGATATTGATATATCTGATGCTAAAACTTATTTTTTCAACACTGGTTCTTGAAAATAAACATCTAAATATAAATTCATCAGGATATCAAAAATAATATATTTTGAATTATTTAGTAGAATTATATTTTATTAATCACTCAACCACAGTTTATAAAAAAAATATTCCACATTTTTTAACCATTGTTATTTTTCTAAATTGACATTAAATCATGCTTTCAATGTATATTTCTTTCTGAAACTAATATTCAAACAAATAAAATAGATTTCTTTATACATTTATTGTTAATTTTTTATTATCCAATTTCAAATGTTTTTTTGAACAAATATTGACACAATAATTTTTGTTGTAACATTATTTCTTCCTCGTTTTTCTTAAAACCAAGGTTAAAAACACCTAAAAGTTTTATAACAATTGATATAAAATATATTAACCAAAAACCTATAAAATAAATTTTAGAAAAAAATCACGAAATATCATAATAAAATAATAATAAAAAGTAAAATAGTCATTTTTTAATCATGGTCCTCATGAAAAATAAATATACATGGTTTTTTAAATGTTTCCCTAAAAATAATACATATTTTTAAAATAGGTTACAAATAATATCTGAATGTGGTTTAATTAAATATTTTTATATGATCTTACATTATAAAAATAAATAAAAACTTCTGATTTTTGTTTAATTAATAACATTTAATTATTGATTAAAATATAAGATTTGTAATAGAACTAACGTTAATAAAATAAATCCTCAATTTGGTCATGCTAAACTCTTAAATGAATCCCAAAGCATTATAACCACATTAAACTAATACTTTATAATGATGAAACTATGGTTATGGAATTCCATTTTAATGTATCTGAAATTATAAATATGATACAAAACATCTATTTAATAATATAGAGAATATCAACCTACAAATTTGAAAAATTTATTTTAATTGGGATTATCAATCTAAAAGTGAAAATTGTTATACTATTTCCATGGACTGCAATTTCATAAATCAATTAATAAAACATGTGTAACATGAAATATTTATAATTTATGATCTTATAAAGTTGAGTAAAACATTAATATTCAATATAATTTTAAAAAATTTATAAACTACACAAAATAATGAGAATAAAATATATGATTGATATTAATGGATAAAAACCCCCATATCATACATCAACCAATACAATATAAAAATAATAACATTAATGATATTAAAATTAGTTGAATTTTATTATTATATTAATTTCTTCTTTCCATTCATAAATGTATGAAAACGACACCCAATTGTTGTATTTGGGTAATATTTTCCATGCATAATTATCTCTAAAAAATCACATTGATACTGTAGAAATTAATCTCTTGAATGGAAAAGTGAAGTAGGTAATCCCTTACTATGGGAGGAATTTTCATAATTCTAGGAAATATGTCCATATGACCATATAATATCCTCATGAGAAACTATAGAGCGATAGGGTGAGGCAATTCATGATCAATGGGTTTTTTGTAGAGGTGAATTTGTGATTGCGTGCCTATTTATAGAAAAATTGAGGTGACTGTTATTTAATTTCTAAATATATTTTTAGATTCTAAGTAATATAATATTCAAATAGGTGGGCTCTCCCATTATTTTAAACTATAATTTTTTATAATTTTATTGGTTTTTTATTTAATAAGAGTTTATGTGTCAGATATCTATATATATTATATTTTATGAAGTATAAGTGAATCATGTTTATAATGATTTTTTTAAATTATAAAATATCCATTATAATTTAGAAGGTTCCTTATAGGTTCATAGATTTAGTCTTATCCCATTACTTAACATTATTTTAAATTATCAAACACAAATTTGGAAATTAAATCCAATAAATTATCATTTACATCAATTTTATGTCATTATGAAGCAATAAAACTATGTGTTTATTTAACCTATATTTAATTTTTTCCCAAAAACTATAATGTCTATAATAATAATTCAAAAAAATTTATTAGCTAATTTTGATGTGTTGAATTAATAAATCTATTCATTGTTACAAAATAAAATCGGTAACAAATAAATATATATATTAAAAAAATTCATATAATTCTTGGAATAATGATATGTTATAAAATATTATTTCTTTAATTATGATTGAATATAATAATATTTTATAGTATCACTTATTTATTGTTTGGATGATAATTATTATTTTTATTTATAGGCCATATATTTTCTATGAATTTATTATCTTATTTTAGTGTCACTTGAAATTGAAATACATAACTGAGAGAATGGTTTTAGTGAAACAAATTATATATGGATGGGATATAATGTTATATTTATGATCATTTTTGTTTTTTAAAAACATTATTATCAAATAATTATAACCATTTTTTATAATAATAAACTATACCTAATATGATTCAAATTCATTAATAATGTTAATGACTATTTCATAATGTTTCTTTATAATAAAATATGGTACCTAATGTTTTAAAATGATTGTTTTTACTAATAATTTATACACATAGAATATAATGAAAACATTTACAAGATAAATGATATGTGGTATTATTAAAATACATTGTAATGTTTTACATTATTATAAAAATAATATTCAACCATAAATTATATGATTCACAAAAAATGACGTTGCATTCAATGGTTATTTGATACCATATTGTGAAATCATGTATTGAAATTTGTGAAATGTTTTATTTCAATTACTAAATTTCAATAATGATATAGAAACGAATCTATTAGTTAATTTAAATTATTTATAAAACTATATATTTAAATAGAGTCGTGAATATAGTAAAATATATTTTAAAAAATCAATTTATTAAAAAAAATATTTTAATTCAATTAATATTTTATTGAGTAACATGAAAATGAAATAACATAGTTGTTAAACATGAGTATAAATTAAATTATTCTATAAAATTTTAATTTTATAAAATTACATAAGGAATTATTCATTTGAATTTTTGGATGTGTCAGGATGTAAAATATGTTATGTTTCCTTTCCTTAGAGGTCTTTAATGCAAACATATTCCTATGTATATAATTTCCAAAATTTAATGAAATCAATGTCCTGCAAAAATTTTATGTCTATCAGAGTTCTATTCTAACCATCACATATTATATTCACTGCATTTACAATTACATATCTATGTTTTACCGTAATAATATACAGTAATCTATCTCGAATAATATAGAATTTATCATCCATGTAATTTTTTAACAACCAGAACATATTTTCCTTCTAAATGTGACAAAAATGTTTTCACTGTCGATTAACAATGGTTGTTATCATAAATCATACAATGATAAATAGTTAAATTCCTTTTATAATCTTCAATAAAAATGATCGACTCTTAAAATTATCTAATTCCCATGTAAAATATTTTTTTTCTATTCTTATAGTGATGATATAAGGTCCCTTATTTGTAAATTAGAGAAGAATTATATCCCATGAAACTAAATAGGTATTTGTTTATATATCTAGGAAAATAATTAAGTGTGATCATTTTAATTACATGAATATGAAAATATAATTTCTAGTATGCTTCAAAAACTAAAATAGATTACTCCTATAAAAATTTCATATAATACATTAACGGTGATACATAAGCATCAATATTATTTCAAGGATACATTCATCTAGAAATAATAAATCATATCATATCATATCATAACATATTATATCTTAATACATATATTTGGTGATATGTTCTAATCAACAAACATAAGTTCCCATGTACAATTTTGTCTACTAAGACTCTAATATGTATTAATTCCATCAATTTATAGTCCCTTTCTTAAATTTCTATCTTCATTCCCAAAATCATGAAAATTATGATCAACTGATTTCTACTATTTTGAATCTGTATGGTGACATATTATTACATTAAAGATTACATCATATATAATCAATAATATTAACCTTTCACTGGGTTAATTTAATAAATAATCATTATGTAATGAATTATTTCAATGTATTAGATTGTTTTAAAAATAATTTTGATTCGTATTCTTAAGAATGACTCTAAGTTGAATTTTTCATCCATTTAATGACATGAGGTCCCATATTTATAAAATTTTGAAAAGATTTCTTATTCCTTTCTATAAAACAAAGTTTCATTCGGGGAATTATCTATCTTCTTATACACTAATCCTATTGGTAATACCAATTCTATTTCATCAAAATCAAAATCTAGAAGTATGTTTCCTTCTAGAAGTATCTATTTTAATTTTTTATGAATTTCAATTAACCAATTATCACTTTAACAAACTACTAAATTAATATTTAATAATATTAGTAGAACTAATAACATTGTAATTTTAGAGCAATATGGGAATAGTGGCTTCTTAGAATATCCTCAGAATCATTCAAGAAACAATTTTTCTATTATTTTTAATACTTATGAAATGGATTAATTCTTTAAGATACTCATATGTCACTAGGAAAACATCATCATCGGCATTAGATCATGAATTTTTAGTTATATCTTCTTTATATATCAGACATTTATAATTATGATTAAAATAACAGAGACTCATATTTTATATGATTTATCATTAAATTTGTTATCTCATATTAAAACAAAATTCATATATATATATATATATATAAGATCAATTTATTCTTGATTTAACATCCCAAATCCTCTAAAAATAGTGACCCCTTTTTCGAATGTTTTTCTAGTTCTTCATGAATTTTTCAAATTAAGATCCATTAGTTAACTTATATAAAAATGAAATAGTTTAATATATTAAAACATTGAAAAATTTAACAATGTATATAAATTTATATATTTATAATTTATAAGAATATAAATATTTAATGTGCATAAACTTATAAAAAATAAAAAATTGATAAAAAATTTATAGAAGAAAACAGTTTGTAACTAGAATAAAATTTTCAACCAAAATTAATTATAATTAAAAAAATAAAACAAAAAAACTTGTAAATATTAATAATTTTAACCATAAAATTTATAATTAATAATAATTTACAAATAAAAAATTATAAATACATACAATTAAAACCATAATAAAATTATAACCACATTTTACAATGAATAACAATTTATATTCACAAAATATTTATAAATTAAAAATAAAAATAACCCTAAAATATATATTTGAAAAAATATATATTCAACTAAACAAATAAAATAATATATAATAAAATAGAGATTTAATTAATTAATCTATAAAAAAATAAAAAATATTTACCCACAAAATAGGGATATTTATATTGATAGCCGATGATAGTAAAAATAAAATAAGAAAATTGAACTACAACTTCAATTTTTTGAGTTTAGCTGAGAGTGGTGGAAGAATGATGAAAGATGCAATTTGGTGGATATGTGAATCTAAAATAATTAAGAAATCGATCTAATTATGGAGATGAACCATGCTTGGAGTGAAATATAATGTTAACCAGTTCTAGGTTACCAAAACAACAATGATAAAAAAATTTGTTGATACCTCATGTATAATGGTGAATTATATAAGAGAATCTATTCAAATGGAGTAAAAATTGATTCAATGAATTATTTTTAACACTAGTGGAGTACAATCATGAGTCAAGTATATAGGGTTGAAGAAAAGGGTTCCAAAAATGAGGATAACATGTGTGTGTTAAAATTTTCAAATTCTATTAACACCAATTCAATTTGAAAAAACGTTAGTGGTCAACTTTTTGTTCTCTAAGAGAATAACCTAAATTAAAAGTCAATAAGATATTCCATCAACATTGAAAATAATATAACTAATGGTAAAGTCATTACATTGTAAACATTATCAAAAAATTCAAATAACTATCATGAATTGTTTTGTCAAATTAACATTTTATACATTATAATGCATGTTTAAAGTTTTCACCTCAGTCATTTAATGCTAGATTGGGATCTAGATCTGATAATTTTACATATCATGGTTATGAAATGAAAATGGTTTCCTTATTTTCTAGTAATGAAACCGTCATTTTTTTTATATATACATGGTCTTTCATTTCATTATCCACATTCCTTATGAATATAAAGTAATGAAGAATCGACCAACACTCTTAGATACCCAAATACTAAATGTAAGTTTTCTATAATGTTCTAAATAATTTCCATATAGATTAATCAATCCTGGATGTTTTTTCATAACAATCAATTTTAATGGATATAATTTTAGTTAAGAAAACCTTATTATATCACTTAATATAATAAACTATTAATTTTTTATATTAAAATGATGTTGATAAATAAAACAAGAATTTAATCCTTTTGATGAAACATACCGTGTACTTCAAATCCTTGATATTTTTAAAATTCTATTCATTCTTATAATCCTGATGGGAGAGTTGTTTCTTCTTCATATTTGTAATAACTATAATATATTTTATTGGAAGATGAATTTGTGAAGGCATTAGGGATGTCATGAGAATGGTTTTTGAGTTTTCTAGCTTAATTAATATAATTCCCTATATTGATAATCTCAATTTAGATTTAGAGTTATAATGGTGAAAGGCCACTATATAAATTTTTTTACACTGTATTAAATTCCATGACCCCACATCAATATCTTATTATGAGTGGTTTTTAAAAATCCATTTATATGTTCCCTAAATATATCTATAGTACCTATTCAATATTGAGAATCATATGTAGGTAATAGTTTTAACCTTCCCATGAGGAAATAAATTCTGAAACTCTATCAGTTATATGGTGCATGAAATTTGAGAGGTGAAGTGTAGAGACCCTAAGCTTTACGTACATTGACATTACATTACTTTTGCGGAATACAAAATACATAACAAAAAAGACACACAAGGATCTTAATAGTTTAGTGTCTTTGGAAACTCGGAATATAAACAACTAATGATGTTGAAAGATCTTCAACATCTCCCATAACGATCTTCCCCTTTTTGTTTCCTTACCTAAAACCTTTCTTTATTTCCTGGTGAAAATAAAACATAAAAATGGTGAGCTCAAATGCTCAGTAAGGGAAACATAGAGAACATAAAACAATCCATAAACATTTAAAAAAAACTTGACCATGAAATCTAATCATTAAAATCTTGAGAAAAGACATAAATCATGGAAGTACGTAAGGCATATATCATAAAGTAACATCAATCATGATAAAATAGCTTGGGAATAAAACATGTAATTGTGGCAACCATTCAACACATGTCATGATTTCCATAGTAGCCAAGGCATTACTGCCAAGACCATCTTAGTGGAGAAAGTCCCTTTCTGAATCGAGTTCCCTCCTCATTTCAGTCCTGCAACACTGAACCGGATTAACATACCGTTCCATCCATGTCTATCTCATGAGATATAAAATCTTTACCCAATGCATTGGAGGGAGATATAGGTCCCACCAATCTCATAATGAAATCATTCTTACTTGTGCCACAAAATAAACATACATCATTCATAATAACCCAATAAATAAAATGGGTTTCATAAACATCATACCATCATTACGTAATCCGTATAAAAGAAATGGATATCATTTCATAATAAGGATAGTGAAACCATGTAAATAATAGAGACATTATACTTAAAACATACACATATGAAATAATTTCATCTTAGATGAAAAATGGTTTTGATAAAACACTTGAAATGAATTCTGGAGGAAAATATCCTTTCTTCTTCAAAATCATTTTCATTTCACAAAATGTCATGAACTTTTAAAAGAAAATTATTTTGTTGAAAATAGTCATGAAATTTTTTGGAGGAAGCTTCATGAAAACAAGGCTTTATAAAACTGTAAAAATCCTTTCATGCCGTATATGTTAAAAAAATCATTCTTCTCGTACTTTTGTCGGAAAAGTCAAAAAGTACCTCGTAAGGTAAACAAAAGAAAGAATCCTTACATACCATGTAGTAAAAGTCAAGAATGGGTAAAAATGACTTTAAACATACATGAAAACACTTTTATAAAACATGGACATGAATTATTGAAATAACCCCAGTAAATACTTACGAATAAGCAATCTCGGATAAAAATGAGATTTTCAAAATTATCCCTTACCTTATGTCCGATATGCTTCGAATGTATCCCAACCTCCTGTATATTGATTTAAATAATGTCATTGACTTATTACAGAATCAGATTCATTGTTATGATATCATATATGGTTCACTTATGACTTTATATTACCCGTTCTTTTGTAAATACCATGTTAAAGAGTGTTTTGGATAAAATCGTTTCATTTGTCGTCCATGTTTTGACTTGTAATTATTCATATGATTACTTAGATCACGATTACATAATTCCAGAATATAAAAAATTATTTATATATAATATATATTCAGAATATACATATATATAATAGATCGATAAATGGAATGAAATACACCGTTCATGGTGACGGTAGGTCGTACGTACGAATGAACACTGTTTTCGTTTCCTTATTGAGTTGAATGTAATTAAGTAGATGAAATACATATATACGTAAATACAGTAGCTTTATAATGTAATATATTTCATTATTATTGTTTATATATACCTTATAATCATTCTTAAATGGTTAGCATGGAAAATGAATCTCATCGCGTCGTGGAGACGGTAGTCCGTACGTACGCACGAGCGATGATATCGTTTCCATAATTATTGAATTGAATTGGAGTGGATGATACAATATATCAGAATCAGTATGATTTTATAATAACTATGTATAGTTATTCTTTACACCATTAAACCCATCCATGTAAGGTGTTGGTGGAAAAAAAGATTACACCACGGCGTGGAGACGATATTCCGTACGTACGCACGCGTGGTGATTTTGTTTTCCGTAGGATGGATAGAAGGTGAAATGGGGTTGTTTAATTTTTATAATAACAAATAAGTATATTAGTGATACTGATGTTATTACTTTATAATTAAACAACTAATGAAGAATAAGTTTAAGAAGAAAGAAGCTTGAAAGAATCTGGAGAAGAGATTACCTCTTCTTCGATACACCTCTTTGAAACCTCCTCTTAGGGCACTAAGATTGGTCTTTAAAGTAGACCAGAACCTCTAGGATGTTTCTAGGTAAGTGGAGAAGATACTTTGTCAGGGGTTGGCCGATCCTGAAGGCTCAAATTGGTGTGAGGAGGATAGGGAGGAGGTTCCCTTTTATAAGGGAGGAGAGGGGTACCATTGGAATTATAAAAAATATTAATTTATAATAAATCCAACCCCACATAAATCCTCCAAAAATGACTCATATCCAAAGATTAGATTATATAGAGTTGTAATCTCATATACCAATCAAATTTAGACTTTTTTGGATCTTATTTTAAACCTTATCATTTTGATTTATCCTTATATAATCTATTTAAGTTTATTTGTGGTAATAAACTTCTAAAGTTTAAATTATAACAAATAATTACTTATTTGTTGTGAATTTTATATACTTGTTTAATTTATAACATTATAGACCATATAAATGGAAATTTATAATTTTTAAATATTTTTGTGATTTTTAAACAATATTATTATATGTTATTTTTATAAAATAACAATAGTGTCAATTTTGACACTATTCATTTATTTGAATTTAAATAAAATATATACAAAATATATGTTCGAACTAAAAGCTGTAATAGATTCATAAAAGGTCATATGTATCTATAAAATTAGTGGATCACATTAAATAGTTAATATAATATTTATTTTATTATTTTTAAGACCATTTATTTGGTTTATCTCTTAATAAAATAATTACTACAACATTATTGTATAATTATTTAATATACTGATATGTTGCATAAAAATTAAAATTAAATCCTATGATGAAGATAAATCTATTACCTTTCACAATAATACTTTTACTCGAATTTATCATCTTAAAATCACAATATGTAAGTTGTTATATTTATAAACTTATGAAGGTGACAACTTTGGCATCATTTAAAATAAAATAATATAAGTGTCATAATAACTTTTATAAGACTCCAAATGGTTATATATTTGTTAATTAGATTCTTATGGTATAGATATACACTAAAAAGATGTTTTTGTCAGGTTTGTGGTCCTTTTAATGGGTATTATTATTTCAATAAAAAATATATTACTGATTTTTTCACTTAATAAATAATTTCTACATCATTAATGTATCACCATTAATGATAATTATTTAATCGCTAAAAATTCTAAATAAATTATCATGATGTAGATAATTTTATTAGCTTTCTGGAGACTATTCATGTTTGATGATATATGATGTTTATCTCTAAAGTAAAATTATTATACTTATAATATTTAAGAGAGTGACATGTTGTAACTTTCATTGGTTTTAATAATAATTAAATTATTTTCATGGTCAAAAGTCCAAAAAATGAATCTAATCTGACCCTTAGATTATATGGATCTACTATTAGCCATAAAATAGAGTTTTGGCATGTGTTAGGGTAATTTTATAATATTATATTTGCACTTAATTAGCCGATTTACCTTTAACTATGGTAAATAAAATTTACCGTAGTTACTATTCATAATTCCCAAAAAATAAAAAGTATATTATTAACATAATTTGGACCCACTGATTCCAAATATGGAATCCATTTTTCCAAATTCAATACAAAAAAGTTGCAGAAATTAAATCAAAATTATTCCCGTTGTCGAAAGAAAACGGGTTTTTCTTTAAAACATTACAAAAGATTGAATTGATTTAACCTACGAATTTAATGTAATATAACTACTAATTACATACATTATATTAAATGGTAAAAATATATTATATTTATACATTAAAACAATTCAATATTATAATTTAACCATATAAATTATTGCGATGAAAAAAGTTGTTTTTAATTAAAATATAGCGTGTTTTTACTATTCATCAAAATATGAAAGTTACCAGAATAATATGAAAAATTTATCCAAAGTAAATTTTTATTTCGTGATTCCAGAGAAGAATTTTATTTTGTCAAATTGTACTTATAAACATGTCAAAAACTAGATTTATAGTGGGTGCGCCATCAAAAGGCTGCAAAACTGCATTTTTAAAAAAATACTTATTTTACCCGAAAAAATTATTTTGTTTTTATACAATTTTCAAGAAAATGTGTAAGATTAATAATAATGTTATAAAATTAAAAATTTAGTTAATACTATTCATAATGGCTAGTTAATAATAATATTATAATAATATATCGTTGTTTAGTAAAACCTGGTATTGCGTACAACACACACTATCGAGGAAGATCACGATTGCGTGTAATGCAAGCCAAGTCAGGTTTGCGTGTTGTGCAAGAATCCTTCATTGTTTCTTATAACATAATCTAACCATATTTCATTTATAAATTGAATATATATATATATATACTGAATGTTGCGTAGAATAACTATTATCAAAATTGTGTGTAACACGATCCAAGAATAGTGTTGCGTATACTGCAAGCTAATACGGTATTGCGTATAGCACAAGGTAATCTTGGTGTAGCATACGACACAAGGCATTAATGAAATTAAAAGAATATTTTTCATAAAATCTCGGGGTGTTACATGAAGAATATTCATCTGCTTCATTATCCTTTTTTACATGTAACATAACTACTTCTAATGATCTTCCAATATAGTAATGGATTCATCTTCTAGATTAATTATTAAAAAACAGAATAACCTTCTATTTATATGATATCATTTATATATATGATGAAAATTCTTGAAGTATTTTGAATTTAATAATATACTAGTTGGGTTATTTTATCATAGATTCATAACAGAATATTGATAGATTTAATACCCCAAACTAATCTTTTTAGTATTAGTGGATGTCATGGGAGAAAACCGGGGGTCGGAAGAACCATAGGAGAGTACATGTGGTTAATTTATCCAAAAATTATATAGATGCACTAGTGTTTTTGTGGTTTAGGAAATTATTATTTTATAATTACCACAAACACCCATGGGAAGATGGGGTCATTAAATAGAGAAATAATAATTTCCCCAACAATTTATGAGGAGGAATCCACATCTCTTCCACAACACATTTTGTGTTTTTCTCACTATGTCTCCCCCCCCTCCACCTCATTTTCCCCTATCGTGGGGGTTTGGTTCATGGATGTTTTCCAAGGTAGATCAATGTATTAGAATCCTCCCTAGATCTTCTCCTCTACACTTATACTTCCCCCTAATTTAGAATTTTATGGGTTTATGGATCTTCGATTATTTCCTTGAAGAATTGTGAAATCATATGAATCCTTTGTGAATTTCTAGTACCCTATCTAGAGGATGTCCCGAGACAGTGTCTACAACAATTCATTTTTTACTTCTCCCATGTTACATCACACCACAGAATAATTTAATGTTTTTCAGTTAAATAAAATTACTTTTTTCCTACAATCGGTTTCTTGTGTTAGATCATTGACCTGAATTATTACTGGGGGTTTGTTCCAGTCCACTTCTAGGAAACTACCTTGGTTTTAGTTCAATGATAAAATGTTGTAATATTTCAACCAAATATTCAATCTTAGGTTATATTGTTAATTTTTTTATTTGTTATGATTTATTATTTAATGTTTTTATGATATGAGATACATACCTCTTTAGTGATTCTATCATGGTTGACCATGGGAAACACTGGATGGACTTCAATGAGCGTTGAAAATCTATCGGCCCAAGGAAATTAATTGTAAAATATCCAAATGACATATGTTGCATCATGTACACACCCTATGTTTTATGAGTTTTATCATGTGGAATATGGTGTGTAGCCTAACCACCTTAAGGTGAGTGATCATTAAATTAAAATAAAAATTCATTAAGTAAAATAATTTCTAATTTATTAATTATTTATTCTGTTATGTTTAATTATATCACATGACCCTTGGTGGATAACAATACTTGTGCATATACACAATAGGACGATGAAAAATGGTTGGTTCCCTTCGACATGACAACCAATGGATTTAATAAATAATCAATAGTTCCCTACAATAAATACACCCTTTGAGATGTTATTAGAAATTTTGGATACACCATAGGCTATGGATGATAGGATGGGTACCGGATTGGCCTTGTGAGACTTTGAGGATTGATATGGGTCATTGGTCATCTATTTTTTCTTTCCAGTGTGAGATACCTTGAATAGTTGGCGAGGTCATGCCATCCTGATTATCAATCTGAGAGAGGTAGTATTCCATATATATCATGTAACACCCCAATCTTCCACGGTATGTTTTCCTTTGAATAATACAATAGCGTGTGTTATACGCAACTTCGATTTCTAGCACACCACAAACAATCGATCTAACTGTTTTTAATAGTAATACCCACTTTTTGAAATTTTAAAAATTTTATTTTTCAGAATGGACTTCATTTTTGGATTCGGAAAATCGAAATTAACCTAGGGTGAATTTTTGGTATTTTTCTTAAAACATTAAATTTTTTATGAATAGTAAAAAACACTGAGTTATTAGTTAAAACCAACATTTTTTTAAAAAAATATTTATTTTATGTAAATTTATTTTTGATAAAAGTAGATACATAATACCTATATAAGTTAAATTTAATTCATTGGAGTCATTTTATATTAATTTTAGATATATAAAATTTTATTGATCTTTTTATCGTCTTTTACCCACCTACTGGGAGCTTTTGCAAATTTTCATAAAACATAATTTTACCGCTTCTGTGAGTAGAGTTTAAAAAATACTAGAGACACAGTTGATATCAGTAAGTAAAATTTGGTTCAATGAGATGAAAATAATTTTTTGTGAATAGTAACTTTTTAGTTTTATTTACCACGGTTGAAAGTAAATAGGGTAATTAAAGGTAAAAATGATATCTTTTTTACACTAACACATGTCCAAATTCTATGGAATAAGTATAAATCGACCAAAAACAACCTTATAAATAAAATATGAACCTCTTTGGTCCACTTGGATTTGATTAGGACATTTATTATTAATTAATTAAAAGAATAGTTAAAAGAGTTAAAATAAAAGTTAAATAACAAAAAAAATTTTAGTATAAGGTTATACATAAGATAAATTCGATTATAAATATTAATTAGAAATCTAAACCAATTTCCTACATAATGATATTTTATTTATAATTTTTAGAAATTAAATAATCAAATTTATTTATGAAAAAATGGCGATGCAGTAATTACATTAATAATGAAATAATAAAATAATTGATATTATAATTACCCAAATAATTATAATTTGAGACTTTTTATGAATTCCATTAATTTTATATATTAATATGAAATGTTAGGATTGATTTAATTAACCTTTTTAGAAGTAATCCTTCTGTTGTGATTTTGACAAAAAACAATTTCCAAATAGTTTCAAAATTGACATAAAAGTGTTTTTAAAACAAATATTATATTATTAATTGATATTCTATTCCTTAAAATCTAATGTTAGGCCAAGAGACTTATATTATGATAGGTGTATCATTAATAAGACATTTGGGGTTCTCTTGGAAATATATATTATGTTTATTAACCATATAATATAAAAATGTAAAGAGACATGGTAAATGTGAAACTAATTAACTATGAGTTAAAACTAAAAGGTAAAGATAATATAGTGACCCAAACCTGTCTAAAACCTATTGGTTGGGTGATTTTCTACCCATACCAATATAATCCTCTAAATAAGTCACTATAGATCCATTAGAAACCAAATATTAATTTATTATAAAATAATATTTCTAGATTTTCCTAAGGTGCCCCTCACCCCTCTTATAAAAGGTCACCACCTTCTCTTTAATTCAAACCTTCAAAGCCATTTGGATCAGAAAACCCCTACACAAATACTCTCTTAACTATCCTATTTTCATCTTGGAGGCCTTATTTTGATATGAAATCCATCCTAAGGATCCCTTTAGATCAAATCAAATGGAAGAACCCGAAGAAGAGGTAATGCTTTCAAGACCCTCTTTCAAGTTCCTTTCTTCATCCACTTCTTCTTTATTTGATATTTCCACAATAAATAAATAAATCTAGTATCATATATATATTGTGAAGTTATTATAAATATGGTACAACCATATTCAGTATTCTATCCATCCTTTGAATGAAATGTCACCATACGTGTGTACATACGGCTTACTGTCTCCACGTCGTGGTGTAATTGTTATTTAATACATTGTTATTTGGATGGGTATAATAATGAATATAACTTATGTAAATAAATAATATAACATGATAATGATTCTGTATTTATGATATACCATTCAATTATATATTATTTTATTATCAAAAGAATGATATTGTCTCTCATGCGTACATACGGAATACTGTCTCCTTGAATGCGATGAGATTTATTCTCCATCATACCCATTCAATACTAATTATCATTTGATGAATAAAAATAATGTTAAAGGACATTATATCATTATGGATATGAATAAGATAAAACCTATCCATAAAAATCATCGCTTTTTTTCAAAACATATAAAATAAAATGAGTAATATAGCATGTGAAACAACGATAATACTAAGATATTATTAACAAATAAAAATTAAAATATAATATATGATATCATATTAATGAATATGATTCTTGTATAATTTAATAACAATTATTTCACCATTATACAGGAGGCTAACCTACCCTCATACAAGGTAAAGTACAAGGTAAGGGTTTATTCCACAATCTCTTCATTCTCCGATGTTTTTTATACGTAATAATCTACTGGGACCTCTTAATCATCCACATCCATGTTTCTTAAAAATGTCTTGAAAAATATTTTTACTATTTAATAGAAAATGGGTAAGAATCTTTTATAACCTTATTTTACCTTATAAATATTTGAAATTAATCTTTCCGTTGTTTTCAAAAAAACATGGTACTTTTTGACCTTTTCGACAAATTTAAGGTAAAAATGTCTTTTTTTAACTCACACAACAGGTGCAGCTATTTTCCAACATTATAAATTCATCGAGGATTCCTTTACAGGCTTATAGGAATATTTTCAAAATAATGGGTTTCTTTTATAACTATGTGACTTTTAAATGATTAAAAAAAGATATTTCTCAAATAGTTTTGATTTCATCTATTTCAAAAACATTTAATGGATTTTAATCTTATTTGAAGTTGATTAATTATGATACAAAAATTACATATTTTATTGATGGTTTTGTGATATGTTTGATTGTGGATGTGTTATTTTTATACCATTCATGGATTATGGATAATGTATTGATATTTTATATGATAGTTTTAATATGAATGTTTATTTTATATTTAAACCTTTTCATATGAGAAATGCATTGGACTTAGTAAGTTACGGGTGGAGCCCGCTATAACTCCTTGATGCATCGGTAGGTCTCATGAGACAAACTAGTGTTTTGGAACAAGGCCTTGACAAAATTTTATTTTTATTCTTGGCACAATGGCTTTACTATGTGGTTATGATAGCCTGGAATAATGCATTGCATTATTATGAAAGTGGTTATTGATATTGAATGTGATTACTCGACTAGTATAATATCCATGGGAATATGTAAATGGAAATATTTCATTTTATCTTTGCCATATTATGCTGATGTTCATGTTTAAATGGATTTTGTTTTAGTTATACATTTCCTTAAATGTTTCTGCTTATTTATGAATGTTTCCCCTATATTGTTATCCTTACTGAGCATCTGAGATCACCCCTTTCTATGTTTTATTATCGCCAGGATGTGAAGAAGTATATTATGACTAACCTGCATAGATAGTCTAAGGGATAAGTTTGTTCAAAGGGGACAAGATGTTGTTGTTGTTTTTATTACATGATGTAATGTAAACGTTATGAATATATCTAGTGCTTCATAGGATACTAAACTAATCGATCATTCATGACATGATATTTTGTGATCATGACAATGATACTTAATAATGCACCGACTCTAGGTAACTGGGGTCGGGGTGTTACAGTTGGTATCAGAGAAAGTTTCGTAATAAACCTTTGAAGCTAGATTTTGGAAAACTCTGATTAGAGCACATAGCCATAAGATAAAATTTGAGGATTAGTATAGAAGAACTACCTAGAATTTTGGTATTGTAATGATTTTGTGAGTTTTCCAAAAATACATCCATGTCTGGATACGAGCAGGTAGAGGCAGCTCTGGCATAGATCTACCCAGGGGTAAAACCCGAAAACACCACTTTCATCTAGATTCGAACGGGAAGTGGTGAACGACAATGGGCCTTGCTTCACTCTTGGTTACGACACTCCCGATAAATATGCCTAGGATAATTCTCATTTTCCTTACAAACCATTATGAAATATTTATGAGTATATACCTCCTCAAAGAAAACATTTTTATGGTTACGGATTATATCTATAAAATGTTCAATTTATGTAATATGTTTTATAAGTATGGAATTATGTATTTCAATTCATAAACTAATCTAGATTATGACATTGTTTAGAAATGGTTCCTAGTAGAAAGAATGGAATGTGTATCAATTCACGCACTCTATGTAGTGATTTCCCTCATGCTCAAGATAATTATAGTGGAGGTGGGGATGCAACTGGTGCTGATCAGCTTATCACTATACAGGGACAACTCATTCAGGTTATGATTAATAACCTTACCCGTATGGAGAACCCTGATCCGTAGTGTGGAGGATTAATGTCAGATCACTTAATGAGGTAACAGCCACCAACATTCAATGGGGGTACAAATCCACTAGTAGCTGAGAAATGGATAAATTCCCTACAGAAAATATTTCAGGCTTTGGGGAGTATTGAAAGGGAAAAAGTTGTCCTAGCAGTTTACCACCACACTGGAGATGCTGATCAATTGTGGTCATTGATTCAAAAAACAACAGAAGATGATGAAGTATCAAGTATGGAATGAAGGGAGTTTAATGAAATTTTCTTAGAAAAATTCATTCCACATGAGCATCGAGCAGATATGGAAAGAAAATTTCTAAGTCTGTGGTAAAAGGACGATAAGAATGTCGCAAAGCATGAAGCTAACTTTACAAGGATAGCGAGGCATGTAGCAGATTATATATGTTACCTGAGGAGTAGGATTGATCATTTATTTAATGGGTTAAACCCATTTTTACGTCATGAATTGGTCTCACAATCCTTCTAATTATACAAATACATTGTCTCATGTGATATCAAGACGAAAAATGAATTGTCTATGTCTTATGACATTGAAGAAATGCAAGAGAAGAAGAGATATGTTGATCACTCTGGAAATGGAAATAGGAGGAATAAGGGAAAATTTGAATACCCATCATACAGTAAATGTGTGAAGAAACACCGTGGTACTTGCTTGAAGGGTATGAGAGTCTGTTACAAGTGTGGGGAAAAGGGCCACCAAGCTCATGATTTCAATGGGAAGAAAAAATATACTGATATTCAGTGCTACAATTGCAGAGAGATGGGACATTATGCAAATGAATGTCCTAAGCGTCAGGGAAACTTACCTCAGAAAAGGCCATGGGATCAATTCCAAGCTTCTGCTGTCACTACTGCAAAGGTTGAAGATCCTAAAGATGTATTGGTAGGTAATTTAATGGTTTCCTCAAGTTTAGCCAATACTTTATTTGATTCTAGATCATCACATTGTTTCATATCATACTAGTTTGCTAGGAAAATTAGATATTTCCAATTTTGTTTAACAAGTGAGTTTTCAGTCAAAACTCCTAATGGAAGTATCGCTGCAACAATGTTTTGTGAATCAGTTCCAATTTGAGAATATAAATGTTCTTTATTTTCTAATTTCATCATTACACCCATGATTAAATTTGATATAATCCTCGGTATGGATTGGATTTCGGACCATGATGCAATGATTTATTGAAAGAATAAGGAGGTTACAATTTTTGATGATTATGATAAAGAACACCTTATCTTTAGTGCAGAATCGTCACCACCTTATTATTATCTAGATCCACCCCCAATAGCTGAAAAAAATTCATTTATTGTGGAGGAAGAGAATGAAATAACTTCAGGTGAGGAAAATAATGTTCAAATAGAGGATGTACCTATTGTGAAAGAATATGTTGGTGTGTTTCTAGAAGATTTACATGGACATCCTCCAGAATGATAAATTGAGTTTTACATTGACCTAATTCATGGTTCAAGGCCTATATTGAAGACCCATATAGAATGTCCACTTTGGAATTAGTATAACTAATGAAAAAACTAGAGGAATTGAGTAATAAGGGATTTATTCTCCCTAGTGTTTCTCCATGGGGAGCCCATGTTCTTATTTTTAGAAGAAAGATGGATCTATGAGAATGTGCATTGACTATAGGGAGATCAATTCTATAATAATAAAGAACAAGTATCCCTTACCTTTCATTGATTATTTATTCGACCAACTTAATGGAGCTCAATAATTTTCAAAGATTAACCTTCGATATGGATATCATCAGTTGTGTGTGAAGAAAGAAGATATTCTGAAAACTGCATTTTGAACCAGGTACGGGCATTAAAAGTTTACAGCAATGCCTTTTGGGCTGACTAATGCACCATCTGTTTTCATGGATATAATGAACAAAGTTTTCAATGAATATCTTGATGACTTTTTAGTGGTATTTATTTATGATATCACGGTATACTTGAAAAGCTATTAAGATCATGAAAATCACATGATCACCATTCTGAAAACCCTCAGAAGAAATGAATTATACAAGATGTTTGGCAAGTGTGAATTCTTGATTCAGGATATTTCTTTTCTTGTCCATATTGTCTCTAAGGATGGAATCTCTATTGATCCTTCTAAAACAAGAGCAATCCAAGAATGGCCAGCACTAACAAATATAACTAAGGTACATAGTTTTATTTGTTTAGCATGTTATTATTGGTGTTTCATCCAAAATTTTGCGTGATTGGCTAACCCATTAACCATGCTCACACATAAAGGCGTTAATTTTGTTTGGACAAAAGAGCGTGAAGAATTTTTTGAAGAACTGAAGAGAAGATTAGTCAATGATCCTATCTCGACTCTATCATCAGGGAATGATGGGTTTGTTTTTTATAGTGATGCTTAAATGAAAGGACTTGGTTGTGTCCTTATACAGTATGATATTGTTATTGTATATGCATCACGACAACTAAAAATTCATGAGAAAAACTATCCCACTCATGATTTTTAGTTAGAAACTGTAATATTTTCTTTGATGATATGGAGACATTATCTCTATGGTGAAAAATGTGAGATATATACCGATCACAAGAGTTTCAAATATATATTCCCACATAAAGAACTCAACATGAGGCAAGGAAGATGGCTTGAATTACTCAAGGATTATGATTTCACTATACACTACCACCCATGGAAGGAAAATAAGGTGGAAGATGAATTGAGCAGAAAAGAACATGGAGTGTTGAACAATATGAGAGTTGAAAGAGATCCTATTTTCAGGGATCTAGTGAAGATGGATATGGGAATAACCATGGAAGGCGAAACATCAATTCTTTTTCAAATGGTTTTCAAACCATATTTACAAGAAATGATAAAGGCTTATCAGACCGATGGTGAAGAGTTTCAAAAGAAGATTAAAGCTGTGAATTATGGGAGATTGAGTGACTTTTTGTATGAAGATGGAATTTTGAAATTTAAGAAGAGACTTTGTGTTCCCGACATACCAAATCTAAAAAGGGAATTGATGGATGATTCTCATAGTTCCAATTTCTCTCTTCACCCTGGTAGCACCAAGATGTATAGAGATTTGAAAGATCATTTTTGGTGGGACAACATGAAGAGGGAGATTACTGATTTTTTGTCATGTTGTATGGTTTTTCAACAAGTGAAAGCTAAAAGGAAACAACCTAGGGGAGTCATGAAATCTCTTCTCATTCCTGAGTGGCAATGAGATAATATTATGATGGACTTTGTCACAGGACTGCCAAAGACTCTTAGAAGGAGCGATGTTATATGGGTCATTGTTGATCGTCTTACAAAGTCATCACATTTTCTTGCTATAAGAGAAATTTTACCACTTGAATGTCTACCAAGACTATATATTAATGAATTTATAAGTCTTCATGGAGTACCACTATTGATTTTTTATGATCGTGATCCCAATTTTACATCAGGATTCGGTAAATGTATTTAGAAGGACTTGGATACTAAACTTCGTTTGAGCACTGCCAACCACCCTCAAAGTGATGGAAAATCAGAATGAACTATTTAAACCTTAGAAGAAATGTTGAGATCGTGCTCAATAATCTTTCAGGTTACGTGGGATCAATATTTACCTCTGGTAGAATTTTCCTATAACAATAGCTTCCATTCAAGTATTCAAATGGCACCATATGAAGCGTTATACGGAAAGAGATGTCACACACCAACCTGTTAGGATGATGTTGGTGAAATAAAACTCGTAGGGTCAGAACATGTGGAGGAAACAATGGAAAACATGAAGGTAATCCAAACCCACATCAAAGAAGCTCAATGTAGGTAGAAGAGTTATGTCGATAATCGAAGAAAGGATTTGGAATTTCAAGTTAATGATCATGTATTCTATAAGGCATCTCCATGGAATGGAGTTATAAGTTTTGGTATTAAAGGTAAATTGAGTCCCAGGTACATAGGCCATTCGAAATTCTAGAACTAATTGGGGTTGTAGCTTACTGTTTGGAAATGCCGCCAAGTCTCTCCAAAGTTCACGATGTGTTCCATGTATCACTATTGAGAAAATACATGCCTGACCCGACACATGTAATCACCTATGAAGAATTAGAACTGGAACCCGATCAGTCTTATTATAAAGAGCCTGTCAAGATTATTGATACAAGATAAAAAGTGCTGATAAATCGAACCACTCATCTGGAAAAAGTTCTATAGAAAAAACCATAAGATTGAATAAGTGATGTGGGAACCCGAAGAACTTATGATGAAGAACCACCTGAGTCTTTTTATGCAGTAATATTATGGAAATTTTGAGGATTTAAATATTTGAACAAGGGGAGAATATAACACCCCAAGCTTCCACAGTACGTTTTCCTCTGAATAATAGAATAGTGTGTGTTGTACACAACTTCGTGTTCTAACACACCACAACCAATGAATCTAGCCATTATGAATAGTAATACCCACTTTTTAGAATTTTATAAATTTTATTTTTCAAAATGTACTTCATTTTTGGATTCGGAATACTGAACTTAGCCTAGGGTGATGTTTTGGTATTTTTCTGAAAAGAGTCAAATTTTGATGAATAGTGAAAAAACTGAGTTATTATTTAAAACCGTGTTTTTATTTAAATAATTATTTATTTTATTTAAATTTAATTTAGGTAAAAATAGATATATAATACCTATATATGTTCAATGTAATTCATTTGAGGTATTTTATATTAATTTGAGATATATAAAATTTTATTGATCTGTTTACCGTCTTTTACCCACCTCCTATGAGCTTTTGAAAATTTTCCTAACATATAATTTTACCACTTATGTGAGTGGAATTTCAAAAATCTGAGAGACACAGTTGATGTAAGTAAGTAAAATGTGGTTCAATGAGATGAAAATAAGTTTTGGTGAATAGAACTTTTTACTTTTCTTTACCACGGTGAAAAGTAAATAGGGTAATTAAAGGTAAAAATTATATTATTTTTACCCTAACACATGTCCCAATTCTATTGGATAATCATTATTCAACAAAAAAAACATTTTAAATAAAATATGATCCTCTCTGGTCCACTTGGATTAGAGTAGGACATTTATTTTTACTTCATTCAAAGAAGAGTTAAAATAGTTAAAATCAAAGATTAATATCTAAAACATTTTAATATAGGGTTATACAAAAGATAAATTCAATTATAAATATTCATTAGAAATATAAAACAATTTTATATATAATTTTATTTTACTTATAATTTTTATTCATTGAATAATTTAATTTTTTTATGACACAATGATGATGTATAATTACCTTAATAATGAAATATTAAAATAATTGATATTATAAATACCCAAATAAATATAATTTGAGAATTTTTATGAATTCCACTAATTTTATAGTTTAATGTGACATGTTAGGACTGATTTAATTAACTTTTTTAAGTAATAATTTTATTATGATTTTCACACAAATAAAATTCAAATTAATGTCAAAATTAACATAAAAGAGTTTTTAAAACAATTATTATATTATTAATTGATAGTCTATTCGTAAAAATCTAAGGACCAACCAAGAGACATATATAATGACAGATGTATCATTAATGATCCACTTGGGGTTCTCTTGGAATTATAAAATATGTTTATTAAACATATAATATAAAAATACAAAGAGACATGGTAAATTTGAAACTAATTAACTAAGACTTAAAACTAAAAGATAAGGTTTATATAGTGACCCAAACTGGTCTAAAACATATTGGTTGGGTGGTTTTCGACCCATCCCCTCCTTAGACTCGAAATAAGTCACTCTGAAGACATTATAAACTGAATATGAATTTATTATAAAATAATATTTCTAGCTTTTCCTAAGGTGCCCCTCACCCCTCTTATAAAAGGGCACTCTCCCTTCTCTTTAATTCACACCTTCAAATCCATTTGGATCAGACAAAACCTACCCAAATACTCTTTATACTATCATCCCTTAATCTTAAGGGCCTTATTTTTAATAGAAATCCTACCTATGGATCCCTTTTGATCAAATCAAAAGTAAGAACTCGAAGAAGATGCAATGCTTTCACCACCCTTATTCTAGTTCCTTTCTTCATCCACTTCTTCTTTATTTGTTATTTCCATTCTAAAATAATAACTCCAGTATCTTATATATACTGTGATTTTATTATAAATATGGTACAACCATATTCACTATTCAATCCATCCTTTGAATGACATGTCACCATATGTGCGTACGTACAGCTTACCGTCTCCACGTCGTGGTGTAATTGTTATTCAATACATTATTATTTAGATGGGTATAAAAAATAGTATAACTTATGTAAATAATAAATATAACATGATAATTATTATTTATATTTGATATACCATCCAATTATATACGATTTTAATATCAAAAGAATGATATGGCCGCTCGTGCGTGCGTACGGAATACCGTCTCCACGAACGCGATGACATTCATTCCCCATCATACCCATTCAAGACTAATTCTCATTTGATGATTAAAAATAATGTTAAATGACTTGATATCATTCTTGATATGAATTAGATAAAACCTATCAATAACAAACATGACTTATCTAACAAAACATATAAAATAAAACAAGTAAGTTAACACGTGAAACGACGATAATACTAATATATTACTAACAGAGCAATGTTAAAAGATCATATATGATATCATATTAATGTATATGATTCATGTATAATTTCATAACAATTATTTCACCATTATACAGGAGTTTAACCAACCCTCAACCATGTAAAAGTACAAGGTAAGTGTTTATTTCACAATCTCTTCATTATCCGTGGTTGTTTATACGTAATTATCTTATGGGACCTCTTTATCATCCATGTCCATGTTTCTTAAAAATGGCTTTCAAATTTTTTTTACAATTTAATAGAAAATGGGTTAATGTCATTTATACCCTTATTTTACCTTATACGTATTTGATAGTGATCTTTATATCGTTTTCTAAACAAGGTACTTTTTGACCTTTTTGACAATTTTAAGGTAAGAATGTATTTTTTAACTTATACAGCAGGTGCGGTTATTTTGCATCATTATAAATTCATCGAAGTTTCCTCTACAATATGATAGGAATATTTTCAAAATAAAGGATTTATTTTATAATTATGCGATTTTTAAATGATTATAAAAAAAGATATATTTCTCTCAAGTAGTTTTGATTTCTTATATGTCAACATCCTTTAATGGATTTTAAGCTTATTTGAAGTTGATTCATTATGATACAAAACATCCATATTGTATTGAAGGTTTTTTTATATGTTTCACTGTGGATTTTTTATTTATATACCATTCATGGTTTATGGATAAATTATTTACATTTCATATGCTAGTTTTAATACGAATTTTTATGTTATGTTTAAACATTTTCATATGAGGAATTCATTGGGCTTAGTAAGTGATGGGTGGAGCCCGCTATAGCTCCTCGATGTATTGGTAGGTCTCATGAGACAAATTAGTGTCTTGGAATAAGGCCTTGACAAACACTTATTTTTAGTATTGGAAAAAGGCCTTAACTATGTGGTTATGATAGTCTGGCATTATGCATTGCATTATTTTGAAATTGGTTATTGATATTGCATGTGATAATTCGACTAGTATAATATCCATGGGAATAAATAAATGGAATTATCTCATTTTATCATTTCCATAATATTCTGACGTTCAATTTTAAAAAGATTTTGTTTTAGTTATACATTTCCTTAAATGTTTGTGTTTATTTATGAATGTTTCTCCTATGTTTTTATCTTTACTGAGCATCTGAGCTCTCCCCTTTCTATGTTTTATTTTTCCCAGGATGTGATGAAGTATATTATGATTGACCTGCAGGGATAGTCTAAGGGATAAGTGTGTTCAATGGGGAAATGATGTTGTTGTTCTTTTTATTACATGATGTAATGTAATCTTTATGAATATATCCAGTGCTTCCACGGATAATAAATCTATCTTTTGAGACTTGATCTTTTGTGATCAGGCCAATGATACTTAATAATGCACCAACTCTGGGTAACTGGGGTTGGGGTGTTACACATCTAGTGTTGTCCTAACACCTGGATTGAAGAAAAGGAACCATGTGGCGGTGACTATATTATTTTGGGATTTAGGAGATCCTATTGGCTGTTCTAGTGAATGGATGACCCTTAGAAGGTGCATATGGACTTGGTGGATATTTTAGCGAGTTTCGCCTTAGGAAACATAATGAACATGTAATACCTTTGGGATGTGAATTGTTGTGATGACTTTAGGCATTCCAAAAACCATTTTCATTCATTTGTGATCAAATGTATTTCTTTTCTATGAGTATATGTGACTTAAAGGTGCATCTTAGAAGCCATCCTATGGGCCTAATGTGATAATGATTCAATGTATTCCCATAGGTTCTTTATGGGATCTTACATTGGGCCACACATATTTTAGAGTAACACCTATTAGATTCCTTTATTTCACTATGGATTCCTTTTATGTATCATGTATTCAAGATACTGATCCACATAAAAAATTCTATGGACATTAGTATTCATCCTTTAATATATATATAACTCCTTGGATTCCTTGAGTCCATTGGTTTCCTGGACTGATTAAGATTCAGTCTCAAATTCTTGGTGGACTATTTTTATTTTGATTCTGATTTATTTAGATTCCTAGGTCATCAATAATATCTAAATAGTAGAGTCTGGTAATATTACTTACTGTTGATCAGGATTCAAAATATGACTGTGATCTAGCTATTTGTCATACATACATAGAGGATGACATTGTTCAGGGGATTTCCTACAATATCTGAAATCAACATCCAACTAGTCATTAGAAACTTATTTTGGATATATTTCATTGATTTCTTTGGATATGGTTGTTTATCCATTCATAATGTTTTTTTTGTGTATTGATCTTAGCTTTGAGGGATGCCCATGTTACAACATGATCCATAATTTATATGGTTGGCATGATATTATGATTTTATCTAAGACACAATGACATTTTCCAAAGTAGTTATGATCGATTCAGGAGGCAAGAAGAAGGATTGACGATGATATTCATAGTACATTGGTTCACATGGTCTACAGTATATTTCTAGATATATTTTGATATTTGAAAAAATATACATTTTTATTGTATTTATTGTTATAATGCTTATTCATTTATATTGAACATGAGACATGAAAATATAATTGAATATACAGATCATTAAGAGGCATATTTAATGATTTGATATTTCATTTTTTACTCACACCCTTCTCTAGTAAAATTTTCACATTGGTACTTAAGAATCTCGAAGATGGTTTTCGGAGGAAGAGGTTTAGGATAAGTCATGAGGTACTATTATCGAGAAGATATATCATATAAGATATGGATATTGGGATGATAAAAGTCTTAGTGTATTTATGGATCCAACATATTTTATATCATTTTTATGGGTATGTATTTTTTACAATCCTAGTGGTGACAATCTATTTAGTTCATGACTCAGTTGTTCAGATCTTTATTATATCATATTGATTAGTATTCTTGTGTATATTTATTTATTATGAATTTAGTTTATCATGATAACTGATATATAGTGATTTATTATTTTACTATATAGTCAGATATTGGGGTTATATCCTCCCCATGATACCTCCTTATACCCCATATTCTAGACAACAACATCTATCATTCACGGAGGTGCACTTGAGGACTTGTGGTTAACCAAGCCAGTTCATCATTCAAGTGGTTTACAACCCTGGAACAATACAACATGTTCTTATTAGTGTTGTTTTATTTTATCTTATGATATTGGGAGTTTTAGAAAAGTGACATTGTAATGTGTCATGGATTAGGATGGAATCCAAATTTGTGTGTCTCAAAACACATTTCACAGTGAAATTCAATGTTATAGTAGTCCAAGATTGATTTGAATTAAAAGGCATGTTAGCATGGATTAATTTCTAACCAGTTGATGATGGAAAATCCAAGCACATAACAGAGATATTCATCAATAGATTGCATACAGGACTATCAAAAACTAGAGTTGTCATGTATAATAACAACTATACTACTATAGAGTTAGTTGTGTTATAGATATGGGGATATTAAAATGAGATATTCTTTCATTTAGATGAGAGATTTTCAATGGGTTTTGGATGATACCAACACACCTTATATGTGTGGTAATATATTTTGGATTATTGTAATATATTTCCCATTGTAATCACATTCAGTATACCAATAAATATGATTCTTTTAGGAATCCAATTAGAATAAGTAATTCATTCACAAATCGATATCACACAATGTGAAAAATGGTACTTTTTTTAAATTTTGTTCATTTAAAAGGTGGAATTTATTCTAGGAAAATATAAAAATTTCTACACATTTTTACCAAGGGATATTTGAATGCTAACAATGAGGGAAATGATTATGTTTAAATAATTCATTAAAAAAATTCAACACTAATTCACCTCCACTCTTTATTTGAGTACACAATATAATACACACATCCATGTGTATGACCATCAAAATGAGCACCATGGGACATATATATATTGTTATTGTTATCAATTTTCCATCATGGATAATACCTAAAATTACTTTATTTATTATATCCCAATGGGAATGTACTTTATGATGGATGGTTAATGTGTGATCACCACATGGAGGACTATTATAGTTACTAGATCATAAATCTTAATGATTAAGAGAGACATAACTTGTGAAAAATATTTTGGCAATTTTAGAAACATTTAATTACATTCCCTAGGTAGGGTCATCATTGATTTTTTATTAACAACTGTGATGAGTCCCTTTGTAGTTTCCATTTTTTCTTTTTGGAGATGGGGGGACCTATTTTTTGGCTTTTGTAATTATGAAAACCAAAAGGGTGGAATTCATGGTAAATGGTTTTTCTTGATTTATCAGAAGATAACACCTTTTCTAGATTATCATTTGACTATGAATAGGACCTCACCAATTGGGATAATAGGGAATACACCTATTATTTTTGGTTGATGATACACTATGGTGTAGTCATTCAGAGATAATATTCATATAACAATGAGGAGGAGCATCAAAAGGAGGACTCTACGGAGGACCTAAATTGTTTATTGAATGTGTTTAAACACATATAGGACCTTCATGGAGTGTGAATTTATTTTTCCAATATTAGGACCACCATTTTAATTATTTCAATTATTATGTGGAGGACCTCTATGATAAGTTCTATATGAAGGAATATCACAGATATTTGTTTTATTTCTATTGGGAGGACCTCATTCATGATTTTTATTTTCCCTTAACGGTAGAGTGAAATTTCTAATGGCACTATATATTTAAAAATATGCTACTTCTTAACAATTGGGACTCAAAATCATCCGCAATTCATCAATGTGATTTAGTACTTGGTGCTAAATTCATTGCATACCTTTCAAGAAAGGGAATTCTCTTTGGCATTGATAAATCAAAATCTGTAATGGGACATCCTCCTTCATTTTATTTTTTAGAAAAACATAGTAGTATTGTCTTTATCTACATCATCCCAAGAAATAAGGGTCTTGTAGTGATGAAAATGGATATAGTTGATGAGATCCCATCTAGGTGACCCTTCAATGAATATTGTTACATACTGAATGTCCTCCTCTTTATCTATATGTTAATGCATGTAGATATTTCTGTACATAAGTAGAAAACAACTATGTGGTTTTTAGTGGCCATGTTTGATGCCTACAAATTACAGACCTATTATTATGGAAAGAAGGTTTATAGATTTAGCTCCTTAATGATGGCATGAAAAATTTTTGATATGAGGAAAATTTTCATTATTCTTGTATTCTCACACCTAAGTGTTTAAAAATAGAATAAGATAACATAGATTATAAAAAATATATGTTTTGGTTAGAGATACACATTATTAACTCTAGTATATTCTTATTTCTAAATGATTTAGATGTACTATTCTATTACCTATAATGTTTTTTTATTTCCACTTGCCGGGTTGGAAAACTATATTCATGATTATTCAATGATTTCTAAATACATTTTTATTTGATTTTGGAGATGGGAAATAAAGAAAAATGAAGTTAATCATTTTTGAAACATCACAAGTGAATGTAATGATCAAATAAAACAATTTCAAAGGTAGGGTATTTCACATAAGGTATTCCAATTTTTTACCCATACATGTTATAGAACCGTTTTGATATGTTGTGGAATCAAATTCAAAACAAAGTCGGATAATATAATGAACTATTTACACATTGATTTCAACATTTATAGTTAAATGATGGGTGGTAGGCTCATTCCATAATGGGTCTTATTAAAAAAATATAGAACACACTTTTATACAGAATAATTATTCTAGAATTCAACAAAATAAATAATCCTAAAGAACTTTATTATGAAAATAATTGACTTATTCCACGTATTTATTTTATTATATATATATATATATGAGGTACCCAATCATAATACATGATGTGTTCTCTATAGTACCCATTATTTGTTAGTAAAGATTTAGTTGAAATCTACATATCCTGACACATTTTAATTTCTCTCCTTCCTTGGATTTGATAGTAATTAATAGAGTTGAGACCAGTCCCCTGAAACAGGCTTCCTGTATATCACATTGTGATGAATTAGAACCCATGTATTTTAGTAACATAAAATGATTCATGTAGAATAATTTTTTATTTTTTGAAAAGGACCCTTATGGTTCTTTTTAAGATCATACACCAAATATTGAAGATGTGACTTTAGGGAAATATGGCCAATACAAAATATGTGAGACTTTAGGTCATTCTTCTTGGACCAATATTTATTTTAGTGTGTGTTCATATGACTAGGACATGTTCTACATAGTTTGAATTTAGGTTGAATTGAAAAATATGAGTGTATTCATAGAAATTAATATGGTTGAACTTTTTAATGTGTAACCAATACCATATTTACTTAATAGACATATCAAAAAATGGTAACTTTGGGATTAATCTTGGTTAGAGGCCCATTCGGTACATTTTTAATATATTTGGAACTATACGTTGAAGGATGAATGGAAACATTGGAAATATGATCTAATGAGTAAATCATAGGATATACACATGATGTGAAACCCATTAATTTTCATCCATTATATATTTTATACTAGAAAATATTGTTTTATGATTAGACATATTCATTACATCCACCGGTAGGGAAATATGGGGTGTACCATTTATTTTGGAATAGTTTTTTTCATGAATAATTTATTAGACATGGGGACCTATTTAATGATTTTATAGGGACATGTTTGATGTGTTTTATCAATAAAATATATTTTTTAGTGTTCTAGGAGGGATAATCTAATGATATTTCCATTGGCCCTTCTATGGAGTGAATCTTTAATATGAAGGGAATGAGAGATTGAATGAACATTGGGTACCTCACTAGTTTGAGAAGTTAATGTTTTAGAAATACCTTATAAGATTCCCATTTCCATTAATCAATGGAATACATGATTTAAGGGAATAATGAAAATAGAAAATAGGAATTAATCATTTATAATAGGATGATTTCTATGAGTTCATTATGTAAAAGTATTCTTTAGGCATTAAACTAGTGACATGTGAAGGGCTTTTTGGGGAAATCCAATGTCTAAACCTAGTTTAAAATTTTGAATAACTAATTTTCATATAAGATACATATAGTCATATGAATTGATCAAATATAAATGAATAATATAACTTTATTACACTATTAGTTTTCATTCTATGATCATCTAAAAGACCATAATAAATAAATAAATATAAATGTTCTTACATAGTTCTCTAAGGGATTTTTGAATCATCCAATTCATCAAAAAAATTTCGTTTCTAAATATGATCTATTATAAACATTGGATAAATGATTGAATCATTCTTTAACACAAGATTAGTCACACCCAGTCTATATTAAATCATATAAAATTATTTTTACTTGGTTTGAAACTCAAGATAAATATTTATAAAATGATTAAAATAAGTCCAAATGATTCAGAAATGTCATCCAATTGAATAAAGTTGATATACACATTGAATGAAATTACAATGTATTATGAAATATGTTGTGATCATCTAATTGATGTTTTGTCCTTTAAAATTCATTATGATATAAAACACCATTGTAATATTTTTAATTTCATAAAAACCATAATATATTATAATAACATAAATAATAAAAAAATAAACTAAAATATGTTAATCAATAACTCTATTTTATATAATAATCTATGATATATTGACCATTTCTATGTTATGTAATATAATTGAACAAAACCATATATTGTTTACACCACCATGCCATTTTGTAGATATAGTTTTTTTATTGATGCCCCTCTTACTCAAATCCTTATAGATTTGATAAACATTTAGAAATTGATACATTATATGTAAAAACATAAAAAATCAAATATAAATACAAAATTATATTTCATTAGAAACTTCTTTTTAAAAGTATATTGTTCATTTTCACCCCACTATACATCATTTATAACAATATTTCATAATAAATTTAAAACACTCTTTGGTTCTCATATAAAATTATTTTATGAGTATCTCCATAAGTTTTCTACAATTACATTGGAAATTAAAATAATATTCCATTATCCATCCATAATGTATTGCCCCGTGGGAATTTTTAATATTGAAAAAATTAAGGTTTGAATAGTCTATAATTTTATGCAATAAGAATCCTCTTTTGAACAAATATTAAATCTCAAGATAAAAATTGTTATCATATTATAAATGTTGAAAAGATGTATCTCCAAACCTATATCAACCTATTGTATAATATAATTCTATGAATAACTGTACAATACATTTGTATAACACATTATGTGACTATAGGGGAAAAACATGTTAATGCCTTATAAAAGTCATTTAAATTCAAATTTTTTAATTGATAATAAAATTTTTATATTTTATTCTTGTGATTCGTTGTTTAGATCCCCACCAAAATCACCAAAAATAGAAAATCACTATATTTTTAGATGTATTGAACAATTTGTATCTTATTTAAAATATAACCTGATAATGATATTTTGATTAATAAATGGGTAAACTATGATTTTAGTCCATGGAAAAAACTTTGGTGTTTGTATTATTTTTTTATTTGTGAAGAATTTGAAAATTTATGTTGAGGAAGGGGAAAATAATAAAAAAATTATCTATTTCAAATTCGCTTTAGTTGCCGAAGAGTACCATAATGATCCACGATATCTTGTGACGCACCAGGAAAGGGAATTATGTATCTAATTTACTAGCATGATCATAATATGAGTTGTAATTTATATAGAAAAAATAAATTTGGGTTTCCCCAAAAAATATTATATCATCCCAATGTAGCCAAAAGAATAACCATGAGATGGAACTATCCCATGAACCACACCATACAGAAACACCTATGTCTATATTAATTTGATGATCTACTCTTAGAATTCAAAAAAACATGAATTTCTCGAACAACTTAGCCATGTCAAGAAAAAAAACATTATATTATTTTGATAATTTTGTCCCAAAATGAGCAACGACCCTATGGCACATTACCAATTAAAACATAACCTATAATTCACACTATGATGTCCATATAACACATACAAAACTGTAAATTTTATTAAGATCATATTATATTTTACTTACACATAATGTTTTGAAAATATATTCTTGTGAGGGAATAGAACATTATTACTCTTTTACTCTAGATAATGTGCCATCAATATAACTCCTTTTCAACTAGCCAATGCACTCTCTAGTGAACACACACACACTACATCAGTGGTGGGAATATCCATAACATATATATTTCAACTAAAATAATTCAATGGTCACTGATGAAAAAATAAATATATATAGATAACATACATGGATTAAGGGGGCCTTTTGGGAAACCAATATAATTTTTTAACAAAATCTAGGAATCCCCCAATAATAAGGTCATGTTACAATCATTCAAGTGGAAATAAATATTTTGTATTATGGATGATGAAAAAATTGTATCCATGTAAATTATTGGATATAAGGGAGAATTTTATATAAATTTAATGTGGGCCAACTATACAAAATATTCCCATCAAGGTGGTTATTATTTTCTTTATTTAAAAAAAGTATAATTCATCACACATTTCATTTATAAGAGAATCATATTCATATTCAATGGTATAATTTATTTTAGAACAAATGAATCTCCAATATCTATTATAGTGTTATAAAATCTAAAGGGAACTATTGGGGGATGATATAGAAAAATTCTAGATCCATTTATCATACATATTTTATTGATTCTCCCCTACCCTTGGAATGGATAAGGATGATATGTTATGTGGAGTATGGATAATTTCCTCACTATGGTACAAAATTTAATTTCGACCCTTCAATTTTTTATTAGGGAATGAGATAGAGATGAGTGAGTGTAATTTGAAACCATGGATTCTAGTTAGGAAATTATCATTATTGAGGATATGCATTGCTTACTAACCTAGGACATGATGTATGTTCATTATACATAGTGATTATTGAGTAAAATACAAATTTATAACATTATAAATCAAAGGATGATAGAAAACATGATGGGTTATGATATTTCGATGGAAGTGAGACATAAATAAATATAATGGGAAGTCATACATGAAACCAAACATGAGGAAATCACCCATCCCCATAATCAATCCCATATGTATTTCAAATATGCACATTACAAATTTATATTTTATTCACATACTAAACTCTATAATTTTATTATATATCATTAAAACATTATATTACAAAACTATAAATAAAAAAATATTGGTACATTGGTCCCATTTTAAAATTTATCCAGGGTAAAAAGAGTAAAAATTTCTTCCATTAATTAGATAAAATCAGATACCTTCTTCACATTAGAAAAGGAAAAATAGAAATTATTTTTTTTACTTTAATAAAATAGGGAAATATAATGATCATGTCAAAAATGAGTTCACTCATTTTTTATTTAAATGGATACTCCATTAAGCACATGTCAATGATCTGTTTATATGATGATTACCCTATGCATCACTAATATGTTATTATAATATCAAGAGGATATTACATTCACAAAAGGAACAAGGCCTCTTACTATCATCCACAGACTTCATTTAATAGGAATAAATACATAGTTGAAATTTATATCAACTTTATAAATAACACCTAAGAGTAATTATGATCTTTTATAATACCCTAAACCTTTATATGAGATATTTTAGTATATGTTCAATAGATTATAACTTTTGGCCTTCTATTCAGTGGAATTCATTATGATCACACATAACTAATAAATATTTGGTATCAAATAATCTCAACATGAATCATTATATGGAACATGATATTAAATGACTCCATATATCTTTTTTTGTGGTAATTTTATATTCCAGAACATGATCTTATTTTATATAAAAATTAAATTTTATATTTTATATTTAAACTAGAATCTCAATGAATCCTTTACTAAATTAAATCCATCCTTTGTATATTTCCAAAATATATCTCATTCAACAAATTATAATATAGTAGTTTTAAATGTCAATCTATCAACCGAACATCTATGGAATGACCACTTAATTGAACATGTTCATATTATATAGAAAAAATAACTCAAGGTTTAGCATACTCTATTTAAATATAACAAGATTATAAAAAAAATTAAATATAAATGATTTATTTGTAATTGATCAATCTATTAGGGTTCATGCTTTTGTATACATGATTTAATCTATTACTATCATGCTACTAGAAATAGACATTTAATAGTGTAATATCAACCCGGGATTTCAATCCATTTTTTTGAAATTACCCATGTTTATGATTAGTCATTGTTTATGGATGTGAAAATTCTAAATCTCCATCATGACTACAAATTATCTTGGTAATAATATTGGGGTTCCATCCTCCACTATAGTATGAGGTTCTATTCAATCCAAATATCTTTGATTCATCACAATTTTAGAAAATCATGCTCCATGTTGGGTGGATATTTTGTGGGATGGTTATAAACTCTAGTAATTTATTATTGAAACTCTAAAGTTCTTAATTATAGTCATGTAGATTTAGGTGTTTCCTTGATTGGTATATTACTACATTGAAAAAAAAATTGTAATACGTATCCTTTATTAACATCATCTCACAATTTAAATATCCTAAACATCACATATTATAGTCCTTTATAGAGGATAAATCTCTGCAGTTCCACCCTATACAATTTCCCTCTTCACACTTACCACAAACATATGAAGGTCTCACTCTACTCTTTCCCTACACTACGTGGTTCTTTAGTTTATATTACAAATTCCTTATGACTATTCCTAACTCATTTAATGTTACATGGTTGGCCACACTTTTTTACTTTAAGCATCACAATAGTGATAGATAATAGTCATGTATTGTTTCATAGATCTCATTAATATATATAAATATATAATGATATATGCCTTTTCTAAAAGTTCCTACAACAACATAGGTTATAATATATCCCGTTGACTATTAGTTTAGTTTCTATCATCATTAACCAAAATACATGAAATCATAAATTTATAATTTCCAAAAAAATCTTAAATGAAAATAAATATATATTAAAGTAAAATACAATAAAAAATACCCTTGGTTCCGACATTATCCCCATTTGGATACTGATATAAATTATGAATTCTACAATCTATCGAACATCTACACAACACATCCATTATTATACACCACTGAAAATAAAATAAAAATGGGTTTTAAAAATTCCACAACTACAGAAACCAACCAATATGAATGTTGATTATTTCTGCATGAATACATGATACATGGAATAGGGGTGTAAAAAGACAAATATTCACGTTATATAATTTTGTCAATATTTCATTAAAAAATGTTTTTCATATTAAAAATTTCCACAAATAGAGTATATCCATTAATAATTAAATTAAAATACAACATATGATCTTATAATAACACAAAAATTTCAAATATGTTGTCAGATATAATATGGTTAATGTTATTATTAACCTGTTACTTTTAATAAACATATTAAACTCCATGATTCAACCTATGCGTATTAAATTAAAAAGGCACTAATATATTTATAAAGAAATCATCCTCTTGATAATGAGTTCCATTTAATTATAACATCATAAATATATTATCCACTATCTATTTTTTTTAAATAGTACCATATCTAATTATTTTTATCAAGGATTGACAAAACAATGGTTAAACAACACTATAATACTTTTTTTATCATATATAATCATTAGTTTTTGTTGTAATTCTTCAATAACGTGTTCCAATTATTTCTTCATCCACATTATTTATCTACATGTTTTAGTTAAAGTCACATAATCCACCATTTTTGTGCCTTAATAAACATAATTCAGTTTATTTCTTAGCCAACCAACATTATTATTCCAAATGTAAAAAATATCCACCACTATTCTATTTTTGATCTATTATATATCTATCCCATTGGGAATTTCAATATGATGATAAATCCATTTTAATTCCCATGATAAATCAAAATATATAATGAAAATATATTTTAATATACCACATTATTCTTCTCCCCTTTATGAGATATTCCTTCTTACAAAATTTTCTAAACCATTTTATAAAGAACATGACAATGAAAATATCTATCATGGTAACCAAAGGCTGAAGTCGTCCCTAATAATTAATTTCAATAATGTAGAATATATACCCTTGGTCTCATAATGAGTATCCAGATTTATTACAAAGGTTATTAGATATTAATAATGGTTTCACTCTTTTATTTAATTGTAATTTAGAAACTCATTGTATACATCACATGTTAATGGAATATCTTCCCTTCATCATGATTGAAATTCATCCCAAAAAATGACCACTCTCTAATCATTGTGATTTTAAATTCATAAATAATTAATTTTCTCTAGTTATCTATTGAAATAAACTTTACACCACTCTGCATAATATTTTTGATATACACTAACACCATGAATACCTTGTTTTTAGAATCATTCAGTTAGAGGGTGCGGTCAACCCCTCCTATTTTGAACACTCTATAGTAATAAAATCAATCCATATATGAATACCATGCATGTTTTTATTTATGGAGTCCATATAAAATCATTATTTACCCTGAAAATTTAAGATAATAATTTCTAGAAGTAATTCAATCTAGTTATTAGATATATAACTATTCAATCAGGTCTCCATTCATAAATTTATTATTCAAATCAATCTGAAATTCAACGATCATTAACTAGATACCACCCACTATTAATAGTCTAATATATTTCATACTTTGAAATAATAAAAATTTCAATTCAAAATCAATTATTTGAAAATGATTAGAATTATTATTGATCAATCTTTCCTGATTCTGGACAACCATTCAATTTTCATCCATATTATTCTTCAAGACCGCATTTATATTAAATTAATTACGAATTATGAAGTTATTTCCTAAGATTCTACATCTAAATTGGTTCTATTTTATCTAAATAATCATTAATGTCCTCCATTTATGATACCCTCTATTCATTATCTTTAAATTTAATTTGGTTTGATCTCATATAATATAGTATTGTGATATAATATATCCACCCATATTGTTTGAGGTGGAATGAATTTTACCCCAATGATATTTCATGGAATAAAATTATCCCTTTTCTATTTTTAATGAGACATATGTTGACCCACAAGTACACTTTTTTCTTCAATAATATTCAATTTTAAATTATTCATTAGCCTCATGATCATGATATTAATAAAATTAATAAATTATTTATTCAATTCATTAAACACATCCTAAAAAAATATTCTATAAATTTCATTGGATTCCTTCTCAACAAAAATTTAATAAATTACATCAATGATATTGGTGATCCAATTATATAATATTTTTAATACCATAATTATTCTATTGCATTGGAATAATCCATCATCAACTGCATTGAAATATATTCATATATTTCCATCTTTTCTTTAGATAAAATACATCCTTTCAAATACTCTAACATAATTCAGAAAGGATTTCCTTCTATTTCACATCTCGAATGGCATATTATCTATACGTTAAATATATAATGATATATTTTAATTATAGACTTCCATTCCAACTATTTCATAACATTAGTGATAATGATAGAACTATCTATTTTCAATTTATTTTCCATACTGTTTAGTATGAAATTTCCGTTTTACAAAACACCATTTTGTTAAGTGATTCTCAAAAAACAGACATAGTGTTTAATTCCATGGTATATTAGATAATTTAAAACAATACAATGTATTTTAATTATTACATGTCAATTTTAATTATTTTTAGTTATTTTGGGTACCTAATATACTCTTTTTCATAACCACTTTAAATAATCCATCACATGAATTTTGGAATATATGAACATAGCACAGCCCATAATACAATAATAATTTAGAAATTGGATGAAATAACATACAAAATAGGTTTCTGAAAAACTAATTAGATCAAACACAACATTATTATTCAAATTATAGGATCCCAAATCCCACTTTTTATTTATTGGATATATTTATTGGGGAAAATTTCCTTATATTCAAAATTAAAAAAACCTTTCTCAGTCTTACATAATGATAGTAATTTTCAGTGTTTCAATGAATCGTGAAACTTTTAAAAACATTATTAATTGAAATTTTTAATCAAAAAATCCAAAAGTATATTTCATTCTTCCATTGATGATATATAACGTTTTTTATCATCCCAATAAAAATTTAAATTAGTTCTCCAATCTTTCTTCAATTTTTTAATATTTTCCATTGATTTTGATTCCATTTAATTTAAATATGACCTCAAATACTACCTTGAATAGTTGAAAAATACAAAATATATTATTTTATAAGAAATAAACCTAAAATAAAATAATGTTTCTCATCCCATTTCCAGAATATATGGTATTTCTAGATCATTTTATCTTCATTACTAAATCCTATGAAATGTATATAGTTCAATCAACATTACTAATAAAATTCATAAGAAATATCATATTTTATATCAAATGTTGTAAAATACACTATCTAAAATCAAGGTCATAGTATTTCTTATTCTTTTTAAATTAATTCCCACTAGGCTTTCACTTTCAATATTCATTCATTCCTTTCATGAAATTCTTAAATGTGTCAAGACTTTTATATGACTCCTATAATCAGTTGTAGGACATGAACTCATGTAATATTATTCTTCTTCAAGAGTATAAAAATTATTATTTAAGGTAAATAAATAATTAGAACCCAGATTTATCTTTTCTTTTACTTCGTTATGAATATATTTACCTTAATTTCTTACAATCAATGACTTTTTCCCTACAGTTATAATTTTTAATATAGTAATGATTGAAATAATTCCATCATTGATATGAAGATTTTTTTGAACTCTACATTTCATAATTCCAAAATTTCATTCTTTAAATTTTATTTCAATATCACCACAAAAAGATATTGTGTTACCATGAAGAACTATAGAACCAAAATTTATTATATGAAAAAATTATTTATTTTTCTTTAATCCACATGTATAAATATTTTAATGATTATTTTACTGAAAATAAGATTTTATAGGATGATAATATTTCCCCTAAAAATCATTTTTATTCTATTCCTTCTTATAGAAACTGTACTCAATGTGACACCATTAATTCTAATATTATTTTTTCTTTTACTATTTCGACTTTAAGTAGTCAATTTTTCTTCAAAATATTTTATAAGTTTCACATCCAGCTTTTAAAAAAAACTGCTGAGTATTTTTCAAATATAAGATACGTAATTTTATTTATGGTTTTTCAATCCTTCTTATAGAATCAAATTTTTATCTATTATTCTCAATATTATTGAGTTATTCAATGAAATACGTTTTGATATAATCAATGACCATATACAGTTCATCAATAATAAATATATAACACACAACATCATCTGATATCACTTTATAAGATTAAAAATAAACAAAAATTATTTCAAGACAACCATACTTTTCTTTAAGTTCATCTGTATATATTTAATACTCTTTTAATAAGTAAAAAATTTTATTTATCTTTTTTATTTTTAAATCATTCATGTCAAGAGATGCTTCTAACTCCACTTGAAACTCTACAACAACATCATTTTTTTATCTTCATCTTCATTTTTAATATATTTCTATATTTAATCCATTATAAGGAAATATACATATTGGAAAAACACTACTTCAATATGTCCTAATAAATCTTTATAAGAGTCCTCTTATTCCATTCAAACTATAACCTTCCTTTTAAGATTATTTCCTATTTAATGTTTAGAATTTATGTTCTATCTACAAAGAAATTTTTTCTATTTTTTTAAAAAACTAATCCTAATATTCCACTTCAAAAAAACATAATTGGATACCTAGAAGTTATGTGTACAATGATTATAAAATGTAAAACAATCATGATGTATCATTTCCACTAATCTATCTTTGACTATCTTATTCTTCACTAAAATAAGTGAAATGAAATAATTATATACATCATATAAATTCATATATTCTTTAATTTTCTTCCTCTTAATATCATTAAATAATATTTATTAAGATAAATATTATAATGTTCTATTTTTGATGTAACTCTATATCATAGAAAACTAGTTTTCCGTGATAGTAATCACCAGTTAACTCACTGAGATTCATTTACTCAAGAGCCATTACATTTATACATTATGTTGGCATTATTATAATGTTAATATTCTACAAAATGTTAAAATATATTATTTTATGACCATTCCCTTGAATTAAGAATCAAATTTAGTAAGACTATAATAAATAAATTTTATTTTTCCCTTGGAAGGAATCTACAGATCTTAAAAACTATTTTCTATAAACTATATATTTTGCTCCATCACATTGGATCCATTTATAACGATATTAGAATGTTTAACCCAAATACTTTATTCCGTTACGATTTCAAAAATCTTTATATATATATATATATATATATCTAATTATGACATTATATTAATATGGAATGGTGATGGTTTGGATCATCATTTAACAAACTGTTGTTAGCTTTAATCATTAAATTTCACATGTGCTCACAAACTTGTATCCAATGTACTATAATAAAATATACCTCATTGAAAATATATTATTTATGAGCTCTCATATTTTTCATACAAATTTTATTATTGTACCCATTTAATTATGGAACTCCATTTTCAGTAATAATTTTTTCCATTACTATACCCATATCGCCAAATATTAAAGAAATATCCAATGGACATGATACCAGTCTTTGTACCCAAGGCCCACTATAAACACCAATAGTGGGTGGTAAATTACTGTGATGAAAACACAGTCAATTATATTGATCAAATTCCTTCTACTATGGTCAATGAAGAAGACTGCATTAATATTTTTTTAATATAAATTTATTTTTGAAATGAAAATATCATTAGCACAATTATCTTAATTGGGTCACCTATAAAAGAATAATCCAAGGATAAAACATAAAAAATATGATGATATATTGATTATCCACTACTTCGTAGTTATATAGTTAAAAATCTATGGGGAACTCATTTCCTATGAAATATCCTTGAACACATCACCTCTTCCTAACACTGCTTTTAATAAAGATCAATATAGTTTTGAAACCCGAGTTAATCTTATAATATTATATACCAATTAATAACATGGAACACCAAGGGTTATTATCTATTTTTATCTACTCTTATATGCCTAATCATTATAGATACGGAAAATATTTTTTTCTTTAAAGCTGGTTATTTTATGAACATTAGTCAAATCAAAAATCTATAATATATATTTTTTATTCAATAATCTCAAAAAATTATCCAATGAACATGAATCGTGAAATAATTCTTGTTATCTTTTCTATCATAGATAAGTTTATCATTCACAATATGTAATTCTTTAATCAACAATAATTTTATATTCAAATTTTAAATTAAAACAACTAACAAACAACCAGCTTCCACTATACTAAAACCTAAAATTTGATGTTGCATAATTATATATTCTTCATTAAATTAAAACAAATTGTTTATAAGACTTAATAGACATAAAAACATACTGGGATAACCACATCAACAATTTATTTTAAATTCTATTAGAACCATACATTATGGTGTAACATATTCCTTTGAAGTGGGAAGACACTATTTCAACATAAATATTTTCTGAAAAAAATAATGTCTACAACATTGATATTTCCCTCATAGTTTGAGGAATTTTACACTCTATAAATACCTTAGAAGTCACAATTCCTTAAACATTCCATCCCTGATGCTTTCTATTTCTTTGGTGTGGTTCGTATTGCATCCATTTGGACCATAACTAGGTTGTGGAATAACCATTTTTTATTTTTTTTTCAATTTCAAATGTCATATGAGATTAAAAATGCAGATAAGAATATCTATGGAGTTTCCTCAATATCAATTATGGGGATTTTTTAAACTCAATATATCTCAAATAATTCATTCTTCTAGAAACAAACCCTCTACATCAGAAAGATCATTTCATGGAATGATCCTCATATATTCTCTTCTAAAATATAATATCAAAATTCAATATCTTTTTCAAATTGATTGAGACATAACCTATATTGGAAGAATCACAAATTTGAAATAACATTAGTCTGGAACAAATTTATCAACCAAAGATCTCAATATAACCATCATAAATATCACGTGTTTCTTACTCATACTAGATCCACAGTTCCATGGTGTGACCCTTTTTCATGGCCCTCTTCTAAATAAGAACTGACCCACACTGGGTGCACTCTACTACTTCACCACTATGCCTGGTATTCTAGTTAAGTATAGTGGTTCCTCACGAGGGATCATATATCATGTAATGTTATAAATGTGGCTCAAAATATTTCCTAAAAATTAAAAATAGCACTGAACTATTTCACAGTTTTTCATTGTCAAGCTCCTAGAAACTATAATGAATTTAAAAATATACGCTTTTTATAAATGATACTACATAAACATAGGTTATTACATGAACCATGGAAATATGCTACAGTTTCAAACAACATACTCATTAAATCTAGATTCATCAAGGTCCAACATTTAGAAAATACAAAAATAAAAAAATAAAATATAATGAAAAAAAATTATAAAATACCGCTAGATCCCACATAAATAACATAGAGTGGGAATAAAAATTATCATTGTGAAAAACCTTGTTTAAAAATTACTTTCAACAATGGATTATAAAATATATATTTTATTAGGTAGTATGATTGGATTTCAATCATTATCATTGATAAAATGGATCTAAATCAAATCTCACTCATTGCTTTTATATTGTAAATATGTTATCTAAAATTATAAAACAATTCATAAACATACCAATGTAAGTAAAAAATGACTCCCTGATAAAAAATAATTAACTAGATTAAATGTTTAATAGATTAAATTATTGTTATATATAATGAATAAATTTTATCCACTAATGTTTATGAAGGGTATACTCATGTTGTAGCATGATATTGTGATAGGAAATAACAAAAACCAGTGTAGTATTATTCTCTATTTGAAGATACCTAATGTTATAATTATGATTAGTCATTTTCACCATTCCAACCCAAACAAAATACAATCATTATTGCATCAATGAAGGATAAGTATGTAATACTCCTAAATGATGAAATGAATGAGGTAATGCAGGTCATATAAAATTTAATCCATTAATTATATGAGAAGAATAGAAAAGTTTACATATGGTAGGTAATAAAATTTCCACTAGTAGATGAGAAATACATTGAGATATATAGAGAAAAACTATAAAATACTTTTTCCTCAAGAAATTTCAAATAAATTATTTATCATTTCCAAAAATCATAATAACTGAAGCATTTTAATTAAGGTAAAAAATAATGAACTAATTGTTGTTTTATTGTTTTATAAAGAAACAAAAATTGAATCCCTTAATTAAAAACATATAAGACCCATATCATATCTTTTATAATGTATATTCCAATAAAGGAGTTAAAGTATAGGTGATATAATTTAATGATAAGACTTAATATCAACTATATCGTCTTATAGATGTATTAATAATGGTATTAAATGAGGATAATTAACATGAAAATAAAACATATAATTAATAAACATTTAATATGATTTTTTTAATCTTATTTTATAAAAACTGAAGTAAAAATCTATAACCATTATACTATAAATGAAAAAAAGTTTTATTTTTGGAGGTTCTTGATGAGTATGATGATGATGAGGTTAGAAAAGAAATGTTAAACATTAACGAGTGAAAGTATGAAACAATGGTTTTTTTAGTAGATGTTGATCATGGAATGGTAAAGAGTTGTAACTCATTGGATAATAACCAAATCAACCTTAAATGAAGAATATATTTCCCATAAAGATGAAAAGGACTAATTTTGAGATTTTCCAACTCATCAATACGATGATAAAGAATACCATTGAATTATTACTCGCCCATTGTAGAAGATAAATTTAACTACGCATGGGGAGGAAAATCAAAATGTAATACCAAAAAGCCTCAATATCTCGTGCAATAAAAAAGGAACTTGGAGAAAATTGATTTATGTTTTCAAAGAAGGTAAACTCTATCCTCAATTAAATTTTATTACCATAATAACTGACTTGTTTTATATTTTAAGTACTCATCACCCACATAGGGTGTCCAAACAATTTTTTTTACCATATCATCTATTTTTCATTATATTTTATAAAGTATATACACATCAAATGGTTTTATGTATTATATTTTTTTAAATGTAGATAGTAGGAGCATAACATAAAGTAAAACTAGAAAATAATCATCATTATATCATCATCCTCCTCATTTTCTATTTTTAGACCATCATATTATTAATTAATATTGAATCTATGATTTTATTTATTTTTATTATTGTTTGTTTACAGGAAATGGGTGTAAAGGATCAAATGGATTATGTGTGTTGCCTTTGGTTTCGATTTATAGTATTCTCAATTTAGCTAGATATGATCTATGTTAGATATATTGATAATTTTCCCCTCTGGATAAATATAAAAAGGAAAACATGAAATTTAATGTGAGGAAAAATGTGCTGAATATTAATTAAATATGGTTTTATGTGTAATTTATTAACATTTTTTGACATGTTATTTTTGAACATTAAATTTCATGAAAAAAATTATATAATGAAATTGAACCATTTTGAAAAAACATAAATGAAAATAAGAGAAATAAAATAAATTGTATTATAATTATTAGTTGATACATATCTATAATATTCAGTAGTTTTTAATTAATTGTGTGGGAGAGTGAAAAATAAAAATAAAATTAATTAAAATGATTTAATGAAAGCTAAGACATAGTTTTCGAAACATAGAATCAATGCCCCCTATAAAAAATCAGGATGCTATTTATATAAAATGAAATAATTATTGATTGTTTTTACTCATAAAATATGCTCTATGTGAACATATATTTTTCGTAAAAAAGAAATATGGTCCCAATTTTCTAGTGAAAGTTTAAGTGGGGTGAATAATATATTCAGAAAAGAGGTTATAGATGGTATATTATATTGTTGTACAAGTTATATAAATGATGTATGAAACACAAAAAGGTCTGATTAACTCATGTGAGATGATGTTAAGAATTTTATTTATCTTAGAATAATAATTTAGTTCATTAGTTTTTTATTATGAAATATTGATGTAGGAAATGACCATTAGAGGAAGTTATTACATTTGTAATCATTAATGTGGTGGTGAATCAGGATACATGTCATTTTCCATGAGTGAAAATATATAAGTGATAGGGTGGGGTTGTGTATATAATTAATATAATTTTAAATAGAAATACATTATTTATATGCCTTAAAATCATAACAAATAGTAAATATATTTATTTTAAGAATTATAGAATAATTTGAAATCTATTCAATATATATCATAGTTAGGAGATATAAATGATTTAGTGAGAGAAATATGATTTGGTTCCATAGTCAAGACATGGATTTTGGTTTTTAATGATTATATTGTTTTTATTTTCAAGTGGATTAGAACGAATATTGACAACTGATTATATCATTTGGAAAATAAAATTAACACTAATAGTCGAATAAGATGTTGGTGATTTAATGTGGCTCATTTTGGTCCTTGAAAGGAAATCAATTATCCATCATAATCTAAAGTATTTAACCATAAAAGGATTAATTTTTAAAAAAAATATACCCCAATACATTATAATATACCATAATCCCATTTTTTCATAGATAACGACTCTGAGAAGAAGTTATCATGCCAAAAATGCCTAGTTTAAACACCCAATGATATGTCCATTGCTCAAGGTTCTCTTAGCATTTAATGTTTACAATATCCCACAATGCACCATGAAACTGCTCCCTATAACTAATGGAAACCCATCCCTAAATTCACATTTTGGTTTCCCTACAACTATCTCTATGTTTGCTATATAATTAATTAGGTGATGTTTGACTACCTTATTTATATATCCTGAAGGTGTTCAACCGGTCAATGGATCCTGGACCATAAATTTAAACTACATCCATATTCCATATCACTCTAAAATTATAATGTACACACCTAAAGTGGTGTATATTTCATCAATTGATCGATTTAAAAATGTATTAATATTTGTCCCATGTGGATGAAAGGAAACATAATAGATATACATGATCATAGTTGTCCATCATGAATCCTTATATAAACTATCTTACTATATTATGTAATTCCCAGACAATTGGTATATAAATAAATAATTTTATAGGAAATGGTAATTTTTTATCAAGGGTGATGAAAACATTGGAATCCAACACTTTTAGGGAAATAAAGGTAAGGTTCCTCTAAATTGGGATGGTATTCGACCATCTTTTATGTTCTTAACTATGTTATTACATAAGGTTTTATATTTATTTCATTGTAATTATATGTTATTTATTATTATCATTGTTGTTCAATTATCTTAATTTCTATATTTTCTATTTTATTATAACAATATGAAATATCCATTATGGTGGAGAACTATCCCAAGGGATGGTCTTGTGGTCATCTAGAGTCTATAAAAATTTATATATTTTTTGATTTTCCCAAACTTTGTGACCACAAATGTATGATCAGTGATAGGGATATGTGGAATCATGATATTTACGATTTCCTTTTGGGATATATTATTTCTTCCAACTCTATTCCCACTCATCAATGAATTCTCATTTCATGTGATTGAGAAATGGAAACTGAGTTAATAATGGGTTCAATATCATAATTGGTTGTTGGTATAGGGAGTGTTCTTTATTATGTCTCTCTCTTTCTATCTATCCAATTTAGAGGTGTATGGGAAATATACATGGTGATATTATAGTGGGAAATGCATTCATATGGAAAGGTAATGGGAGATGGTTGAATATATATGAGTACATAAAAACTGAGTAAAATATACATATAAAAGAGATAATAGTATATCACATATAACCCCTCTCCCATTGTTTTAATCCTTTTTCTAAAATTTTCCCTGAAATTCATTCATAAGTGAATATTTTAATTTTATATTTTCATTCAAAAATATCCCTATTATAATCAATTAAATCCTTATCGAATAATAATACCATAATTAAATAAATATATTACTAAGTGATTATAACTGTTTCCCTTTAAGATTAAACTGATCATCCACTATTCTATATAATGACTATAAAAAACTTAATTGATTATTACCTTAATGAGGACTCAAATAAATTTTCTATGTATTGACTAACTGGATAAAAAAATATGGGAGGCCCTATACCCATACTCCCTAATCTATTGAAAAAATATTTTATATAAAAACTCGGGTTGATATCAACTAATAGGACATAGATATAATCATCCATAATTACAACATCCATAAAAAATAATTTATCACATACATAACCAAGACATTTTTGGATAATATTATTATAGAATTATGGAAAAATCTACAGTAATGTAAACTTATATAATTATAACTAATTGGGGGGGGGTTAGACTAAACTATAGACTCTTTATTTTAGGAAAAGAAATCAATATCACAAAAAAGAATTCAATACAAATTATACCCATAAATAAATATCAGATATAATAAACATATTTTTAAACTAGAAAAATAGAAACATAATAAGTGTCAACTAAATTACTCATTAAAGGTGAACATATGTGACAAAAATCAAAGATCACATGTAAGAACAAGACAAACATTTTTTTATATATACATAGTTAACGTACATGAGCACATCATAAAAAAATCATTCACGATGAAACATATATCATAAGAAATGAATCATAACATATGGGTTATTTTGTATGTTTGCACATATCATACAATCATGTGATCATACCAATGTCACCAAAACATAAAACATGACATTATAACATAAAACATGGTTTACTAATATGAAAAAATCGCATAGTAAGCAAGGCTAAATACCTATTATTTATACTTTGTATCTCATTAGATGAAACCATTACCAAATCCATTAAAGGCATGTATAATTGTAGTCCCATCCCTTACATCATAATATATATAGGTATATGTTGGCTATCTTTGAAAATATTTATATTTTTATGAAATCATGATTAACGTGAGAAACAAATATGGATGGTTATTCCTATAAGTCATGATTGAAATTCATACGAAGAAATGACATGAAAGGTGAAAATATAGAATATCACTTCTAAAACATAAGAAACATCAATTAATGTGAACATAGATTATAAAAATATTTAAAAGAAGATTTTATACTCATTAATTTTTTATGTTAGCTGTAATGACCCCTGATCAGACACTCTCTCAAATGGCCAAGTAAGGTCTGTTACTGGACCTCAAGAACACCTCCATATATGTTTGTGGATGCCAACTAGTAGTGTGAGTGTATATAATATATTGGGGATACTATACCCCTTGGAACACATTTACAATATATTTTAAATAAAAAAAATTATGAGACAATGTAAATAATAGAAATAGCACATCATAAAACTGGAATATAATAGACAAACCAATTAAATCAAATAATAAATAACGTAATATTACTCTAGAATGTATCAACAAGTCAAACTAAAAGTAATATAGATAAAAGAACATGTTGAAAAATATAAACTCTAGTGTCCTCATATCTAAACCCCATGATGGTCTCATCTCTAATATCTAACCCATCCTATAAGAAACAATAAATAACATTGCCCTTTTCTCTTCTCCAAACCTTCATCAATATAATTGTTTTAGGTACTAAATATTAGACCTAATAGTGCATGATTAAAACGCAGTAGGTCAACACCACCATGTCTAAGAAAAACAATTCTTTCATATTTTTAATAATGTAATTTGATAATTATGAGTATTATTTAATTAAATAATATGATACAACAATCAACATTTTTCGGCACCATGGTGGAATATCTATGAGCACGTAGCACAACCACGCCATCTATACCAAGTATTCCATAGAAGAATCTCATAACATGGTCAATCCATATAATCATTAGAACATAACCTATCCATGAACATTATCTACTCATTTCATCATCACCATGCATAGCTCTCTAGAACAAAAAAATTTATTGTATCTCTGTTATCAAGTGAGTTCTTTATAATCAATGTGAAAAAGAAATATACAATGATTTTCATTGTGGTTGCTATATAACTGACATGAAAAAATAATTTTCAGAGACTCTTCATGTCGATAATAAAATAAACGACATTATTTAACAGTACATATTTCATAAAGGATCATGTGGATTAATTTTTGGGACTTTCATTATCGCAAAAGGAGACTCATTTCACCAGTGCAGATGGACTAAAACTTATTTCTTCAATCTGGTGGACTCCAATCTCACGTTATGATCTTTATAAACCATCATATTTTGTTTTCCTCATCATTACATGTAAAATATAGATCTAGTAATATATAAATTAATCCTTAGTCATTGTCGTTTATCCCTTTTTATCCATTTCATTGCACAAAATCCATAATCCTCATTTTTTTTATCAGGTGGAATCCATTATCGCATTATCATATTTACATACCCTCAAGATTATTCCGCCTCATAATTACACATTTGAATTCATATTTTCTCGTCTCCAACTAGATCACCTGAAGGATCAAATATCTTTTATACATTATATTATATTCATTAATTTTACAATCAATAAATTCAATAATGGAATTGAATAAAGGACATGATATTACCTCTATATTATACATAAAAAATATTATTTTTTTGATAATATTTTTTTATCATCAGTGATGTAACATATCTCTTATTGTTTTAGTATAAATCCACAATAATGTAGAAAACATAATATTTGTAGTTTTTGATGAATATATACACCCTTCATGGATTTTACTATGATTTACATGAATAATAATTAAAACTCTACACTTAAGTATTATTGATTGTTAGATTTTATATTCATCCTTTATTATCGTTGTTTCATATAATTTTAAACTATTAGTTGATTATGATATATTCAAAATAACATACATTCCAAAATTAAATTATCTCTCATTATGTCTAACAAAAACCTAAGATTACATTTTGATACTACATAATGGTAAATAATATCTCAACTAGAATCAATCAACATGGAAAAAGGATGTTATTTTGTTCTCATAAATAACCCATCATTGACTATTCTTAAGCATCAAGGAGAATACACTTAACTTTTTATAATGTTCCTGAACATACATGGTAACATAGTTTATAAACTAATATAGTTCAAATAATAAGTATCTATTATACAAATGAAAAATATAAATATTGTATATAATGATTAATATCATTGAATTTGAAGACTATTAATGATTATTGTTCAACGAAATACATTTTTTCTTCCTTTCAAAATTTGTTCAACATATGAAATAAATAAAAACTAGTTCGATTATATCCATAATTAGTTTTGGTTTTTTATAATTTCATTATCTGTTGTTAACTAAATTAGGAATAGTCTTGGGATTTTTTACCACTTAATTAGATTTGTTAGTCATAAGATCAAATTTATTAACCTCAGTTATATTCTTATAAACATAATGATCATTTCCCAAAGAGATATAAATGCGTCTTTATGTACTTTTTATTATTTAGTCATAAATTAAACTAGAATAAATAGGTGATAGGGATGAAAAAATGGGATTTATTGAAATTTACCATGTTATATTTTGATTTATATATGATCTGTTAAGTCATTAAATTTTGATTCTTACATCTCTTCTATCTATTTTACAACTTATTATTTATGAAATAAAATTAATTGTTTCTTGAAGGTTGACCCTTTTTAATCTCATTTTTCTCATATTAAAAACATTATACTCTATGTATATATTCTATATATTGTTTTATGGAGAACACTATAGGTATTTTTATAATTCCATAAGGATATATTCTTTTTATTTTTACTTTAAAAATGACTTAATGAAATTAGTTATTTTATTCCATCATAATGGATGAATTTTATCATCATAATGTTCTATTTACCTTATAACGGTTTCCCTTCATTGTTTTCATGTTTTTTAAATGTGGTTTTTATTTTTAATATTTTATAAATTATTCCCATTATAATAAAAATTAACAAAAAAAATTTACATGTAATATCTTTTTATTTTTCAATTTTTTATAAAGATATTATAATGTAAATTTCATTAATTCTAAACATTTTAATGTTTCCTACTCCACACCTTTATATATAATCTAATGACACAACTAGACTTATTTTAAGAAAATTATCCTTGGGTTCAATGAAATATATTTCTTTATTGAATGATGAATATAATAGTCAAATTTTAGAGTGATATATCTAGAAAGTTAGATCATTTAGTACTAATATTATACACTATAATTTCTAATTATTCACTAAGACATCTATTTTTTATTTTGTCAGAGTATAATTAATCTATGAAAAAAAATCAGTCGGTGTGTTATCATCAAAATCCATCATGTTTTTTCAGAAACTATTACTTCTTACAAGAAATACATACTTAATCTATTATCTTCATCAACTTCATTGATGTCATTAATGATTCTATATTACTGTTCATTTTTTTTACATTCAATTCTATGAAATATTCACTTTATTATTTATTATATATAACCCCTCTTATAGGAATTTTATTTATTTTTTCATTTCATGTAAGAAAATATTTGACACATTTTGAATATAAATTTATTTCCTTTATATTCAATTTGATATTATAATAATTTTAATTAACATTTTATTTAATCCACAATGATATTAAATTTTAAAAAATTAGATTCACTATCATTGAAAATCCTAGAAACTATTTATAGATTAATAATACCACAAGTGATTCATCTTGATTATTATTTAAATGATATAATATTTCCTCTGTAAATGACTCTTATCACAATTATATTCTTTTGAAAATATATTTTCTTTTTATGTTAGTTATATAAAATAATTATCCAATGTTATATTACTCCACTTCAAATAGGTTATGAATACAAGGTTGGTGTTAATGCTTTTATGGAATGCTGTAAATGAAATGTTCTAAACAATGTCATGTTTTTCTATACATTCCTTAAATGTTTAAATATAATGATATTGAAAAGTATAGAGATCCAATATCATTTAATTTTTCATTGATGTAATTCATGTTTTACCCATTAGATATTTTATAGTGAAACTAGTGAAAATTTTATATCTGTTGAATATGGTGCATTGTAATATGATATGTTTGATCAAATTGAAGAAAATACTTATGATATTAAAGTAGATGGAATTGAGAAATATTTTAAAAATGTACGTCTATATGATGATTCTGAAAGACCATTATATCTGAGTTATATAGAATTTATGATTTTATTAATTGTGTTACAATTAATTAACATGATGGTGAGACATTGATAGATTGAAATGATTTTTAGAGAGTTGGAATATTTTTTGAAAGAGATTATTCTTAAAGAAAATTATATTTTAGATTTTCATTATAAAGAGGAGAAAATTATATTACTAATTAGATTAGGGTATATGAAAATACATTCTATCCTGAATTAATGTGGGCTATATAATAAGGAATAAAAAGTTATTTTTAGGTATCCTAAATGTAGGATGTCATGGTATAGGTTGAATGAAAAATAAAAGGATGATTTAGTAGTTTTATAGACCACTGCTATGGATTTTTGTTATCTTCCTAAAATTCCTATATTTTCTTGAAAATTCACATGATGAATAATGGTTAATAAGGAATATATATGAGCAGATATGTGATGTAAAATTGTAGCATCATAATTATTGTCCAAGGTGGATTAAAAATGATCACTATTTTCATAAATTCTTAAAAAAAATTGAAATATCTCACATGGACTTTTCACAGAGCGAATGAATCCATATTTAATCCTTAGTAGAAAAAATTATTCATGTATATTGTTATTTTTTATTTACAACTTATCTACTGAATTTTATAAAAAACAAAAATATGAAATGAAAAATATAATTATCTATGGGACAAAACAACCCAAATATGATTTTGTTTTTTTCTCATAACTATTAATTGATGATTTGAAATATTTATCAAAGGATATTATTATGGTGTATGGTTCTTGTAAAATAGAATATTTTGAACTACAAGAACTGATTGTGTTCACTATAAATGACTTCCCTTCATAAGGAAATTTGATTAGATATAGTTTTAATGGGCATAAATCATTCCATTTTTTAAATAACATAATTATTATTTTCAACTAAATCATGGAAGAAAAATAATATATATTTTTCAGTGAATATTTTTTTTCTATAGATCAATCTAATCAATAATTTAAAAAGTCATTCAGTTGATTAGAATAATTTTATATTAGATTAAATTATTTCTCCACTGATCAGTTTTTTGAGTGGGTGAATGAAAATTATATTAAATTCAAATAGACATTGAAATTTGGTAATGAAAGAATTATTTGGAAGAAACAATCTATAGTTTTTGAGTTATCATGTTGGATATATGAGGAGGTGAAATATAATATTGATTTCATTTATGTGATGAAGAATATTTGTGACAGCTTGATTGGATCATTATTTTATATTAAAGGAAAATCTAAATATGGTTTGAATACTATATTGGACATACTATCAATGGAAAAATATATGGATTTATCTCCCACTCCATCTGAAAATAAAATAATTACATCCCAAGATATTCATACATTATTTGAATGTGAGAAAATTAGCTTCTGTTAGTGGCTTCATGATATCAAAGTGAAAATGGTTGTTCAGCAAATGGAAAAAAAATTTGTTTCATTAATGGTTTTGATGTTGAAAGTTAAGAAATTTCATGATTGTCATGTACTGATTCAACAACTCTCAGTAGTTTCATTGTGTGGAATATTACACATCCGAATCAAAATGAATATCATAAGGGTGTGTTATTTTTCAATACAATTTTTAAAAATCTCACTGATATGAATGCATTGAATAATTTGGATAATGATGAGGATTCTATTCTTTGGAAATTAGAATTGTGTTTCCCTCCATATTCTTTTTGATATCATGCTACATTTGATGGTTTATTTCATATGGGAAATAATGTTTTATGGACCTATATATATGACATATATGAAAATTCAAGATGTATATGATGATATTGAAGGTGTATGTTAAGAATTCATATTTAACTGAAGAATCATTTATTGAGAAGTTTATTTTTGAGGAGGTTGTAGAGTTTTTTACAATCTAATTGTATAAATGGAGTAGATGGGTCTACCTAAATCTCTCCATGAATGAGTTGATTATGGGGGAAAGGGGATATGTTCCATGAATGTAAAATATTATTATCTAATTAGATAAATAATGTACATTTATAAATATCTTATAACATATGTGACACTTATATTTATATAACATTGCATATTAATGTGTCGAAACAATGTTATCCAAAGAAGAAAGAAACGTGGATTTTTAATGAGCATAAAAACACATTTTTATATTGTTTAAAGAGACAGTGCATGGTAAATTAGATGAATCATAAACATTGATATGGTTAGTGTGAATCCATGTTTAAATTTGATTATATGGTCTATTTATGAAAGTAAGATCTATATATTTCATATGATAAATCATGAAAATTGAAGTGTAGTTCAAAGTAGTAATGTGTTTCTGTTCATAAAAGCATTGAATTTTTCAAGTGAAAAAAGAAAAAACCCAATCTCTATATCGTCTTCATATAATGGATTCTTTGATCAAATAGGGTTGGTTGATTAAATTAAATTACAGGTTTTTTTATTTTATTGAAAACAGTTTATCGGTAACAATTGTGTCATGAATTATGAATTTTGAATTACAATAGTTAATATGAATAGATTGGAATACGTAGTTTATCCATTAACATGGAATCAAATGAAATAAAAAAATTCAGCATTCTTGATCAACCCGATATAAATGGGTGTGTTTTTTTACAGGGGACAAATAATATCATGGTGATGATAAACATATTGAAGATGTTGATTTATGTGGGACCCCTTACTCAATGAAATGGTTAGTAGATAATAGTGATTATCACATCATACACATGGTTTATTCCAAATAAAACAACCATGATGATGGAATTGGGAATATAATACATTAATACATTTATAACATTACAATTATAATATATTAATTTCTTGTTTAATTTTCAAAATTCATAAAATATTAGATATTTTATTTTTATTTTTATTATTAAAACTCATACTATAACTAATAAGTATTTTTTTTCATATTAGTTTATTTTGTTTAGTTTTTTATGTTTTCCTATATGTAAATTATATATGAATTGTTTTTATGAAAATAAATTATTTTAAATCTAATGTGTTAAGCAAAAAAAAAATCAATAAAAGGGAATATTAAAAAAATAATCTTTTTTCTATAAAAAATTATTTATTACATTTGAGTTTTCATACTATTACACACTGTTTTTGGATTCGTTTTCATTATTTTATGTGTCATCATCTCTTATTTATATTATTATAAATTTATTTAACTACTCTAAAATATATGCTTAAAAATTTGATTATAAACGCTTTCATTATGTTGCATCATATTTAATATATTCAATGAATATTATTTTTAGTGTAAGAAATAGAGTAATATATTGGTGGATTTTTACTCTTCAATCCCCATTTTTATTTATTTTTTCATTTGGTTGTACCATTTCATCTCTCATTAATGATTCTATAATTTTAGTTATATATAAAAATAGATATAAAAATGTGTTTTGATTATTTTTTTTATAAAATTTTTATTGTCATTTGTATTTAATAATTGTATTTTTATATTTGTGTACAATTTTTTTTACTTTAATTTGTAGTATAATGAAATATAAATCCTTGTATCTATCACATACTTCTGGATAGTATTTTACACATACCTATAGGGAGGAGTTTACACATGATCTTATTGATTAGCCTTCTTATCCTTATTTACATGAATCACCTACCTCTATGGGGGAAATAGGGTTCGAGGGTTGTTAAATGTGGCAGTGAACAATTGCCAAAATTAACATTTTCTCATATCCTATACTAGATAAAACCATAATAATTTGTTGATAATGATATTTTAATTGGCCAAAATTGAAAACAATTCAAGACATTTATTGTAGTGAGGGGTAAAATAGAAGTTCATATTTTGATCTAAGATTGGAGAAGTGATGAAAAACTTACAATATCTCATTATGAGAGACCATTTTTATAATATTAATTGTTATTATTTAACTCATCAGGAAATGTGTATAGTAAAATATGTTTTCTCCATTTTTATTATATAAAATATGATATGAGTGATATTGAGTAGTCAAGAAAAAAATTATTACCATTGGTTGGTAGAAGATGGGGTGATTTTAAATCTACCCACATATCAAATTTCATTTTTAGGCCTATTAAACATCACAATCAATGTTATATATATATATATAATTATAGATGAAGATACATGGAAGTGATTTTTTTAATGTAGATGATGATAATTGTTTTTTTATATGTTAAATTTTATCTTTAAGATGTTATTTCTTACACTAATGATCATACTAATGATTTTTTATTAATAATTTATATATAGTGTGGATATCTAATCAATATATCCACTCTAGAAATGTATACCCAAAAAATATTTCTTAAGGAGGGTATAGGTTATTCGAATAACAATTAATTACTGGATAATATAAAAAATTGATGTATATTCTTCAAGTTTTGTAGCGGTTCACCCCATTCTCCTCCCCCTAGACATGAAAAATGGAAGGTGGCTCAAATGAGAAGAAAATTACAACATATTATGAAATAGTTGAGTGTAATAGATGAAAGTATTGTATGTTGTTTTTTTATGTTAAATCTATTATTTATATATTGTGATTCAATATGGATTTTGACAAATATTCTATATAGGATTATCTTGAGGATCAGAGCACATGGGTGTCTTCATATCTAATAGTATGAAGAAAATTTTAGTACAGTATTGGCATAGACCGAGCACCATGGTCATGTATGAGAATACTCTATAGGTGGATTAGTAAAAATAAATCCCATGTTTTAATGCTTCTTTACTGGAGGTTGTTTATAAAAAGAAGATAGAATCATTGGAAAGTGATGTTCGTGGTATTTTTGTGATGATGGAGGATATGATTAGAGCATTGATATAGTAAATGTTTTCAGACATGCTATGATAGTTTCATATTGATGATCCTACACATCCACCTCTTCCATCGAATCCAAGTCCAACTCATCCAACTCATAAACCTCCACATTTACACAAAACTATATCTAATCATACTCATGAACCCACTCCTCCAAAACATCCTAGCTTTATGTGAGTTATAAGCTGATGATCCCTGACATCATATTATTGCCTATGGGATGACATATTATATTGGTGATATGACTCATCATTAAAAGATAAAGTTAAATAATCACCGGGTCACTTTATATGATAATATCTATAGATCATAAATAATTCCATTACCAATAGATGATGTGAGAATAGTTGGAAAATGTATAATCAGTTTTTATCATTTCAAAAATCCTATTGTTTGACATATTTCTATAATGTTATGTGTATATTATATCTTTTATTTCATCTATCTATTTTTGTTTTTAACATTTTACGGTTTATATATTAATCTATTTTCTAAATATTATATTTTTAAGGTATGTGAATATTTAATATGAAACAAAAAATGAATAGTTTGATGACTTTAGATACATCTTCCACAATTCTAGAAATATTTTCAAAATATTAAAAACATTTTTTGGATATTTTTGAGATTCCAATAAAAATAATTTTTACTAGTCACAAAATAACTATGGAGATTTTGAAAATTGATATCATGGATTTTTTAAATAGATAAAATTTTGGAATTAACAGAATGAAAGTTCTTCCATGTATGGTGATTAAAAAAATCAATTTTTATGTTTAATTTAATGAAAAATATATACTTGTGTTTATTTAGTGTTGGTATTTTTATAAAACTTTTTTGTAGGATGACAGTGCAGTAGTATATGTATTTATGGATCCAAATTTTATTTCAAGAATAGTGAGGATAATGAGTGATGATGAATGAATGATTTATATTGCTAAATGTTTTTAAAATAATACAATTATTCAGTGATAGATGTTTCTGTATCTTCAAGAGTATGAAATATATATCTCAGAATGTGTTATATATCCCATATCATAATAACCAATGAAATTATTTTTTTATATATATTAGTGTCTATTGGATTTTGGGTTGCTTTTCATGAGAGAATTTACTTTAATGATTATTCTTTATCCATAATAAACTTTGAGAATATTTTTGAATTTATTTAACATGTATATTTTAATATTTTAATACTTTATTATATTATAATGGTAGTTAATTTTTTTTTCATATTATTATTAAGTAGGGATTTTTATTTTTTAGAGGGTCTGTATAAAAGAAGATCTCTAATATTATATATATATATTATAAAAGAAAGTTTTCATTTCAAATGACTAAATATTAGATATATTTCTCAAAAATGATATTTTGATTTGAAAAATTATTTTTGGAATCAAAATCATATACAATGAGTAAATGAATTTGGATATTAAATAATAATATTTATGTATGACATAATATCAATAGGGACAATTATGATTTTCCACATTGTTAAATTTATTAATAAAATTTTACAAAATATTTCACTAGTTTTATTCAAAATACATGTTATATGTATTATTTTTATTAAGTATATTTTTGATGACCCTAATCCATATACTGGAAAAGATTTATGACATTTATAGATTGAATAAGAGAATAATTTCCCATATTATGATTGAATTTTATTATATTTTAAATTTAACTATAATCTTGAAAAATGAAATTATACGTGTTTATGTTGATGATTTGGTTTATTTTTATATTTTGTGTTGTATTGCTATTTTTTGTGTTGTTTTTATTCTACGATGTTCTTTTGAGGGTTTTAATTAGAAGAAATTTGTTAAAAATTTATTTTCCATTTCGGTTATTTAATAAATGTCAGGAAAAATTATTAGTAACCATTTACCAGATAATTTTTATAAAAAAAAATATTGTAGAAATTAATTTTTCAATTAGGTTATCAATTAACTGATGTGGAAATTTTGTAATATTGATTTATCACATCAGTCATATGTAATCTAATATGAAAAAAAGTTCTTACATGCTTTTTCACATTGGTTGTCCAAGAAATCGGATGAAAAATAAATACATGGATGCTTTTCCATATCGGTTATGTGATCAAAAATGATAAAAACTTCTTTAAAAATATCTGCAACATCTCATTCCATTAACTAACGTTAAAAATTTATCTAAAATATAACATTCAATAACATCATGTACAAATTGTTGTTAAAAGCCAAAAAAATATGACGTGAATAAGTATTTCATTCACTTGTTTCCCTACATATTGGAAATACAAAATCACCTAGAATATTCATTTTATATATGAATTTAATAATTTCTAGTAATATCCCTTAACATAATAATTTTAGCACCATTGGGAATATACCTTTATATAAGATTTTTAGCATCACCGGGCACAACCCTTTATAAAATAATTTATACATGAGTTGCAACACTAGTCATAATGGAAAGAATAACACAATGTAATATCATACCACCATAATAGTCATTTTATCCAATTTCCAATTGATATTAAATTACACATTAATTAATTAAATTATATTTAATTCATTTCTATTATATTTTGAACAACCATTTTAAATCAAATTATAATAATTTATTCAATAATAAAGGATTTTTGTTTCCGAGGGGAATCTATCACAATGAATCAATTGATATTTCATGTCATGATAAAACATATCTTAAATAAATTATCATGTCATTTATTATTCAAGGGTAGGCCCTCGTATGGGAATCCACAAGACATGTTTCAACACTATTAGGTCCAGAGGGATGCAAGGGGTTGTCCAAATATTTTATTATCATTAATCTTTATTCTTTTTATTAAAAAAACACATTCTGTCTGTGTAATTTCATAATATTGGACATAATAGAAAAAATCAAATGTGACCATAGGGATTTTTTAGGCCACCGACCATTAACCTAGGATTTAGGATACACTCTCAATAGGAAATTCCAATGTGGAATGATGGTGATAGAGATCAAAAAGAGAAACCTATATCACAAAAGATCAAAACATGTATCAAAGAGTGGTTAAGAGATTACATCACGATAATAGATACAAAATGAATATAGGGTAAAACCAAAGTGAAATAACTCACTTGAAATTAAATGAATGATCTGAATGTCCATAAAGGAAGAAATGGATTAAAAATGTCTTTGATTCAACCATTGGATCAAGATAGGGAGCTACACAATGAATGAAATAAAATCAATCACAAAATTTGGTCTAAAAATTCTAAGCCTAAGAGATTCACTAAATAAAACCCTTAAGTGATATGAATTCCTTGATTTATGTGATATGATAATAACATGTATTCTTTAGTTAAAAATCTCTGATTGACCATTTCACAAATTTAACTAGTTTCATGGAATATAATTGTTCCATACACTGAACTAGTTGACTACATCTTCCTCATAACAAGTTAACATTGCATAAACTGTTTATGGTGTGAATGTGTATTCATGGAAATATTTATTGTAGCTTCCATATAGAAATCCCAAACCATATTTGATGCCCTCTAATCCATGGACATCTCTTTTAATTTATATGTCATGTTCCTACATAGACTCCATTATATTTAACAATCAAAAATCCCCATGCATTAGGTCATTTTCCTAAGAAAATGCTCTTCATCTGTAAAAGGGGAATCAGCTATTGAGGTTAAATGAAGATGGAAACCTAATTAAATGAGATTCAGAAAACAAAATTCGGATTTAACAAGAAAAATATCATACATTAAAAAATACACAACATATAATAGCTCATCCGTATCTTTCTCCAACCATCATGATGGGGTGTTAGTGAACATATATGGCCAATGAGGTCAAATAATAGATTTTAACTCCTAGGGATCCCCTTAAACATAACCATGTTTATAGTACACTCAATCAAGAGGTATAGTCATTCCCAAAAGATATATATCACAAGGGCTGCTTATTAATATCAAGTTCTCTTTAAAGGAAACATCTACACCAATATCTGTGTTATCAATATATAACACATGGGAAGGGTTGAGATGATATCACTAAATATATGATATGTGAAAGACACTGTTTATGGAATAGTATAAATGTATAAAATACAATCATTAGGCCACTAGAATGACCCTTTAAAATTTCTCAAATGGACCCAAAAAAATTGGGGTCTAGCTTTCTCGATTTCTTGGTATGGAATTCCCCCAAACAAGGAAAAACCAAAAGGAAAACATGAAGAACAGCCTCAAAAACTAGAGGTCATATCCAATGGTCATTGTAAGAAATTTTCTTACTCATTGTGGTTGACAACCACTTCGTGATTAGTTGAACCCACTCAGATTTCACATGCACATGAATAGGTCCAATAAGTGGTGATTCACCTACCTCCAACCAACAAATACCTGAATGAAACAACTTTACATATGAATCCTTTAAAAGAACCATTGGGATGGATTCATAGAATATTTTATTATATGAAAAATCCATGATTTCTAAGTGTCACTCAAAATAAAAAAAGAAATCTAAATCACATTCTATAACCTATCCTCCAATATTTGAATTTTCTATTTAGATTAGCTATAACTTATTGGATAATAGGTCACGCTTAGTAGAACCTATGATCACAAAACCTTCTGATGATCATTTTAAATATGAAATTTTAAATAATGATCTCTGTTATAAATTATGTTCTTTTAAATACCATTCAACCAGACTATCTCTAGAATATATAGACTACATGGATCACCAATAGTGAATATTTCCCTGATACAAAAGAAATGGGATACTTTTGTCAATTGATACAATATCACCCATAATACATGATTATTATTATGTTATTTGGATCATATATTAAAATAATACACAGTTAAATAATCCATAATATCTATTCTTGAATGGAAGAGGCTCCAATAGTAAGCATGCCTTTGATTCTTGTTCATTACATACTATCTGGTGAAGCATCTCGCCAAAAATGACAATAACTCCTTCATTCCTGACCACCAGTATTTCCTATGTAAAAAATGATATATATTTTTCATCCACATAGGTACCAACCATATAGAATCATGAGACTCTATCACAGGATCCTCATGCAAGCCCATAGAATCCCATACTCGGCCATGTAAAATATGAGAACTTCCACTTCCAAGAGACGTCTTGGGGAAGAATCCCAACATTATATGCTCTCTCTCAAATCTAAAACCACATGATAATATAACTCTTCTATATTAATATGATCAATATACATGGGTATAACTGTTGTTGAACTTAGAGATACTCATCCTGATGACTACTGAATATCTTGATTCATGTTTGCAAAGAGTTCTATCATCCACTACTCATCGAAAGACACATGTACTGCCTCTATCTACATATTCCATATCATGTCACCAGTAACAGTGTTTACATTACATAGTGTATAGGACAAATTGTTGTAAAAATACTATATATGCCCAACACAACACCTCTTTTGTGGGATCAGGTCCCACTGAGATAAGATATACATGACACTCATGATATCCATGTACACCCCAAACCTCTCACCCAAAATATAGTCTCTAGAATCTCATGGAATGTAACACCAAATATTACTCTATATGTTGAGTTACATAATTAATCTCATATGGTCTCAGCTATATAGATCCTTAAGAGAACACTTGTTCCTCCTACAACAGATCTTCTCGGAGTCAAACTCCATATACATCATAGTATACAGTATATGCCTTACTCAAAATAGGTAATGTTTGGATAGATGAATAGATCATCATTATATTTAGCTCTTGAAACTCTATCACACAAGAATTATAAAAAACATACTCCACCCCTTTCATGGTCACCTTAGACTTTAATGCTACAATGTCAGAGAATTCATATATTAAACACCAATAATAACCTGTTAAACCCAAAAATCATTAAATCTCAGATACATTCATGGGATACTCCACTGATACTAGGATTTAAACTGTCTCCATTTACAATAAAAACAACCTATATGATTACATGACAATATAAGTGAACATTATGAATCCATAAACTACATTTAGTTAATATAGAATAAAATCCAACGCACTCTGGATATACACAAGACCATGTAGAGAATTTGGGAATAATCATATATTGAATGAGATTATGCTAAGATATTTTAAACAAAACCCACAAAAAATTCGTCCAATAAATGATTAATTAGCTTGTTCATCATGTCCATAAATCCATAAGTGCATTCATCAAACCAATTTACATAACTATGAACTCAAACAAGACATATATTTTACGAAATGTTGTCTATGGTATGTGTAATAGTATCCCTCTCAACATATGATACCATATTCTCAAGTAAATATTATAGAAAATATTAGAACCTCTTATCTGATCAAATTTATTATTAGTTCATAGAAGGGGAAGTCATTTTTAACCATCATATGGTTCATTCTTTGACAATCCACACATATTGTCAAAGTCCCATCAATTTTCTTGGTGAAAAGGAATGGAGAACCCCATGATGATGTAATTGGCCTTATTAAATCCTAGTTTCCAGATATTCCAAAAAACCTTATACTCTAAAATCATAGTTGGGGATAATATGGTGGAATTGAAACTAGTTTAGCTCTCGTCACAAACTCAATTGTGGATCCCGATATCCCGTATGGGTGGTAATCCATAGAAATCATTAAGAAAGGCAACCAGAAAATTTTCTATCACTAGATCAAAATTATACGACTTCATTACACCATCATCTTGAGAAAGACCTATTATATGCGTCATGGTACAATCTAATCTGCATTGAATTGGTCCTACAAAACCAACCTAACAACCCAACTCACCCAAGTGAAAATAAATACCTTCTTTTTAGATATAAATTTAACTCTCCTCTAATAATATTTGATATGAGATAGGTATAGAACATTCTAATCCATTAAAAAATTAATTTTAAGAATATCATTTCCAAAACAAGGTTCAAAAAAGAAGGGGTAACCATCAATTTTTTAAGAACATGTATGGTGACATTTGATATTCTATAATCACACTCCCATTGGTGTATTGCTGGATACAATACCATTACTGATTTCCCTAACCAATCCCAAACCATTTGAAAACAATTGTAATTATAAATTAATGCGATGATATGATATCAAACAAAATGAAAGAAATGGTAGATTATATAAGAATGAAAACACTAATTATTGGAGGTCCTACATACAAACTATCAAGAGTAGACTGAAAAGCATTCAACTAAATTTACACATTTCCCTGAGTTCCAGTCTAAAACAGACATGTTGTTCCCTATACCTGGTACTTCTACTCCAGCGTTGGGGTACCTCGTCCACTTCCTCGACTAGAGAATCTAAAGGAAATACAACTACTATTCTACTTAGGGTAAGATGTGTCCTTACCTGATTCTGGTGCATAGCAAGATCCCCTACCACAGTACGTTTTTTTCATGACCCTATAAAAAACTATATCTGGCCCATAATACTGCAATCACAACGTTCCAATAATGGTTACAAACATTGAGTCCTCTTGAGGCAAAATATTAAACACTAACAACCCTACATAGTAACAGATTCTTGAGATGTATTCCCATTTCCCTGACTACTCTTCCCATTATTGACTACGCAATGACATGCATATTGGATATTCTTTCTACCAGATAAAGAGCATCCAGTTCTACATACTAAAAAATCCTAACCACTACTCGGGGCCTATTTCATATTCCCTTCCATGATGAGAGCCTAATTCATCACATCTGAAAGTACACACAAATGAAAAAAAAATAAAATTTGACCTTATCAACTTGAAAACCACATCCTGAAAATTTATCTACCTATAAATATAATTTACATATAAATATAGTGAAAATAATTTCATGTTAGTGAAATTAATTTCAGGTTAGTGAAATGTACAACACAATATTTCCCTGAAAATCCATCTTGTGTCAGGTGCATGAACTCTTTAGCATTCTCATCGAAAAAATGTCTCATGATATTTGTCTTGAAGACAATTTTCCACACAGTCCTTCCTATATAACTCCTCTTTCTTCCCATATTTCAAAATAGTGTCCCTTCATCTCATGGTTGGTCTATGAAACATTTATGTATAAATCTTCACCCTCTGATATGTGGGTGTATCGAGGTGCTTGAATATTTTTTGGAATGAACTGATCTAGAACTCAGCTACCTAGTGGCCTCCCACCACAATGAATGTATGGGGATTTAATTGATAAAACTCTATTCTCCACTTAGATATCGAAGAAAAAATGTAAGTACTCTCCCATTTTATAGATCACATGATCCCCAACAAGATGTAACAAATGTAAACATTCATTTTATCCTCAAGATATATTGGAAAATATGATTCAGTAGTGATAGGAGTATCCCTAATTTACCCTCTCCTAATACTCAATTCGATGAAAATAATGATATATTTTCTCAATAAGAAAAATGCACTCCTTAGAACACTGGATATCAAAAAGGTTAACATAAGCATGTGAAAAAAATAGAGAATAAATATATCATGGTCTCTCTAAACATGTCTTAACAAGGAAATTAAAATAACATTATAGTTCATTCATATTCATTTTTCAAATATAATAGGTATCTAATTTCATAGTTAATAATGAAAATATGTCACATGAAGTAGATATGTCACTATAATGAAACATTTATGTCAAGATAGATATTTATGTTCCTATAATGATTCATGAATACTCATCTCATTACATAATAACACATGAGTAAAAATCTCATGAAACAAAAACATCACACAAGATCTGATTCACCCAAGCTAAAATAATATCAACAGTAAAAAACAACTTGATCAACAATCCCATCTCTGGGAACATGGATTTTCACCCCGTATATTGGTTAGTTACTCCCATGGACAAGCTCATTTCCATGTCTAGACACATCCTAGTATCATTTGTACGTTTCACAAATAGTAAATCATTATTAAAGTACAAAATGATCCTCTAATAACATTTTGTAACATCCCCCAATCTGTCACTCAATCATGTGTCCATCTGGGTTTGTCACTAGACCTCAAGCGCACCTCCCCAAACATAGTTTCGTTCGACTAATATAAATGTTTCACAGAATATAGTGGTGGAGATTATAGCCCCTAGAATATAGTTAAAATAGTGTATAAATAAAAAATATAAAATTAATGAGTGTAGTAGATACAATACATCAAATAGTAGGAATATAAATGATGAGAAAAATAAATCAAATAATAAACCATTAATGAAAATCTATAATGGTTGTAAATCTAAAATGAAATGTAATACAGATAAAATACTATGCTAACAAAAGAAAAAAAAGAACCTAGTCCCAAATATGGTGTGTTTAAAACTCATGAGGAAAACACCATCATGTCTAAAGAATCAGTCTATTAATATATTCATGGAATATAGAGATAATCAAGAGTCTTAGTTAATTAATTAACATGATACGAAGTTCAACCTTCTTCACCACCTTTTCTGAATATTTCTGAGTATATAGAACAACTATGCTAACTGTAACTACAAGTCAATAGATTTATCACATAGATATGATAAGCTATATAAGAACTATAACATAACTAGGAAAAACCTGTTATATAAGAATTTCTTCATCACTAGGAATATACCTTTATAAATAAATTTCATCATCCCTATAAATATCCCTTTATATAATTAATTCATCATTGGTGAGAATATCCCTTTATATAAACATTTTAGTATCACCACCCATAGAACATTTTATAGTTATTTTAGTATAAGTCACAAACCATTTCACCATAGTAATAATAACATAGAATCATATAATAAACTATAATGTAGAATTCATCAATTTACTATTTTAAATTTAATAACCCAATCATTCATTAAATTATATCTTAATATATTTCTAATCTAGATTTCACTCCAATTTTCTATCAAATTGTTAAAATTTATTCAATAATAAATGATACTAATTTCCATAGTGAATATATCATAATCAATTATCTAATATTTCATGTCATGCTAATACATATCATAAATAAATCACCGAGTTCGTTATTATTCATTGTTTTGGTGACCTCACGGGTAGCCACTAGTTAGGCATCAACAACATTTAGTCAAAATAGATCCAAAGAGTATTCCAAAAACATGATTACCATTTCCAATTAATCTATTCGTTAATTCACATGTTGATGTGATGAACTTGAATAATATTTAACATACATAAAAAATAGAAATAGACTATAGGGATTTCATTTAGATAATTTATCTTTTACTAGTGATTCATGAAAAACTCTAGACCAGAAACACCAATGAGGCACTATAGGTGGGAAACAAAAAATGAAATAACTAAATAAGTATTAAATGAAAGATCGAGACATATGGAAGGGAAGGAACCTCTCTACAATTTTATGGACTCATGCTAGGGAACATGAGATGGATTTTCACAATGGTTGAAATTTAATCATAAGAACAATGTGGTCCAAAACAACCGAGCTTGTGAGATTCACAATGTAAAAACTATTCGCATGGTGAATTAAAAAATTTAAGAGATATGTTAAAAATATTTTTTTCCTTATGTTAAAATAATCCGACTTGACTATTTCAGGATGTGAATATATTTCCAGATGTTTAATAGTTTCACACCATGAACTAGTTTATGTATCTTTTTTACAACACATTCACATCATATAAATTGTTAATGATGGGAAAGTAACCCAAAAATTGAATTAAACACATATTCTATAGATAAATCTCAAACTACATATTATGCCTTCAAAAACATGGATACCCTCAGAATCACATTACACATTTTCACCCGGGCTCCATTAAATCAAAGAAACATACATCCTCAAACATTAGAATATTTTCCATAGAAAATTATTTCCATACCTAAAAAGGGACTCGAACACGATGGTAAAAATAAGAAGTAAACCCAGAGAAAGGGGATTCAACAAAAATTAAATAGTTGTGTTCCCAGAAAATAATATATTACATTTTCATATAATAATATTTTGAGAAATGGATTATTTTATACCCCATGTTCAATATCCATAATTTAAAAAATCATAAGATAATTTGAGGGTAATAAATTACATATTAATCTATTGTCGGCTGGTATTTTTATTTTTTATAATAAAATTGAACCAAAATTATAAAATATATATTTCATAACGGTTATATAATGTGGACATAAAATAAAACATACAAATGATTAAAAGATTAAATAATAGTCGTATAAAATGATGAAATTGGAAAAAAATAAATTTCAATGGATTCATAATATTGAATCCTTTAATAGAAATTATGTTAATGATAATAAATGTGGTGTGAAAGATAATAATATATATAACATTAATCAAATACAACTCTATATTATTTTATACTAATATTATACATTTTTATATTAAAAATTTAAAAAAATTAATGGAAACTCATTGGAAATAATAGATAATATTAAATGGAAGAATCATTTTGAAAAATGGTTATAAAATTTGGAAAAGAGATTGGTTAGTAAATATTAAAAAATTGATTCTTCTCAAAATAATATAATGAACATAAAAACCAATCCATGATTAAAAGTTAAAAAATTTAGTCCTAAACCCCTATAAATAAATTCATTGAGTGTGGAAAACAAATTTAAGTAGACATTAAAAAATATAGAAGAACATTTTGGGAACATTATAAAAAAATGTAACTATAGAAGAATGATTGCCAATTGTAATGATTAGATATTTTTTACTACAATTTCAAAAACACATATATATGAATTATGATCCAATGTGACTTCAAATGTTAGAATGGAAAAAATAACTTTGAAACCCCATAATATGATAAAAAATATGTTTAAGATATAATGATCAAAGAAATTACCTGGATGAAAATATTTTCATAATATTTATTTTAGGAACCATTGGGAAGAAATGACTTATAAACAACGTAAGTAATTAAATATAAATACATAAAAATGGAAATTATACCATTAATCAATCAGATATCAATGAAACGATTTATAGTAGGCATTTAACTCCTTGAATTTGATTTATAAAATTGAAAATATATAATTCAAGGATGACACTTGATACGAGTGGAGATTTTGAATAGAAACATTTACCCAAAGTTTAACATATGAAGTAAGAATATATAAACATGGATATTATGTGAAAGATATTTATATAAATATAAAAATTTGAAAATATAATACATAAAAAATTAATGGTTATAGTTCTCATTGTCATGGAGTAAAAAAATCAATGATAGAATGACATAATTTTATGAAAGGAAATTTAGTTACAATTTCTCTGATTGGAATAGTAATGAATCAAAATGATATGGAAAGAGAACCTCAAATAGATGTTTAAATACTATAAATAAATGAATATTTATGATAAAATAACTCAATATACGGTATTTACATCATGAAAATGATGAATAGGTGATATTTTCTTAATTTGTTTAATGAAATGGAAATCATGAAAAATAACATTACCCCAAGTCTCGACTCACATCGAATGTGTTCCCGACATCATAAATAATAATTTTAATTTAATTTAATAATTTATCAAATCATTTTATGGTATATTTTCATTTTAATTTGAATTTATTATCACATATCATTCAATTATTTTATAGTTTTTTTCTCATCAATTACATGGTGTTGCTCTGTCCATTCCTGAAAAAAAAACATCAGTACATTGAGAATTTTCAGAAGAGTTTTAGTATAGATTCATTTTCTACATTATTTAATGAATATAGATTGTATATCATTCATGTTGAAAAACAATTATTGGTCAATAGGTTATATAAAATTGATTCCAATTAATACATGTGTAACGTTACTCTTCATTTAGGTGGTAAAAAATTATATTGATATTTTATTATTAACATTAATAGAAAAATTACCAATTGATCATTGTATAATATTAAGAATATATTAAATATAATTTCTATTCATTAATTATATTTTCATATCCAACCATGTATATATGTCTTGGAAAAATGAAACACAACATTCATATAGGAAGGGAACAAGCAACAATAAGAGAAATAAAAAAATTATTATTAAAGAGTGGGAGAGAGATCAACAATATATATCACATTTATATAAAAAAATTAATTTAATATATGGTTCTGTATTAATTATTCTATTATGGAATCATTATATTTATAAGATGGGGAGAAAATGAAACATGAAAAAACAGTTAAAAAATCACCTCATCACTTGAAATACTCCTTTTGAGAACTTTTTTTTCCTTCATAGATTGATATTTTTACAGGTAAAGAATGTATTTGATGTTTAGAGTTGGTTTATGTATAATTGTTGGTATCTTTTGGTTGATCTTTAAGTCATCATGTGTGAGGAGAAGAGGGGTGTTGAAGGCATACATTATTGGTGGGAGGGGATGAAATTTTTATAAATATTAATTATATAATATAAAAATAGATTTCATATTCTAGTATGTTGGATACTAAATTGATAATTAGAATGTAAAACATATGTTCTTGTTGATAAATCTATAATCCACCAATTTTGAGATAATGGTCGATCATTTTTTTAGACATTAACTCTTTATTTAACATTTTTACAATATTTTAACCATCACTATGGTAAAAAAAATTACCTAGTTAACTTATTTTTATTTGATAAAATTACATTTCTCTAAATAATATTTTAGTATTATAATAATTTATAATCGAAATTAAAATTTATCGAATTAAATTTTAATTGGTGATAAAAAATTACTTCAATATCATTTCGTATAAAATTATAATTTATTTACAATTAAATAAAAATCAATATTCATTATAAATAATCCCATGAAATTCATTAGAAGATATTTTTGTCTGGATAAATAAAATAATGAAGTTAATTCTGTCAAAATAAATATTGAATATTTTGGAATTTATATGTTAAATGGAAAAAAAATATTTTTGAAAAATATTTTTAAAGGATAAAGATTATATATTTAATATTCAGGTTTTTTTCCAATTATTAATTATGTTATTGTTAATAATTTTTTTAAATAAATTTTTTTCTTGAATAATTACATAATAATTTTCAATTGAATATATGAGAGTGATTCTCCCCATGTGTGTAATTATATACACATGGATTTAGTCTCAAACTTGTGGTTTATTTTAGGTAGTATTCAAGCATCAGTATCTCCCTTTCACTAATCTAGGAATAATAGGGGCACCATTGGAGGAGGGGATCATAAAAAAATTTCATCAATTAAAAGCTATCAAATTATAAGAATATATTTGGAATTAATATAAGGAAATTAAACTATATTTCTATACAGTCTCTGTTTTACTCTTATGGTAATTTTTATAATGATATTTCCTATTTTATTCTAGTAATGTATTATAATTTATATTACATTATAATTTATAATATTGATTAATTTAATTTGGTTTTGTGTTTGATAATAGTTATTGAACATAGTATCTATATAAAAAAATTTACAAAATAAAACACGATGATGTAACAGTCTACAATCCTTAATTAAAATTTATAAATTAAAATTTTAACTTATCCAATAAAAAAAATTGATGGAGTTTTTCTTAATATATTAATGTCTTGTGATAGAAGAAATTATTCAAATCATTAATAATAGTTCATATAGAGATTTTAAAACATAAAAAGAAGATCATCTATAAGTGTGAAACTACTTTTTCAGTTAGTTTTTCATATTGTGCAATGATTATATCTTGAGTGAACACCTAAAAAACCTTATCCAGGGTTATTACCCCTAGGAGTCATAGATCTAGATCCTTCAGTAACTTGTAGAATATGAATATTGATGTAATTTCTATGAAACTACACACTCAATACTTTACAATAATTATATGATGTTTTTCAATAATTAGATTTATGCTTTAGGTTTTCTGTAATCTATTTTAGCTGAATCTCTAATGTGTAATAAACCAGGAAATATGATACAATATTTTAAACAAAAAATTCATGAATAAATATTCTCTAAAAACATTTTTTATCCCCAAAAAACATAATTCACTAACATTCTAAATATATATATATACATATTAATAAAAAATACTACCAAAAATGATTATAATATTTTAAATATAACATGAAATTTTTTGACCTAGAATCACCCAAACCTATGGGATACCTATAAATTGATTATGTACTCTTCTTAAATCCCAATAAATCTTTCACAAATGTACATTATTCAACATAAAACTCAAAAAAAATACATAAAAAGGGAATCTATGCCTTAATAATTTTAAAAAATATAAATATATTATCTGATAATGGTACCCACATCTTTAAAATATACCTTATACTATAACATCCTAACCTAAAATGTCATATATACCCATCTCTAATATTATCTTAGAGGATTCATGACAACATACCCAAATCTTGTACTCAAAACATATTCATTTGAAACTAGCTTTGACTTCAATTGAGAGGCCCCAAACATAGATATACATAAATTTAATATAAATAAATTGATTCACATAAATATTGAAGACCATTTTTGTATAGTGATTTAGATAATTATGAAAATAATATAACATAAATAAACCCATTTTTTCCCTTCAACTACCATTCTTACTACCAAACCAAGGATTCCATATTTTTCCCACAAGTCTTCACTATATACCAAAATATTCCCCACATGTGATACCTATAAGGATATATAATACTTCATAAACATCATTATAAACTATTTAAATTCAAACATAGTATGGGTTACATGACACAGTCAGTAGGGGTAATCATATGTAATATAAATTGTATAACATAAGTCATCATGGGATAAAAATATTGGAATTCAAATACAATGAATGTTAAAGAATACATTATAATGAAATAATACATGAAAAAAGGATCCCAATTCATGAATCATATAATATAGATTTTGAAATATGGAATTGGATTTCATATGATCATTGAACAATGATATTGTGATAACGACATAAAATATTACATAATAATATAATTCAAGCCTAACTAAAAAATAGAAAAAACATAGTATTCTAGGATAACTCCTCATAAACCAAACATGGAATCCCATGAATTAAACCATTACCCAATTAATTTTATCTCTATATAATTCACGTCCCACTAATCACATCATAATATGTCTATAAATAGGTGTTACAAATATGTAGACATTCCTAATTTCATTATGATTATGTTACACTAGAAGGAAACAGATGTCAAGATGATTTCCACAAGACATGCTCATCAACTATGAATATACGATATATTTATGATAGAAATAGATAATATCCATTGTGAAGAGAAAATATCAAGGAATGTTGTTATATTTGAAAACAACATCTAAAATAAGACAATTTTCATAATTCTTTAAAATGTTATTGTTAGATATTATGCCATAGAACCAAATTCAATGTACATTTTGAGTACACGTATTCATAGTTTAGAATATTAATAAACTTCTTATAGAAACATGATTTTTCTATCATGTAACATTGTATGTGATAATTTCCTCAGAGTAGTCGTCAGATAAAAAGGTCATAACTATTATATTCTATTATGAGAACCTAGAAGTTTTATAAAATAATCTTAAATTATATCCTACATATCCAGATGAAATAATTCTAATAGAGAAAAATTGTATAGTCTATTAGGGTTGGATACTCATAAGACATTGATAAAACATTTCAAGATGTTCACCATTGTTATTTTTTAGTGTAAGATATTATCTGAACAAAACCTCTTGTAAGAAATAAACATTTACTTGCGTCATTTGATATTCTTATATGTGAGGGTGTGTAATGGTCCTTAGACTTTGAGACTTTTATTATCCATGTCAGGTGTCACACACATACATATATTTCATAAACTATGGTAGCATATGTTTGTGAAGAGGTTTTTTATCATGTGCGTGTCACGAATAATCAGTCATTAATCAATAATGTGAGAATGGATTTTTTTTCCTGTCTATTATTTATATAATTTAATATCTATTTCCCTTTTAAAGAAATTATAAATCCTAAATTATTCCTTTTACATTATTTTTTATTGGAATTTTGGAGTTATATATAGTAAATTAGGTATTAATGGATAATATAGGTTGATGACACTAACATGCAACCATCATGATTACATTTATAGAGAAAATGATATTATATTAAACACAAAGCATTCATATATGGTTTTTGATTTAATGTAATTAACTTCTATATATATGGGTTCTTTTGAATGTTTTTAAACACTATCCATGTACTTTAGGATACTTTGAATAATAAAACTAATAAAAAGTACTAGAGGGTCACACACTAAATATATCCAGAAATTTAGTTTAAATAATAATATTTTTTATTATATAACACGTTAAGTAAATATTATTCTCATTAATGGTTTAATGATTATTCATGTTTCCTTGATTTTATATATATTGTTACTAGTTACTCAAAATTAAATTATGTGGGAAAAATACTTAATAACTATTTAATTTCTATTTATTGACTATAATATATATTTATTTATTGAATAATAATATAGTGATATTTATTTAATAAATAAGTTGTCGTTATTCAATGACTGATTAATATCGTAGAGAAATGTTCAACCAAGATATGGGTATGGCGAGAAATAATATATATTGAATGTTATTGGAATAAAGAATATTTAATTTATTTCATTGGTTAATATCATATCAAGAAAAAAGTATTATTTTTATTTTGGTTATAGACTTCGGGTTATTCATGGGTTAAGAAATATATCAAGATAGCATGTGAAATTATTATTTGTTATCCCTAGCAATATGTAAACCATGTAAAAATTATTTTATATTTGGTATACATTTTATTTACTGTGCACAACAACATAAAGAGAATTTCAACCAATTCGCTAGAGATCTCCCTTCTATAAGAACACTCTCATGTATGGAGTGTAATCCTATACCACCACAACTTCAGTGAATCCTTTTTTAATAGATACTTTAGCTGATCAAATCATAACAACACAAGTATTAGAATCCTCCTTTTATCACCTATAATTTTATATAATGATGTTCTGAGGATTTTAAGGCTTCTGTGGATCACTATTAGATGGATTTTGTAAATGAATCCTAGAAGATATTTTAAGGTAATCCATATTGGTGAATTAGGATCTTCAATATCTACCTCATAGAAAGATCATTATACAAGGAAATTATTTTATCAAATCATGTATAAATTAATTTAAAATTTAATATGTTAATATCCTCTCCAGATTCTGGGTTTTCCCTATGTCAATAGTAGGGGTAATTTTTATTTTTCACGATGTTCATGTGATGTATAATATTTTTAATGATCCACCATATCAATAAAACCTTATTGGTTTATTTCCTTACATGGAGCTTTCAATGTACATGAAACCATCAAGTGGTGTCAGATTTTTCCCATTTAAATTTACAATTACTTATTTCATTCTTTATATATATGCATAATAGTTTTAATATATTTGATTTCAAGAATTATTATTTATTTAATATATTTTAGTTAACATGATTTTGACATATTAATCATCGTCATTCAATTATTCATTTTCGTAAAGGATAGAGATGTTATGAAAAATGATCGATGATTATATGATGAAGTGAAATGATTATGGCTTTTAAGACTGGGATACATCACGTGTATCCAGAGTACTCTTTTTCCTCCCAAGTCATCTATATTGAGATGTTCCATGGGATATATATAATTCCAAATAGTAATTACACAAATTAAATTTGTTAAACACTACATGTATACTAGTAACATAGAACATGACTTGTCAGATTAAAAAATGTATAGCTAGAATGTACTTCGTGTAGTATACATAGATTACCAATGAAATTCAAAAAAAACTAGGTGGTCATATATACTATAAAACCTACATTAGATTATCATCTTGGAGAAACAATTAGATACATGACATGTAGCTATTGTATACAACATTTAATTTATTATTACCCACTTCCAAATTAAATCATATTCTCTATATAAGGTAATGAAAAAACAAGAAATGTGTGATACTGAACAAGAATATTTCTTGTACACAAAATGAAGTCCTAGGTATGATTTAATCATTGATTCCTTCATTCGGTTACAGAAACATAATGCAAGAATGATACATGGCTCATAGCTATCACGTACACATCATGTAGTCCAACCTTGGTACATGACCAAGCCCTATGCACAACCCGTAATTACATGGTAATCAAGGTACATGTCATGTAATTGAAAACTACCCATTGTGTTGTCTCCTTATAAAGTATAGATTTAAAATTTCATTCAATTAGAAAAAATAGTATTTAAAACTTCTTACATTGATTAGTTCCCAAGTGTTTGACAAATTATTAATGGTTTTTAGAAATTTATTATACTTATTTTATTTACTATAATAATATATAATCAACGGTTATACTATTTATTTGTCAGGAATTACATAATAACATATATCTCTAGTATAATTTGGATGGTCTTTAAGATAAAATATAATAAATTAATTAGCTAAAAAATTAATTAGTTATGGAACAATTATATTAATAATAAAGAATGAGTTGAAAGTAATGTTATAAATGTGTTATTTTTCATACAATTTTCTTTTTTATGACCATTCATGATCATTACCAATACCTATGTATCGATTGGATTTATTAAATTTAATTATTTTCATTGGATTAAAGATACAAATTATTAAGTTAAATATATTGTAATGTGATTCATCCATACCCCGTTTAGTATGTAGCACATGAACATCAGTTGTGATTTATGTAATTCCCCTTAAACAATCATTTATTTCACCTCACCAACATGTGAGTTACATGCACATGTCATAAAAAGTGTATCCTAAAGCATGTTGGTGTTATTTATGACAGAAAAAAGTTTATTTCAGCCCTAGAGATACATTGGTGGACATATGGAATGTTGCAACTCATTCCATAGCTGGAACAAGGAGTTTTCACATACGTCATAGGTTGATTTATTGACCACATAATAAAACCACTACAAGATAATCTCATGAAAATTTTATTTATTTATTTATTTATTTTATTATTAATTTTTTATTTTATTGATGGAAGACCATGATATAATAAATAGATTTATTAATATGAAAATATATAATTTAAATATATGGAGTATGAATAAATGTTTTAAGAAAAAATTGTTAATCACTTATTTACAATACAGTTACTATTAAAGAGGCATGTCAATGATGAAATAAGAAATCTCGAAGCATATAAATAAATTAACCATTTTTATATTTGTTTGGTGTAGTATTCTACTACTTAAGATAAAATAAAACTATAGTTCATCATTCTAGACTGGCCTATGTTAGAATGATATCAATTATCAAGGAATTTTATATTTAATCATTGGGATGACTTACCATTTTTGATATTATGGGTTGACTTTTAAAGCAATACATGGTGTATCTAAGAGGTAATGGTTTAGGAAATCCAATTTTAAGGATTAATAGATTGGGTAGTCAAGTAAATAGAGCATGGAACTATCAGTTAATCAATTTAAATTTTATAATGACTACCTCAAAATATTCAAAATGTTTTCTTGTCCTTATATATGGTTATAAGAAGGGAATATAGATTTATTCTCCTATAATGTCAAATAATCATGGTATTTTGAAACTAATGGTGATGTATATTGAACTTTAATTAAATAATGGGAGAATAATAAATATATATTCAAGTATTAATATTTATTATATAACATTATAAGAAAAATTACAAATTTTATGATCTTATTATTTATAGAAAATGTAATAAATTTGATTTCAAATAATTTACTATGATCTATTCTAGAGAAGGATAATATTGTTGTAGGCACTAATTTCAAAGAGTGGAAAAGGTGTTTATGAAATATCCTATTCCACTAACTGAAGTAGTATGTGCTAGAATAAATTATTCTTAACGTACCTAGTAATGTGGATAATGATGTATATTTTTATCTCTATGAAATATTATTGAACAATTCCACAAATTTTCAATGTTTCATGATATCATCCATGACCATTTATCTTCTAATACAACCTAAATATGTGGATACATATTTCATAATTTCTAACCTTTAGGATATCTATCAAGATAATTTATGAATATAGGGGTAGGATATCTCATATTCATTGTTTAGTACCATGAGTGGATAGTCAATTCCAGATGGACCTCACATAATCAAGCATATTGGCTAAATTGAATTCATAAACACCATAGGGATTAAATTTATGGATTAATTTTCGAAATATCTCATACATTCATCAATAAGTATGTCCATCTCCAATTATATTGTTAATTATGACACAAGGATTAATTAGAATAGATTTTTTAAACTTCATACGTTGATACACCAAGTGAGAAAAAAACATGGGCCAGGATAAAATCATTGTACTTATGGTAAATAAAAAAGGAATAACAATGAATAGGGGACCATGACCAAAACGAAGTCTAAATCTCCTGAGAATCATCATTATAAGAATAGAAATATCTAGATGCATGGAAAGGAAAAGGAAGGAACATTTTTTTACATGGAAATAGTGGACACTATAGTGATATTTTACCCAAATGCAATGGAAAGTTAATGATATGTTCATTATCAAGGGTAATAATTAAATATCTACAAATTGGGTATTAGATATTAATGTGGTTCTCATATATGTTTCCAAATATAGGTACGAAGTATATTTAAAATTATATCAAGAGGAGAGCTGGATTAGTGGGTTTTTAATAGTATGAGGTTGTGTACTGTATCCATTTGACACTACTGCTATTAATTACTAACAATAATGATATTGGTTTTAAAGTATTTTTATTATATACCAAACATTACCACAAACATAACATATATATGATTCCTAAATATATATGGTTTTTTTGTTAATGCGTGGAAATAATTGTGTTTGATTTTATCGATTATATATATGTTATTTTTTGGAACATTTAAATAATGGTCTTTGTACATTAAATTATGGAAACCAAGTATTGAAAATTTATAATGAATATTATTCGCATAATTAATATAAAACCATCTTATGGAATCACTGACTTGGATATATAATCAAAATGAATTCAAAAAATATTTACCATGATGGTTATTTAGAATTGTTTGAGATAATATGACTTGACATAAAATTAGGATTATTCGTAAGGAAAAATGATTGAACTACCATATATTGGACATAGTGAAAGGGTTATAGTGCTTGAAGTATAGGAACAATAAAATGTGTCTGGTATATTTTCAGTAGATGATACATGAGTGTATTCTGACTTCATAAAATATAATGATGACTTGAGTAGATATGAAAATTTATACTTGATGATATAGAATTTTGATTACATTGAGATATTCAATGTAATCAAGAACGAAATATATAATCAAGTTGGAAATAAGATAATGATTCATTGATCATGTCAAGGATGTGAATATATTATCTGAGAGTTTATCAACAATATATGTGTATTTTAGATTCTATCTTAGTTTACTCCACGTTACAAAACATAGTGGAATGATCTTTGTGAAAGGAGGAAGCATACATTATTAGAATTTGGATGGTCAACAGTAATCCATAAAAATATTCCGTTATCATTTTAGGGATTTGACATATAAGTATTGGATTTTACAGTAAACCAAGCACCATCTGAAGTAAAAAACATAATTTCCTTTTATTTATTGAGTGAAAATAAACCTATTTTTTCATTTACAGATGGATGGGGTTGAAAGGATTATTTTGAAGCCTTTTATGAAAAAACCAAGCACTCTAAGGCTTGATTTTTATCATTATAGAGTCTCCTAAGGGAACCATAGGATTCCACCAATACAACCTCTTAGAAAAGAATTAGAATATTTATAGAAAAGTTATTTTTCATTCGAGGAAACACATCCTAAAAAGGATAGTGAGAGAAATATTTACATTAATGAAGTTGATTCTTAAGATACACAAGAGTTTGTACATGGAAACATTCACCATTACACTATGGAAGAAGTTATTCCGGAAACACAAGTACTATGTTGGAACACAAATGTGGTAAGATAGTTATATATATATATTTTTCTATTCATATGGGATAATGACATATTATTGGTTGAGAATAACGATCTTATCTTCTATAAGTAGGTAGTAGAGATATTAGAAGCTACATGATTGATAGAATCCATTAATTTTTAAATGTATTAAATATATCAGAACCAATTTTGGCTTATGATCTATCTATCTATGGATGTCATGCTTATTGGGGGGTAAATGGGTATTCATTATGAAACTAGATATATATATTAAATTAAGTACTTATAAATCTAGGATTTTGGTTAAAGGGTTTAAAAAATATCAACATTTTGAGAATGATGAAAACTTTTATATAGTTTATATGATTAAATATATCAGAATTCTAAATTCTATAACAAAATTACATAAATATAAAATTTAGAATATGGATATGAAAATATCATTTTGTATAAGGAATGTTCTAGAAGACATATTTCTGATAAAACTAGAAGAATTTTGGCCTCAATGTGATTCTAAATATATATGAAATTTGAAAAGATCCATTTATGTGTTGAAGTAAGAATCTTGATCATTGTAAATTCCATTAGATAAATATGAAATATAATTTTTTTCACTAATAATAAATGTAATCCATGTGTTTGTTACCATGTTTTGACCCAAGATGTTCTTTGCGGGGGAGAAAAAATGGTCTGATATGTGACAAGTATTTTCCTATTATCAAAGATAATATCACGTAAAAATTTTTGATCGAAACTAATTCATACCATTATCGTTTGGGGGGAACTAGATTGACCCTATAGAGGATAGGATATTTATCTATTTTTCATTACACATATGGTTCCATAGTCAAATGGTCCCAGCGAGTGATTATAGGGGGTTAAGTAATTGTGTAATCAGTCCACATAGGATAATATTTCATCAAATGGTCTTCAAAGAGTTAATTCATGGATCCAGAAACACCCTAAGTCCCTTTTCTCCATGATTCAGGGACCTTCATTCAAAAGGAAGGTGCTTATCGGATGGTTTGGACAACAGCACTTAAGGACTCTATTGGTCGAGAGGATGTGAGGTTAGGCTCATCACACCCTTTTGGTGAGATTTATTTAATACTAAAGTACACTTTTATATATTTAATCCATGTTCATATGTTCATGAATTCTCGGTTCATTCCTGAAGAGTTTATCTATGGGTTACCCCTAGGATGTAGGATAATCATGTATATACATTGTTTTGATGTTATAGAGGCAATGCTAACTTATGTTGTTCAATGAGGCATTTTGGAGTTTATCTTCATATAGGGGGGATGAAAAGTGGTTTGATTTTTGTGTCAGAAACAAAATATATTATTCTTATGTATCCTCATTAGAGGAATTAGATCAAACATTGTTTGTTGTTACATAAATAGACACAAAACTTTTTAAAGTCGTGTAACAGGGACCCATCCATGCAGTTTAACATCACGTGATGAGGAAATCTAGGTGAAAGTCACCTATTCAAGACTTGATTTGGGGCTTACGCTGAATAATCCATGGCTGTTTAGAAAATATATGGTCTCTTGGATGAATGTGACCCTACTGGAGATATATCATGGAGAATATTACAGTTGATTTGAGGGTTAGATTTGAACATTAGGGAGGCTTCCTAAGTATACTAGTCAGATTGGGAATAAAAGACTGTGTAGTTCTATTAATGAGATATACACCTAGGGCGGAGCCCATTTGAATTTTTGGGGACATATTATTAGGACTGCATTCTGAGTATAATGTCCCTTGAGCTCAAGCCATGGAAATGCATCCTATGTATCATTTTTAGTGTCAGAATCAGAGTTCTAATAGTTCATTTATAGGTTTTGACTTGATTGGGGATTGCACATGAGAGATGCTCATCTAAGAGAATATAATCGTGACATAATCCAAAATAACATTCACTTTGCATGGGACATTTTTGTGATGAACCCTTTGAAAAATGGTACCTTTTTCAGCTGCTTCCTTAAGTGGGCGTCGTATGTATCCCAATTATTGTGTCAATCAGAGTTCTCATAGTTCGTTTTAGTGAGGATTATTTAAAGAAGTTCCCATATTTCTACATCAATAAGGAGGATCTATAATCATTATTATTTGAATGATTTCTTGGGTCTTACACCTAAGAGTAGGCCCATGTTTTGGGATTATGTAGGTGTCTTAGGCACTGCCATCCTCTAAGCCCACACGGGTCATGCTCGATTTGAGAAACAAGTGTACGAATTGGATCTGGACCCCGCACACCTCACATCATCAACTAATAGATGTTACTTTATCCCACAAGGAGAGAGTTAGAGGGGGGATTTGAATTTTTCAACCCCTAACCCGTGTTGATATCTAGGATGGTCATGTATGGTGAGCTATCCGAACACATCCCATGTCGGGCCAAAGAGGAGAGAAAGATCCACTTCTAATAAAAGGCTAGGGACTTACCTTAGGAGGAAATACCTTTTGACTTCAATAATGGGTATGCTATAGTTTAAGGTCATATAGCATGGCCAATAATTAACTAGAGGATAATAATATTAGGATATTCGGACATGCCTTGAAATTGAGAGGGAAGGAATGTGTAAAACATGATTCCAAAGGATCGCAGGTCAGAAGAATTGATATGAGATGATGATTCCATTGATGTGTACATATGTAGGAGATGCATCACTTGAGATCAAAATTTTCTATGGTTTACATTCCATTATTCTGGGTAACATAAAGAGATCCACCAGGTTATTGTGTGCATAGTCAAGTAGAGGTGTCCGCTGAACACTGGCCATCCATTTCTGATTGTCAGTGATGCTTATGAATATCAAAAATCATAAATATACAATAGTTCAAATACATATAGATTAGACGATGTGAAGTACCCTATAACACCTTGATAGAGAGAGGTGAATTATGGTGTCACATATCTCTCACGAATGTTGTATCATGTTCCCATAGTGGTAAGAACTCGTTTAAACCTGTATGATGAATATGTGGAGTAATTAAAACATTCACTTGTAAAAGGAAAGGAAAACAACTTTAGTTGGCTTACCACAAAAGGAAACATCTGAGGAGCATATTCTGATAGGTTTATGGTCATACATAATTCCACTATTCTTCACTATCTTTGGATTACAAAGATTTGGGCAAAGTCACTCTTTCCAAGGCACACTGCCTTTACAAATGTTTAGGGTTTGGATCATTGAATAACACAAATAACTTCCACTAACTCCCCCAGAATCACTACTTTGGGAGAAGTCTCAATCATTTTATCAACTTGAAGGACTCTTCAATAAATAGGAATGGATGTATTTGTCTCTCTTTATCATGATAAACTTATTTCATCTATGTATCAAATTGATGCTATTTTATGTTCAATCATATTCTTTATTGTAAAAACATAATTCACTAAGAATTATTCTTCTTCTTGGCCAGAATAACAAACACCATTGTGATTAATCATGAAATGAGGATTATCTTACTTGTAATCATCAAAATCAAATTCTTCTCATTTTCATATATGTTTGTTGTAATTTTTATGAACTCATCCACATCAATTCTTATTTTTCATTACACACATACACCTAATATTTTGATTATTTATTTGAATGTCTTCACGTGTTAATGCGAATAAAATAGTGCATGCAATGCCCACTTCTTCTACTTATTCTTCTATGAAAGCCCTGTTGGCTAAGAATCACTGTACCCACACTCAACCTCTACTCTTCTACCATTTATATTCTACCATTTTCACTTAATTAGGATTTTTTTAGTCTATAAAAATGATTACATATATGATGTATCCTCAAAAAAATTAACACAGGGACATATTCTTCCCTTTTATTTGTATGAACACAAACCGCGAAAAATAATTGAAAACCTGAATGGGTGTAGGTCTTTAGACACAATATTTATTCTTCTTCACATGTACACACACATTGATGTGGGCTTTATCCAAGGATGGACATTCATGCATGAAAACACGTTATGCCCTTCTCCAAACAAGCTCCTTTTTCACTAAATACAAACCCCTACAAATTTTGTTGATATATCCATGCATGAAAAATGGTATTCTCACAATTTATTTTTAAATCCCATAGGTTATAAATTCCCTTTCTTCAGGAAGAGGGTACACATGTTTATCCTTCACAGAATAGACGATGGCTCATGGATCTTTCATAGAAAGTTAGAACAAGGGTGTGCATGCACCAATTGTGTTCCCACTGGTTCTTCATCAGGAAAAAAAGTGCAGGTTTGGGTTAAACATTTCATGTTTCTATGTGTATCTTCTTCGCACATGGGTTGAATCTCTTATTATTTGAGAGACACTTCACGATTGTGTTGCACTTGTTGAAGGCATGCAGCTCTCTAATCAGTGATGGTCTATTTCTATGAAACACGAGCTCTCGTGTGTCTACAAAATATGATTCCACTTTACCTCAAGGAATCTATTTTTACAGTTGAGGATCAAATATTTTTTTGTTTCAAATAACTAAATATATTATAATCAAATATCACCTTTGAATAACCATGACATTTTGAGTTTAATATTTTCAACCCCGTATTTGAGATACATCGCATATCTCAGTGTTTCCTTCTTCAAAATCATTGCCTTATACTGTCTCATGAAACCATCATGTGCATGCACTAATATCGCATAAAAATAACATTTTTAATCCTTCCACTAATCATTCCATGTGTTTTCACATATTTTCTTTCTTCTGTCGAGGTTATCTTTGAGTTTTGTGCCCATATACTAGAGAAATATTGCATGTGTGGATTCAGTACAATCAAATGATCTTCATGATGCAATAATGATAAGGAATAGTGCTTCATATGTGGTTCTTCATTATCTCCTATGAGTGTAAGTGTCACTAGTGAGAACTGGATGTGGATGTTGATGACGTTGGTTTTTCAAAAATCATAGGGGAAATCATATAGCCCACATTTAAACATGATCAATGTAGAGTGATGGATGGATATGATGAGATCACGGGGATTGATGAGATATGCAGTAAGAATCAAATTTGTGTTCTTAAATGAAAAATAGTAACATGTTTCACTTGTCCCACATCAAATGGAGACATGGGTGAAGCATGGTATATCATTCAGGCTACTTCGTCCCATCGCAAGATTACTCCACCTCCCTCCAAGGAATCACCCCTTACGATGTTCTGTGGGCGCACTCTTCACCCACCCTCTATGTGGTTCATCCAAGTACTCTATATGATATCATTTTCATGAACTCCTCAAGGCCATCATATGGAATTTCCGCTTGCGTTCCGGCCTTTGCTGGCCTCCCTGGTGCGCAGTTGACCCCTGTGGTGATGGATGTGCCTCAGGCTGAGGCAGGATGGATAGCATGTGGAATTGACCAATTTTTTGTGAAGCCCAAAAAAAAAGTAATTGTAAGTGTCAAATTTCATCGACACATTAAACCATAAACCTCAAGTATGGATTCTACAAGTACCCATCCTCTTATGCAGCCATCATCATGGTTTTCATTATTTATTATTACTTTCAATGAACACACTTCATGAGAAAAAATAAATTTTCATCAAAGAAGGTTTCCATACATAAACAAGTTGTAGGAACAAGTTGACCTCTCTTAAGGGGCCCAAAATTTATGGAGAGAAAGGGAATCCCATTGGATAACAAACATACATTAAAATAGAAGAGTACCCATACTATCATAAACAACAAACTTCTCTCCCGATCATCCCAGTCGAACAAGAGAATCTACCACAAAGTTCGCCACCCTCTAGATATGGTGAATGAACTGATCATGAATTGTCTGTAAAATTAATATTCAAACCAAATATATTATCTACCAGGGAGCCACAAAATTTCCCTAAATGGACCTAACCATAATTTCCGAATCTAATTCAAATTATGAAATGTGGAAACTCTACCTCCTATAGACCACCAAACCAGGAAAGAGTGCATGTGTCTCTACACCCAAAGAACATCTTGGTCCATAATAATCTCAAAATTAGAAGAGGTCCAAGCCTCTTGATTTATAATGGACACCCCTCCTCTCATCATCCCATCCATTAAGGATCCTTCGACGTTCATTTCAATCCATTGATTGGAGGTTTCCACCTGATCCAATACCCTACTCCCCTACCTTGAATATGATGCCTTTTGAGAAGGTTACGAATGGTTGATGAATATTTCCCCCCTTATGAAGTGAAACCAACTCCACAATCATCACCCTTGCATATTCTAAAGGAATAAAAACAAATGATGATTACCCAGATGAGCCTAATTTTGAGAGTCCCATATAACATTGGATATCCTTTGTTATCTTGATCATCATTGATAGCCTCATTGATATCCATTGAAAACAAATACAACTAATACAGAAGTTTATTGTCAACAATATGAAACCATAGTTTAATATCATGTTTCATGGACTAATACCATCCATTTTAACATTGTGTCATCAAGAAGATAACTCATTGTTTATGGTCATAGTGTTTGGATTGATTATTATTGAATCTACGAATAGTGGGAGGATAATTGGTCTGGGAGGTTCTAAAATTACTAGAACCTGGGAGGGAAGGAAAGTGTGAACCATGAATCTACGGATACTCTGATCAGGAGAAAAGATATGAAGAATAGAATCAATTAGGATTACGAAAGTAAGAAAAGCCTATCCCAAGGAAGAATTTGGATTTTGTTAATTATAGTTTTTGTAGGAAACATATGCAGAGCCACCAGGGATTGATGTGCATAGTCATGCAAAGGGGTCTGTAAGAAAATTATTGTCCATTTCCAATGTTCATGGATGTTTATGAGGATCCCAAATCACAATGTATGTAGAGTTTTATGGATGGATAAGATGTGTATTGGAATTTGAGAATCATTCAGGTTGTGATTTCCCATAGTGTTCTGGATAAACCTGGTATAGGAGCTAGGTGATAGGGTTTACCATAGGAGCATGAGTAATGCATCTTCTCATTGTATTTAATGGATGAATGTTTGGGAAGTATAAGGGTGCAATAGAAAATATCATCAAACTACCCCAAAAAGTTCACAGTGTGACCCTCTATATTTAATGGGGTTGAGTGATGGTAGAGAAGGGATGAGCCCGATGGGCTAGGAACATAGACAAAAACAAATTCCAAGTGGCGGTTAACGGGTTGAAGGCCCCACTGAATGGGTTGATGGGTGTGAAAGGGTTTCCTTATAGTGTTTTCTGTGTAGGATCCGTCCATGTAGCAGCATCCCCATAGGAGCTAGCTGTGAATTGTCTTTATATAAAGGATGTTTTTTGTGAAGGATATGGCCATGTAAGATGGTTATAAGGCCCCAGCCTTAAACCTTACATAATCTTTAGTTACATCAAGAATACACATTGAGGATCTTTTGAGGTTTAGAGTTTTAGAGAATTAGATCATAAAACATACATTACATTCCACATTTAAACAATGTGGTTACAGAAAAGATAGTACTCATTTTTTCCATCAACAGAAACATATTTAAAATAAAACAAGGATTCTTTCTTGACACTTCCTTGACATTATCATCACATCATGTACCTTTCCCTTGACCTGTGAAAAACATTTCAAAAACATGGGATGAGCATAAAAAGCTTAGTAAGGGATATAAAAGTACGAAATTAAAACAGTAGTCCAGGAATGAAATCATACTTTACTCATAAAACATAATCATATACCTCATCAAATCATTAATAAATCATAGAAATCATAAGACATAAAGGTAACTTGAGGCATTCATAACATTCTTACGTAGGGAGTAACCCTCATGGTTACGTTGGGAATACCCATCACAGTATATTCCCTAAATATCTTCGGAGAAACCTTATCGTTTAACTCATTCGCGTTACCCAATGAATTGGAGAGCTATATCGAGTGCACCTGCCATTAGATTATCATGGAACCCCCCATCTTCATAACAATGCCCAAGAGCCATAACATAATCGTATCACATAAAACATGCATAAAGGAAACATAACATTTCCACATTTCAATCACAAGATATCAATACAACGCATTGATATAAAAACATTATGAAAACCATTTTCAATACCAAAATAATAGAAAAGTAAAACATGGTATTTTTTTCATTCAATAAAAGTTACGGCTTTTAGTGGAAGCCGAAACTAAAATAATGGTCACGGTGGTGGAGAAGTCATTGTCGCCGTATATGTACGAAAAAAACATTCCATATTTTTCGTTTAGTAAAATCTTCATATATAATGATTCCTATTGAATAAACATAAAAGTAAAAGGGTTTTATACACCATATAAAAGAAATTTGTGTATAAAACAAAATATGCCTCAATGAAAGGAGATTGAGACGATGTCCCATACAAAGATAATTTTTTAAATAAAATAGATCTATTATATGGATTAACTATAATTACACATAAAGAAAGTACTAATACAAGATAGTACATAATAATATCATGACATAATTTGAAAGTATGAGATTCACCCAAAGAACGGAAATTGGGTTAAGAAGTTCCCTTACAAAAATTTGACAGCCTAACGACATCACTTCAAATTTTAGAAAATGAGTTCATGAGAGATAAAAAGGGTATCTAATCACTTGGAAATACAAGTTACATCAATAAGGATATATAATAACATATCCCAACCTTACAATATGTAAATTAAAAGACCCAACAAAAGAAGTCTTTAAAATGAGGAGGGTGAAAGGTTCTCTTACCGACTTGGGTATCTTTTGAAACATACACCCCATGAAAGAAGGACAATACAACATTGATGTAAATATTCATAAACGAAATTATATGACACAATGATTAGAATAATTGTCTGTACATATACCACTCAAAGTAAATGTTGGCAAATGTAGCATAAATCTCATGGGAATAAAAGTGTCACAGAAAATCCCTTACGAAAACTCGGCAGCCTAACGACGCCACTTACAACTTCTAAAAATGGATTGATGAGATAAAATAGGGTCTCTCATCATATTAACATAAAATGTACAGAAAGATGAATACAAAATAACATCCCCCAACATAACAAATAAAAGATTTAAATATTTGACATAAAGGAGAGTACTGAAAAAAAGAGAGCGGTTGGATCTCTTACGAAAATTCGGCAGCCTAACGGCGCCACTCAAAACTTCCAAAATAGATTGATAAGTGAAAATAGGGACTCTTCATCATATGAACATAAAATTTAAAGTAATATTAATCTAAAAGAACATCACAATATTAATAAAGATGATCTTAAAAGGAATGACATAAAAGAGTGTACTTCAAAAGAAAGAAAGGGGTATGATCCCTTACCATGTATCCAAATTGACTCGATCGTTCTTTAATATCATGAATAGTAAACATGAGTTAATTTCTACTTTCATAAGTAAAATTTTCAGGTTCATTATTAATTTTATTCACTTATTACCTTGTCATTAACACTATGTAATTATTTAAGTTAATAACAGTCATTTTAACAATCATTGCTACTTGAGTCAAAAATAAACAGTTTATAATTACAAGTTTGTTCATGAGGTAAAATTTATATTATATCCATAATTATATTCATTTTTTAGATATCATATATATCATATATATCCATTTTATACATGCATTTATAATATTACATAACATTTAGTGATAAGAAATGAAATGCACCGTTCATGGAGACGGTAAGCCGTATGTACGCATGAACGCTACTTCCATTTCTATTTCATATTTAATGGAATTAAAACATAATGATACATAATAGTATTATAATTACAGTATGGTATCATATATAATATCATTAAATCTATCCTTTATACATACAACATATGGTATTAACGAATCAAATCACTTTGAGGGGGCGGTAGTCCGCACTTCCTAAAATGAAGATATCGCGTTTACCAATAATAGAAACCATAAAGTTTTCCATAAATGAAAAATACATAAGCTTAAGTAAAACAATATATTATTATATATAATATATAAATATAGTGTCATCTTAATGGCCACCTTTGAAGGTGTTAAATTAATATTGAACAATCATCATTTCGTGAGGCAGAAATTCACCATCCACAGAAACAATATGTTCTTTAACCATTATATGTAGGTGTGTGTAAGTGTAGCTCGAATACTTCTTATAAAAACATCCTAGTATATGGAATATAGTGGTTTTGTTACAAAATAAATGAATAAAAAGAGTTTAGGGGGATGGAGAAGCAAAATAAAACAAAATAGCACAAGTTAAGACGTTACATTAAAATCAGGTAACTCACTTTGGATTGAACCAAAATGGTTTCTTGAATAACTTCATGCATAAGGCAAGGCTTCTAGAATGAGTAGAGAAATGTGGAGTGATAAAATGATCAGATCTTGGCCAATCCAAAGGATTGAGAGTTGTGGGTATGGAGGTATAGGTGGAGGCCTTTTATAAGAGTAGAGGAGGGGCACTCTTGGAAAGGTATAAAATGTTACTTTATTTTCAAATGTGTTTAGGATTTTAATAGTCCCACATTGATGTATTTCTAGGATAAGGTGATAAGAGTTCTAAATAAAGCAATAAAATAGGTTTTTGACATGTTTAGGTCTTAGATATTACATTATCTTTTCATTTTATATAAATCGATAAATAATGAGGTAATCACTGCATCATCATGATGTCATAAATAATTTAATTTATTTAATGTCTAAAAATAATAAAAAAAATACTATGATGTAGGAAATATTTTTAAATTCCAATGAATATTTATATTCAATAACATGACTTGTATAACCCCATGTAAAAATTGTTTTAGTAAAATAATACATGTTTGTGTCATTTTTACTTTTACATTAAATAAAAGGCATAAATGTCATTATCTTACCCAAGTGTCTCCATGGGGTCCCACAAATAGACCCATGGGTTTTCGTGATTGGACATGACTCATCCAATAGGGTTAGGACAAGTGTCAAGATATTTTCATTTTATTATAATATCATTTTTACCTTAAATCACTCTAATTACCTTTAATCCCGATTAATAAAACATACAAGTTACATTCCATCAAAAATTATTTTCATCCCATTGAACCACATTTTACTTAATAATGAAAATAATTTATATTGGATTTTTGATATTCAAAAAACAGAAGTGGTAAAGTTCCATTTATACGAAAAATCAGTTTTTGTAACTACCACTTTGTGGTTTCACTATTCATAAAAAATTAAGGTTCTTCAGAAAAATACCAAAAATTCACCCTTAGATATATTTGATATTATGAATTAAAAATGATTTCTTTTATACCAAATTCACAACATATAAGTTTCATTAATTAATTTTATAATAAAATTCCTCTTTCAAATCAAATAGTATGTTTTTAAGAAACAATATCTATCAAAATATTGACACTCGATTATGTCCAATCTCAAAGTGATATTAATTCCAATGACCACCATTGGATTAAATGGTAAAAATATATTCTAATTTCACTTTAAAAACAATAAAAAATATTATCTAATCATATAAATAAATTAGATTAAAAATAGGTTTTAAATTAAAATACAACATTTTTCACTTCATTAAAAAATGAACTTTATCAGACAAATACCAAAAATTTACACAAAGTAAGTTTTGATGTCCCAATTCTAAAGAAGAATTTTATTTTGTCAAATATAACACATAAAACTTTCAAAATGTAGATTTAGAAGATTTTCTCCATCAAAAGGCGGTTAATCGACCTTTTGATGAATATTAGAATGTTTTCGCTTAAAATTGGAATCATTCGCATTTTTAATCCTATAACATTTATTGTATAAATTAAAAATATTTGACAAACATATATAATCATTTTTTAGTTATTTCTTCTCATTCCTGTCATTATAACATCTAGGTTTTAACTACCATTTAAAATAAAATTATTTTATTAATATAGTGCAACGTAAGATTTCAAAGGAACTCGTTGTTGTGTATTGGGTAAGCCATCGAGCATAGCGTTCTCTTTAAATTAATATTAACATTTTATTCACAAATAGGTATAAATATAAAAATTTCATATTATTTATTTACTTGTGGTGTTACATCCTTCCCCCCTTTTGGGAATTGCGTCCTCACAATTTTAAAATTGGGCTCCAAAACATCATTGAGAGTCCCACATCAGAACAAGAGTCGGTAAAACAATAACTTAAAAATAAAGAAATAGAATTGCATAGGTCACCCAAATTAAACCATACTAGGATTCCATGTAGGAAAACATTGATATGGAAGAAAAAGCAAAGGCTCATGTTCTGAGGGAGAGTGATAGAAAACATGTTTAGGAGAAAGTTAACCACAAGAAAATCACAAACTTGTGGTGGGTTAAATGGTATTCGATTCTGTAGTAAGAAAAGTTAATAGACAGCATTTTTTTAAGTTACTTTTCATTGTGGAATTTATTTTTGATTTTATGGAAACATACATACTTGTCATGTTGACTTTCAACTTTTACTAGATTTCTTATGCAATCTCATACTTTCACCAAAAGACGAGTATTTAGGAAGACTTGTTCGCATTAAGAGTACTATAATCAATTTCATTAGAATTACCTAATCTAAAAAAAAGAACAATATATTTCCCATGTCTTTAGAACCTTACCAAAAACAAAATTTTTAGAACAAAATCAGATAAACCAGAAAAGGATAATCGTTTATAAAAATAAAATCTACTCTTAATCTCCAAAATTTTTCCAACAAAACCCAAAGATCAATGAGGACCATTTGATAAATAATTATCCATAAAATTCTTCAAAGTAAACCAAACTAAGATCGAAACCCAAATATTTGAAGGATTTAGTCACATAGTCTTCAAAGGTACAAATTAACACTTATCTCCAGTTATCATCAGTTGCTCTAAAAGTCTCATATTGAAAATTAATTAACCTAGTCACTTATCCTCCATGATAGGTTAATAATTTCCATAGATAACCCTAAAATCAAATTACTCTTAATTCATAATATAATCTAACTAAAAAGAATAAGTGATACTAACCAGGGACTTCACGTAGTCCAGTGGTAGGCGATAAATACCAGTCGCACTTTGGTCGTGGGTTCGATTCCCACAGCTTTGTCCGACGCGACGGGTTGTCACACGGTTTTCTTGTTGTCCTCTTTATAAAACTCCAATAATAACACTATCATGTTTTAAGCTCAATAGTTTCTTTATACCAATAATTTTCATCCAAATTCATTACGATCTCAAAATCTTAATTCTTGAAGTCTTATTTCACCACCATAAAATAAAACAATTCCCAAAATGAATAATAGCATAACTTGATCATGGAGTCTACTCGGTTTCTTCGTCATCTGGTTCATGTTGGTAGAAGTCCCATGCATTACAACAATGATTTAGAGATCCTTCAAAATCATTTGCGTCCTCCATCCAAATACACCTTGTACATCATGGGTCATATGGGTGTTCACAGAAAAACAGTTTTGTAAAATAATCATGTCTGACATATAATTCCAAAACATCTGATAAAAAATTATTACTATAAAATAGTTATCAGAATTTGAGTTGAAACTTTCTATTATTGGTCCTTTTAAAATACCATAAGTATGTTCTGAGGGACTATATTTTAAAAGAAAATATAAATAGTTTGCGCAAGGGTCTCCTTCCTCAGCACCATTTTTAAAGTCATAATATTCTTCAAATTCTTGTGATAAGGTAAAATATTTGAAAATACCATGATTATATTTACCTTACATGAAAATATTAGAATATCGTGAAATTAGTATTTTTCTATATACAACCCGTGATCCACAATGATAACGAGGTATAGTGGGGTTTTTTGATATCACAAACAACTTCTTGCAAGAGATTTTTATGATAGAAATACATTCACAATCATCCAAACATGACTTTCCAATAATTATTGCAAGCATGTCATGAGGAAGTTATAGAAATTTCGTTTGAGATCCTCCTCCTTCCATTCGTAATTGACTTCACTTGACCTAAAAAAAGTTATAAAACAAGGATTTTACTGACATAATAGATATAGGGACTAACCATGTGTCTAACAAAAACTCATAATCCCTAAGGTTGTCTAAACCAGCCTTTGATACCAACTATAAGGCCCCAGTATTAAACCTTAATTAAAATTGAGTTACTTCAAGAATACACGTTGAGGATCTTTTCAAGTTTATAGTTTTAGAGAATTAGATCATTAAACATGCATTACATTCCACATTTAAACAATGTGGTTAAATAAAAGATAATACTCATTTTTTCAATCAACAGAAACATATTTAAAATAAAACATGGATTATTTCTTAACACTTCCTTGACACTATCATCACATCATGTACCTTTCCCTTGAAATGTGATAATCATTTCAAAAACATGGGATGAGCATAAAAAGCTTAGTAAGGGATATAAAAGTACAAAATGAAAACATTAGTCCATGAATGAAATCATACTTTACTCATAAAAAAATCACATACCTCATAAAATCATGAATAAATCATAGACATCCTAAGACATAAAGGTAACATGAGGCATTCATAACATTATTATTTAGGGAGTAACCCTCATGGTTGCGTTTGGAATAACCATCATAGTATATTCCCTAAATCGCTTCAGAGAAACCTTATCTTTTAACTCCTTCGCATTAACCAATGCATTGGAGAGCTATATCGGGCTCACCCGCCCTTAGTTTATCACGGAACAACCCGTCTTCATAACAATGCCCAAGAGCCATAACATAATCGTATCACATAAAACATGCGTATAGGAAACATAACATTTACACTTTTCAATCACAATATATCAATACACCACTTTGAAATAAAAACATTATGGAAACCATTTTCAGTACCAAAATAAAAGAAAAGTAAAACATGGTATTTATTTTTCATTCAAAAATTTTTATGGCTTTTAGAGGAAGCTGAAACTCAAATAATGGTCACGGTGGCAGAGAAGTCGTTGTCACCGCATACGTACGACAATAAAAAAATATTCCCTTTTTTCATTTAGTAAACGATTAGTACAAAAAGATTCCTTTTGAATAAACGTAAAAGTCAAAGGGTTTTATACACTATAGAAAAGAAAGTTGTGTATAAAATAAAATATGCCTCAATGAAAGGAGATTGAGACGATGTCCCATACAAAGATCAATTTATAAATAAAATAGATCTATTATGTGTATTCACAATAATTACACATAATGAATGTACAAATACAAGATAGGACATAATAATATCATGACATAATTTGAAAGTATGAGATTAACCCAAATAATGGAAATTGGGTTAAGAAGTTCCCTTACAAAAATTTGACGGCCTAACGACGTCACTTCAAAATTCATAAAATGAGTTGATGAGAGATAAAAAGTGTATCTCATCACTTGGGCATAAAATTTACATCAATAATTATATATAATAACAAATCCCAACATTACAATATGTAAATTAACAGACCCAACAAAATAAGTATTTAAAAAGAGGAGGGTTAAAGGTTCTCTTACCGACTTGGGTATCTTTCGAAACATAAACCCCATTAAAGAAGGACAATACAACATTAATTTAAATACTCATAAACGAAATTATATTACACAAAGTGTAGAATAATGGGTATTACATATACCACTCAATGGAAATGGTGGAAAATGTATCATAAATCTCACGGGAATAAAAGTGAGATGGAAAATCCCTTACGAAAACTCGGCAGCCCAACGACGCCACTTAAAACATCCGAAAATGGATTGATGAGATAAAATAGGGTCTCTCATAATATTAACATAAAATTTACATCAAGAGGAATATAAAAGAACATCCCCCAACATAACAATGAGGAGCTTAAAATAAGTGACATAAATGAGAGTACTTAAAAAGAAAGAGAGAGGTTGGATCTCTTAAGAAAATTCGGCAGCCTAACGACGCCACTCAAAACTTCCAAAATGGATTGATGAGAGAAAATAGGGTCTCTTAATCATATGAACATAGAGAGTAAAGTAAGATTAATATAAAATAACATCCCAATCATAATTAACATGAGCTTAAAAGCAATGACATAAGAGAGTGTACTTAAAAAGAAATAGAGGGGTATGATCCCTTACCTCGTATCCGACTTGACTCGATCAATCTTTAATCTCCTGAATAATAAACTTGAGTTAATTTATACTTGATTAATAACCTTTTTCAAGTTCATTGTTCTTTTTATATCACTTATTACCATGTCATGAACACTATGTAATTATCTAAGTTAATGACGGTCATTTTAACGATCATTACTACTTGAGTCAAAAATAAAGTCTTTATAATTACAAGTTTGGTCATGGGGTAAAATATCCATTATATCCAGAATTATATTCAGTATTTAGATATCAAATATATCATATATATCCACTTTATATATGCATTTATAATATTACATAACATTTAGAGATAAGAAATGAAATCCACCGTTCATGGAGACGGTAAGCCGTACGTACGCATGAACGCTACTTCCATTTATATTTCATATTTAATGGAAATAAAACATAATGATACATAATAGTACTATAATTCCAGTATGGTATAATATATAATATAATTAAATATATCCTCTATATGTACCACATATGGTATTAACGAATCAAATCACTTTGAGGGGGAGTTAGTCCGCACATCCTAAAATTAAGATATCGCATTTACCCATAATGGAAACCATAATGGTATGCCAGAAATGAAAAATACAGAAGCTTAAGGAAAAAATAAAAATATTATATATCATATATAAATATAGTGACCACTTAATGACCACCTTTGAAGGTGTCAATCAAATATTGAACAATCATCGTTCCTGAGGTAGAAATTCACCATCCACAGAAATAGTATGTTCTTTAACCATTAGATGTATGTGTGTGTAAGTGTAGCACGAATACTTATTATAAAAAAATCATAGTATATTTATGATAACGGTTTCGTTACAAAATAAATGAATAAAAAGATTTTAGGGGGTTGGAGAAGCAAAATAAAACAAAATAGCACAAGTGAAGACGTTACCTTAAAATCGGGTAATTTCCTTTTGTTTGAACCAAAAGGGTTTCTTGAAGAGATTCCTGCCTATGTTAAGGCTTCTAGGATGAGTGGAGGAATGTAAAGAGACAAAAGGATTAGAGATTGGTCGAACCAAAGTCTTGAGAGATGTGGGTAATGAGGTATAGGTGGGGGCCTTTTATAAGAGGAGTGGAGGGCCACTCTTGGAAAGGTTTAAAATGTTACTCTATTTTCAAATGTGAATCAGATTTTAAAGGTCCCACATTTATGTATTTTGAGGATACGGTGATAAGAGTTCTAAATCCACCCATCCAATAGGTTTTTGACATGTTTTGGTCTTAGATGTTACATTATCATTTCATTTTATTTAAATCGTTAAATAATGAGGTAATCGTTGCATCATCATGATGTCATAAATAATTTTATATATTTAATGTCTAAAAATAATAAAAAACATACTATGATGTAGGAAATCGTTTTAGATATCCACTGACTATTTATAGTCAAAATTATGACTTGTATAACCCCATGTAAAATTTTTTGTAGTAAAACAATACATGTTTGTGTCATTTTTACTTTTACTTTAAATAAAAGGCATAAATGTCATTATCATACCCAAGTGGCTCCATAGGGTCCCAAAAATAGACCCATGGGTTTTCTCGGTCCTCCATGACTCATCCAATAGGGTTAGGACAAGTTTCAAAATATTTTCATTTTATTATAATATCATTTTACCTTAAATCACACTAATTACCTTTAATCGCGCTTAATAAAATTAAAAGTTACTTTTCATCAAAAATTATTTTCATCCCATGGAACCACATTTTAATTAATAATTAAAATAATTTATATTGGAATTTTGAAATTGAAAACACATAAGTGGAAGGATCCATTTAAACGAAAAATCAGTTTTTGTAACTACCACTTTGTGGTTTCGCTATTCATCAAAAATTAAGGTTTTTTAGAAAAATACCAATAATTCACCCTAAGATATATTTGATATTCTGAATTAAAAATGATCTATTTTTTAACAAATTCATAACATATAAGTTGCATTAATTAATTTTATAATTAAATTCCTCTGTCAAATCTAATACCGTGTTTTTGAGAAACAATATCTATCAAAAGATTGAAACTCGTTTATGTCAAATCTCAAAGTGATATTAATTCCAATGACCACCATTGGATTAAATGGTAAAAATATATTCTAATTTCACTTTAAAAACAATTAAAATGATAATATAATCATGTAAATAAATTATATTAAAAAGATGTTTTGAATTAAAATACAACATTTTTCACTATTCATTAAAAAATGAACTTTATCGGACAAATACCAAAAATTTACACAAAGTAAATTTTGAAGTCCCGATTCTAAAGAAGAATTTTATTTTGTCAAATAAAACACATAAAATTTTCAAAACGTCGATTTAAAAGAGGATCTCCATCAATAGGCGGTTAATCAACCTTTAAAAGAATATTAGAATGTTTACGCTTAAAATTGGATTCATTCGCATTTTCAATCCGCTAACATTTATGGTAAAAAGTAAAAATATTTGAAAAACATATATATTCAATTTGTATTTAGTTCTGTTCATTCCTGTCATTACAATGGCTAGGTGTTAACTACCATTTAAAATAAAGTTATTTTTTTTAGAGTGCAACGTAAGATTTCAAAGGAACTCATTATTGCATATTGGGTAAGCCATCGAGCATAGCGTTCCATTTATATTAATATTAAAATTTTATTAAAAAATAGGGATAAATATAAAAAATGTCATATTCTTTATTTACCTGGGGTGTTACAATGGTACGTGGACTATTTTTTGCATAGGACCTTCTGTGATCCATTGGACTGATATGAGATGCCCAGGAACTATTTTCCTCAATAAGGTTTCTGCATACTATATTCCTCATATGAAGTCTGTGAATTATGTTTCCTGCATAGAAAAACCTATGAACCATTATTATTATTATTATTATTTTTTTAGTTTGTTGTAGAGGTTCTTCTGATACAATTCATGGGGAGGAATTACATGAACTACATTACGTATATGGTTATCGGGATAAATTTTGTGAACTGATTCAGGTGTGGGATGGAGTCTCGCAAACAGCTTCACATGTATGACAAATTTCACCCGGAACTTCTAAGTTCATTTTCCCTTTTCTCCCATCCTATAGGTCTTCTACATTTGGTAATTTCTCCTCTTCTCCAATAAACCTTTATCAGTTCCCCTTGTTGGAATTTTACAGACTATCAAGGTAGCTATATATACTATTCATGTGACATCTTTGGAGGAAACTCAGGGAGGAAGTCCATCTGGAAAATGACTCGGTCAACCACAAATTGTGGGTTTGAAATTCGTAGGGCACTCCTGAATACTCTGCATACCCGAACTACTAATTTTTTTGGGATGGTATATAGTGTGTACCAAAATCATATTTTTTCCAGAAAAAATTATTCCCAGAGGATTGGTTCACTGGTGGAAATTCACCATGAAAAACTTTGTTTTCTGACCAATTCCTCTCAAGCCAGCACTTCGTAAGTTATCTACATACTTGTGGTTTGGGTTTCATTCCCTTCTTAATCCTTTCCCGATAATCAATACACGTCCAAGCTAGATGCCTTTGAAAAATTTAATTTCTTCATGTTTCTTCTCAATTGGTCAATCTAAAATGTATTTATTTCTTTTCCGATAATGGGGAGTATTTTCCTTCTCTTTGCAATGTTTTTGAGATCTGACAAACCATTTATGTTTTAATGTAGTTGTAATGCTATTAGTATATCTTGATTAAAGATTACTTACTGAAAAATTAGATACCATTATTACAATTTGTTAAGGACTGGATAAATAATTGATTCTATAGATTTGAATAAGGTGAATTAAACTACATTCTAGGCATCAAGATCATTAATGATAGATCCAATAAAATGATTGGACAAATTCAATGTACACACATTGACCATACACTATTGTGATTTAGTACGTAAAAATCTAATAGGGATTGGGTTTACTATCACATGGTATACATTTTTCCAAAAAAATGTGTTGTTATACCTAGTAGAATAATGAGAGAATCTCATTATATTCAATAATCATATCTATAATGTATTCAATGTTATTTAATAGAATTAATGTTTCCCATTCATAGATAATGGCAGAAAGATATTAATAAAATCATGGAAAACAACATTGGTCTTCTTTTATGTTTATCAATATATATATATATATAAGAAGAATTATGTATATATTCCTGGTGTATGGGAGAGATGACGAGATATTTATCAAGGGTTATACTGATTCAAGTTTTCAAATATATCATAATGATTTGTAGTAACATTCATGTTATATATTCAATCTCAATGGAGGATCTATGAGAGGGAAGAGTTCAATGAAACTAGTTGTTTCATATTCAATAGTGGAGTCTGAGTATATAGAGGATTTGGATGTATCCAAATATTCCATTTTGAATCAAAACAAATTCCATGAACATAATGATATATCTTTAATTAATTTCCCAGTTACCTTATATTGTGATAATACTACTATTTTGGATCCTATAAATGATCCAACATCACACCAAAAAACAAATTAATACTCCAAAATATCAACATCTTGAGGGATTTCTCTCATAGAGGTGAAGTAATTGTTGGTTGAGTTTCAAAAGAGAAAGATATTATAGACTACTTAAAAAATAATCATCATAATACATTCATGAATATAATGTGAGATATAATGGATTAAATATTATTAGCAGTCAAATCTATATAAATTGGGAATCTGATAGAGTTTTTTCTATAGAACCAACATCATTGTAATTTATGATTTCTTATATTAATAGTTTTGAATATTCATATACTACTCAAAATATCACGATTTTTCTTCTATGTAACATTATATTTTATAATTTATTATGATTTCCTATTGTACCAAAACGTCATAGCATTTTCCCGTAATGATGAGAACCTTGAGGTGTGAGAACAATATTCATAAAATTAATCTTATATAAATAGATTTAATAAAAGTTTTGGAGAAAAATGATATGGTATATTAGGGGTAGTGTATTAAATGACACTGAGGAAGACTCTTATGGTACACGCCTTTGGTAGTTTCCAGTGTAATAGATTATACAAAAAACCCACCAGTACGAAATAATCCATGATTTTTGTCATTGGATATTCTTATCTATTATCATGTGTGACGATACTTATGACTTCTGATTATTATTAATTAATGTTTTTAGTCATGAAATTAGATTTATTTCTTAAACTATGATGAAATTTTTTGTGATTATGTTTGATATATTTGGTGCATCTTGAATATCATATCATTAATGAATAATGTGAGGAAGGATATGCCCCTTCTATTATTTAATGTAATTTTATATTTTTTTGTGTCTAAATATTGGATGGGGACTCAAATAGATATTTTTTGGTAAACATAGCATTCCACCCACCTTGAAGGACTATTTCATGGCTAATGAGCTGGGTTCATGCATGCTCTAGCATGTGCAAACAAATATTGAGTTCTGATTGCAATATACTCAACTACTGTAGGCGATGTATTATTCCACAAATACACAACAATCTTATGAAATAGGCAAGGTAGATGTGTATAATATAACATTTTTTCATGAAGATAAGATTATATTTTGGAAACCCTATCATGAATCCGTACCATTTTCACCAAAGGAGATGCCAAAATGGGATAGTTTCAAGACCACACTCCAATAAAAAGGGAAAGAAAGTGTTTGTAGGGTGAGTTAATAACATAATGTATTGTGCATCCACCACTGAGGATTTTTACAATAAATAAGATCTGACCCCCTCCCTTAGAGAGGCTCTCTGAAAGATTAATTCATTCTATATTGTGAAAAATCCTAATCTTATATGACAACATGAAACATGGACTCTAAAAGGTTGTTAGTTTTTATAATAGGCCTCATGTGCACCAAACATGAATTTTCCTAATATTGAGTGATCCTCACCCAACTTATACTCAAGATATTCAAGAGATTTCCCAAGAAGTTAACTGCCTGTGACCCTTATTCTATCAAAAACACTAATGCATTACTACATCCCTAAACATTAACTCAACATCCATCCTTGTGAGTAAATATCCCCCATGATTCTATCCATTTCCACTGTGCTAGTGCACCCAGCTTAGCCAACTCATGAGCACAAACCAACCCAATTACATGCAACAATTTTCTGCTCCCCTGCCCAATGACCCCTATTATATTAGTAAATTTGATTCCATTCATTTTCCCAGTAACCATAGGTACTGTAACCCCAAGTTACATTAATCATAGGGACTATATCATGGGCCTTGGGATTAACCTCTCCTCTATGGTAGCACAAATTCCATGGTTCACCAAAATCCACATTTGCTATTTCCACATATGCCTAAAGGGTTTAGATTCAGTTCGACCACATCCAAGATAAATGATATAAAATTTCATTGCTCCATGTCATTGTAATACTATGTTAAACTACATGGAATAATCCTCAAAACATTATGTAAAAATATAGCTCTTTTGATGATCAGGTGATTCCCTATAATTTCCTCACTATTTTTAAATAAAATTTAGCTTATGATTTAAATAAATGTCTAATTATGTAATATAGTTTCAATAAACTCAGTCACTGCATCATTTTTATTATATAATATTTAAATAACTATTATAAATCATTACTATTGACTGTGAAATCATTGAATAGTGATCATATGACAAGTACAGATAAAGGGTTTTAACAAATCCAATTGACATGGAAAAGGAAGTGATGTCATCAACTAGTATGATCACATCATATAAATCCCATTTATTAGACCTTAAAAAGGATATAGAATATATAGTATATTCCCTTTACCAAGCAAAAGATGATATCCAAAAACATAAGCATTAGAGAAACTATTTATAGGATAATTTCAAGCTCATTGAGATCATGACCCAAACCATGTATGTCAAACCACCCCATGGAAGTCTCATTGTCATGAAACATTCTCTTGGAGAACATGTTATTGTATTAAAGGTCTATGTAACAGGACCCTAGTAATATGATTATTTATATTATTTTTTGTACAAAATAATGAATATATTTTCATCCTATTATTTCTAATATTTTAGTAATTTATATTTTCAAACAATAAAACAAGACATTTAATTTTGGGTAATATTAAAATAAAAATAAAGAAATACTTTGTTGAACTAATGTGTGTTTGAAATAAATATAATTAAAATAAAGAAAATTAATATAATTTTTTTATCAAACCTAAATGATCATGTAATTTTTCTAAAGTGAAATTTAATTTTAATAAGGGTTAAATGATCATTTTTTGGAAAAAAATCTAGTATTTATTAGTAAATTTATATTATTATTTTAACTATCAAAATTTAAATATTTAAAAAATTATTTTTAATTAAATTTGTATTATTTTTGGAATTAGAATGTTAATTTTATCCAATTTTTATTATTTTCATAATTTTCTGATACACGTGAATTTTTAGGTAAAAATTAAATACTGTATAAATATATAGTGCATATTATAACATGATAATGTACAAAACGTGATGTAAAAAATTCTATAAAGGGTATACATGTCCAAATATATGTTTTCCATTTAGGAAAATGTAATTTTATGTTTATTGGAATAATTTTATAAAACCATTATGAAACCTTCAATCCATTAATATATTATACGGTTATAAAATCATTTCATTATGAGTATAACTTACAACCACATAAGAATGTGTATTATTTTATTAATACTGACCCATGAAGTTATAAAATAGTAAAATTCACTCCCATTTTTCAGAAACCAATGGCAATAACCATGGGAAGATTTGTGGATTTGGTTATTTTATTATATATAGTCCAATACCGAAGTTTGAGAAATAATAAGGAAATGCCAACTCATTTCCTATATAAACCCAACCAATATACCATTTCACTTCAATAGAAACTGTTTTAGAACCTCCTTACTCTTACATACTCTCTCTAGAGTCCTCATATGGTTCATGAATACTCTTTAGAACTTCTTACAAATGATTTGGATTCACACACTCCCACTCCCCTATTATTATCAACAAAACTATTTAATGTTATGTCTCTTAATTTAAATTTTATCATGTTGGGATATTTTATTGAATATACTTCATACATTATATTTTGTAAATAAATGATTGGATCCCCCTTTCGCTATAATTAATACGCACCATGATCCATTCTGTACAACCGTTACAATACCGATATTTAGTAATGTATGATCACTTTCACTTCTTTATTCAAGTTTCAATATTATCATATATATTCTATTTCATATTACTATTGATGGGATATTTCTATGTCCCTTTTACTACCATTTTTTTATAAAAATTATGATATACCACTTTCACTCTCATAAACCAAATTTATGAATTCTTATGTGTCATTTTTATGGTAAAACTAATTTCCATGATTTTCAATGCAAAAAATTGGGTAGTGAATACTATATCCATTTTCTATCAAGGGGGTTCACCTTTATACACTTGTAAATCATTTAATTTCCATGTTTTAAGATCTATTTGGAACACTTTAGCGATAGAATGAAATGAAAGTGATGGTTTCACCAAGATTTATATAGTGCTCCAATAAATTGAGTAATGTTCAATCTCGTGAGAAATCATGTAGGAAAAGGGAGTGAAACTAATTAATTTATAGTAATTTTTTTATCATGATGTCCTGGATGTTATCCTTAAACTATGTTAGTGATGTATTTTTTTAATTTTTTGCCACATTTCCCTTATTTCCTTTTAGTTTTCTTATTTTATCGGGACTTTTTGTTCATGTTTATGATTTTCACTCATTTTATGCCCCATTGATATTCTAATTTTTTATCATGTATTAATTTATTCACATTATTCCATGTTTATTCCCTTTCTATGATCTATATCTCTCCTCTTTCTTATATATTCCCATGGGTTATCCCATACAGTTTTAAGTGTGATAATGTATAAGAGGTTTTCAAAAAAGGAGTTGTATTTCCAATTTTAAGTTGTTATGTATTGTAACTAATTCCCAAATACACCAGACTTATTTATTTTTGATAAGTTTAATCTTATGTAATAAATCATTTATTAATGTGTAATGAAGATCGGGGTTATTATAGTTTATATCAAATGAATATTTTAGTTTCTTTTGGTATTTTGATTAGAAAACTCATGTGAAATCCATTGGGGTAAGTCTATGTATAAGAAAACATACCTAAATTTTGGTATGTATAGATTATGTGATTTATCATGAAAATAAATCCATGTCTGTATAATACATGTGGATGTGGATTTGGAATAACTGTAAATAGGGAAAAACATGAAAACACCCAGTTGATATATACTCAGCCAAGAGATGGTGCATGAAAACTTGACTTTCTGTACACCTGGTTTTACAATAAATTGTTATATGGTTTAATAAATTCACAATATCATTACAAACTATTATTAAGTGAATAGAAAATTACTATATGAATCTTTTTTAGGAAAAAAATCATGGATAACACAGATTGAAGCCATGAAATTCATATGTTGTGGAAATTCATATAATTTATAATTTATCCCTTTAATATCATTGGATTACCTTCAATGTGTTTAATCTTCTAAAAATTATTATCCATAATTTTCCCTTTATTATTGGAAATTAACAGAAATTGGAGTAATCAGGGAAAAAATCAATTCGAAAAGTAATGTTATGAATGTACCAATGACATACCTAACCCGATCAGAGTGGGAATTGAAAACTATATGATAATACTCTCTCTGCTGAAATAGCTTATGAATAGAAATATGTATATGGAGGATCTCCTGAATCCCCCTAAGAAAAATAGCTACAATTGAGTAATTTATGTTACAAGGGCCTCTGACATTAAAAGTATCATTTTATCCCTTAATCGCAGAACAACGGATAAACCCCATTGAGAAGATGTTCTCCATCATAAAATTTTATAAATAAGAGAAGGAACTATAGGATGTTTATCATATAGAGGGAGAAGTTGATCACTGGTTGATATTGATCCCAAATACGAATCATGAGGAAGTGAATGAAGTGATGGGTTAAAAAATAAATCCTATAAATGTTTTTCAATAAATATTTTCCTCTCACTCTCTAACATAAAATGAAATTTGATTTCTTTCCATTAAAAAAAGATGATGAAATTATAAGGGTGTGAGAGAAAAATTTATTGTACTTCCGTGATATTCCTTAGGATTTTTCATTACCATGAGGTACATGGTTAACCACATCTTTGGTGGGATAAACGTAGTCCACAAAAATCCCTAGAGATCCAAGACTTTGATAGCTCTGTGGAAATTCTCTGATGTTCCCTCAAGGTAGAAATGGAGATTCGAGAACCTCAAGGGTGTCATGGGGATAGGAAATAGAATGTGGAGTTCAATTATTGATGTCTATTGGATAAATATAAATGTTCCATGATATTTTAACATCTCACATGAATAAAAATACAGAAATAAGAACCCTAAAAAATCCCTAAGGGTGAAAAGGTAATGATTTAGTTTTTGGATGAAAGGACACCTAGCTAGTGATTGCTGATAGAAGAAACCCTCTAATTCATTTTTGGAGAGGAATTATCTATTTGAACATCAAATTATTGTTAATTGGTTTAACTGAAAGTAATAGTGGGACATTAAAAACCAATTTCCAAATCAATTGGATTTTAGAGAAAACAAAAAACCTCCAAGGTAGTAGGGGATATATTTCTTCCATAAAAACATCTAAGGTGGATCCCAAAAACAATGTGGTGATATGAAAATTATTATTAATTCAATAATTGAAATAATAATTTTTCATTATGGTTCTACGAATTCCTACTAATCGATAATGATTATTAGAATGATTCAAACACCACCACAATTCATGGATGTAGTGATGTCGATGAAAATGACAAATGGGGAAATTATTTCATTAGAATTATATAACTAATTCCTTGTAAAAAAATGTGGTATGAACATCTAAGAAAGAATTTTTATACTATCATTGTTGGAATTTGATGCAATTTTAGGTAGCTATTAGATATCCCTTTATACAGCTAACATAAATTATTGTAGGAGAGAAAACACTCTTTATACCATGAATAAACTCCTGATTCTATTCATTTTGAAGGAGGATGATGAATCTTATTTATAACTATCATTGAATTCGAGGAGATTATTCCCTATAAGAAAAAATATCTAGCTAAAGTGATTGGTTATGAGGAAATAATCACCCATTAAAACATGAACTCTGTGAGGGACTACACTGATGTGTTTTCCGAAGAATTTTTTTGTCTTCCTCATAATAGAGAGGATGAATTTTCAACTGATCATATACCTTGGGAGTTGACATTATCCATGACTATGTATATAATGGCTATTTTGAAACAATAAATTATATAGAGACAACTACTGGAGAATTTGAATAAGGGGTTCATATGCACAAGTGTTTCGTTGTGGGGTTAACCAATACTCCTCTTCAAAAAGGGTGACGAGTCTGTGTGCCTTAACATTGATTACCATGATCTCATCAATAAAAAAATAGAGGAACATGTATCCTCTACCATGGATTGATGACTTTTTCTGTCATTTATGTGGATCACAATTATTCTCCAAGGTGGATGTTCATTCAGAACGTCACAATGTTATGGAGAAGGAGCATATCAACTAGATTGATTTTTGTAAAAGCTACAGGCTCTACGAGTTCATAGTAATTCCATTAGAAATCCGTAATGCTCCATAAATATTCGTGTAATTTAATAATATAGTGTTTAGATATTACCTCAAAAACAATTTGTGGTTTCTATAGATTATATTCTAATAATCTCCAAAACCATGGGGGGCATAAGGAGAATCTGATAATTGTTATACAGAATATTCAAAAGGAGAAGCATTATGAAATGTATAGAAAATGAGAGTTTAGGTTGAATGATGTTTCATTCTAGGGGTATATCATCCCAAAGAATGAGATATTTATAGACACATCATGTACTGGAGGAACTATAGGATGGTCAAGGAAAACATTAATGATAGATTTCGGTATTTTCCATGGATTAGCTAGGTATTATCATCGATTTTTTAGAAATAACTCCCAATTATAAAAACCTCTAACTAATCTACATTGTAATAGATTAAAGATTTATTGTAATGATCAATTTGAATAAATATTTAAGGAGAGAAACGGAGTATTATCACTGCACATGTTCTCACCCTACCCACATGTACATAATTTTTTTTTTCTATTCTTCAAATCATTGGAGATGGTCTTGGGCTGTGTGTAAATGTTGAATGAAAAATTCACAGCCTATTCTTCAAGGAAGTGGGATGTTAATGAAATGAACTACCCAACACATGATATGATGTTGGAAATAGATATATTTTATTTGAAAATATGAAGTAATTATTTCTTTATAGTGAAGTGTGAAATATATATGGATCACAAAATCCACATGTATATATTCACACAGAAATAGATGAATATGAGAAAATGAATACGTTTAAAGATTAAAATGGACTATTATTTATTAATTCGAAGATATCATGGGAAATTTCCATAATATGTTGGATTATCTAATTATAACTGATCTGATAATTTTTTCATTACTGAGAATTGAGGAGTATCTGATCTCTTATATTTTAAAAAGGATAGAAATGAGATTCATAAAGGAAGCAACATCATTAATACATTCACAAATGTTTTTTGAAATATACCATATGGAGAGGATAATGTATTCTCAAAGAGATGATCTAATAATTCATAAGAAAATTTAAACAATAAGAAAAGGGAAACCATTAGAGTTCAATGATAATGACGAAGGAGTAGTGGGATTCTGGTCAGGACTATGTATACCTTCAATTCCTGAGTAAAGTAAGGGGATTTTGGATGATGCACATAGGTTATCCTTATTCATACATCTAAGAAGAAAAAATATTTATGGAGGTATCTGAGATCAGTGTTGGTGGGAAAATATGAAATATGAGATCGTATAATATACATCATGATGTCTTGCATGTCAGAAAGTGAAGGAGAGTAGTGAAAAATACTAGGGGATGATAAAATCATTACCCATACCAACATGGAAATTATAAAATAATACAATGGAAAATTTCACTCGTCTTCAAAATAAATCAAGAAAAAATAACTTTATCTGTGTGTTTTTCGATACTATTAGAAATTCTACATAATTTATTTTAGTTCTAGTGGACTTCCCACATGATCAACTTGTAAGGATATACATTAGGGAATTAGTGAGGCTGTATGCAACACCATTTAAAATTGTATCTTATCAAGACCAAATATTTACCTATATGTTATAGAATATTTTCCAACACACTCAGAAAACAGAGTTAAACTTTAGAATGACTTATCACACTCAACTAACATAAAATCAAAGAATCCTATCCAAACACATGAAGACATGAAGAGAGGAGTCTTGATTGACTTGAAAAGAGAATGGGATCAACACAATCCTCTTGTTGAGTTCTCATCTACAAAAAATTTCCAAACAATCAACCAAATAAATCCCTATGAAGCCCTTTCTGGGAAGAGGTGCAGAACAACTCCATGCTTTGATGAATTTCAGGAATGAAATATAATAGGTCCCAAAATGGTTAAGTAATTCGTGGAAAATGTTAAGAAATTTCAGCATAACATCAAGATTTATTAGATTTAAAAAAAGAGATATCCTGATAATCATTAATGAGACTTATATTATTCTGTTCGAGACATGGTATTCATTCACATATCTTCATGGAAGAAATTGATGAGATTTTGGAAGAAGTACATATTATCTTAAGATTGATCGGCCTTTTTGAGAACCTTTATTGAATCATAGTGGTGATATATACACCAGTACTCCCACCAAATATATCTCATGTAAATGAAAAATACCATTTATCCCTCTTGACAATATACACACCATACCCCTCACATGTATTCAATATAGAGGTCATACTATTTCACAATGATCTCTCATATAAAGATGATTCGGTAATGATCATAGATCATAGATACCATGTTCTAAAAAATAAAACAATTTTCACATTCAAAGTGTTATGGAGAAACAATGATTTTGAAGAAGAAAAGATGGGAACTTGTGGAATTTAGGAAACATAATTACCCTCATCAATTTTAGTGTGGTAAAAGAAAATTTTGAGGGTGAAATTTCTTAATGGTGGAAGACTATAATGACCGAAATTGTTATAAATGAAATTCCCATACTGATTTAATTAAATGAATTATTATGTAATATGGGTATAGAAAACACATGATCTTATTTTGATTTATTACATCATATTTAAATGACTATTATAAATCATTTCCAATAATAATATATACATTTAATAGTGATTATATGACTTGCGTAAATATAGGGTTTTGACAAATCTAATTGAAAAAAACAGAGGAAGTGATGACCTCAAATAGTTAAATTGTACCCTATAAAGCGCAATTATCATAGATTATGAAGGAGACAGTGATTCTCACAAATCTGTCATTAATTCCTAGGGGTGTGGATCAAATTAGAAATTTATATTAACTCAAATTTTACAACCTACAACGGCATGGTATATAAGAAGTGTGAGTTCGATCACAGAGAGAGTAGAGAACGCAATGATGAAAATGATTACCTAATGGTTAGGATGCTCTAATTTTAGTTTTATTTACTTAAAATAATGATTAAATTGATATAAATTAATTAAAATAGATAAATATAATAGAGTAGAATCATTTTCTGTGGAGGTTTTAGAAAATAAAGTAAATCAACTTTACGGTCAAAATAATTTTATTGAATAGCTACACAACTAAACAGATATATTAATAAAAGAAATAGTAATTCCCTATCAAACTAACCTATAAAATAAATTTATAATGGTAGGATGAATCAAAATAGGTAAATTTCATTACGTTAAGATTGTCATAACAAAAATATTAATTCAATTCAATGAGCATTATAAAATTCTCTACATCATGTTGGGGTTTGTTCATTATTGAAAACATATGGTCAATGATACAACAATGAATAAAATATACATTCATTCAGAACATGATATGAACATATAAAATCATTTTTACATGAAAAGGAGAATCTAAAAATAGTGGCACACACCCCATTTGACCAATTATGGTCTCCCCTATAGGTTTTAGTCAACCAAGGTTAGGTGATCTCCAATTATGCATAAAACCAAATCCATAAGATATATGTTGAGAAATAAAGAATAAGAAAATAATAAAGAAAACATGAAGACTGGAATTAAACTAAATAGAATTTGTTATTATAGGGATGGAGAATAAAGGAAAGTGAAGAAAAACAGAATAAAAATCTATCTATAGAAGGAAGAAAGTATACAACAACCTCTCTGTTGTTAAGCCTCCAATGTTGAATGAAATTAATTTATCATAGTTGGAATCACCCTTCTAAAATCCTTATAGTCAGCAATACGATTCCACTAGGTCAATTATATCCTTAAATGGCCATCTGAGTCAAATGATTTTATGAAATTTCATTTAAAGATACACTGGAAATCAGTATTTTATCTATATTGGGATCTTATATGGTCTGTAATATGCTTACACCACGTGTAATCCTCTAGTTATTTTTCATTCTATCATGACATGTATGTTGTTAATATCTTGTAACTTCACATCATTTAATGATTCTACATGATAAGTAAAATGTGATTTATGCACTGAAATGATAAGTTTGTCCTGTATCTTCAACTTTTTCCTTGGATGTTCTCCATTATTATTGTCAAAAATTGGTATCACACCGTGAGGGAAGATCACAGTGTGATGTGACATTTAGTTCCCAAATTCCCATTTTGTCCTTCGAATTTCTCTAAATTTCAATCCTCTACATGAATTTTCAAAACATTACTAATTGGAATATATATTAATTTATATCAATTAATATTACTTTAATTCAGATATAAAACCCCAACCAAATATTTATAAAATATAGAGTTATCATATATAATCTTTGTGAAATTCTCAAGATGAATCCCAAGCTGATATCCAAAAACATAAGCATGATATAAACTATTTATGAGATAAGTTCTATCTCATCGAGCTCACGGCCCAAACCATGTAAGCCAAACCACCCCATGAAATTATCAATGTAGTGAAGCTTACTAATAGGTTGTTTGGTTGTGTATAAAAGAAATATATATCAAAAACATAGAAATATTATTATGCAAATTATTTTCTTATGTAATAATGAAAGTATTTTCATCCTTTTTATTTCTACATTATGAATGTTTTTTATTTTATACAATAAAACCAAAATGGTATTTTGGTCAATATTAAAATTAAATTAAGGAATTTATTTTTATGAATTAATGGATTTTCAAAATAAATATTATGTTAGAAAAATATTAGTATTATACAGTGTATATCAATCCTAAATCATCATATAATTCCTATGAAGTCATGTTTAATTTTTATAAGGGTTCAAAAAATATTGTTTTCAAAAAACCAAAACATTATACATATATATCAATTGTTATTTTAAAATTTAAAATTAAAATATTTAGAAAGTTATATTGATAAAATAAATATTATTTTTGGTATCTGGCCATTTAAATTACACAATGGAGTATTTTTCATAACTTTTTTAGATAGTAATAATTTTGAGTTAATATTAAATATCATAAAAATATACAAGTTGTATTATGAAATCATAATGACCCATAAGTGAGGTACAAGATACTATAATTGGAACACATGACCAAATATATGTTTTCCCTTTAAATTAGTTTTTATTATTTTTTTATGTTATTAAATTTATAAATACTTTATGAACCCCAAAAAGCGATTAATATATTAAATGTTTTTAGAAACATTTTTGTAAGACTAAGACTCACTTCAAAATAAGATTAGGTATTATTTTATTCATTTCGGAAATTTGAAGGGTAAAACATCTAAATCCACTCCTATTTTTTAGAAACCATGGTCAAAAACTACTGGAGGGTTTTGGGTTTTGGATATTTTATTATATAGTTTCCAAAACCAATGTTTGAGAAATAATATTGAAATCCACACTCATTTCTTAAATAAACACACCCAGGCTCACATTTCTCTTCATCAAAAATCCCTGGATCACATCCTTAAACTTCCCTACCCTCTCTAGAGTCCTCATAGGGTTCCCTCAATCTCTCACTAAGCTCCTCCTCATAATTTGGAGTCACACACTCATGTAAGGGATCTCCAACTTGATTTTTTAATCCAAACCCTATTTAATGTTATCTTTTAATTATAATTTTTTTATTTAAGGATATGGTATACTATATACCCCATGTATTCCATTTTATATATAAAAATTTGTGCAACCTAATTCACTCTCATTTATACCTCCCATGAACCATTATGTACACCTGTTACCATGCCAGAATTTAGTAAGGTATCCTCAACTTCACTTTATTGTTCATGTTTATTTAAAATATTACAGATTATATTTTCAATTCGTAATGACGAAATATATATCACAATGTCTATATTACTTACCATTTATCTCCACATGAGTAGATACCATTTTCACTCTAATCAACCAATTTTATGAATTGCTATGTAAAATCATCATGCTGATGAGATTTCAACATGATTTTCCATGACAAAACAATTGTGTAGTGAATACCACATCCATTACATTAATGGGCGTGAAACATTTTAACATTACACATATTTGAATTTATAATTAAAATATTTTATTCAGTTATCCTTTATTTTTGAATTAAATATAATGATGATAGAATCCATGTTGTATTATCTATATGGAACACTAAAGCTTTTGAATGAAATCAATGTGATAGGTGAGCCCTAAATTATGTAGCTATCGATTGAATTTAGGAATTTATATAATCATGAGACATCATTTTGGGATTGGGAGTGAACCTAATTACACTATGTAAATTTTTCCATCATGTTTTCTCTATAGTTATCCTTAGATAGTGTTTATAATTCAATGTTATATATTTTTGAATGATTTTACATGTTTCCTTTTTGTTTTCATTCTATATCATTCCTTATTGTTCATGTTTATGATTATCACTCCTTTTTTACCCCAATGATATGTATATTGTATAAAATGTATAACATTCTTCATGTTATTCTATCTTCATTCCCTTTCAAGGATTTATAGCTCACTACATTCTTTTGTATGTCCCCTTGTAATCCCATTGAGTTTTAAGTAATACCACATTAAAGAGGATTTCAATAGATAATTTGTATTTACAATTTTAAGTTGTTATGTAATGTTCATAATTCTAAAATACACTAGACATCTTGATCTTCCAGGTCTTATTAACTGTAATATTATGTAATAAATCATGTATTAATGTTTGATAAAATTAAGGGTCATTATAATCCGCATGTATGATAATTATGTGATGCCACCTTATCCACTAAAATTGGATAATTGGTCCACCATTGGAGGCTCAATAAATAATCCACACACCTCCCCCCTCAATTTTTAATCTCAACATCACATTAACCAAGTGAAATCATCTTGACATGGGTATGTATTTTGTGTAAGCCCTGCATCATGTCTCATAGATGATCCATCTACCATGCAAGTTTCATTACTAAATGATGTTATCATGTATGGACTGGTCATGCCATATGAACTTTAACTAAATCATCTAACTACATGGGTTTGGATCTTGATATTCTAAATAGGGTACGTATGATTCCTTTGTGAGTTTCAATCCCATCAATGGGAAAATCATGGTGTTATGTCCCTGGGAAGAACCACTTGAATCTACCTGTGTGGGGAATTTTTATCTACTGGTAATCTCAGGTGTTATATCTTCCCTCATGGGGACATGCCTATCATATCAACCTCAACAGTGTGTTCTGATCCACATCTCCTGGATCTGAATCTATCATGAATTCAAATGGAATGATTACCCATAGTGGCCCCCCTAGGGACACAGCCCTTGAATCCACATCCATGATGAATTCATATCCGATGTTAAAATAATGGTATTCCCGACTTGGGAAAACCCTCTAGAATTATTCTCATTGGGGTGTTTTCTCCTTATGGTAATCTCATGGTGTTCCCAGTTAGGGACATACCTCCGAGATCTAGCTCCATGGGTCATTCTGATCGAATGGTAAATTAATGTTTTTTATTAGGGAAACATCCCATTGATCTGCCTCTATGGGGGAATTCTGGTATAATGATAAGTTAATGGAGTTCCCTCATAGGGAACACCCTCCTAGATCCACCTTCATGGGGTATTCTCATCCATCGGTAAACGACCTAGGTCTTACATCTTACCTCATAGGGACACCAACACCATACCTTCCTCCATGAGGATTTCTGATCCAACACATCAAATATTATTCCATAGTACTTTTTAATCCATCTATCATATGCCCACAACACATAAAACTTGTTCCCATATCGACAATTTTTTTATGTTGTGACCTATTTTATCTCCACATGATGTCCTGATCCATCTTCAAGTGATATAGATCTTGTATCCTACCCCAGAATACCTACCTAATTCAAAATATGAGAGCCCTTAGGTGAAAAATCCTTATAAAATGTACTCCCCAAGAATTAATTAACTAATGATCTACAAAGGTTTCATTTGGGTATTCCTATAAGATGTGTTATACAAGATTCCCTCCTAAGAGTTAGACCCATAGGTGAAAATGGTTCCCAATTCCCTGTCATTCCTTGTGATTCCCAATGTGATTGATCTCTTAATCGAAGGTTTCTGCCCTGGTAGATAGAAGTTGTGTAATTAACCAATGTTTAAAAAGTGATGGAACCATGAATTAGTTCCATAATCATGACATAAATTTATGAGGGAAACTTGGACTAGGAAATGAGATCCATAAAATAATCCCTTAAAGTAGGAACATTAAACCCATAACCCATTTTGATTAAGAATAATACATCACCATTGAATCTGATGATATCCACCGTTCTTTCTAAAGAGGGAATGTGTGGAAATTGACTTCCATCATACATTAATATAATCAAGGACCCTATTGAGAGAACTGGAAATGAAAATGTTTAACTTGATGTGAAAATATTCTCCTCAACATGGGGAATAGTAGCATTGAGGAATCAATAGATAATAATTTCACCATATTTAAAAATATGTCTCTAGGTCGCACCTTGAAAATTGATCACCCATCATGGAACTCAACATAATATTTGGATAATTACAAATTGGAAATCCGTGGTCGGTGACATTATTAGTGTGGATACCACTCCGTCATCGTATGATTAGATAATGATTAGTAATTGTGCATCTATTTCCTTATACCATGATAATGGTTGAACCCACATTCCTTTTAGGTCTCACAAAGCAGAGAATTAGCAACCCAGCACCCACAAATAATGGGGAGGGGAAATATGGATTTTGTGACCCCACAAAACTCCAATTGAACCACGTCTTCTTCCATGACTTTTGGTTCCATCTCCCATGCCCCATCTAACCCATGTTGATCATCTAGTGATTGGTGATTAACACCCTTCTGATCTGAAATGAAAATGATGGGGTCATTCCCATAATGGACATACCATGCTAGGATATGGGGGAATCAACACCTAACCAACACTACCACCCAAAAGTGCCACACTAGGGGAACCCCCATCACCCCCATCATATCAACGTTAAACATCTTTATGCATCAATCTAATAATAATCCTATTAATTGATACCTAAATAGTGGAGTTGGAGGATGATCGAGTCACCTCGACCTACCAAGAAGAGCTCCCACTGGGTAGCGTCAACACTAGAAAAAATTAATCTCTCAGGCTGAAGAATAGGTGGACATTACCGCAGATCCACTAGTACCGATCGAAAGCACCAGACAAACACGACAAAGGTAGGATCAGGATGCTTCCCAATAAGGGGAATATTCAAAAACTCTAATGGACCCTTCCACCAAAAACACATCTCCCCATATTTCTACAAATGAATAACTTGGATCCTACATTCCTTAATTGGTATTGAGACCCTAGACACCTAATTGGCAGGAATACAAGACAATATTTATCACATGAGACACTAATATCCATTATTGGACAACCACTGATGAGAAAAATCAGTTTAGAGGTCCTACTTGTACTATCATCTAAAAAAGGTGTAGCCTCACTACTCTTTTATGTACCAACACATCTGCCCTCCATGTGTCATTCACAGCTGAAGTGGAGGTCCTCCCCGCTCCAGCTCAAACTCAGCTAGAGACCACCCCTACTTCAGCGATGGATCTAGAAAAGGTCCTACCCAATATCAACATGGAGGTCCTCCATGTGTTCCTAACATACAAATATGTGTCCCTCCTACATCATATACAATCAGAGTGGTGGTCCTCCCCAATATTTGGAAAACTAGTACGGTGGTCCTCCAAATAGTCATGGTTACCAACATAGAGGTCCTATGTGTGTTCCTACCAAATAGAGTGGAATTTCTCCCCACTCATTCAGAAGTCAATGCAGAGTTCATCCCCAATTCAAGAATATCAGTTATGGAGACCATCCCCTTAACAAAAAAAAGGCAGAGACCCTACCTGCACTACTACACACAAGCCTTGAGATCCTCCCCATTCAATAGGGGAACCTTTCCCTAATGAACCATACCGTGTAATAAGGGAGAACACTCGCTGCTAAAAGGGAAATTCTTGTAAATTTCTTTTTATTATTGTACATATTGATGTTTCAATATCCAATGGTATAGAAGACTTGATCATGGATTATTCACACTAGTCATCAATGTCTCAGGAATGATCCCAATAGTAGAAGTTCTTCATCCAGAATGTTGAGTTCCATAGGCATAGATCATGATGTAGGTGCATGTCACTGCAGAATGTTCATACCCATTTATAGGCGCTCACAGTGTATCTATACCCATTAACACCAGTTTCCCAACTATCATAATTTACACAATACATATGAGTGTTTTTATGGTCTAAAACACCTCCTTTATATGGTGAGCACCCCGTTGAGCCATAGATGAGCATATACACCATGCACTTGAGAGATTCGTAAATAGTCATCCATAAATGGATGTGATGAAGTAGTTTGTGCCACTCCCATCCAACATCCCACCACTAAACTAATCGTTGATAGCTTCAGTGGATCCTTTACTAGTCAAATCTCCATTTAATCTATCTACATCAATGACACAACCTATCTCAGACATTTCCAATTGAACTCTAGGTCCACCAACAAGAGTTCCCTTCCTCTAAGAAATATGACATGTGGGAGTTTCTGGCCCTGACCATCTTTCAATGGTGTCTTGGCTTCAGGAAACTCCAAATATCAACATCTTGGATATCCTAACTGAGTATCAAGCTATGTATTTATGCAAGCTCATATGGGTGATGTCTCACCGCCCCTATGATCGTTAGTTGACCTATGATGTATGATAGGGGATCCTTGATGAAGCTAACTAATAGTTTCAAATTTTGGAAAAGTTATAACACCCAATTGATATCTTCCCTAATACATATGAAAAATAACAACCCCTCTAAAATAGATGTTTCATGCACCTCGGAGATCAGGGGTTGGTGACAGTACACTAATCTCCACTTCAGCACTATCTTGTTAAAGCCTTACATACCCATCAATAATGAGGGTCCCCCTATGGTAACCATTATGGTAAACATGGTTATCCCCAAGTAGAATTAAGATTTGATGAATTAAATAATAAATGAAGGCGTTGATATGGATGATCCACTTTAAGGGGTAGGATAGTACCATGCGAAACATATGATAGTTGTACTCACCTTTCAATACAGCCAGGCACTCAGCTGAGGGGTCCCTCTAAAGAGGATCCATTACATGCCTATCAAATCATCCACAATAGAAAAGTGAATTTTTTTCCACTAATCTATATGAATTTGTGAGGTCAATAGAGTAAGAACCTACGATATCCCCATTTCTTCAACTAATAAAAAATAATAAAAGGATCAATAATGATCTCATGATTGATCAGCACCCAGATTTCTATGCCACGTGATGGGACCCCATTTACCCACCAGCAAGGATGTATATTCTACTTGGAAATCTACCCCTAGTCGAGATAGATAACCATGTGCATCTTTATAGCGAATAGGCTGAGGTATAAGGAATGTGAACGATATAGGAGCTGCCAAACCCACCCATGAAATGTAATTTCCATCATTGGGATAAGAGTTGTGCCCCTCAACAATATGATGTTCCTACTTATTGAGTTGAGGAGAATTTCAATGCATTAGTGTTCAGGATCCCCTGTTAAGATAGGGACCCTTCCTAATATGATTTTATTTTCACCCTCACCGCTCTCCATGAGGTCCTAGAGACTTTACAGGTGGTGATCCCACCTGATGGAAGGTTCTAACCAACATCGGTGGAACGCATGGAAGCACCACCTTAGTTTTGGAATCCTAGATTGACCCCCATTTAATTTGATGACTGAACCACTACAGCACTTGGACCACTTCTTCTCAAAGTCCAGGCCCATCTTGGGAACTATAGAGATGTAAGTGGCCATCATGCTTTAGTGTTACATCCAAAAAATTTAAGGACCTTTGTTTATCTAACAAATCCATTTACCAATACTTTCTAATAATTATTGGGAATATCTTCTTAGATAGCTACATAACCAGTTTATCTCCACCATGTGAAACACATTTATTTTCGACCTCTTCATGTTCAATAAAACAACATATTAGAGAGTTATAGATTTCTTCACTAGGAAAAACATGCTGCTGACATTTAGGATGCTGATAATGTTGTTCATGGGGAATTTCAAGATGGATATGATCTATACCTTCATCCCCTAGACCATTATATGTGGATTTCATGTGTTTTCTCATAATGTCTAATGTTTTGAAGAACCATTTAAATATGAAAAATATCCACACATGTTGCCTATTCTATCTCCAATGAGTAGTTTTTCTAGTGAATAAATTTCTTCCACCATATATGAGGAGTCCCTCATGTCATTAGAGTTGTTTTCTCCCTTGAAAAAGGAGACACTCTATGTGTATCCATGTCAAGAGTAGCCTCTCCTAGAATAGACTTGTTAGGAATTGTCGTTCTATGTGTAGCTTCTTAGATGAGAAAACACATCTCCAACACTTCACCAAGGCGATCCTCCCACAAAAGCATTCATAGATAGAAGGAAATGCACATATTCATTCAAGGATGTAAATGACTCATGATATTTCATCTGGGCCTTGATAAAGTTGATTTTATGCTTCCAATGTAAAGGTGGCCCCTATAATCCTAATTCACTGACTATCCAGATCATTTTTCAAAACATAGGACTCTCATACATACCATCAAATAATGTTGTCTATTCAAGGATTGTCTCCAAGGACAATTGGATTCAGATTAGGTCAATCTAGGTGATGTCAAAATATTCGAAACACATATCTCCACTAATCCCAGTAGCGACATCAATGGTAATCCTAAGACCAATGTAGGTACATATGGGGTTATCTCAAGCCTACCAGGTTGTGAATGTCTTTTTGGTTATCCTTAACATAAAATTTTCTAGGATTTTGTTTATTACAAAAATTACAAATCTAATGAAAATATAATACTCTCATTTCATAGGTTATATGATTACTTTTTTGAATTATTTATTATGAAATTTCAAGATTAATGACATGACTCATGATTATGATTTCTGATATGAAGGTCCTGGACATTTAACCTTAAAATCAATTCCGATAAACTTAATTTTATATTACACTTATGTGATCATATATATATATATATATATATCGTATGTTTTCACAACCCCTCCCCACAGAGTGTACCCATCTTAGGCCAGAAATGGGAAATGATAGAGAGTTACACTTGAGTCCAGCCTATAGTAGGCCCCATGTTGGTCAATAACACTAAGGGTATAATGAAAACATACATGATAGGTATTATCATATAATAGAACACATCTGAAAGGGTGATAATTGATATACAACAACTGAATCCTTCTTATATTATAATATAATAGAAAATCCTAAGTGAACATATGAAATGTAAATAATGAACTACTAAAAATGACAGGAATGATATATGTAACAAAAGAAAGCTAAGTAAAACAACAACCTCAATGCCTAAACTGCTCCTCCATATCCATATGAATGTCATAACCTTCTAGATATCCATACATCTCAAACTAACATGAAAAATAGTATATACAGATAGCTAGGGTGGGAATATATGTATACTCAGTGGGATCCTCCTCGGAGCCTCTCATGCAAGAGATAAAAAATCATGCTAAATCACAGTCAACAACTGGTGAAACAAACTCATCACTTAATCATGTATACCATGGTCCCAGCCTCACCATGGATACACTCACCAATTACCACATACAAGAGTATATAATACCATAATGAAACTCAAGGGTACCTCTCTACCACATCCCTAATGTTTTTAAGAATTTCCCCAACGTCGCATGTCCAAAAAATATCTCCCCAAAGGTATGTCATCCTGAAAACACATAGGTTGGGTATCATAACATGCACCTCATGCAACAAACCACCATATCCACATAACCAAATTTAACCAGGTAGTTTCTTGGAGCCACTAGAGATTGTATGACATTCATCATACATCGAGTATTATACATGAAGACATCACTATCCATACACTGATTAAGGGACCTCAATCCACCACAAACCATACACGTTATACCTATAGTAGTACTTAGGAATCTATATCCAAAATACATGTGTGTAAAATAACTACACTCCATTATAGCCCACTAAAAACATATATTGGTAAAACTAACTATACTGCAAACTATCATAATTTACCACCAAAAGATGATATTAGTGCCAGAGGGGGTAGTCATCAATCCATCCTTCCACCAGAATTTTGGGGACCCCCCAGGTCATAGAATCATCGGGTTTTCAGTTTCTCTATTTGATAGTGTGGACAATCATATATAAATACGAATCTTACAAGACATAATATATCTCAAAACCACACTGTGGTCATAAACTAGTTACAAATTGAACTCCTACTAAAGTCTATCAGACTCTCAGTGACCACTAATAAGAACAAATTTACTATATGTTCACAAACATTTAAAGAGCTACAATAAATTATATTATTCCAATTTATGAGTTTCAATTTAGATTAAATTATTCTTTAACCATTAATTAATCATTAACAATTTCAAAATTAAATTTCATTACCATTACAAGAAGAATCCATGGACTTCATTCATAAGAAATTGAGTGCATGGCTTCTCAGAATTATAAATTTACCATTGCATCCTAGCATGCTCCAACCCCATGGGTTTAAAATTTATTGAATTATTATAATTATTACATTCAATATTTCCAGGTACTCTAGGAAAACATCATATGATGCCAAACAAATCAAGAAACCAATAAAATTTTTCCACCATAAATAGTGTGGAAAATAATGAAGATAAAAAAATAACTATCATACAAATTATAGATTCAAAAAAGAAAAAATCATTCATATGGATGGTTAATCCCAAATTCAACCCATTCCATCTTCTTTGGTTTCCTCTACAAAATCCACACTCATAAACGGTTGCATTTCACTACTCGAAGAATCTATTTCCATAACAACCAGGAATCCATTACCATATAACACAATAGCCCTCAGTTCTCAACCATCCCATGCACACTCCGCATCCAGTCCTCCCTTCTCCAGATACAACAATACCCCTCCATTCTCATCCATCCCAGGCTCACATAACATCTGGACCACCCTACCCCACAAACCACAACAACCCTCCATGGTCAACCATCCCACACTCACATCACATCATAATCAGTTGGAAACATACATAAGAATTGGGCTCTTGGACCTAAAAAAGAATTTATCCTTCACACACATTGAACTCTCATAGATCCAAAGCACATGGAACTTGGCCATTACAAGCATAAAGGAATCCCAAGCCCTACAAATGAATTATATTTTATCAAAAAAAAATTCTCATTCCATTTTGAATTAAATAATTATTTATCATAGGTACCAACTTTATGCATCCTAAGAAAAAAATTATCACAACTATGACCACATAATTAAATTATTCATTTTACATGCCATTAATTACTTTAACAATAGAAATCAACATACTTTATGATCATTAAACAATTCAATTGAACATACATACTTTCATCAATTTTATTTGCTTCAAATTACCACAAAAACAACTACATTCATTAGTCTTCCCACCTTAATCAATGAACTAGTTAATTATCAATTAATTTCAGCTTTATATTCATTACCAATGTCACATGATAATACAAGGATAAAAATAACATCAAAGAATCTACATTATCTAGAAAATCAAGAGGAATACTGTTATCATGGTTCAAAACCACAACATCACCATGATATTAATACCAATTCTATAATCTAATTTATGTAATTAATTAGGTTAATTTAATTATGATCCCATGGGATAAGTCATTGTAACTCAATGATTTCATGTAAATAAACTATTAGTCAATTAATCTCCTACCACAATGTGTTTTAAATGTTTTTCAAATGAGAAAAACTAATAAAAATGATCTCAGATCACCCCTCCCTTAACTACTGCATCCATCCAAGGATTTCACGGAATAAGCACACCCAAAAATGAAAGAAAACACACCTTGGATAAATACAGGTCACCATAGATCAAAGATTGAAGCCCAATGGTCAATTCCTGTTAAAGGGATCACCAAAATGCCCCAGAAGAGTGATGATGGATGCCTAGAATGGGAGTGAGATCGACCATAGGGAATTGATATAAACCCAAGTGGTTGAATCATTATTAAAAATATAGTCGTGGGGAATTAAATGACAGGTAATCCCCTTTTATGTGTGTAATCCTCCGGATTTAGTTTCTTCTAAAAAACTAATAACGTTTTAAATTTTATATAATTTTATAACACTAATATATTACATGTCATGAAACCCTATTTCACATCATGTAACTTTTAATGACATGAAATCCACCCCAACATTAATCTATTATCTTCCAAACTCATATATACTTCCTTCAAACATCCATCGAGCACCTCGGTCTTCAGAACAAGAATAAGGATCAATCCATGCGGACCAAGCCCATACATGTTATACCTCTCAAACATTCTCATCCTCGATAATCAAAATCCAAAAAAGATAGGAAATAGAAAACCATTCATCTAAACAACCACCCCATGAGACACCTCCAAAAATCTATCACCACTATAAGAGCTCAACCTCCCCCATCCGATCAATCGGTGAATGAAATTGTGAGTAGATGAACTCCATATCATTTTTTCTCCACATATATCAGGATATTATTACAATACAAACTTAGTAATCTAAACACATAACGAACACATCTTACCCCACATGTCTTCACCTCCCATGGAATGAGGGTAAGACACACCAAGTAAGAAGAGAGTGAGAGAGAGAGTCATCTCATAAACCATAAGAAGGTATATAACATAAAAATGAATAGAATTACTAGGGAATAACTAAACATAGGACATCTATCATTACTGGGAGTATATCTATGGACCATGTTCCCATGTAGTCTACTCCATGACATCGTGCCACCACAATACATGAACCAAGGAGATATCAGAATAGCAAAACCCCTTCTTCTGGATGTCTAGGATCCTTATAGGCATCTCATCTATAATCTCAACAACTCCGACATAGATCTCAACACAATCGGTATTCTGGGATTATTTATTAAAATGTTGATAGAGTTGAGACATGTGTAAAACATCATGTATACAGATTATCTGTGGAGGAAGCGTTATCTGATACGCCAAAGTTCAAATAGAATCTAACACCTCAGAAGGCCAGACTAGCTAGGGAGAAATCTTACTCTGATGACCAAACCATTGCTTCCTACGATGGGGAGTCACCTTCATGAACACATTCTCCCTAATATTGAACATTAGAGGTCTCCTCCTATGATAGACATTAGTTTTTTGAAGATCCAATGATACCTTCAACATTTTGTGAATTACATGTACCATGTATGTTGAAATTTAAAATAGTTACTGGCCAAGAATTGTTGACTCTCTGACCCCAGTCTAGCACAGTGTAAGACAGAAAGGTCAGACAAACAAGGATTACAATTCTTCCACAACTATGGTGTATTGGAAACTATTGTTGAAAGAGAACTATAAAAAAGGAATATTCCTCATACAGGAACAACCAAAATCTGGGACACAAGAGCACAACATGTCTTTAATATTATGGATTGCCTACTCTATCAGACCATCCATTTTTGAAAAAAAGTAGTTCTAATGCATAGTTGAGAACCAAAATCATGCTAGATAACTCTCTAAATACTAAAGTAAAACATGTATCTTTATCATAAATGGTCATCCTTAAGACCACATGGAGTCTCGCTACCTCCTCTAGATACTGCCTCGACAAAACCACCAGTGAGCATGACTCCTTGACTGCTATAATGTGTGATGATTTTCAAAAATATCCACTATCACCCATATAGTGGCATTGCCTCCCTATGATCAAGTTAAAATGGTAACAAATTCCAACGATATGTCCTCCCACTTAAAATTAGGAACATCTAAAGGCTGGAGAAACCACCAAGAACACATTGTTCATCCTTTAACTTCTAGAGGACTATGCATCGAGACACCAACTTTGAAACTAAATGGTTAAACCCTGGCCCCCTAAAACGACCTCTCAAATATTAATACATCATTATAATTCCAATATTTATACCAATTTCTTACCATTGAACTCTCTATAAACCATCTCACACTTCACCGAAGGAACACAAATCCCTCACCGAAACAACACCTGGTATTGTTCATTCGTAGACCAACCATCAGAGGAATTTCCAAAAAATACTCTCTTTCTCCAAACCATAATATTAAAATCCCCAATTGGGACTCTTATACCTATTGCAGTTGATATGACTTCACCCTCATTTGAAAAAGGAAACCTCTTTCTCCCAACATCTCCAATATCTTTAAGTAATTCTAAATGTTCTTCCATCACTCTTCAGGAATCACGAGATTCAGACATTGCATCACGAGGTGACTTTTTCTCACTACATCAGTGATATCATTAAATTTTTAATGGATTATATACAATCACGGTGTCATAATTGTATACGAACATCATCCACTGACACTGACACAATTTCAAGTCACATTGAGAGAAAACATACCTTAGGCTCTTATTATCAGTGAAGACCACAAAACACACACCGATGAGGTATGTATCCACAAAAACAAGGAAAATACTACTAATACCAACTCAATATCATTTGTTTTATAGTTATGATAATGGGGAACTAACTGTTGATACCCATAAGAATTGATCAATCTTTGAGTCATCGGAACACAGCCCAACCCAAGATGTGGAGCATCATAGAAAACCTCAAACCCAACTCCTTCTGCTAGCTGAAAAAGAACTCGATCACATATAAACTTATACTTATGATACTAAAATGAATTCTAACACTAATCAATCCTCAATGACACATGATACTCTATATTCAATTCTATCAATAGAGAAAAGAAAACAGAAATGTCAGTGGCAAATCTCCTATAAAAGCCTGGAGACCAAGGAAACTTCACACTACTCCCTCAGTATTGGGTCTAACCAAGATACAAATAGTAATTTAATTGATGGATCCAGATCTTATCCATTTTACGATACAACATTATATAATAAATGAAATCCCTATCCCAAAACACTCACTTCAGAAACAATTCAAAAAACTTCTCATAGAGGAGAACTACTAAAACAGCAAGCAGATTCACTGCATGATCATCCCCAAATTTTGAGTAAATATGTATTTCATAAATTGAAACCATGAAAATAATATCCATGAAATTCTAGATAACAACATTAAATGACCCCATAATTACAACTGTAGCATTTCTTACACCGAAAGGAATCATAACAAACTTCTAATTCCCATGCTGATAACAGAAACAAGTATTAATGATATCACAATCATTCACACACATCTCATGATATCCAAACAACAAATCAATATTATATAATGTAATTTCACAGTTCAGTTGATCTAATAAATCATAAATCTATAGAATAGTATTGATGTTCATCTCTGTCACATGGTTAAAGAAAATATAATCGATACACAATGTCAATAATTCATCATCTATCTTTACGAAAAAACTGGTGCACCCCATGGTGACATACTTATCCAAACAAAACCACCCCGTAATACTCTATAGAGCTCTATATGCATCTATCAAAACTCATATGGCGTCCTCATATATATTAATATCAATATATGATACATTCATGGCTATAGTTCGATCTTGAACTCAATCTCTCATCAAGGGGGTAGCGACACAAACTCCTCTGGAAATACATCATTGTACTCTCCCATGACCCCCGAAAACATCGAATACTGAACAATAAAATAACTTTGCATCATATAATTCATCAAGAATGATTGGGAAAAAACATTCTATTGACCCATCTAAGGACCTCATTCCCTAAAAAATACTTATGGATCTCCGTCAGTGTTAAAGAACCCAACATATATGTTAAGGAAATCCCTAGTACCCTGCATTGAATATAATAAATTCATTGTGAGGATTATGTTATAAGGATATATTTATAAGATATTAAATCTACCCAATATATGTGCTAACCAATCATGAGCTCATAATTGGTATGTACATAGAACATGCTAGCTTAACCAACAATTGGTATAGTGAATAGAAATGGAATTATAATTATCTCTACCTCAATGTAAAAAACATAGACATTAGAAGTTTTAATGATGGAGTGAGTCACTCCTATATCAAACAAGGAATGTACCCATGTAGAGAAAAAGAAAATTGTACCTCAAACAGAATCATCCTCACATGGTGTAGGAAACTATATAGAATGAGGATAACCACGACCTGCTCCACAGCCACTCTGACACTAATGAAAACCCCCTCCTTGGTTGTGCTCTACTATCTAGGTATGGGGAGCATCTAAATGATTTTCATTGACTGCCCCATATACTCTTTGGTGATCCACAACTAGAGTATCATGCTACTGCTTTCTCTGCTGGAATTGCCTAAGTAGAGGTACCTGAAGTGGAAAATTGGCACACACAGGATGAAAAGGAAGGCTAGTCACTCTTGCTACTAATGACCTTTAACTACACAAATAAACATGATTCTTATCCATTGGCATTGGACTGAGAGACACTGCCCTTGGAGAAATAATACATTGAGGTCTGGAACCTACCCTTTGCTGATTTAAATCTCTTTCATCCTAAAAACAAGGAACCCAAGACCACAACTCTACTTGGTACGGAATCCTGAAGACACCACTCAAAGGGAAATTTGATTCTGACTAACATCCTCTCGATGAAATCATCCTTCACCTTCATCTTGAGATATATCTTCATCATAAACAAGGTGACCTTGTGCTAGATCATTGGATGAAAAGAATCTTAAAAATTCCTCATCCAGGATTTCATATATGGAAATAGTTCAGAAGCATATCATAGAAGATTCTGAAAATATATTTGAAACTCCCGCACATTGGAGCTGCACTACCGAACTGTAATAAGCTCCTAGTGAATGGCCACCATCATATTTGTTTAATGAAACTCGGTTACTATCATTTATTGAAACTACTCCCCCATGAATGTTGACTCTTCATGGTCTCCGAAGAATAAAAACGAACAATTCCTCACTACCCCACAAAACATCATCACAACCATTGACATTAAATGCTCCTCTCGATCAAGGATCAAACTAAATGTTACCTCATACACCTCCAACTATTCTTGCATTATGGAATCTATAATAGAGCCCCCATACTTCTATAGACTCCAGTTCTAAATCTCTCAGAGTTCCCTCCTCCAAGTTTCATCATTTCCAACCTCCACTCTCTGGTGATTGGCTACCTCAACATGTTGTCTAACTTATGCATGAACCAAATTAGGATGTCGATCCGAAGACATAATTACAAAAGAAAAAAAATTAGAGTTCTTAATACTATAATATGGATGACAATTTAATTATTTAATTATTTTATTTTATTCAATTTATAATTACATATCCACTGGTCTAACTATTCAGTCATAGGTGAAAAAAATAATGATGGATGATCATTTCCTATATCTCTACCCTTTAATCTGTATCAAATTGTTCAGTAGCCACTGTATGATTAATGAAACATTCATCAAATAAAAGGGGGAAGAAAATAATAGTGTATGATTTGATGTCCCATGTTTATAGCACTAGCTAAAATTAGATGACAATGTTTACATATAAACCCATGCAACATCACTTATGACTAACTCCAATCTCTAGACTATCCCTCAACAAGATCTCTGATACCAGTCTGACCCAGCCCCTCCCAAAAAGTGTACAGACTCTGGGATGTGAATGGGAGAGGAGAGATGGTGACACTAGAGTCCCACATCCATTAGCCTCTGGTTTGGAAACTAGAACCGAGGGTATAATAAACACACAGATGAGTTGCATTACCCTATAAGAGAACACATCAGAAATAGAGAGATAAGACAGAAACCAAAAAAATACTTCTTAGATTCCAATATAAAATATAATTCATTGTGCACATATGTAATGTCAAGCATGAACTACTACAACTAAAAGGAAAACAACAAGTACCAAAATAATGTTAATTTCGGTAGTAACCATGAAGCCCAAACAACTCTGGGAAAACCAACAAGCTAGTAGTAACCAGCCATATATCCAACATACTACATCTAACCTTAAAAATAGCTTATATATAAATGTAGGGTTAGAATAACAGTATAATCAATATATATCTTCCCCAATTCCTATCATGAAAAATATAAAGAAATTTTGCTGAAGAAAAGTGAACAACAATTTAATCTAAATCTTCACCAAAACATGTATACTGAGTTCTTAGCCTCTCCATTGATACTATCACCAAGAATATCAAATAAGATTATATAGTATAATAATACTTTTATGGTTACTATGCTACCAATTCCCTATTGGTTTTTCACATTTCCCTAGCGTTTCCCTCCATAAGCGTATATCTCCAAAAGTAAACAATCCCAAAACACCTGGTATGGGAACCAAAACATTCACCCTATGAAATAAACCACCACATCAATGTAATATAATGTAAACCGGTAGTTTTAGGGTGCCACCACAACCCATATAATTTTCATCACACATCGGGTATTATACCTCAAGCCATCACAGCCCATACATTGAGGAGGAACATCAATCCATCACAACCCATACATGTTATACGTACAGTAGTCCTTAGGAATGTAGGTCTAGAACAAATCTGTTTAAAATAAATGAAATCTTTTAGTTACCTCTACACACATATGTGGGGAAATATCACTGCCTTTCATTCCATAACAAGTAACTATCAAGGTAATATAGAAGGGCCAAATAGGGTAGTTAGCCATTCATACCCCCACTGAGATGTTAGTGAAAACACCTATATGACTCAAAATACATGTGAGGTCATTTTCCATAACCAAAAGGGTAGAGTATAATATAGAAACACAAAATAGTACATGACATTATATATCTCACAAACACACTATGGACAAAACCTAGTCTCAGACCCAACTGCTTCTAACTTCCCTGGGACATTCGGCAACCACTGCTAAGACCAATTATTCTATAAGTAGACAACCATTTAAGGAGATATATTAAATTACATTATTGTTTTTCATTTGTTTCACATAATTTTTATTAGTTATTTATCCATTATTTAACCATAAAAAATTTCCAAATTTCATTTTATTACCTTTATAATTAGGATCCATGCCCTCTGGGATTAAGGAAATCAGTCTGCAACTTCATAGAATTATAACGTCAACATTGAATCCAAAAACGTTTCAATCTATTGGGTTTAACATTTATTATTTTATTTGAATTATTACAGTACATATTTCAAGGTACTCTTGAAAACAAAATCCTGACCAACCAAACAAAATATAGAACCAAGAACAACTATCTAACTTATGCAGTTGAAAAAACAATGAAGATAAACAACAAAATGACCATCTAACAAAAAAATAGATTCAAATAAGCATATTTCTATAATATCATTTTATATTCCTAGAATTAACCCATTATATAATCTTTTATGTTATACCTGACACCCACATGCATATATTAATTCATCTCACAACTCTCGGCATGGACTACTACCATATGAACTATCCCTCCTGCCAAATATGCGACAACAACACTCAAGGATCATAGATACTAGGATCACACCACATTAGAGCATCCATACTCCACATACCTCAATATCCCTCAAGGATCATGACACATTAAAGCCTCCCTAACCCACACACCACAACATCCTTATAGGATCAGCCATCCCAAGCTCACATCACATCATGAGAATCATGAAACAGACAATGAAACTAGGCCCTTGTCCCTAAAAAATACATTCATTCTTCACACACAACTCTCTCTCATGGCTCCAAAGCACACGGAACATAGCCTTCACAAGAAAATAGGAAACTCAATCCCTACAAAGGTATCATAGTTTATTACAAAACCAGTTTTTATTCCATCTTGAATTAACTATTTCATTATAATTGATTCCAATAATGAGAATCCTATGTAAGAAGCTATCCTAGCTATCAAAAATTAAGTAAAAAATTAATTTACCATTCCATTAATTCCATTATCAACAAGAATCAATAGGAGTTTGGTTCATCCACAAATTCAATTGAACATTCATACTGGCATCAATTTGATTATCATCAAAGTACCACAAAAACTACCAGATTCATTAAACATGACTCCTTATAATTTTATAAAATTAATTATCAATTAAATAAATATTATTTAATTTAAAAATTTCAAATATTAATCCAAGCATATCAAGGACAACATATATACCACACTATATTGAAATTCAAGAGGCAAATTATTATTGTGGTATAAAATAAAAACATTTACATATGATTGATACAAATTACTTAATCTTGTATGAGTAATTAATTTGGTCAATTTTATAGTGATACAAGTGGAAAATAAATTTTACTCAATGTTTTCATGTAAATAAAAAGTGATGAAAAAAATCCCCTACATTAATAGTCATCAAAATTCTATGCATGAGAACAAACCACACAATGGATTTATGATCACCCCTCTTGCAAGAACAACATCCATACAAGGATTCTACGAAACACCCACACACAAAAACCAATAAAATCCCCATTATAAACATGGGATATCATTCTATATGACATGGTAATGATCAAAGGGTAAAAATAGGTCAATGTAGAAGAAATCATGGTGAAAGTAAAGAAATCACACCTTGGATCTACCCAGGGTCACCATAGATTGAAGATGGAAGCCTGGTGATGATTCTCATCAAAGGGATCTCTAAAATGCTGATAAAGAAGAAAGATGGATGCCTAAAATGGGAGAGAGATCCAATAACTATATGGTTTAGAGAAAAAATCAAGTTGCTGAATTATCATAAAACATATAGTAGATTGTAATTACACAACATGTAATTCCGTTTCACATCATGTAATCATCAAGGTTCAGTTTCCACAAAAAAACACATCGACTTTTATTATTTATTTATTTTTATCTAAAACATATGTATTAAAATTAATAAGACCCTATATCAAATTATTTATCTTTTTAGGACTTTAAATACATCATTTCTTCAAGATCGTAGCATATGATCTCCTTCAGGATTCCTGTAAGCCTCCTCTGAGAACCTCGGTCATCAGAAATGCACAAAGGGTTGATCTAGGATGATATATGAACATAGATATGTTTACTGTCAATGGAAATTTGAGTTTAAACATTATTATATTTCATTTACCATGTTATTAAAATAGGTTCTCTTTATGATATCACTATGAAGGGTTCATGTTATTATGAACCTAGTTGGATAATATGTAGATATTTTATGAACCAGTTGTCTATGTGTCCAAGATTACAATGGATGTATATCTATAAAATCATCTTGTGGATCATTATGTTATGTGACTATTATTAATATATTTTTATTTTATATGTATGTATTCAAATTATGAGTCTTTATAAAAAAGAACTAGTGATTTATAATTACATTTAATGTAACATCCTAACCTTGTGTCGACGTTCGTCACCATATAAATTTTGTTTAAACATACTTTTGTTATAAATAATACTTTATTTCTCAGGTGTATGGGATATTTTGCGGGTTTCATTGGGGTTTCAAACACGAATGGAGAAGGATGGAGTCAAAATAGTATATAATGCATAGTTGGAACAGGGTTAGTACTAACCGTACACCTAGCTAGGGAGAACCATATGGTCATACCTATTATTTTATAGAGTCTACAATATGATCATTATATGGTTTTCCAAATTTTGAGGGTGCTCCTAGGAGGTCATATGGCTTGGTCCTTCTAATAAATAGGGATTGTAATGGTTGTCACATGGTTTAACAAACCTTGTGTCCAAACCATTCAACCCTTGAAAATTGTTGAATTATAGTTTTGTCTCTTGAGATTTAACTGTTCTAAATGAAATTTCTGCTCAATTCCACCTCGAATATCTTGGGTGATGATAAAAAAATACCTAGACATCCATGGTATGATTTAATTCAATTATTTCTCCTTTTTAGAGCTTTTTGGTGAAAATTAAAGATTTATTTAAGTCTTATAGTTTGTTTCCATCAACTTTATAGAAGAGGCTTGGTGTGTGGATTATTATCCTTATGAATCCCTAACCCCAATTTTTATATAAGATTCTTATATGGGGATTAGATTTTATTTGAGTCAGAATCATGGGATAATTTTATGTAAGAACATTAATATGAGATTTAGGAATGTGGTATTTATTATTTTTCTCATAGTCTTAGTGTTTTATATGTTTGTGTGTTTGTGTTACTTTAATACATTTCATTGTTAGGTGTTATTGAGTACTGAGAATGGGATTGTGGATTGTATTGAGGTGTGAAACCCTTTAGGGACAACCTTGGGTCCATTGGTGTTTGAGACTCTACCTAGGGAAACCCTTGGGGTATGCCAAACCATTTAGGATTGTGGAATAATTTCGTAAACATTGAAGTATTAAAATTGGTAAATTGAACAGGTTGTTAATTTTAAATGGGTGTGTTGTAAAGATTAATTAAATTATTGAAATGTGAAAATGGTATCATTGAGGTAATTTTTTCTAGTATTATGAAATTGATAAAATGTTTTGTTTTTTAATTTGATTCGGTTATGGTTTCTAATAAATGAAAATCACATTTTGTAATTGGGTGATTTTTTAGAAGGAGGAATTGACCTCTACGTGTTTTGAAAAGGGATATTTCACAATATATTATAATGATTATTTAATATTAGGTCATGGATACCCTTGTAAAAGTTATTCAATGGACCCTTTTGTGATTTTAAATGGAAATGATGACCTTGGGGCATGATTGAGTTTTCAAAGAGGAAGGCCCATGTTTTAATGTGTGGATTCAATATGAATTCAAATGTGTAATTTTAAGTGTATTTTAGACATGATTTAATTTTACTAGTCTGTTGAGAGTATAGTAAATGAAATGTTATAAGGGTTAGTGAGATAGAACCCATGATTATTATGATAGAATGTTTACATGGTTATGAAATGAACTAAATCATGAATGTTATTAGTTGATAACATAACATAAGGGGGAGTTTCGTATATTGGTATATGTGTTAATGGGTTATGGATTTTATGTGGGATATGTATAATGAGTTGTGGTCGTAAATGATAAATTTGTGTAAAGGTTATTGTTTGTGTTTAGTAAATGTGTTATAGATAATTATTCATTTTCACATGGCATAGCGGTATGTGGGGTAATTACATGAGGGTCTACGCCCACTAGTCAGGTAGAAATGAGACTCTAAACCCCTACCCAATATTGCACTTGTTAGGAATTCACACTAAGGATCTATTCCGATAAATATTACTTTGATGAGACTACCTAGACTAAGGATCCAAGGTATGTGTTGTGTAATATATGGTATAGATGTTAGACTAAGGTTATATGCTTCCCTGCGTATAGACATGGTGTAGTATGGGATGTCTCACTGAGTCTCTATGATTCCCAAACACAAGGACATGGCTTGATTAACAGAATGAGACTCTAGGTATTTTTATGAAATTATTATTAGTGAAATTTATTATTATTAAAAGTGTATAATCCCTTATTACATGGATTAGGTGTCCATTATAAATGGACCTATTTCAATTAGATTTTATCCCCTTGAGAATATAATGAATATTTTTTTTCAATTTCATAAACATGAGACAAGTTTTTTGTTTTTTTTATTTGTGAAATTTTCTTATATACATACTCTGCTATATATTTAGGTTTTTGATTTAGGAAATGTTTATGGGAGCCTAATGAGTTGTAATCACACCCTACTTAGGATGCCATGTCACATGGGTACCAGATAATATGCAACTTTTTTTCTGATATAGGATCAGGATAGGGACATGATGTTTTTTTTCATAGGATGACGGTTTGGAGTAAGGGATGTTTGGACCGGTTTGGGAATCGGGTTAATTTTTTTGGATGTTTGGTAATTGGGTTTTGGATTTCATTTGTTTGACTATATGACATATATATATTACATATCATTGTTGTATCATGAGTTCCTTTTTTATTTTTTCATTTTTCAGTTTTTTCCATTTATTTTATCACGATGGTTATTATATTTGTAGATATTTTTTTAATAGAATTTTTATTTTATGTGGGTATAGTCACCTCAATGTTTCTACATATAATATTGATATATGTGAGCATCCATGGTCATAAGGGGTGGAACACTAGAGGTGATGTGATGACCTAGCTCGGGTCACAAGAATTAGAGGCCACCAGTTCAAGGTTATTATAAAGTGGTATCTGAGCCAATGTTTAAAGACCCGACCCTAGATGCCCGAATTCGGTACCTTAATTCATTACATTAGAATTATGACACGAATTTCATATTTTAAAGTAATGAATACATTAGTATTTTTGGAAATATTCATGGATAAATAATATCAATATTACAACTTGAAGTAAATACAATAAAAATATTCCTTTGAGAATGTCCATAACTCCTAGGTTATCCCTGCATGTCATTCACAATATACATCTTCCTGTACTAGGGAAATGAATCATAGGAAAGGGGTGAGCTCAAATTATCAGTAAGGGTAGGAAATACAATGGAAGATATCATAAACACAAACATGAGGTATAAGGCCCCATCCTTACACCTTACTTAATATTGAATTAAATGAATAATTCACATTGAGGATCTTTTCAGGTTTTGAGTTTTAGAGAATTAGATCAAAATTCATGAATTACATTCCACATTTAAACAAAGTGGTTACATAAAAGATGGTATTCGTTTTTTCCCAACAACGGAAACATATTTAAAATAAAACATGGATTCTTTAATGACACTTCCTTGACACTATCATCATATCATGTACCTTTCCCTTGACCTCTGAAAAACATTTCAAAAACATGGGATGAGCATAAAAAGCTCATTAAGGGATATAAAAGTATGAAAAGAAAACATTAGTCCATGTATGAAAGCATACTTTACTCATAAAACCTAACCATATTAACATACCTCATAAATTCATGAATAAATCATAGAAATCAGAAGGCATAAAGGTTACTTGAGGCATTCATAACATTTTTACGTAGGTAGTAACCCTCTTGGTTACGTTTGGAATAGCCATCACAGTATATTCCCTATATCCCTTCGGAGAAAACTTAACATTTAACCCATTCGCGTTACCCAATGCATTGAAGAGCTATATCGGGCTCACCCTCCCTTAGTTTATCACGGATCCACCCGTCTTCATAATAATGCCCATGAACCATAACATAATTGTATCACATAAAACATGTATAAAGGAAACATAACATTTCCACTTTTCAGTCACAAGATATCAATAAAAAACATTGATATAAAAACATTATGAAAACCATTTTCAATACCAAAATAAAAGAAGAGTAAAACATGGTATTTATTTGTCATTAAAAAAAATTATGTCTTGTAGAGGAGACCGAAACTCAAATAATGGTCATGGCGGCGGAGAAGTCGTTGTCGCAGCATACGTATGAGAAGAAATTTGTGTATAAAACAAAATATGCCTCAATGAAAGGATATTGAGACGATGTCCCTTACAAAGACGGTATCCTTGGATTAAGGATACATCAATTACATATTTATGTGTGAAAAATGAATACACCAAATATAAGTGGATATTAAGTGTAAAAAAATCAGAGGACATTCACACAAATTCATAGAATGACATATTCAAGGAGTACAAGTTTATCCAAAATAATCAAAATTGGGTTAAGAAGTTCCCTTGCAAAAATTTCACTGCCTAACGGTGTCACTTCAAAATTCAGAAAAAGAGTTGATGAGAGATAAAAAGGGTATCTCATCACTCAGACATAAAATTTACATCAATAAGGATATATAAGAACATATACCAACATAATAGAATGTGAATTAAAAGACATAACAAAAGAATCCTTTTAAAAAGAGGAGGGTGAAAGGTTCCCTTACCGACTTGGGTTACTTTCGAAACGTACACCCCATTAAAGAAGGGTGATACAATGAATATGTAAGTACCCATAAATGAAATTATATTACTCAAATACTATAATACTATTATGTACATACACCAATAAAAGGAAATGGTCATAGATGTAGCATAAATCTCACAGGACTAAAAGTGAGATAAAAAATCCCTTACGATAACTCGACAGCCTAACGGCGCCACTTAAAACTTCCAAAAATGGATTGATGATATCAAATAGGGTTTCTCATCATATTAAAATTAAATTTACAGAAATAGGAATATAAAATATCATCCCTCATCAAAAAAAAGAGGAGCATAAAATAAGTGACATAAAGGAGAGTACTTAAAAAGAAAGAGAAAGGTTAGGTCTCTTACGAAAATTCTGCAGCCTAACGGCGCCACTCAAAACTTCTAAAATGGAATGATGAGAGAAAATAGGGTCTCTCATCATATGAACACAAAATTTACAGAATTAGGAACATAAAATAACATCCCCAAACATAAGAAAGATGATATTAAATGAAATTACATAAAAGAGAGCACTTAAAAAGAAAGAGAGAGGTAGGATCCCTTACCTCGTGTCCGACATGACTTGATCGTTCTTTAATCTCCTGAATAATAAAATTTTGTCAATTTATAATATCCTAAGGACCTACTTTAAAGATTATTATTCAGTTAATATCACATATTATAATGTTATAATAATTGGTTAATAAAGTGAGTTCATATCAGACGTTTTTGCCGATGTTTGGTACATGAGTAAAAAATCGAACTTGTTGGAAAAGAATTTTCCATGTAGTTATAGGAAAATAATATCCAAAATAGTATTGATGTTATAAATATCATATATATCCAGTATATATCCATTTTATACTATTCCATAGCATTTAGAGAAATAAAATTAAAAGCACCGTTCATGGAGACTGTAGGCCTTACGTACGCATGAACGCTACGTTCAATCATTGTCATATTAATGGAATTAAAAAAAAATGAGACATATATATATTATAATTACAGAATGATATACATCATTTAGATGTAATATATTACATATATATCTATTATATATATATGTACTTTTAATAGTACATATCATTTGGAGATAAGAAATGAAATGTACTGTTCATGGAGACGGTAAGCCGTATGCACGCATGAACGCTACTTTCGTTTAATTTTTTTTGTATTAAATGGAATTAAATAATAATTAAATAAAGATATATTATGATTAAATTAGGATATAATATGTAATACCATTAATTCCATCCTTTATACATCCCACATATGGCTTTAACGAATAAAATCACTTTGAGGGGGCGGTAGTCTTCACTTCCTAAAATGAAGATATTGCGTTTACCCATAATGGAAACAATAAAGGTATGACATAAATGAAAAATAAATAATCTTAAGGAAAACATAAACATATTATATATTATATATAAATATATTGTCATCTTAATGGCCACCTTTGAATGTGTTAAAATAATATTGAACAGTCATCGCTTCATGAGGCAGTAATTCTCCATCCGTAGAAACAGTATGTTCTTTAACCATTAAACGGTGGTGTGTGAAAGTGTAGCTCTAATCCTACTTATAAAAATATACCAGTATATTTATGATACTGGTTTTGTTACAAAAAAAATTAATAAAAAGAGTTTAGGGGTTTGGAAAAGAAAAATAAAACAAAAGAACACAAGGGAAGACATTACCTTCAAATTGGGTAACTCTCGTTGATTTGAGCTCAAAGGCTTCCTTGGAAATGATTTTCCCCCAAGTCAGGCTTCAATAATGAATAGAGGGATGTGGAGAGTTGTAGTGGTAAGGTTTTGGTCGAGACAAAGGCTTGAGAGGTGTGTGTAAGGTGGTAGAGGTGGGGGACTTTTATAAGAGGAGAGGAGGGGCACTCTTGGAAAGTTATAAAATATTACCGTATTATAAAATGATTTCCAGATTTAAAAGGTCCCAAAAGGATATATGTCGAGGATAAGGTGATAAGGTTTCAAAATACACCCATACAATAGGTTTGGGACATGTTTAACTCTTATATTGCACCCTATCTTCTCCTTTTAGTTAAATCGTTCATTTATGAGGTAATCACTGCATCATCACGATGTCATCAATAAATTAATTTTTTTAATATCTAAAAATTATAAAATAAAATAACATGATGTAGGAAATCTTTTTATATTTCATCTAATATATATAGTCAAAAATATGACTTGTATAACCCCATCTAAAAATTGTTTTAGTTAAAAAACACATGTTTGAGACATTTTAATTTTAACTTTAAATAAGAAGGTATTTATGTCATTTTCAACCAAAGTGGCTCCATGGGGTCCCCAAGTTGTCCCATGTATTTTCTTGGTCGGACATGACTCATCCAATGATGGTAGTACTTGTTTCTATGTCATTTCATATTATTAAAACATTATTTTTACCTTAAACTACACTAATTACCACTAATCGTGATTAAAACTTAAAAGTTATTATTCACAAAAAAATTATTTTAATCCCATTGAACCACATTTTACTTCTTAATGACAACCATTTATGTCGGATTTTTAAAATTCAGAACACAGAGGTTGTGAAATTTAATTTTAACGAAATATCAGTTTTGTAAGTTCCACTTAGTGGTTTCACTATTCATCAAAAATTGAAGTTTTCCAGAAAAATACCAAAAATTCACCCTAAGCTATGTTTGATATTCCAAATTAATAAATGATGTATATTTTAAAAAATTCAAAACATATAAGTTGCATTATTTAATTTAATAATTAATTCCCGCTGTGAAAACAAATAGCGTTATTTTAAGAAACAATATCTATTAAAAGATTGACACTAGTTTAAGTCCAATTTCAAAGTGAAATTTATTCCAATGACCACTATTGGATTGAATGGTAAAAATATATTCTAATTTACCATTAAAAACAACTCATAATATAATCTAATAAAATAAATAAATTAGATTAAAAAGAGGTTTTGAATTAAAATACAACATTTTTCACTATTCATTAAAAAATGAACTTTTTCGGAAAAATAAAAAAAATTTACACAAAGTAAATTTTGATGTCTCGATTCTAAAGAAGAATATTATTTTGCCTAATATAACACATAAAATTATCAAAAAGTGGATTTAAAAGAGGTTCTTCATCAAAAGGTGGTTAATTGACCTTTAAAAGAATATTAGAATATTTACGCTTAAAATTGGATTAATTCGCATTTTTAATCATCTAACATTTATTGTAAAATGTAAAAATATTTGACAAACATATATAATCATTTCATAGATAGTTCTATTCATTCCCTCCATTACAACGGCTAGGCATTAACTACAATTTAAATTAATATTATTTTTTATTAGAGTGCAACCTAAGATTCCCAAGAAACTTATTGTTGCGTATTGGGTACTCCATCGAGCATAGAGTCCCCTTTAAAGTAATGTTAATATTTTATTCAAAAATATGGATAAATGTGAAAATTTTATATTCTTTATTTACCTTGGGTGTTACATCCTTCCCCCCTTTTGGGAATTCTGTCCTCGCAATTTTAAAATTGGGCTTGGAAACTTCATTGAAAATACGAAATCGGAACAAGAGTCAGTAAAAAAATCACTTTAAAATAAAAAAGAGAAGTACAAAGGTCACCCGAGTTAACCCATACTAGGATTCCAAGTATGAAAATATGGACATGGTGGAAAAAGACAAAGGGTCATGTTCTGATGGAGAGTGATAGAAAGCATGTCTAGGAGAAAGTTAACCATAAGAAAATCACAGACTTGTGATGGGTTAAACGGTAGTCGATTCCCCAGTAAGAAAAGTTAACAGACAACATTTTTTTTAAGTTACTCTTCATTGAGAAATTTATTTTTGATCTTAAATAAATCATAATGAAACATACTTGTCATGTAGACTTTCAACTTTTACGAGATTCCTTAATCAAACTCATATTTTCTCCAAAAGACGAGTATTTAGGAAGACTTGTTCGCATTAAGAGTACTAAAATAAACTTCATGAGAATTACCTAATACAAAAAAGAGAAATATTTATTTCCCATGTCTTTAGTCAATATCCAAAACCAAAATTACTAGTATGAGATCAGATAACCCACAAAAGTATAGTCCTTTATAAAAAGAAAATCTATTCTTAATCTCAAAAAATTTTCCAAAAAAAACCCAAAGTTCAACAAAGACCATTCGATAAACAATTGTCCTTAAAATTATTCAATGTAAACCAAAATAAGATTGAATCCCAAATATTTGAAGCATTTAATCACATAGTCTTCCAAGTTAAAAATTAACTTTTATCTCCAAATAACATCAGTTGGTCTTAAATTATCATATTGAAAACTAATTAACCTAATAACATAACCTCCATGATAGGTTAATCATTTCCATAGATAACCCAAAATAAACTTACTCTTGATTCATAAAATCATCTATCAAAAACGAATTAGTCAAAATAACCAGGGACTTCACGCAGTCCAGTGGTAGGCGATAAATACCTGTCGCACTTTGGTTGTGGGTTCAATTGTCGGAGCTTTGTCCGACGCGATGGTTTGTCACACGGTCTGTGTGTTGTCTTTTTTCCAAAACTATATAATTCTTAAATCATTCCCCAAAATGTGATAATATATTCAAAAATAATCATAACATATTTTAACATCAATTTTATCTCATGCCTTTCATTTTCCATCATAATATATAATAACCCATAATTACCTCAAAAGTAAGGATCATATAAACCCTAATGGTTACCTTTATAATTATTACCTGAACTTCCACATCTATTAGTCATCTCATACATGATGCATTACAGAACATACCACGGTACAAGTGGTTGATCATGGCTCTTTGATAGTTGGTTTAGAACAACCATGAGTTTCCTCATTGAATCCCCCATTTCATCCAGTCTCTTAATCAGAGAACCACCACAGTTTCCTTCAAACCTATTGTCACATTAGTGCCTGCTAGATCCATCCATTCAATAAAAACAGAAATGTCAGTGTGAGTATATCAACAAAATCATCATGTACTAATGAGGAAGATAAACACTAAGATATACTTACTCATTCACTTCATCTATAACTCAGACACTTTCTGAAATCCTAACCATTATGGTAATATAACTTATGCCAAGAGAATACCCTAACCTATAAAGTTATCTAAACCAACCTCTGATACCAACTATAAGGCCCCGACCATAAACCTTACTTAATATTGAATTAAATGAATAATTCACATTGAGGATCTTTTCAGGTTTAGAGTTTTAGAGAATTAGATCATAAATCATGAATTACATTCCGCATTTATACAAAGTGGTTACATAAAATATAGTATTCGTTTTTCCCATAAACAGAAACATATTTAAAATAAAACATGGATTCTTTATTAACACATCCTTGACACTATCATCATATCATACACCTTTCCCTTGACTTGTGAAAAACATTTCAAAAACATGGGATGAGCATAAAAAGCTCAGTAAGGGATATACAAGTATGAAAAGAAAACATTAGTCCATGTATGAAATCATACTTTACTCATAAAACATAAGCATTTTAAAATACCTCATCAATTCATGAATAAATCATAGAAAGAATAAGTCATAAAGGAAACTTGAGGCATTCATAACATTCTTACGTAGGGAGTAACCCTCTTGGTTACGTTTGGAATACCCATCACATTATATTCCCTAAATCTCTTTGGAGAATCCTTAACGTTTAACCCCTTCACGTTACCCAATGCATTGGAGAGCTATATCGGGCTCACCCACCCTTAGTTTATCACAGAACCACCTGTCTTCATAATAATTCCCATGAACCATAACATAATCGTATCACATAAAACATGTATAAAGGAATCATAACATTTCGACTTTTCAATCACAAGATATCAATAAAACACATTGATATAAAAACATTATGAAAACCATTTTCAATACAAAAATAAAAGAAGAGTAAAAAATGGTATTTATTTTTCATTCAAAAATAGTTATGGCTTGTAGAGGATGCCAAAACTCAAATAATGGTCACGGCGGTGGAAAAGTCGTTGTCACCACATATGTAAGACAAGAAAAACGTTCCTTTTTGTCGTTTAGTAAAACGCTTCATATAAAAAGATTCATTTTGAATAAACGAAAATTAAAAGGGGTTTATACACCGTATAAAAGAAATTTGTGTATAAAACAAAATATTCCTCAATGAAATGAGATTGATACAATGTCTCTTACAAAGACGGTATCCTTGGATTAAGGATAAATCAATTACATAATTATGTATGAAAAACGAATACACCAAATATAAGTAGATATTAAGTGTAAAAAAATCAAAGGACATTCACAAATATTCATATAACAACATATTCAAGGAGTAAAAGTTTATCCCAAAGAATCAAAATTTGGTTAAGAAGTTCCCTTGCAAAAATTTGACAGCCTAACGGCATCACTTCGAAAATCAGAAAAAGTGTTGATGAGAGATAAAAAGGGCATCTCATCACTTGGACATAAAATTTAAATCAATAAGGATATATAATAACATATACCAACATAATAGTATGTGAATTAAAATACATAATAAAAGAAGTCTTTTAAAAAGAGGAGGGTGAAATGTTCCCTTACCAACTTGGGTTACTTTCGAAACATACACCCCATTGAAGAAGGGTCATACAATGAATATTTAAAAACCCATAAATGAAATTATATTACACAAAGTATATAATAATGGGAAGTACATACACCACTCAATGGAAATGGTGGAAAAAGTTGCATAAATCTCATGGGACAAAAAGTGAGAGGAAAAATCCCTTACGAAAACTCGGTAGCCTAACGGTGCCACTTAAAACTTCAAAAAATGGATTGATGAGATCAAATAAGGTATCTCATCATATTAAAATAAAATTTACAGAAATAGGAATATAAAAGAACATACTCTATCATAACAAATAGGATCTTAAAATAAGTAATATAAAGGAGAGTACTTAAAAAGAAAGAGAGAGGTTAGATCACTTACGAAAATTCGGCAGCCTAACGGCGCCACTCAAAACTTCCAAAATGGATTGATAAGAGAAAATAGGGTATCTCATCATATGAACATAAAAAGTACAGAATTAGGAATATAAAATAACATCCCCAAACATAATAAAGATGAGCTTAAAAGAAATGACATAAAAGAGAGCACTTAAAAAGAAAGAGAGAGGTAGGATCCCTTACCTCGTGTCCGACAAGACTCGATTGTTCTTTAATCTCCTGAATAATAAAATCTTATCATTTTATAATTTATTGAGGACCTACTTTAAATATTATTATTCAGTTAATATCACATATTATAATGTTATAATATTTGGTTAATAAAGTGAGTTCATATCAGATGTTTTTGTCGATGTTCGGTACATGAGTAAAAATCGAACTTGTTGGAAAAGAATTTTCCATGTAGTTATAAGTACATCGTATCCAAATTATTATTGATGTTTTAAATATCATATATATCCAGTATATATTCATTTTATACTATTCCATATCATTTGGAGAAAAAAAACATAAAATCACCGTTCATGGAGACGGTAGGCCGTACGTACGCATGAACGATACATTCATTTTTTGTCATATTAATGGAATTAAAACAAAATGAGTGATATATATATTTTAATTCCAGGATTATATCCATAATTTAGATGTAATATATTACATATATATCCATTTTAAATATGTACTTATAATAGTACATAACATTTGGAGATAAGAAATGAAATGTACCGTTCATGGAGAAGGTAAGCCGTACATTCGCATGAACGCTACAATAATTTTTTTTTGTATTAAATGGAATTAAATAATAATGATATAAAGGTATATTATATTTCCAGTAGGATATAATATTTAATACCATTAATTCCATCCTATATATGTCTCATATATGGCATTAAAAAATAAAATCACTTTGAGGGGGCGGTAGTCCGCACTTTCTAAAATGTAGATATCACGTTTACCCATAATGGAAACCATAAATGTATTCCATAAATGAAAAATAAAGAAGCTTAAGGAAAACATAAAAATATTATATATCATATATAAATATAGTGATATCTTAATGTCCACCTTTGAAGTTGTTAAAATAATATTGAACAATCATCGTTTTATGAGGCAGTAATTCACCATCCACAGAAACAGTATGTTCCATAACCATTAGACGGAGGTGTGTGAATGTGTAGCTCTAATACTTCTTATTAAAACATCCTAGTATATTTAATATACAGGTTTTGTTACAAAAAAAAGTAATAAAAAGAGTTTAGGGGTTTGGATGAAAAAAATAAAACAAAAGAACACAAGGGAAGATATTACCTTTAAATCAGGAAACTCTCTTTGATTTGAGCTCAAAGGCTTCCTTGGAAAGTATTATGCCCCAATTGAGGCTGAAATGATTAATATAGGGATGTGGATGGATGAAATGGTCAGGGGTTGGCCGAGCCAAAGGTTTATGAGGTGTGTGTGAGGTGGTAGAGGTTGGGGTCTTTTATAAGAGGAGATGAGGGGCACTCTTGGAATGTTATAAAATATTACTTTATTATAAAATGATTTTCGGATTCAAAAGGTCCCAAAAGGATATATTTAAAGGCTAAGGTGATACGGTTTCTAAATACACCAATCTAATAGGTTTTTGACATGTGTAAGGCTTATATTTCACCTTATCTTCTCATTTTATTTAAATCGTTCATTTATGAGGTAATCACTGCATTATCACGATGTCATAAATAAATTAATTAATTTATTATCTAAAAATTATAAAAAAATATATAATGATGTAGGAAATAATTTTATCTTTCTAATGAATATTTATAGTAAAAAATATTACTTTTATAACCCCATCTAAAAATTGTTTTAGGAAAACAACACATGTTTGTGACATTTTAATTTTAACGTTAAATAAAAAGGTATTTATGTCATTTTCCAACCATAGTGGCTCCAGGAGGTCTCCAAGTTGACCCAGGGATTGTATTGGTCGTCCATGACTCATAAAATGTGTGTAGGACATGTTTCTATGTCATTTCATTTTTTTTAAACATTATTTTTACCTTAAACTACACTAATTACCTCTAATCACGAATAAAACTTAAAAGTTACTATTCAACAAAAAAAATTATTTTAATCCCATTGAACCACATTTATCTTCTTTATGACAAAAATATATGTTGGATTTTGTAAATTAAAAACATAGATCTGGTAAAATTTCATTTAAACGAAAAATCAGTTTTTTAAGTACCACTTAGTGGTTTCACTATTTATCAAAAATTAAAGTTTTCCAGAAAAATACCAAAAATTAACCCTATGTTATATTTGATATTCCGAATTCAAAATTTATTTCTATTTTACAAAATTCAAACATATAAGGTTCATTAGTTAATTTAATAATTCAATCCCGCTGTCAAAACAAATAGCGTGTTTTTAAGAAACAATATCTATTAAAAGATTGACACTAGTTTATGTCCAATATCAAAGTGAAATTAATTCCAATGACCACTATTGGATTAAATGGTAAAAATATATTCTAATTTCACTTTAAAAAAAATTCAATAATAATCTAATCATATAAATAAATTATATTAAAACGAGGTTTTGAATTAAAATACATCATTTTTCACTATTATTAAAAAATGAACTTTATCGGAAAAATACCAAAAATTTACACAAAGTAAATTTTGATGTCCCAATTATAAAGAAGAATTTTATTTTGTCAAATATAACACATAAAATTGTAAAAAAGTGGATTTAAAAGAGGATCGTCATCAAAAGGCGGTTAATCGACCTTTTAAAGAATATTAGAATGTTTACGCTTAAAATTAGATTCATTCGCATTTTTAATCCTCTAACATTTATTGTAAAAAGTAAAAATATTTGACAAACATATATAATCATTTTGTAGTTAGTTCTGTTCATTCCCGCAATTACTACGGCTAGGCGTTAACTACAATTTAAAATAATATTATTTTTTTTATTAGAGTGCAACGTAAGATTCCCAAGAAACTCGTTGTTGTGTATTGGGTACGCCATCGAGTATAGCATCCCCTTTAAAGTAATATTAATATTTTATTAACAAATATGGATAAATGTGAAAATTTCATATTCTTTATTTACCTAGGGTGTTACATTAGGCATTGTGAATAACTAAAAAAGCATGCCTTTAAAAATAAACATGAACACATTAAAGAAAGAATATGAGCTGAGTAAACAATGCCATAAAAAAGCATTATAAGGTGTATTATGCTATTATAATAACCTAATGAACTTTAAATTACTATTTTCATAATGGGTGGATGAATAGTGTTGGACATCATCACCATACCGTCAAGGCCTCATGCCAAGACCATGAATAACCATTTTGTCAATGCCTCATTCCCAGACTGTTGTTTGTCTCATTTGACCTGCCGATACATCAGGTGGATATATAAGTCACCATAAATGACTTGCCTCATGAAATTAACTACTCATATGAATGGGTATAAACATTAAAAACATATACATTCATATTGAACCTAACTTATGAATAGTAAATAACTTTCCACGAACATTAAGTATAAAGACTAAAAATTCAGAGTAAATTGTTGAATCTAATTAAGATAACACATCCATAGTAAAACTAATAATAAAAAATTAAACTAAACATGGTATATTATATAATAAAATACTAATCCCAATATTAGATATGAATCAGCAACACTTTTAAAATATACGAAGATACTCTTATAAAATCACCGAGTAATTCTTGAGATAAATACTCATTTCTTTTGAAAGGATGAGTTCATTTGGAAAAAATTTGTATAAAAAAATAATTGAAGTAATATTATATTATCAGTGTAAAAGGATATCATTTAGAAAAATAATATTTTCTCAAAACATATTATATAGTTCATGTGAAAATATGTAAGATTTTGGGAAATTCCCTTGAACCGGGCATGTATTTTGGGAATAATTTTTTAAGATCCATTTAAAACATATAAATCTCCACAAATGAATGTAGTATTATGGTTGGTAGAAATATAGATAACATTAAAACATAATTTATGATCATTTAATATTAATAACTAGTAATTTAATTGAGGAAAGTATAGAATAATAGTAACCTGAATAAAAATGGTGGTTTGGTTAGAATGCTGTTACCTTAAGTCTGATTCTGTTCTTCACTTGATCTTAGTGTCCTAGATAACAAAATAATATTCACTAATTATTATGTAAAGAACCACTTGTTTATTTATGTTATTTATTATATCCACGTAAATATCATTCTTGTGCTTCTTGATGGGTTTAATTGGGTCAAATTTATTGTTTGTGAGTGTTTTCATCCATGGTATTCAAGGTCGGTTTAATTATATACATGTATGGATAAACATGTAAGATTTGAAAAGTTTTCCAAAATAGAAGTTTTATTTTATATGTTAACATCAAATAGATAAGATGGTAATAAAATTTAATTGGTTATTTTGAGTGATAATGAATCTTTATATAAAGATTGATGATAAATTTTTTGGTTAATTGGCTCTTTTTGATCGCAACAAACTAATTTGGATTTAATAATTAATATCAATTGTAAAAAAAGATTCCAGAAACATACATTTTTTATAATACATATATTATATTCTATTTCAACCATAAAAATGGTTTCACGTCTAGAATATAAGACAATAATAGAAATTGAAAACCAGTCTTCCTTGAATGATATAAATTAACAATTCTCGTATAGTGTTTTCAATTATTGTGTAAATGATTGGGTAAAGAGAGATGATGATGAATTAGTACATTATCATAACAAAATAATAGTACATGTAAGGTATAGAAGATATCATGTCTTTTGGTTGAAAGGAGGGGAGGAAAGAAAAAGAAAACAAAGGAACTCAAAATGAAAGAAATGAAAAGAGGAATTTACCTCTTGATGTTATCTTCCTTGGGAGCCTCTTTATGGGAGATAATTTCTAATTTTTAGGAGGCCTAGGGATTATAGATGTGTGTTAGGATCTAGGGAGGATATTTGAGAAGAATTTAGATACAGAACAAGGCTTGAGAGGAGTTAAGTGAAGGGAGAGTGATGGGGGTTATAGTGGAGGAGAGGAGTGATTTTTGAATATCATATTCTTTATTTTATTATTTTTCTCAGGAAAATAAATTGTATATATTATTGTGATCAACTATAGTAATATATATTCGAGTGTTCATAGTAATGGTTTCTTAAATTAGCCACGATGTATGGAATAGTGCATTTAACCTATAAAGTATATATATGGTACATTATCGTATTTCAATATTCACTAAAAAATAAAATATTCCAAAAATATTCCAAAAATTCACTATACCCATTTTTCAATATATAGAATTGAAAAATGGAAACCATTTTATCAAAATAATTATGTAAATTTGATAAATTTAGTTTCTTATTAAAATCATTATTTACTTGAAGAAAATTAGTTTTAAAACCAAAAGTGATTTTATAATACCCTAAAAATTTACTAAGGGCTTATTAAATAATTATAAAAACATAGGAATATAATATATTTATTTAAGAACACATTTTATGAAAATGAATAAATTATTTTAATTTTTAATCAAATATTTATAACTAAAAGAATTATGAATACTTAATTAATAATTTATAAAATTTTCTACTTCAATTATAAGGACACTAAATTTTATATATAAATTCATGGTTACATTTACTATTCATAAAGCTCATATTACTATTCATAAGGGTACACTACTATTCATAAGGTTATGTTACTATTCCGCAAAATTTTTGATGATTCTATCATGACCCAAATATCACCTTGAATGCAACTATGTATGTCAGTTTTTCGAAATTTAAATCATATAATGGGAAAAATTATGTTTATTAGCTAGTTTATTAAAAAAATCCTTTTTAGAGACTCAGTGTTTCATTCGTTCTATATTATATTCATTTTCAAGTCCTTTGGGTGTAACATTCTACCCTCCTAAAAATAATTTCATCCTCAAAATTCATTGAATGTTACCTCATAAAATGATTTGTGTAGGTCTTTATCATAAGTTCCATAGGCTCCCATATTTCCCTTTTGTTTTTTTGATTTTTCCAAAGTAACTTTACTAGTAGAGACATTAGACTCCTCAATACCTATAATATAGTTCCCAAAATCAAGATAGGATCATCCCAGAAATATAGGTCATGTTCATATTTTATACATTTTGAATTGAGGGCATGTCTTGGGTCCAGCATGTACTTCCTCAACAATGAGACACCAAACACATTGTTTACTTTAGACAGGCTAGGAAATATAGAAAAATGATATGCAACAGATCCAGTATTCTCTATGATTTCAAAATTTCCATTGTACAGAGAGCTCAGTTTTCCTTTCATCCCAAATCATATAACACCCTTCCATAGAGATACTTTTTAGAAAACATGATCTCCCCCTACAAATTCCAAATCCTTATTTCAATTATCAGTATAAATCTTTTGTTTTAATTGAGAATAATTTATAAGGATTTGAATAGTATTTACCTTATCTTTTTTTTCCTCCACAATCTCTGGACGCACAAGATTCCATTCACTAACATCATCCCAATAGGTTAGAGTACAACAGCTCTTTCCATACAATGATTCAAATGGTTTCATATGCATGCTTCAATGGAAACTATTGGTTTATAAAAACTACAAAAAAGGTAAATATTGATACCACATAGCTTGAAGGTCATGTGAACATGATCACAAAATTTCATCTAATATCTGTACCATCATTTCTGATTTCCTGTCAGTTTGAGGGTGATAAGAAGCACTCAATCAAAGCTTATTATCCAGGGATTCCTCATTTATAGTATTTCGTTGTAAATCGTAGATCATGGTCATCAAAAATTGAGATAGGTTCTCTATGAATTAATAAAAATTATTTGATATAGATTTGTTCAAGGTGATCCAATGTAAAATCCTCCCTTATAGAGAGGAAATGTGCAGATTTGGTATGTCTGTCCAAAATTACCCAGATTATATCATTCTTTATTGTAGTCTTGGGAAATCTAGTGACATAATCCATGGTTATGTCATACCATATCCTTGTAGGAATAGGTAGAGGTTTCAATAATACTCTAGGATTTTTTCTTATACCCTTAACCAATTAACATACTAAACATCATGATTTATAATCAGTAATTTCCCTCTCTACATTGTCCCACTAGAAATATTCCTTCAAATCTCTATGAATTTTAGAAATAACATGGTGTATAGAGAAATTCATGCTATGGTAATCATCGAATAACTCCATGCTAAACATGATTAAAGAGGAAAAACATAGCCTCTTCCCAAATTTTATAATTCCATATTTACAAATAATGTCCTCCAAATTCCCATATTTCATAGAATTAATTTTCTTTTGATGGTTCTCACAATTGAATGAGTTATTTTAATCCATTAAAATAAATATAGTTGGCCAACCAATTGAAAATGTAATTATGTTTCACCATATTTGATAACTACTATATCTATCTTTACTAAATCCATAAACATAGGATCCCTTTTAATACTCATTTTATTGAAGAATCTATGATCATTTCTTCTTAATGCATCTTCCAATTTATTTTCCCTCAATGGTTGGTAGTTTATTAAAAAATCACATTCCTTGAGTAGTTCAATAAATCTCTTTTTCCTCATGTTGATTAATTTTTGTGAGATGATATATTTTAAAATCTTCTGATCTGTATATATATCACACTTTTTTCTATAAAGGAAACATCGCCATATCATCAGAGAAAGGATTAAATCTTCTAACTCAAGATCATGAGTTGGATAGTTTTGTTCATGAATTTTTAACTACCTTAATGCAAAGAAAATAACTCTATCATTCTTCATATTGTCCCAACCATGTCCTTTCTTTGATGTATCACTATAGATCAAAAATCCACAATTCCTCGATGGTAGTGTCAATATCGTAGAATTAACTAATATCCTCTTTAATTTGTTCAAACATTACTCACATTATTTTTTTTACAAATGAACATAACTCATTCACATGTATGCTTGGTCATTGGGTTGAATAAATGGGTGAAGTTCTGAATGAAACTCTTATAATAACCTACTAAACCAATAAAACTATGTACCTCAGTTATGTTTATTAGAGTAATCCATTCTAGAAAAACCTCTTTCTTCATAGGATCAATTTGTATTCCATCCTTAGAGACAATATGTTCATGAAATGAAAATTATTGAAGCTAAAATCCACACTTTCTAAACATCCCATATAATTTATTTCTTTTAAGAGTCATCAGAATAATTAATAAGTGATTTTTATGATCTTTTTACATTTTCGATTATTATAATATATCATCAACAAATACCACCAAAATTAATCACGAAATTCCCTGAAAATACTATTCATTAGATCCATGAAAACAAAGGGTTCTTTAGTCATTTCAAAAGGTATTACTATAAACTCATAATTCCCATACGAATTTTGGAATACTTTCATTGGAATATCTTCCTTGCTCACTCGGAAATTATGATATCCATATCGATGGTTAATCATTGATAAATATTGGGCACCTTGAAGTTGATCAAATAAATCATCAATGTGAGGTACTGGACACTTGTTCTATACTATTACATCATTTATCACTCTATAGCATATTAAAAAACACATAGATCCATATTTCTTCTTAAAAAAAGAATAGGGGATCCCCATGGAGAGACACTATGGTGAATAAATCCTTTGTCACTAACTTAATATGGTTTTTTATTCTGGTCTACTAGTTACACGATGACCATTATATATAGAGTGTTTAATATAGGCCTTGAACCAGGAATTAAAACAATAAAGAACTCAACTACCCACTCTAGAGTATGTCTAGATAAATCATATGGAAAAACATCAATATATTCTTCAATAATAGGTACATTTTGAATTTGAATATTCCTTTCATCATTCATATATATTGAGTTCTCATCCTCCCCAAAAATTTCATTTAATAGAGCTACTGAGATTGGATTTTGATAAGAATCATTAGGTGATGTTTCAAATATATATATAAGGGATTCTAAATCATTCTCAAAAATTGTAACCTCTTCCTTCTTGAAATATAATTTCACATCATGATTAGAAATCCAATCCATACAGAGGATTATATCAAATTTAATCACGATTATGATAATAAAATTAGTAAATAAATCATATTTATATTCCATAATGGGGAATGAATGAAACATATTTATTGCAATGGTACATCCCTTAAGAGTATTGACTGAAAACTCCCTTATTAAATCATATTGGAAATATATAATTTTCTTGAAAAATTGGAAAGATATGAAAGAATGTGATTGTCCAGAAATAATAAAGCATTGGCTATGTTTGTGGAAACAATTAACATACCTACCCCCACATCATTAGAAACTTCAATATTAGCAGTTGTGATTTCATAAGCATGTCCTTGCTCCCTTTCCCTTATTTGGGAAACGTTTCCTTGACAACTAGGACTACCATCTTCATAATGTTCCACCTCCTTAAAATTGTATCATTGAACATTGGAAGATTCTTTCTTCCCGTTAATATATAGGGATATGTAGCCTTCTTATCCACACTATAAAAAATCACCCATGCCCTTTAGATAAGTACCATGGTGTCTCTTCCCACAATTATCAAGGGGTGGTAGGCCAACGCTTCCATTATTTTCAATTTATTTATATCCTTTTCCACAGTTTTCAGCAGTCCTCTTCTTCACTTTCTTTCCCTTAAAACCATAAGACTTAGAGAATTCCTTTTATATATTGATAGTATATGAGGCTATATATTTATATGATGATAATGTTTGGGAGACTAGAGACCTTATTTTCATTAGTTATAAATGATCAAATAATCAATCAATCTTGCTCTTTGTATTATGTATGTAGTCAACGATATGTATTAATAACCTTGTGATGTTAGCTTCATACTTTACAACATTCTCACCATCTTTTTGCTCAAATTATGAAACTGATTTTCTATATCGACTCATTATTCATGAGGGATGTATTTTTCTATTAATATTTCCTTAAAATCTGACTATTACATTTCATCTATGACTTCCTCATCCTTTTTGTTTTTAATTTAATATCACTATTGATCTGCATATCCCGATAGATGATAAACTACAATGACAGACTTCTCTCTTTTGTTACATCCCCAAGATAGAAATATCTTCTCTAATTAACTTATCCACTGCTCCACTACAAATGGGTTTGTTGTACCATTGAATGACAGAGGTTGTTGTCACATAAATATGTCTAACATAACTACTCTATTTTCTGTATCATGATGCTCCATACAGTTATGGTTTTTGTTCCTAACCTGATTAAGTTTTCCAAGTATAGTTATAAGTTCATCAGCACTACTTACAGAACCAAGTACAACTTCATTATCTTACATTAGAGGGAAATCCCTACATAAGATACGCACGTTCATCCAGTTTCCATTCCTTCCACTAGGCACCATTTCTATATAATGGAAGACACTATATTTGTTTATGAATCATAATGTATAATCTCAACATTGAAAAATACATATCATTAATTAAAATCCTATACATTGCTAATATCATAATCATAAAAATTGATTTATTGAGGAAAAATATACCTTTAAATCCTTCATTATGGATTGTAATAAATATTTGAATTATCCTAAGAATATTCTCTATGAGTGACAACCAGTTGAGTAGTAAGTCTTATTGTCATATACCAGGATACCCAATGTTACGCCTGAATCTCTTTATCTGAGTTGTTACTGCTAGGTACATCCGTTCTAGACCCACGTCAACTTGTAGTTTCCAGATAGGGATATATATTCTAGAAATATCCACATAATATATTCCCTACAGAAATTTAAAGATGTTCTTTTATGTTTATCATCAATGACTTTCTTAGAGTTTTGTTCCCTAATATATATTTTCTAAATCTAGATTCCACATTTTCTACTATACTTTTTCTGATACCAACTATAAATACTGAAACTAGTTTCATGGATCTAGTGGAATAATAAATTAAATTTTTATGATTATAAAAAATTCATATCCCAATGGATGTAACTATTTAGTTGTTTCGGAAAATAGGATTCATACATAATTTAAACATTACAAATTGAAAGGAAATACAATAAAGATTTTCCTTTGAGATCGCCCATAACCCCAAGGTTATCCCTACATGTCATTCATAATACACCTCTTCATGCCCTGGGAAATGGAACATAGGAGTGGGGTGATCTCAAATGATCAGTAAGGGTAAAAAATACAATGGAAGATATTATAAATAAAATTAGTCATGGTGAATAACTACAAACACATGCCTTTAAAAATAAACTTGAAAACATAATGAAAGGATTAAGAGATAAATAAATATTAACATAATAATGCATAATCATGGGTATTTTACAAATTGAATAAACTCATTAACTTTCAATAACTAATTTCATAATGAGGGAATTCATAATGTAGTAAATCATAACCGTACCATCGAGGCCTCATTCTAAGACCATATATTACCTTTTTGTTAAGGCCTCATGCTAGGACTATCGTTTGTATCATGAGAACTATTGTAGCATTGAGGGGGATATTGGGGGCCCCACCAACCACTTACAATGTCCAATGAATTACTAATAATATTGGGGATAATCATAAACAACATATAAATTTATATTTAATCTAACATATGAAATGTAAACAACTTTCCCTGAACATTAAGCATAGACACTAAACATACATAGTAAATCAGTGAATGGTTTTAAGATAACACATCAATAGTAAAACTAATAATAAAACATTAAATTATATATTTTATATGATATAATAAAATATTATTCCCAATAATAAAAACTAATCAACAAGAGTGTTGAAACTGATGAAGATATTCCAATAAAATCATTGAGGAATTCTTGGGATAAATACTCATTTACTTTGAAAATAATTGTTCTTATGGAATTTTTTTTATAAAAACATAAGTTAATTAAAAAATTAATTTCATAAATAAATTATAAATTTTATAAATATAATTTTTGGATAAAACATTTATTGACATCCCTTGAAAATAGGTATGAATTTGAGAAATTCCCTTGAACCGGGCATGTATTTCATAATTTTTTTTGAATGATACTTTTAAAACATATAAATCCCCCTAAATGAAAGTATTATTATAGTTGGTAAAGATATATATAACATTAAAACATAAATTATAAAGAGTAAAATAAATAAATAATAATTTATCTTAGGTATGTAGAGAATAAGATTAACCCAAATGAGTATAGAGGTTCTGGTAGAAAACCCTTACATTATGTTTGATGGTGTTCTTTACATTATCTTAGTGTCATTGATTACAAAATTAAATTAATTAATTAATATTTACATAACCTATTATTAATTTAATATAGTTATTATATCCTTAATAAGTTAATTCAGGTCCTTCTAGATGGGTTTAAGTGGTTCAATTTTATTGTTTTGGAGTGTTTTCATCCTTTGTATTCATGACATATTTAATTACATACTTGTAAGGATAAACATATAAGATGATAATGGTTATCCCGAATACAATTTGTATTTTATTTTTCAACAACCATAGAATTAAATAGTTATAAATTTAATTTGGATATTGGGATTGAATATTAATCATCATATAAATCATTGATGATAATTATTTTGGTTAATTGGCTGGTTTTTATCACAATGAACTCATTTTGATTTATAAGTTATTATTACATGTAAAATGAAGTTCTCAAAACCTTAAATAAGTTTTAATATATTTATTATATTCTGATTCAACCCACAAAGTGGTTTCATGACCATATTTGATGATTGTAATTTAAATTGAAGACATTTCATCCTTCAATGTGATAAATTAACTCATCTCCAATGGTGTTTTCAATTCCGATATAAAAGAATGAGAAATAATATATGATGAGTTATTCCATTATCATAACAATATTATAGTAAATTTATTTTACTTTAGATATCATAAAATTTTGAGGAATGTATGTGAGGAAATAAAATGAAATTAAAGGAACTCAAAATTAAATAAATGGAAAGAGGATTTTACCTCTTCATGTTATCTTCCTTGAGAGCCTCTTTATGGGTGAGGTTTTGGATTTTATATTAGACCAAGGGATGATAGACATGGGGGAGGATTTTGGTAGGATATTTTAGTAGAATTTAGTCAAGACATAAGGCATGAGAGGAGTTAAGATACGAGGGAGTGGGGTTATAATGGGGGAGAGAAGTGATTTCTGAATATCTTATTCATTATTTTATTATTTTTCTCAATACAAGAAATATTATTGGTTATTGATACCAATAATAGATATATGTGCATGTGAGTTATAAATAATGGTTTTCACATCATACATGATGCCATAAATAGTGTATTTATCCTATAATATATATATATAGGGTAAATTACCGTATTTCAGTATCCACTAAAAATTAAATGGGTTTTAATAAAATCCCAAAAATTAACATCATCAATTTTTTTATGTCTAGAATGTAAAATTGACACAATTATATCAAAATAATATTCAAAAAATTAGAAATATATTTTTTAAATAAAATTATTATTTATTAAAGAAATACAGTTCTGAAACCAAAACTCAATTTATAATATCTTAAAAAATCAACTACGGTCTTATGAAATTATTATCAAATCATAGTAAAAGAAAATATTTATTTAGGAACACTTTTTATGAAAATAAATTAAATTATGATTTTAAAATTTTAATTAAATATTTACTACTCACAAAAATAGGAATATTTCATTAATTATTTATAAAATATTTTACTTCATTCATACGGACAATAAATTTTATTTATAAATTTATGGGTTAGGTTACTATTCATAAGGGTCATATTACACTTCATAAGAGTATATTAATATTCATTAGGGTATGATACTATTTAGAAAGAGATTTTTTGATTCTATTAGACACTAAATATCTCAATAAATGCAATAGTGTATATATGTTTTTCGAAATTCAAATCACATAAGTGGGAAAATTATGATATTATCTTGGTTATTAAAAAGTGTAGTTTTGTAGAGAATCAGTGTTTTATGTGTTTAATATTTAATTTATTTTCAAATCCTTGGGGTGCTACATGATTAATTTTGTATTACTACTTGAGGCATGTCATATAGGGGACTAGGATCTTGTTGGGACTTCGTAATGAGATCATTCATGGGTTCTTACAACCCCATGTATAAGGGAAAAACCAAATTTCATGGGTTGGGAAATTATGTTTTGTTTTATGCTTTTACGTTTGGTTGATACTCGCACCTTTAGTTGTGCACTTGGATGTGATGTTACTAGTTTTTGAATTTTTATCTCTTAGCCCAGTATGGAAACAGTGGGTTTTTGAGTTCATGGATAATACTCTGAACATTGGATTGATAGTCAATCAATATGTTTCACATGATTGACTGTTATTTGGGACTCACACATTAGTAGTGTTCTTTATTCTTATTGATTAATCTTGTCTATATCTATTAGAAATGGTGGTTAATTAATGATGGTTTAAAAAATAAATTTTTAAAAAATCATAGTTTTTTAAATGTTTTTAAAAAAAGGTTTTTGAATGTGTAAATCCTTGGGTTTTGAAAATTGAATGTTCTAAAATATAGAACCATGGTGGTAAATGTAAATGATTTGATAAAAAGGAAAATGATAACTGATGGAACCTTTAGGAACCTTAAAATGGGTATCCCTATTGTTGTGATTGGATCCTATACATAGTGGGTTTGGGAAATAAGAGTTTCCTAGAAAGAAACCATAGATCTGGGTCATGAGGATCAGATAGTATTTGATGTGGTGATAAAGGGTTTTTTCTTGTTGTACCATCGATAAGTTTTTAGATTTTGTATTATGAGATGTTTCCCAGTAATGTGGGAATGGTAACCCTTGTGAATTTTGATCATGAAAGTCATGTTTTAGACACTAGTGTTGGTGTGTGGATCATAGTGATGATTTATGTGTGAAGTTATCCTTTTTGCAAACCCAAGAGTAAAGGTTTTCTTGGATGTGTTAGATGTAGTGTTCTTTAAATGTGGGCAAGAGTTCCACCACTGGGTATCATGTTTTTTGAGGATTTTTGGATGTGGATTAAAGGAAGATATTGTATCCTTTATTATACAAGAATTAGATTTTGGCAGTTGATGTCATTTGGCTTTTGGGTGATGCAAGAGAGGGTTTTTCCAAGGATTCTAGTGTTTTTGGGTGTCTATGGCCCAATTGGATGTTATGGTATTTAGAAGTGGAACACAGTTAGTGTTTCCTAGTTTGAGTTTGGAATCTATGAATAAGTGGGAAGGTTGATATTTTTTGTTGGGTGACTTGTGATTTGGTTATGCTCTAGCAATCATGGGAAATCGAGGGTAGCCTTGAGGGAGGTTGGTGATGTGTTGATGGTTCCCTGGAATGTGATGCATGAGAGGTTGATTCAAAGGTGGAATGAATAAAAAATTGGTGACATTGAAATTGGTAAAATTTCATGGTTATTAATTGGTTTATTTCTCAAAGGGATATCTGAATTCTTATGGTTGTTTATTAGGTTGGTATTGGAAGAGACATGGTCATAAAGAGCCTTTTCCTATGGGTTTGTGGTGTTTTATATCAGAATTGATGTCTATTATGGGTGAACAATACACGGGAGAACAAAATATTAATGGATAATTTTGGTATGTAAGTGTCACCCAATGTGGTGGTGGTCATGAGTTTGGTATCTCATTCAGGTATTGTTGGTTTATTAGATGTGAACATTGAGTATTTCTTGATTCTATTAAGGTACACAGTTCAGGAGGCATGGTTAGCAGTGTAAGTAGGTGTTGGGAATAAACCTGGTGATGTAATATTAATTTGATCTAGAGTTAGATTCACTATGTGGTCATGAGAATGTGTCAGACATCAAGGTATTTGATGAGTTCTAGTTGTGGGAATGTTTTGGGAAGGAAAAATGTCATTGGGATCAGTGGACATTAAGCTTTGGATTAGTGCCAATCATTTTCAATGAAACCAGAAAAGGGAAGCATGGTTGTCCGATAGACCATTTGTTTGGGTTTGTGTAGTATATAGTTGTCTTTATTTTTTGAATTTTAAGTGTCATTCTATAAGAACTCGAGAGTTCTGGTGGCGATACTAGCACATGAAATATCGTTTCACAAATTCTTGGCAACGAGTAATGAAATGGCGGCGAGTTTGGTTAGAAATCCCTCTTGATTTGTGATGGTCGAGTGTTAATGAGATAATGGTGGATATGTAATATTGAGATTTTTCACAGGTCATGGGGTCTCCATAGTGGGTGGTGACATCAATGATGGATTATTTTTGGTTCTTTTAATCAATGAATTATAAGTGAAATTTGAACTTGTCATGATCATGACCAATATCATGACATTGTATCAGGTACACTGAGGGAGCTATGGATTTAACCCAATATTCCTGTATGTATTTTTATTTCATATGGGGAATCATAGAGGTTATTCTCTTGGAATTAAATATGTTGATATGGATAGTGGGAAGTGCACCAAAGTCATGTATTGTAAGAGGTACTCTAGAAATACAAGAAGTCGATGAATATCACGAGTACAATTCTCAGAATATGGAAACAGATAGTACTTTGTGGTGTTTAGTAGTTTTAGTGGATTTTATATGGCCACATCCAAGTTTCAGGACTTATCTATTTATTAAGTGATGATCCTTGGTGGTATTAATTTCCTAAATAATTCAATGAGAACAACACTCCTAAGGTGGAGGTGGTATGTAATTCGTATATGTGTATATTGGCTCATGGAGTGGAGGTGGAGTAAGTATTATTTCAATAAGAAACCTATTGGCACACAATTGGGTTTCTTTGTGAAGGCCATGTGTGCCTTGGATTTGGTGGAATATTGAGTTGTTTGATGGATTCTGTCTCGAACATGTTTTAATGGTATTCTGAGTGATTCTAGCAGAGGTCGATTAATGGGTTCTGTAGAGAATAAAAATGGTTTTAGAAGAAACATATGATGTGATGATGGAGTTTAATATGAATTTGGGAAAATAATATTGTCGGTACATTAGATAAGCGATGCATTCATTATGTGAGACGGTGTCAATGGAAATTTGAGTAGGAACATGCCAACAGTTTATGTTGGGTGGTAATTGTGTGAGTCAGTTGTGATGGTCTGACTCGGTTGGGTAAAATGGAATGGATGTGGTGGGATATAACCCTACTTTGGTTAATTTGTTTTATGATATTTAGATCCTAGTAATGGTAATGGGATTTTATAAAAAACCATCTCATCCTTAGTTGAGATATGGACGGAAAAAACCATGACTAATCTGGGTAGTTTTTGAATAATGAATGAATGGTAGTGTTGGGTGGAGTTCTCATGGACGTTTGGGTGTGGTGAGTTGGGAAACATGCCAGGTAAGTTGTGATGGTTGATTTGAGGTTTAATTGGTATATTTTTCAATGATGTATAGGATCAAAACTAGAAAATGGTGTTGTTGAACTAAGTCATATGGTTTGGAGAACCATAATGGTCTTGTAGTCAGTTAATAATGTGGTTGATGTCTCGAGTTGTATGGAATCAGGTCAGATCCATATTGGTGTATCAGTTTTTATAATGGGTTTTGGCCGAGGTTTGGACATGTTGAGTACCTTGAGATGACTTGTATGCTTTTTTTGGTTCTTCAGATGTTTGGAAATGGAATGAGGTTTTGGGGACATGAGTTTCAATATAATGTAGGATAGGAAATGTTGTTGCAATCTATGTGTCCCTTTGGCAATGACAAGATTGTGTGGCCATTTGAAGTTTGGAAATTAGTCGAGATAAATCCATGAGATTTAGTCTAAGTGTTGTGTAGAGAATCAGACATAAGTTTTTTTATTGGACTCTCATGGTAGTGTAGTTCTTTTCGGTATCCACCCATATGGTGGTTCAGTAATGTTAGATGACATTTTCTCTTTTGTTTTATTTTTCTAAGAATGAGTTGAGGTGGATGCTTCGACGTGGGGAATTATGTTTATGATTTTAGATCATAATGGGAGAAATTTTTTTGGGGTAGGAATGCTTCCTTGTCCTGAGTGTTGAAAAATAAGACTAAGTTCAGGTATAAACATATAAGATGGAAGTTGATAGGTGGGTCTGTGGTCCTACCATTTTCCTTGAAGGCTTAGTGCTTCTTGGGAAGTGTTTCTCAGGGAAGATCACTTATAATGTGGGGAAATTATATTTTCCCGATATTGTGTAGAGGTATTTACATATTTAAATTTTTTTAAACATCCTTCCTTATTACTAATGAAGTTGTTATCAAGTGTATACATAGTTGGGGGGTGTCCTGGGGGTTTGGTTCATAATTGGACAAATAATGAGACTAAAAAGTGTGATGGGAATGGTTAGAACATGGTGAGTACTAACCTGGTACCTAGCTAGTGAAAACCATGAAGAATACCATATTTTAGATATAGGCTATCACACACTGCCCATAATATTATATAAACAGTTTGTGTTCTCCCATAAGACTGTGTGGCTTGGTCCCTCTTAGATAGAGGGAGCCACACAGTTGGTGAACAGTTTGGACAACTGTGTGGCCAACCATTGTGACCCAAAAAAAGTGGGGAATATGAGCTTTCCCCTCTCATAATTTATGATTTGTAACCTTAATTTCTATAATATTTCACCTATAATATCTTGGGAGATGAACCAAACCCTTCAATACTTACATGGTACAATTTTGTTTCAACTCTTAGGCATTTGGAGTGTCATTTGGTGAAAATTGAAGCTACAGGTATGTCTTCCTCTCTATTTCCGTTAATTTTCATAATGATGATTAATGTGAGTTTTCCTTTCCTTCAGAAGCCTAAAATTTCACTTTTACCATTTGAATATTTCAGGGGGGGTTGATGGTTTTTTGAGTTTGAATAAAGGGATATGTTCAATTGATTGGTTTTCTATGAGCCTGAGGTATCTCATATTTATGTTTTTTCCCATAGACATGATGTTTTATAAGTGTATGTGGTTGTGTTAACATACCAATTTGTTATGATAGGTGTTATTCAATAGGAAAAGTTAGATTAGGACTTATATTGATGAGTGAAGTCCTATAAAGACCTTATTGGGTCCATTGGTGTTTTAGACAAGACTATGGGATTACCTTGGGGTATTCCAAACCATTTTGGATGGTGGAATAATTCTGTATACATTGAAATAAGATATTTATTAATGTGAATGTGTATTTAATTGTAAGTGGGTGAGTGGGAAATATTAAAGGAATAATTGAATTGTGAAAATGGTATCTTTTTTTAAATTCCAAGTAGGATTTTGAAATGGTTTAAATGATGTATTTTGGTTTTTGATTTGGATATGGTTTCCAAAGAAGAAAAATGATGTTTTATATGTGGCTAACGATCTAAAAGGAGGTGTTGACCACATAGTTTTTTAAAATCCGGGTTTCTTAATATATTTCAATGATGATTTAATATTATGGAACAATTCTTGTTTCTGAAAATGATTGAAAGGCCCCTTTTGTTGTTCTAAATAGAAATAGTGGTCTTTGGGAATGTTTGAGTTTTCAAAGAGGAAGACCTGGTTATTAAAGGGTGGATTCACGATCATGTCAAATGTGTATTTTGAATTGCGATTATGCTGTTATTTTCTATTAATTGTCAATTAGGACCATAGTTCTTGAATTGTTATATGGGTTAATGACATAGAACCCGTGGCGTTTATGTTTGTTGTCAAAATGGTTAAGAAATGAACTAAATGATGAATTTTTTTAGTGGATGAAATATTATAAGGGGTATTTGGAATAATTTTATATATGTTAATTGGTTTTGCATTTTATGTGGGATATGTATATTGAGTTACAATTGTAAATGATAAATTTTTTCAATGGTTATTTTTTTGATTGGGTAAATGTGGTTGTGCTAATAATGCATTTTTAAATAGCTTATGATCATGATCCCATTGTAATTATTGTCTTATGAACAACCAATATTTATGTCATGACTCTGGATTTTGATCTTTCATATGTAGGGGTTGATCTTATAATGTTATGATCATGTTCTCATACACTTATTCTTATGTTATTATAACATATCTACCTTGTCTACCCTTAGTAAGAATTTAAGATCACCCCTTTCTAGTGAATCAATTCCCTAGGTTATGAAGAAAGGATTAAAGTAGTATTACTAAACGGACAGATCATTATGGAATTTATTTAAGATCAATAACCATGATATAATATCATCTTTCGAAGATTCCAATGACAATAACTACTACAGTCCTTGAGCATGTATTTTTGAAATATATTGAATATTCATATAATTGATTTAATATCAATGTATGTTAACCTTGGGTCACTATAGTTGGTATCAATGTAAAGGATTTCTGAACCATTGGAAATGAGGATCATAAAACTTTAATGAGATTTCTTGGAATATTTCAATGTATATTTCTAAGGATGTATCTATGTATAAGTCTAAGGTTGAGTTAATGTAGATGAAAATTTACTATAATTTTGGTAAATGATTGAGAATGTGGTTTCTTATAAATACACCCATATCTAGATAGTAAAAGTGTATTTGGGTCTGTTATAGATTTACCTAGGGGTAACAACCCTGAAAACACTATATTGATCAAGACTCAATCGGTAAATGGTGCATGAAAACAAGACATGTTATACACCTAATTTGACACTCCCTGGGGATATGGTTTGGGGATTCACCAACTCTGTACAAACCAACATGATGTATTTAAATAGATAATGAAATTAAATAACCATGTGTGAACCTATATTCTCATAAATTAACGATTATGAGTTATGATTTATACATCATATAAGTAATTTTTCATTATATGTTTTTCTTCTCTGATAAGTGTTTCTCAAGCTATGCCTTCTAGTTTTAGTCAATGGTTGGAACCTGAAGGAACATTGTTAATGATGATTTCAATGGGATATGTAAAGGTTTTACTCCTAATATCTCACATGATATGGGATATGGAATGATATTTCTTGATGATATGCACCAAAAAAATTCTCAAGATATGAATCATGTTGAAATTCCAAGCGATAAAAGGAGGAAAAAATATTTTATTGAATCTTTCATGATAAAATTCCCACCTTCTTTTACTGGTTCCACTAATCCACTAATTGGGGAAAAATTGATCAATACGAATGAAAAGATATTTTTCATTCATTAGTCCTCAAAGAATGAAAAATTCATTTTGGATTCTAATTGTTTGGAAGATGAAGAAGATCGATGGTTGACTATTATTAAGAACATGAGGGAATTAGATGAAATTGAATCAATGGAATGGAAAGATTTTAAGGGTATATTTTTAGTATGTACTTCCCTCTTAGTCTAAAAAAATATGAAATTATAATTTTCTATGATAATGGAAAATGATGATGAATCTATTATTTCTTAGGAATCTAATTTTAAAAGACATGAAATGTACACTTCAGGTCTGATCGTCTTCCCAAATAGATAAATCAATTGATTCTTCTGTGTCCTAGAACAAGGTCGTTGAAATAATATATATAAAATATATTTTAGTATGTATGAGGAATTAATTAGATGCGAACTAAAGGTAGAAATATAATTTGGATATTCACACCATTCCGATAGTTTTGATAAGACAAAAATAAGAATGAATCTCCTTAAAAATCAAATGATGAACAAAAATTACAGCAATTCTGTGCCTGATATTTGGGAAGAAGCATCAATTGAATTTATTGAATGGAAGGGAGAAGTGCATTGAATTTTTAAACGCATGTCATAAATTCCGTTATTGACCAAATATAATTAATAGGAAATGTTATGGAATATATGAGAAGATAATGCCAACTGTAACACCACCTAGACTCCAATGTTTCATATGCAAGGATTTTAGGCACTATGAAGATCATTACCACAATCCATTGAATAATTTTGATGATGATCCACAATAATAAATGATGACAAAGGGAAAATGGAATCGTTATGAAAACCCAATGGATGACATGATTCATGATAAATAGGGTACACTTATCCTCCCATAATTAGTTGCCAAAATTTGATGATTGATTTTATAAATCAGAACTTTGAAAATTTTAGTGTCTATAATTTGGGGGAGTTTCGGGTGATTATCTCCCTCTACGTAGATTCTAGAATAATAAAATCAGATTTTATATACTATCAGTAAAAGGATTGCCCAATGATCCAAATGGACATGATTTTGACATTAGATAACATCTTATTTAAGGAATAATGTTTAAAATTGTGTGGAAATTAGGTATGTATATTCCCATTTGAAAATTCTTCAAATTCAGGATAATTGTTTTGATATAAAACTTTTTCCAATTATCAGCATTTTTTAAGATAACAATAACCATTTTCAATACTACTTGGGTTTTAGCTTTGTGATTGTTAACATTGTCCTATCCATGTTCTCTATCACTCTCCATCAAAACTCCATTGATATATTTTTATTTTAGTTCCATTTTTTCACTATCCACCTATATAACTATATATGGAATCCTAGTTATGAGTTACTTTAGGTGACCATTATGTTTCAAGCATTCAATCTTCTAAATGTTGTTTTAGTATTAATTTTTACTATGTGAGATTCTATGAAAACAAATTTCATGTATTATTACATTAATAAACCAGATAACATTCAAGGGAAAAATTAATTTGGGGTGGGGTTATAGAATGTAACACCCTTAGATTGTGTGAAATATTTTTTTACGAATTAATTTAATCATTTTGATATTTTTCATTTCACACAACACTGAATATAGCACGTGTTATATGAATGAACCAAATTAATCTTCCTTTTTTTACAACACCAAGTCAAGATTCCCCTACAAAAAATTCATATACAAGATTATGGAAAACCCAAATCTATTTGGGGCTTGTGTTAAAAATAATACCGAGTCTCTCTGATAGAATACATTTCATTCAAGACCACATTTTACTGAACTATAATATATTATTTATATTATTATGAAAATATAGTTATAGTTATCACCTAGAAGTTAGAATGGACATCATGAATAATATTAAATAAACTACAACAATATAGATTTCACATGTATAATAAATGATTCATTCGGTTATAAAATAGTTACAAATGAAAGAAAAAAGTATTTGAAAACAAATAAATTACTTTTCTAAGGGAACTATTTCTCGATGACAAAAGACGATTTTATCTCAACTAAATTAAACAAACTACTTCTGAATATTTTTTTTAAAATAAATTATATATAATATATTCAACATTTTTTTTCAAACACATACAATAGATTTTATATTCATAACATAATAATAAAATCAATGATATGAATAAAAAGAAGTATTTTCTAAAATTTAATTTTACCATCTTTTAATGGAGAACCTAATTTAAATCTACATTTTGACACAATTTTTAATTTATTAATTGAAAAAATTAAATTTATTTTTTAAATATGAATTCAAAAAATTGCTTTTTATGAGTATTTAATATTTTTTCCCGAAACTAAATATTTTTATTAATAGTCAAAAAACAATAAATTTTAATTGAAAACTATTTTTTCATCAAATTTATTTATGTAGTAAAATTAAATTTTAAATAAGTTTGAAAGGATATTTATTTTACTATTACATAAATTTATAATATGGAGGTAATTTAAATAATTTTTTCATTGAAATTGGATTTAAAAAAAATTCAATATTTTTATCATTTTACATTAAAAAAAGCATTCTCGTCTCATTTTCAGGTTTAATTTTAAATTCATTTATACAAATTATGTGACTAGAATTTGAATAAATGATTTCCATATTTAGAATCATAATATTTTATAATTTATATTAATTTTATCATAGTTTATTTACAGTATTTATTAGGGAATATTATTAAAAATAATTACAATGATTAAGGTAAAAAAGAGTCTATTTAGTTTTTAATATTTTTCTTAATAGAAAAAATAGCCTATGAACATGTCAAAAATCCATTTTATAGCCATAATTATACTATAAAAAATATTTCCCCTAAAATGGACCACTATTCGTGACATATGATATAAGGGATATCACTAGAATGTTTTTAACTTTTATATTTAAAAGATTGCACCTCCTCCTTAACTATAAAAAGGTACTCACCCCCCCCCCCCACTTCCTCATGCCACTCAAGAAACATTAGATCATACAAAAACTAAAACAATAAGCTCAAAAATACTCTCCCTTCATCTTATAAGAATTTCCTTGTACATAAATAAATCCAAGGAATCCATTTGGTGAAAACTAAGGGGAGTTATCCATGGAAGACGTAATATCCGTCCACAAGATATTCTATTTTATTACATTATCCACACACTCAGTGTTTCTTATTGCATGATTATATAATAATCATGTAATCCCAAATATTCTTATATTTTTTTTAATTAAGGGTTCTACCTACACCTACAAACACATCAATTAAATGAGTAATGAACTTTGATTCTAGGATAGGATTAGATATCGCCTCATGAAACGATATTGTTCGTTTTTATTTTACCACCTATAATGGTTTTATAATTATTATTGAACTATTTTTGTTATATGATATGTATTGTAAAAATTATTTATTTATTCTTATTTAATTATTATTTAAAACTCATCTTCATCTGTTCTATTTTTTGTAAATATGATACCTTCGGTTGTGGATGTGCTGACTACAGGCTCCATAAAGCAATGTGATTTGTTCAAAGTATTCATTAAATTCATTAAATATGGGTTAGGTAAATGTATAATATATTTTCATAATAATTCTGATACAATTATTATATATATTCTTATAATTTATTGACTTACATTCATTCAATATGACAGGAAAACCAAAACATAGTTCATTCATACATACGACCTACCATCTCAATGAATGATTTATTCCATTTCAGAGTTCTATATTTTATCAATTATTATAAATACCTATATCATGAATATATATGATATTAATATCATGTATTACATTATTTAAATAAATAAATAATTGTCTATGTAAGATGATAAAGAATAACAAATCAAAACATTTTCAAAAAACAAAGTTCATATTAACTAAAACGTAACATTAACATAGTGTTGTTAATAAATTGGAATACAATGTTGTAATAAAATTAATATAAGTTATTAGATACATGAATATTTGTTTTTATGTGAATAATACAATTGTATTTATATATAGGAGGATTTTTTAATGTGAAGAATTAAATTCTTGACTTAGGGTACAAGTTTTCTAGTCTCACTTGTATTTCTCTAGGACTAATTCCCTATTCACCACTCAATTATTTTAAGTTGTTTATATACCTAACATAAATTTATTATCATATATATATACTTAAGTTAGTGGTTATATTAATATTTAATTTAAGATATTTATTTCAATGGGTTTTACGGTTCAATAGTTACAAAATCAGTAATGAAAATATTTTCTTAATTTTCCATCTTTTCGATACATGGCATGTGATACACCCATTTTTTAAATGAGGTGTATATAATACCAATTTGAATATTATATCATGAATATCCTTATTTTTTACATTTTATTCTTAATTTAATGTTATTGTTTCATTGGTATTATGATGAGTTGTTACTGATGTGGAAGTATATTATTACTACAATTTCATCATTTATTAATGATTATGCTTTCATTACTGAAATCCTACGATACATGTCTAAATAAATATAATTATTTTATTCTCCTCTATTTATTCATGATATATTCATGAAATAGTACCATTATTAAACTCTTTGTATCTTATGAAAATTATGAAATTGTTTTGAATAAAATACAACATTATTTCTATTATCATTCAGAAATATGTGATCTTCCAAAAAATTGTTTTACTAAAATGTTTAAAAAATAATTTGAATCAAAATTTATTATCATTATAATTGAAATGGTTTTTGATTTTTTTTATGGTTTAAAAATTTATTTAAATTTTTTCTAAATAGTCCATTACAGTTTTGAAGGATATTTTTAATTGTATTGGATTTCAAATTGGGTTATCTTTTTAGAAGAATTTTTCAAAGGAGATTGGATATTTTCATCAATAAATGGTGAAAATAATTTTTTATTCTTAATTTATATGTTTTCAATGTTTTTTTAAATGTAATGTATTCTGAAAAGAGTATTTGTTTTGAAATTTTATTTTTAGAAGAAATTTTTTGTTTCAAGTTATCATTAAAAATAATTCTCTATCTATGTTGATGAGTATTGATATAGTTTATTATTTACATAGGATATGATCCAAGGATATAAATCATATTATTTCTATGAATGATTTATGGTTTGATGGAAAAATAATTATGGAACCCATTATTTTTCCTTTGGTAAAACATGTTTAAAAGTGTTTGGTGTAAAACTAATTTATTTTCCACGTGATAATCATCTTTTAAGGAGATTGACATCAGACACATTTCATTTCCATGGGTTAAAAATTTTATGAAAAAAAAATTATTTCAACGTGTTCTTATTATTATATGAAATATTTTTTCTTATATTCTTGTCGTGGATCATGTTCCTGGATTATATGATGTGGCAGCCGATATAGCATTGGGTAAGCCCATTACAGCTTAAATGATGGGGTCGCCCAGATTGTGTGAAGTATGTACAGTGCATCTTATGTGATGGGGTGTCCCAAATAGTTTTGAGTAAGCCTATTACATATTATATGATTGGGTGGCCCAGATTGGGTCAGGTGATCCCGTTTTATACTACATAATGGGAAAGAAGTATATCAACATCTAATGCATTGTGTAATGATTTATATTTCAAATGATAATGATGGTTACATGTTGACAGGATTGATTATAAATTAGAATAAGGGGAAACCCAATCCGTTGTATGGAAATGAATGCAACTAGGAATGGAAGTTCATCCCATCAATGTTCCAATGTATGTTTTGGAAATAGGACTTATATTAAGAACAAATTTTTACATGTCTATGATTCATCCACAAATTCTATGTCTTATTCCAATGTTATGCTTTCATGGATTATAGCCTCGATTAATATATGGTTAAAGTCTTATCAACATGAAATATTTATTCCATGGTTCTATATTATGATCTTTAATAAGAATATTATGATATTCTAATGTTGTGAACATGTTATCATAACTATGTTCTCATGTTATTCTTATATGTCTCCTCTGTTTACCCTTATTGAGAATTTGAGAACCATGATTTCTAATGTCTCCTTTCAAATGGTTTTGAAAAAAGGTTTTACATTGGATTACTAAATGGAACTATATTTAAGGATTATTTTGATGATTTTTCTCCAGGATAGATGGTCATGTTTCCATTTTTACAATTACAGTAAAATATTATGGTCCTTGGGCATGTTTTTTTGAAATATGTTCTATATTAATCTAAAATGATGTAATATCCATGTATGTTATGTATTTTCACTATAGTTGGTATAAAAGGAAATGTTTAATCAACCATTGGAAACTATAATGTGAAATATTTAGTCATATTCCTATGGATATTTCAAAGGATATGATGAGGTATGTCTCGACAGATAGGCTAAGGGAGAGTTAATGTATAGAAAAATTCCTTGGAATTTTATTAAAGGATAGAGTATGTGAATTACAATAAATACATTCATGTATATATACTATAAGTGGATGTGACTATATAATAGAAGTACTTTGGGATAAAAACCCCAAAACAACGTATTGATCTAGACTCGATCGAGAACAGATGCACGATAATGGGGCTTATTATACACCTGGTCTTACACTCCTGAGGGATATGGTTCATGAGTTTACAATAAAATTATGAACCAAGATGAAGTATTTAGAGAGATAATGACTTTTAATTTCATTGTATTAACCAAAGGTTTCATCAATTAATAAATTAGTTTCATTTATTTAGACATCATAAAAGTAATTTTTAATTGTGTGGTTTTCCTAGAAGATAAGTTTTTTTTATGATATGATTGCTGGTTTTAGTCAATGGTTGGAACCTAATAGAGCCATGTTAATGTTTATTATAAAGGATAATTTTATGATTATCCTCCAAATATCATAAAGGATAAGAGATATAGAATGAAATTTATTATGGATATAATCCAACCAATTTTTCAATCTATTATTCATTTTGAACATCCAAGCGAGAAAAGGGGGAAACAACATTATATTGAGTCCTTCCTGAGTAAACTCACACCTTCTATTAGTGGTTCTGATGATCCAATAGTTTCTGATCAATGGATCAATACCATTGAAGATATATATTTCCCATTCTACAGTGCTTGAATCATGAAAAAATGATTTTGGATTCTTATCGTTTAAAAGTAGGAGAAGATCAATGGTGGAATCTAATAAAGAACATTAGGGAATAAGAATAAACAGAATATATGGAATGGGGGGAGTTTAGAGGGATATGTTGAAGTATTTATAAGGCTCCATCCTTAAACATGACATAATCATGAGTTATTTAAATAATTCACATTGAGGATCTTTTCAGGTTAAGAGTTTTAGAGAATTTAGAAAAACTCTTACACAGTGAACTCATACATTACAATTGGAAAATTATACTCAATATCAATTCTTTCACAAAAGGAAACCCTTTTAAAATAAAACATTATTTATTTTCAAGACACTTATTTAACTCATTCATCATAGAATATTCTTTGTCCTTACCATTATTAAGACCTATGATAAACAATTAAAAACATGGGATGAGCATAAAAACATCAGTAAGGAGTATTAAATAAGGAATAAAACTATTAGGCAACGAATATTTAAAACACATGAAAACATTTTCACATGAATGGCCATCATACATTTTTCTCAATTCAAAACATCAAAGTAATATCAAGAAATTAAAACTCATTAATGTGACATAGAGAATCATATACATGAAACCCTTTTGAATACCATTAAATTAGAAAAACCATATTATAGACTTCCAAATTAACAATCCTTAATAGGTATTACACTTCGTATAATATATATCTAGCTCACTCGTGTGCTATAATGGGGCTCAACCCTTCATATAAGCTATAACGGGATAATGTGTGTTTTATAATGGGGATCAACACTTATAATAAGTTGTGTTGGGTTTACCTGTGAGCTATTATAGGGCTAAAACCATCGTATAAGTTGTGTCTATCTCACCTATTTCATATAATGCTCATGTACAATTTCAAAAAACATGATCATCATAAAACCTTTTTGAAAAACTCAACTTATCCCATACAAAAAACATTTTGATATAAAAATTCAATATTCATTTAAGAGACCATATTCAATACCATGATACAAATATAAAAAATAAGGGATTTATTTAAAATATATTATTGCTTATAGGTGAAATCAAATATCAAATAAAGGTTACAGCTTTAAAGAAGTCGGTTTCGCAATATACGATAAACAATTAACAATCCTTTTTAGTTTTGTAACGAAATTAAAATGACTTGAATAAAAATATTCCTCTTAGAAACAATTAATTAAATTATATATTGTCATAAAATGTCTTTTATAATCCTTTTACATCATTATCAAAAATATGTAAATTAATATCATGAAGACAAACATTTGATAATTAAATCAGTAAACATTTGTGGTGTCACATGTCACTTTTAGAATTTAAATAGTAATCTCCGTGAATTCATAAAAAACATTAGTATATATACAATATGGTTATTAAATGTCATAGTGGTTGTATATACACCTTATAAAATAATATATGTGGATATTAACAATAAATTCCTCAATGAAAAGATATTGAGACGAAGTCCCTTACCTTGGTATGACATGTCTTGTTAACTCTTTAATTATTGTAATAATAAACTTTGGATAATTTCTCATTTATATATACCCTTTTTAATGTTTATTATTCATTTTATATCACTTATTACAATGTTATTCTAATTTTATAATTGTTTGAGTTTATATCGGATGTTTTGTCGATCTTTGGTATTTGAGTCAAAAATGAACTTGTTTTGATGAAAATTATCCTTGTGATGATAATTAAATTATCTACAGAATATTATTAATTATTTAAATATCATATATATCTAGTATATATGTATTTATAATAGTCCATAACATTTTGAGAAAATAAATGAAATGCACCATTCATGGAGATAGTTGGCCATACGTACACATGAATGCTACTTTCATTTCATTGTCATATTAATGAAATGAAAAATAAATAATACATAGGAATATTATAATTCCAATATAGTATCTATGTTATATATGTTACATGATATCTTTTATTTTATCCTTTATATGTTTCATGTTTTTATTGAACGAGTCATATCACTTTGAGGTGATGGTAGTCCACAATTCCTCAACTGAAATTATCATATTTACAAATTATGGAAAGAATAAAGGTATGTTATAAATAGAAATTATAGAATAATATAGAAAAAATATCATATATATCATATATAAATATAGTTATATCATAATGGACACCATGAGAGGTGGTAGGGGTAAGTTGAACAATCATCGTTTCATGAGGTAGTAGTGCGTCGTACACAGAAATAACATATTAGTATCCATTAAATGGAGGTGTGTGTAAGGGTAGTTATAATACTTCCCATTAAACATCCTAGTATATTTAAAATATATTTTTATTATTTAATAAATGAATAATAAAATAATAGTGATTGGAGAAATTAAAAAATGAAAGGAACTTGAGAGAAGACGTCACCTCTAAATCGGGTAACTTCTTTTGATTTGAGCCAAAATGCTTTCTTGAATTGCCTTATTCCCAAGGTATCGATTCTAGAATGAATTTATGGATATTTATAGATTATTCGATCTGAATTTGGATGAGACAAAGGTATTTAGAGGTTTGATTATATGGGTAGAGGTGGTGGCCTTTTATAAGAGGGAGGAGGGTCACATTAGGAATGTCTTGAAATATTATATTATAATAAATTTCATTTCAGTTTCTAATGGTCCAAAATTCCTTTAATTAAAAGATATGATGATTTTGGGTCATATACCCATCCAAAAAAACTTTATTATACATGTATAGACCCAAAATTAACCTTATATTTTATCTTTAACCCTTAGATAAAAACATTAACTCGTACCATGTCTTCTTGTATTTTTATAAAATATGGTTTCTATATTTACTATAAAATTAAAATCAAATAAAAAGTGGATAATTAATTACAATTTTAACAATATATCAGTCATTTTTCTGACATTTATATTTTTAGGACTATTATTTAATTAAATAAAAAAAATTTGTTTTAAAAAAATCATTTATGTTAGTTTTGATATTATTTGGAAATTGATTTTTTGTTAAATTAAAAAAAACATGATTCCTTCAAAAGAAAATCATTAACTTAAATAAAATATTTCATAAGAATACATAAAATTTGTGGATGGAATTAAACTGTTTAAAGTATATTTATTTTAATTTTATAATATTATTTATTTGAATATTACATTAAAAATGTAATCGATGCATTATCATTCTATCATAAATAAATTTATTCATTTAATGTCTAAAAAATATAAATAAATACCATGATATAGGTAATATTTTTATATTTATAATGAATATTTATAGTCATAGAGATATGTTATATAACCCTATATTTAACATTGTTTTAGTAAAAGACACATGTTTATGTGATATTTCTGTTTATATTAATTCTTATAAAATATCATTATCACAACCAAGTGAATCCACGGAGTCTAAAAAGAGACCCATGTATTCCCATGGTCGTCCATATCTCATATAATAGGATTAGGAAACGTTTTAGGTTTGTTTTATATTATTATAGTATTTTTTTACCCTTATTTACCTAATTTTTTCATTAACCATGGTAAATAAAAATAATTAATGATGTTACTATTCATAATGTTCAAAAATAAAAGGTACCTATTTAAAAAATTTGGAACTTATGATTAAAATGAATAAATAAATTTTCCAAAATTTGAAACACTGAATTTATAGTAATTAATTTCAAAATAATTCACTTTGTCAAAACTTGAAAGCAGATTTTTAATAAGTAAAAACTATCCAAATATTGACTTCGGTTTATGTATAATTTATAATTAAAGTTATTTACAATTACCAATATTTTATTGAAAGATATATATTCCATTTATACATTAAAACCATTAAAAAATATGATTTAACCATATAAATTATCTCGATGGAAAAAAGTTGTTTTCAATTAAAACTTAGCATATGTTTACTATTCATCATAACATGGTAGTTTTTAGAAAATGATAATCAATTTATCCAATGAATATTTTGACGTACTTCATCTAAAGAGGAATTTTATTTTTTTCAAATATAACATATTAAGGCATCTAAATTATATATCAAATCATCTTATAATCAAATATATAAATAACATATCTTTTAATAGAAGAGAAAGATATTATAATATATATAAAATCTTCCCATGATAAAATATATATAAAAAAATGATTGTGATATCCATTTAAAATTAAATATAATTAAATGGGTGATGAAACCTATAAATGAGAGAAATATAGGTCAAATAGATGAAAAGGAATTCAACATATACGAATTTCTATTATACTAGAATGTACATATGTATCTATAAATTTATTGAATATTTTTGTTAGGTCCTAATGAGAATGGTTGATTGGTCAAAAGGGGGTAAATTTACCTTTAAATATTACTGTAACCCCTCATCGAAGTTAAGATAATGAAGTGAAAAATGAATAAAAATAAAAAAAAGTGATTTTAATAGTAGTTCAAGTCTAACTGATCCTACACTACTCTTCACCTATCTCTTTTACATATTGATGTGTACCCCATTAATATAGACTCTCTTACTATTTATTTGAAATCGTAACCCTTTTACATTGTCCTTTTTAACCCCTTTAGTGTCATCCCAGGAAAACAAAAGTTTTCCAAATTGTTGGTATAACCTGATCACCAAACCTTTATCACAGATGTTAGGACAACATATAAGATACCATTTTATGTGTTGATAGAACTATAACATTCATTTTATTAGGTCCAAGGCACAAATAAAGCACAATGATTTTTAAAATTATGGTAGAACATGATTCGTAACCCTATTTTGGAGTCATATCCCAATATCCTACATTTTAATGGGTATTAAAACTAGATTAAAATATATAAAACCAAATAAAATGAATGTATTAAACCCCTAGAACCAAATAGACACATTATGTATGAGTTTTTGGGATCAAACTCTCTCTACATTAATAAATGATAAAAAAAATTATAGTTCCATTGATAGTAGTATTTGATCACAAAAGTATTTCACACAGATCAAGAATATCATCAAACTCGTATTATGATCTAGATATATTTAACTCCTTATATATTGTTCTTATATGAACAACATATTCAAATAATGTTGATTATTGCATTTCATCTATCAAAAATCAGTATGTGATTTCATTATTAATGAACATCCAAAACATACCCTTATTGGTCACTTCAATAATATATAATATTAAATGAAATTATATATAAGGTAGGTTTAACAAATTGTGGTAATTGTATTTTTTTCTCTGGATAACTTCATTTTTATTCATGTGGTCAAATCATTTTTCTTCATAAGGTGAAATCATTTTTCTTCATGCGGTAATTATTTTTTATATATGATCACTTTATTTTTATTAATGTGTCCACTTTAAATTTCCTCGTGTGGGAACAACATTTTTTCCATCCTAACACTTTATTTTTCATCATGTAATCACTTCATTTTTCGGTATGTGGTCACATTATTTTTCTTCAACTAGTCAATTTTTTTATTCCTTTGTTTTCCTTATTTTCCATCATGTGGTCACTTACAGGAGTTTTCAAATTTTCACGGAATGTCACTTCATGATTTTGTTTTCTTCAAATTTTTAGTCTATTTTATTTTAAAATGTTCGCTTCAATACATTTTCAAATTTTCACTCAAGGTCACTTCACTTAATCTCACATTGAGATATTGTAAAATTTGCAAGACCACCCTATTAATAAATTAATGTCATATAAAATATCAACCCTTACTATTATTTTTTTCTTGAAAACGATTTCATATTATTATAATTATAAAATCATAAATAAATTCAATGGATCAATGAGACAGATAGAATAATCTCCTTTTTGATAATTATAAAATAAAATAAAAATCAACAATTTGTCACCCTTTTTGAAAGATATCAAATGAAAATTCAATGATATTTCAATAAACATACTAACCATTTATGGTTAAATATATCCCCCAATGATAAAAACTGATTATTTGAAAGAAACTAGTCCTTATAATTTTAATATAATATAGAATTATCCACATCAATAATTTTTTGGGAAACAACCTAACCCTTAAAGTTGCAAAAAATCATTATTAGGATACACAAAATTAATATATTCTCACACAATATGTAGGGAAATAAATCAATAAATGTGTATAATCCTATAAATTAATTTAGAATGATATTTAATAATACTAAAATATCCATGATAACATTTCAGTACTGTGAAGGAATTATTAAATTATTTTTAATGAATTTAACAGTACCCATCTAAATAAGTACGTCAATTTTAGAAAAAATATAAAACATTTGAATTATGTACACAAGCCAAATAGAAGAGATTTAATTTTCTGTAGCTAAAACTCCCAGTCAAACATACCATAGATATATGTTTTATAAATAATTCATTATCTTTCAATGTTAAAATATTATTTTATCAAAATATTAAAAACCTAGGGGTTTAGAAAAAACACTACTGCAAAGGCTAGCTTTCCCAACACTTTCATACCAATGGTTCAAAAGAACCGTTGGTATAGGTGTAAAACCCCCGGAAAATAAAGAATATAACTTTTTCATATTTATTTGTCAATAAAATATTAATATTACTTTAAAGGGGATGCTATGTTTGATGGCGTACCCAATACGCAACAACGAGTTTTGTTGAAATCATACTATTCACACTAATAATATAATAATATTATTTCAAATGGTAGTTAACACATAGCTGTTGTATTGGCAGGAATGAATAGAAATAACTAAAGTTTGATTATATATGTTTGTTAAATGTTTTCACATTTATCCAATAAAAGATAAAGGATTAAAATAAGAAAATAATTCAATTTTAAGCTTAAATACTCTAATATTCACTAAAAGGTAAATTTATCATATTTTGATGGTGAACCCTCATTAAAAGTATTTTTGATCACCCTTTTACATTTTATTGGACCAAATAAAATCCTTCTTATGAATCGAGACATCAAAATTTACTTTGTATATCCTTTTGGTATTTTTCTGGTAAAGTTCATATTTAATGAATAAGTGAAAAATATTGTATTTTAATTCAAAACTTCTTTTTAATCTAATTTATTTATATGATTAGATCATCTTTTGAATTGGTTTTAAAATTCAATTAGAATATATTTTTACCATTTAATCCAATGGTGTTCATTGGAATTAATTTCATTTTGAAATTGGACTTAAACTAGTGTAAATATTTTAATAGATATTGTTTCTCAAAAATACGGTATTTGTTATAACATCGGGAATTAATTATTAAATTAATTAATGAAACATATATTTTTATAATTTTTTAAAATAGATATCATTTTTGAATTTGGAATATCAAATATAGCTTAGGGTGAATTTTTGGTATTTTTTTGAAAAACTTCAATTTTTGATGAATAGTGAAACCCCTAAGTGGTAGTTAAAAGAACTGATTTTTCGTTTAAATTAAAATTTACCACTTCTATGATTTTAATTTCAAAAATCCGACATACACGGTTGTAATTAGGAGGTAAAATGTGGTTCAATGGGATTAAAATAATTTTTTGGTGGACAGTAACATTTATGTTTTATTAATCACGATTAAAAGTAATTAGTGTAATTTTAGGTAAAGATAATGTTATAATAATATGAAATTACCTTGAAACTTGTCCTAACACTATTTTATGAGTAATGGTCGTCTTAAATAACCCATGGGTAAACTTGGGGACCCCCTGGAGCCAGTTTGGTAGGAAAATGACATTAAGAAATTTTTATTTAAAGTAAAAGTAAAAATGACACAAACATGTATTATTTTATGAAAACAATTTTTACATGGGGTTACACAAGTCATATTTTTTACTATAAATATTCATTATATGTTTAAAAATATTTCCTTCATGTTGTTATTTTTTTATACTTTTTATACATTAATTCAATTAATTTATTTATGACATCATGATGATGTAGCGATAACCTCATTAATGAACGAATTAAATAAAATGAAAAGATAAAGTAAAATCTAAGACTTACACTTGTAAAAACACTATTGTATGAGTATATTTGTAACCATTATCACCTTATCATATAAATATATATTTTGGGGACATTTTAAATTCTAAACACCTTTTAAAATAAAGTCGCATTTCATGACTTTCCAAGAGTGCCCCACCTCCATCTTATAAAAGGCCCCCACCTCTACCTTCTTACCCACACCTCTCAGGCCTTTGGAATAGAGAATACCTGCCCATTGCATCTCTCCACATACCTCTCTTCATCATTGTTTCATCACCTTGGTTATAAAGCTCTTCAAGAAACCCTTTTGGTTCAAACCAAAGGGAGTTACCCGATTTAAAGGTAAAGTCTTCTTTAATGTTCTTTTGTTTTATTTTGCTTCTCCAACCCCATAAACTCTTTTTATTCTTTTAATTTGTAAAAACAACAGTATCTTAAATATACTAGGATGTTTTTATAAAACGGTTTAGAGATACACTTCCACACACCTCCGTTTAATGGTTAAAGAACATACTGTTTCTGTAGATGTTGAATTTCTGGCTCACGAAACGATGATTGTTCAATATTATTTTAACACCTTCAAAGGGGGCCATTATGATGTCACTATATTTATATATGATATATAATATGTTTATTTTTTCCTTAAGATTCATTATTTTTCATTTATGGAATACCTTTATGGTTTCCATTATGGGTAAACGCGATATCTTCATTTTAGGAAGTGCGGACTACCGCCCTCTCAAAGTGATTTGATTCGTTAATGCCATATGTGGGACGTATAAAGGATTAAGTTATTGATATTATATATGATACTATAATAGAATTATAATATACCTTTATGTCATTATTATTTCATTCCATTAAAGTATGAAATAGAAATCAAAGTAGCGTTCATGCGTACGTACGGCTTACCGTCTCCATGAACGGTGCATTTCATTTCTTACCTCTAAATGATTATGTAATATTATAAATGCATTAATATACTGTATATACATATAGTATATATGATATCAACATCATGAATATAATTCTTGAGATAATGGATATTTGACTACATGAACAACTAGTAAATATAAGAAGTTCACTTTTGACTCAAGTACCAAGTATCGACAAAACGACCGTTATTAACATAAATGGTTAAATATTGTTCATAACATGGTAATAAGTAATATAAAAGGAATAATGAACATGAAAAATGTTCTTAAGAAAGTTCAAATTAAATCAATTTTATTATTCAGGAGATTAAAGAACGATCAAATCAAGTTGGACACGAGTTAAGGGATCTTACCTCTCTCTTTCTTTTCAAGTACACTCTTTTTTACCATTTCTTTTATGCTCCATGTTCTTATGCTGGAGGATGTTCTTTTATATTATTATTGCTTTAATTTATATTTTCATGTGATTATAGACCCTATTTTATCTCATCAATCCATTTTTGGATGTTTTATGTGGCGCCGTTAGGCTACCGAATTTTCATAAGGGGATTTTCATCTCACTTGGTATTCCCGTGAGATTCATGCTACATTTGACACTATTTCATTTTGTGTGGTGTATGTACTACACACTATTATACTATTTTTATAATATAATCTCATTTATGGGTATTTACATCTTCATTTTATGACCCTTCTTTCATGGGGTGTACGTTTCAGAAGTTTCCCAAATCGGTAAGTTAACCTTTCACACTCCTCTTTTTAAAATACTTATTTTGTTATTTCTTTTAATTTACATATTTTTATGTTGGGATATGTTATTCTATATGCTTATTGATGTAAATTTTATGTCCAAGTGTTGAGATACCATTTTCTCTCTCATCAACATATTTTATGAATTTTAAAGTGACGTCGTTAGGCTGTCGAATTTTAGCAAAGGAACTTCTTAACACAATTTCGATTTTTTTGGGTTCAACATGTAGTTATTGAATATGTCATCCTTTGAATACGTGTGAATGAAATTTTATTGTTTTAACCATAATATACACTTATATTGGGTGTATTTATATTTGTAACACATAATTATGAGATTGATTTATCTTTAATTTAAAGATACCTTCTTTATAAGGGATTTTATCTCATTTTACATTTCTATTGAGACTTCATTGTTGTTATGCACCAACTCACTCTTATATGGTGTATATATTGTCCTTTGGAATATTATATCATGGATCCCTTTATTCTCATGATATTATAATGTTCCGATTAAATGTTATTTCTCAAATATTTTATTCAAGTGTCTCTCATTTTGTTAAAACCCTTTAAACTAAAATATTGTTTTAAATGTTTTAATTATTTATTCTTATAAATAATTCTCATTAATATACTTTTTTTCAAAATGGTTTTAAGGATTTATTTATATGGTTATTAATGGATTAAAATTTTAAAATCTTCAAAGTGGTATGGGACACTTTGATTCATAAATCTCTTTACTAAATGTTTTAAATGGTTTTTTGACTCGATTCATTATTTCAATATCTTAAAATGTTATATTGTTATTTCAATGTTGGAATGTTATATTTCCTTTATTATTATGTTATGTGATACGATTATGTTATGGTTCTTGGGAATTGTTATGAAGACAGGTGGTTCCGTGATAAACTATGGACGGGTGAGCCCAATATAGCTCTCAAATGAATTGGGTAATGCGAAGGGGTTAAACGTTAAGGTTTCTCTGAAAAGATTTAGGTAATATACTGTGATGGGTATTCCATACGTAACCATGAGGTTTACTCCCTATGTAAGAATGTTATGAATACCTCAAGTTAACTTTATTTCTTATGATTTTATATGACTTATTCATAAATCTTATGATTTGATGAGGTATGTTAAAGTGCTTATGTTTTATGAGTAAAGTATGATTTCATTGATTCTCATGTATACATGTACCAATGTTTCCTTTCCGTATCTTTATATCCCTTACTACGATTTTTATGCTCATCCCATGCTTTTGAAATGTTTTTGACAGGTCAAAGGAAAGGTACATGATGTGATGATAGTGTTGAGGAAGTGTCAAGAATGAATCCATGATTTATTTTAAATATGTTTCCTTTGATGGAAAAAAATGAATACTGTCTTGTTGTAACCACCTTGTTTAATTGTGGAATGTAATGATTGATTTTATGACCTAATTCTCTAAAACACTAAACCTGAAAAGATCCTCAATGAGAAATCTTGAATAACTCAAGATTAAGTAATGGTTAAGGCTGGGGCCTTATAGTTGGTATCAGAGGTTGGTTTAGATAACATTAGAGGTTAGGGTATTCTTTAAGCATAAGTGACAAGTTGTGTATAACCCCAATGGTTAGTATATTAGATAGAGTCCTTGTTATTTTTGGAATGATGGAATGAGTTTGAGATAACTTGGATAAGTATGTCTTAGTTTTTATCTTCCTCTTTAGTACATGATGATTTTGTTGATATAATCACACTAACATTTTTTGGTTTTAGTAAATGTATGGATCTAGCAGGCACCTAAGTGACAATGGGTATGAAGGAAACTATGGTGGTTCCATGATTAAGAGACTGGATGAAATAGGGGATTCAATGATGAATCTCGTGGTTATTCTAAACCAACTATCAAGGATTCATTGATTAACCACTTGATCCTTGGTGAGTTCTCTAATGCATCATGTACGAGAGAACCAAATCAATGTGGAAGTTCATGTAATTATTATAAAGCTAACCCTTAGGGTTTATATGATCCTTACTTTGAGGTAATTATGGTTTACTACATGATATGATGGAATATGAAGGGAATGATATAAAAATGAGGTTAAAATATGTTATGGTTATTTTTTATGTTTGAGTAATGTTATAAAATAATATAGTTTTTTAAAAGGGACAACACGCAGTCCGTGTGACAACCCGTCATGCCAGACAAAGCTGCGGGAATCGAACCCACAACCAAAGTGTAACTGGTATTTATCACCTGCCACTGGACTACGTGAAGTCCCTGGTTAGTTTGAATAATTTATTATAGTTAGATAACTTTATGAATAAGGAATAAGTTGATTTTGGGTTATCTACAGAAATGATTAACCTATCATGGAGGATATGTGATTAGGTTAATTACTTTTCAATATGAGACTTTAAGAGTAACTGGTGTTCATTGGAGATAAATTATAGGATTTTTCTTGGAAGACTATGTGATTAAATCCTTCATAGATTTGGGTTTCAATCTTAGTTTGGATTACTTTGAAGAATTTTATGGATAGCTTTTTATGGAATGGTCTTTGTTGAACATTCGTTATTGTTGGAAAAATTTTGGAGATTAAGAGTAGCTTTTCTTTTTATAAAGGATTATCCTTTTTTGGTATTATCTAATCTTGTACTAACCATTTTGGTTTTGGATAAAGGTCTGAAGACATGTGAAATATAGAGTTTATCTTGTGTGGATTATGTGATTCTCTAAAATTTTATTATAGCACACTTAAATTTAAACAAGTCTTCCTAAGTACTCATTGATTGGAGAAAATATGAGTTTGTGTTAGAAATCTATTAAAGGATTAAAGTCTACTTGAAAAGTAAGTATGTTTTATTATGTTTTTAGTTAATATATTAAATAAATTCCACAACTTTATGAAAAGTAACTCAAAACAAAAACGGTGTCCATTATCTTTTCCAACTGGTGAATCAAAGACAGTTTAACCCGTAACAAGTTTATGGTTTTCCTATTGTTTACTTTCTCCTAATGATGTTTTCTATCAGTCTCCATCAGACCTTGATGGTTTGTTTTCTCTTCCATATCCATATTTTCATGGAATCCTAGTATATTCTGTCTCGAGTGACCTTTTTACTTTTCATTATTTCTTTTAAAGTGATAGTTTAATTGACTCCTTTTCCGATGTGGGACTTTTAATAAAGTTTCCAAGAGCAATTTTAAAATTGTGAGGACGCAATTTTCAAAAGGGGGGAAGGATGTAACATCACAAAAAATAAGTAATATTAATTTTTCATATTTATTTGTGAAAAAAATATTAATATTACTTTAAAGAGGATGCTATATTCGATGTCGTACCCAATACACAATAATGAGTTTTGTTGAAATCTTACTATGCACACTAATAATATAATAATATTATTTAAAATGGTAGTTAATACATAGTCATTGTATTAGAGGGAATGAATATAAATAACTAAATTATGATTATATATGTTTGTTAAATGTTTTCACATTTATCCAATAAAATATAAAGGCTTAAAATAACAAAAGAATTCAGTTTTAGGCTTCAATACTCTAATATTCACTAAAAGGTCGATTTATCGCCTTTTGATAGAGAACACTCTTTAAAAGTAGTATTGATCACTCTTATACATTTTATTTTACCAAATAAAATTCTTCTTAAGAATCGAGACATCAAAATTTACTTTGTATATGTTTTTGGTATTTTTCCGATAAAGTTCTTTTTTAATGAATAAGTGAAAAATGTTGTATTTTAATTCAAAACCAATTTTTAGTCTAATTTATTTATATGATTATATCATCTTTTAAATTGGTTTTAAAATTCTATTAGTGTATATTTTTACCATTTAATTCAATGGTTGTCATTGGAATTAATTTCACTTTGAAATTTGACTTAAACTAGTGTCAATCATTTAATAGATATTGTTTCTTAAAAACACGCTGTTTTTTTACAGCAAAAAGTAATTATTAAATTAATTAATGAAAATTATATGTTTCTAATTTTGTAAAATAGATATCATTTTTGAATTCAGAATATCAAATATAGCTTAGGGTAAATTTTTGGTATTATTCGGAAAAACATCAATTTTTGATGAATAGTGAAACCACTAAGTGGTAGTTAAAAGAACTGATTTTTCGTTTAAATAAAACTTTACCACTTCTGTCATTTTCATTTAAAAAACCCGACATAAATGGTTGTCATTAGAATGTAAAATATTGTTCAATAGGATTAAAATATGTTTTTAGTGAATAGTAGCTTTTATGTTTTATTAATCGCGATTAAAGGTAATTAGTGTAATTTAAGGTAATGATAATGTTATAATAATATGAAATGACCTTGAAACATGTCCTACCCCTATTAAATGAGTCATGGAAGACCAATACAATCCATGGGTCAACTTGGGCATCCCATGGAGCCACTTCGGTAGGAAAATGACATTAATAACCTTTTATTTGGACATAAAGTAAAAAATGACACAAACATGTATTTTTTTACTAAAACAATTTTTACATGGGGATACACAAGTAATATTTTTAACTATAAATATTCATTAGAAAGATAAAAATATTTCCTACATAGTGAAAGTTTTTTTAAAATTTTTTGACATTAAATAAATTAATTTATTTACGACATCATGATGATGCAGCGATAACCTCATTAATGAAAGAATTAAATAAAATGAAAAAATAATGTAACATCTAAGACATAAACTTGTCCAAAAACTACTGTATGAGTATATTTATAACCCTTTATCACCTTATCCTAGAAATATATCTTTTTGAGACCTTTTAAATCCAAATACCTTTTTAAAATAAAGTCACATTTCATGAAATTCCAAGAGTGCCCCTCCTCCCTCTTATAAAAGGCCCCCACCTCTACCTCCTTACCCACACCTCTCAAGACTTTGGCTCGGCCAAACCCTTCCCATTTCATCTCTCCACAACCCTATATTCACCATTTAAGCCTCACCTTGGGCTGAAAGCTCTTCAAGAAACCCTTTTGGTGCAAACCAAAGGGAGTTACCCGATTTAAAGGTAAAGTCTTCTTTAATGTTCTTTTATTTTATATTTCTTCTCCAACACCCTAAACAATTTTAATTCATTTTTTATGTAACAACAAAAGTATTTTCAATATACTAGGATTTTTTTTATAATAAGTGTTAGAGCTACACTTCCACACACTTCTGTCTAATGGTTAAAGAACATACTGTTTCTGTGGATGGCGAATTTCTGCCTCACGAAAAGATGATTGTTCAATATTATTTTAACACCTTCAAAGGCGGCCATTATGATGTCACTATATTTATATATGATATATAATATGTTTATGTTTTTCTTAAGCTTCTTTATTTTTCATTTATCGCATACCTTTATGGTTTGCATTATGGGTAAACGCGATATCTTCATTTTAGGAAGTGCAGACTATTTCCCCCTCAAAGTGATTTGATTCATTAATGCCATATGAGGCACATATAAAGGATAAAGTTAATGAAATTATATATGATAATATACTGGAATTATAATATACCTTAATATCATTATTCTTTCATTCCATTAAAGTATGAAATAGAAATGAAAGTAGTGTTCATGCGTACGTACTACTTACCGTCTCAGTGAACAATGCATTTCATTTCTTAACTCTAAATGATTATGTAATATTATAAATTAATGTATATACTGTATATATATATGGTATATATGATATTTACAACATGAATATAATTCTTGAGATAATGGATATTTGACTACATGAACAACTAGTAAATATAAGAAGTTCACTTTTGACTCAAGTACCAAGTATCGACAAAATGACCGTTATTAACTTAAATGATTACATAATGTTCATAACATGGTAATAAGTGATATAATAGGAATAATGAACTTGAAAAAGTTTCTTAAGCAAGTAGAAATTAACTCAAGTTTATTATTCAGGAGATTAAAGAATGATCAAGTCAAGTCAGACACGAGGTAAGGGATCCTACCTCTCTCTTTCTTTTCAAGTACTCTTTTTTTGTCATTTATTTTATGCTCAATGTTATTATGTTGGTGGATGTTATTTTATATTACTCATTATTTAATTTTTATGTTCATGTGATTAGATACCCTATTTGATCTCATCAATCAATTTTTTTTATGTTTTATGTGGCGCCGTTAGGTTGCCGAATTTTCATAAGGGGACTTTCATCTCACTTTTTATTCCCGTGAGATTCATGCAACATTTTCCACTATTTACTTTTGTGTGGTGTATGTACTACCCATTATTATACTATTTGTATAATATAATCTCATTTATGGGAATTTACATCTTCATTTTATGAACCTTCTTTCATGGGGTGTATGTTTCGACTGTTTCCCAAATCGGTAAGGTAACCTTTCACACTCCTCTTTTTAAAAGAATCATTTTGTTATGTCTTTTAATTTACATATTTCTATGTTGGGATATGTTCTTATATATCCTTATTTATATATATTTTTTGTCCAAGTGATGAGATACCATTTTCTCTCTCATCAACTAATTTTATGAATTTTAATGTGACGTCGTTAGGCTGTCGAATTTTACCAAGGGACCTTCTTAACCCAATTTCTATTTCATTGGGTTCGACATGTAGTTTTTGAATATGTAATCCTTTGAATATTTGTGAATGAACTTTTATTGTTTTAAAATTAATATACAATTATATTGGGTGTATTTATATTGGTTCCACATAATTATGAGATTGATTTATCCTTAATTTAAGGATACCTTCTTTATAATGTATTTTATCTCATTTTACATTCATATTGAGACTTAATTGTTGTTATGCACCAATTCACTCTTATATAGTGTATATATCGTCCTTTGGAATATTATATCATGAATCCATTTATTCTCAGGATATAATAAAGTTCTGATTAAATGTTATTCCTCAATTATTGTATTCAACTGTCTCTCATTTTGTTAAAACCCTTTTAACTAAAATATTGTTTTAAATGTTTTAATTATCTATTCTTATAAATAATTCTCATTAATGTCCATGTTTTCAACATGGTTTTAAGGATTACTTTATATGGATATTAATGGTTTAAAATTTTAAAAGCTTCAAAGTGGTATGGGACACATTGATTCAAAAAACTCTTCACAAAATGTTTTAAATGGTGTTGAAAATGGATTTTAGAATGGATTCAATATTTCAATATCTTAAAATGTTATATTGTTATTGAAATGTGGGAATCTTATCTTTCCTTTATGATTTAGTTATGTGATACGATTATGTTATGGTTCTTGGGCATGGTTATGAAGATGGGTGGTTCCGTAATAATCTAAGGGTGGGTGATCCCGATATAGCTCTCCAATGCATTGGGTAACGCGAAGGGGTTAAACGATAAGGTTTCTCCGAAGAGATATAGGAAATATACTATGATGCGTATTCCAAACATAACCATGAGGGTTACTCCCTATGTAAGAATGTTATGAATGCCTCAAGATACCTTTATGTCTTATTATTTTCTATGAGTTATTAATAAATATTATGATTTCATGAGGTATGTTAAAGTGCTTATGTTTTATGAGTAAAGTATGATTTCATTGATTCTCATGTATACATGTACCAATGTTTCCTTTCCGTATCTTTATATCACTTACGGATATTTTTATTCTCATCCCATGCTTTTGAAATGTTTTTCACAGGTCAAGGGAAAGGTAAATGATGTGATGATAGTGTCGAGGAAGTGTCAAGAAAGAATCCATGATTTCTTTTAAATATGTTTCCTTTGATGGGAAAAAATTAATACAGTCTTGTTGTAACCACCTTGTTTAAATGTGGAATGTAATGAATGATTTTATGACCTAATTCTCTAAAACTCTAAACCTGAAAAGATCCTTAATGAGAATTATTGAATTACTAAATATTAAGGAATGTTTAAGGATAGGGCCTTATAATATGTTCCCTTTACCAATGGTTTTAATAAATCGTGTGTAAAGGAGTGGTTATGGAAGGATTTCCCAATAGTTTGAAGAAACCATCAGGAAATTCATGCTTTTCCCAACACTTTTTAATAATAATTGGGAACCCCCCCCCCCCCCAATTCACTTAAACAGAACCACATTCCCACGACTCTCCTAGAAGCACCCGGTTTCTAGAAGCACATTCCATAGACTCTCAAAAGCACCTGCCCAGGTGAACCTTTTCCATCTGATCAGCTGCAACTCCCCCATTCAGGTTAGACTCCTTCAACCTCTTCTCATATTAGCTAAGTTTAACACCCCTAGATTTTATGAGATATATTCTTTTTAATTTCATTGATGTATTCTATTGTACACTAATCCAATATTATCTTGTATGATATGCATCATCGTATTAGCTTGCAGTATACACAACACAATTCTTGGCTCGTGTTACACACAATTTCAAGTTTGTTTTGTAGAAATTATTCTACGCGACATTAATTATATATATTTTTAATGTATAAATGAAATAAGTCTTGATTATGTTATACACAAAACCAAAGTGAGCTTTCACTACACGCATCCCGGACATGGCTTGCATTACAAGCAATCACGACCTTCCTCGATAGTGTGTGTAGTACGCAATACCGGGTTTCACAATACAACGATATATGGTTATAATATTATTATGAACTAGCCGTTATGAATAGTATTAACTATATTTTTAATTTTATAACATTATTATTCATCTAACACATTTTCTAGAACATGGTATGAGAACAAAAGAATGTTTTCGGGTAAAATAATTATTTAAAAAAAATACAGTTTTGCCAGCTTTTGATGGAGCACCCCCATTAAATCTATATTTTGACATTTTAATAAGTTCAATTTGAGAAAATAAAATAATTCTTTGGAATCAAGATATAAAAATTTCCTTTGGATAAATTTTTCATATTATTCTGATAACATTCATATTTTAATGAATAGTAATAACACGCTATATTTTAATTAAAAACAACCTTTTTGATCAAGATAGTTTATATCTTTAAATTATAATATTGAATGGCTTTAAAGTATAAATAGAATATATTTTTACCATTTAATATAATGTATGTCATTAGCATTAATTTTACATTGAATTCATAGGTAAAATCATTTCAATCTTTTCAAATGTTTTTAACTTTTAAAACTCATTTTCTTAACAATGGGATTAATTTTAAATTAATTACTGCAACATCTATATTTTTAATTTTGAAAAATTAATTCCATATTTGGAATCATTAGGTACAAATTATTTTAATAGGCTACTTTTACTTTTTAGGCATTATAAATAGTAACTACGGTAAATTTTATTTAACACAGTTAAAGGTAAATCAAGCAATTAAGGGTAATAATAATATTATAAAATTACCCTAAAACCTGCCAAAATTCTTTTATATCAATAAAAGATGAACTATATCACCTAATGGTTGGAATAGAATCATTTCATGGACCTTTGACCATTAAAATGATGTAATTATTATTAAAACCAAAGAAAGTGACAACATGTCACTCTCTTAGATCTTATAAGTCTAATAATTTTAATTTGGTGATAAACATCATAAAACATGGAACAGAAATAGTTTCCAGAAAGATAATAAAATTATCTACATCATGTGAATTTATTTATAACTTTTAGGTATTATATTATTATCATTAATGATGACACAACAGTGATGTGAAAATTATTTTATTAATTGAAATATCAAATAAATGGTTTTAAAAATATTAAAACTAATATTTAATGAATTAATTAATGTTATCCAAAAAATTATTTATATTCATATGACATGTTAGAAATATATTACATGTTTTTTTCTAATATATCATATGTGTGGATATTATATAAATCAAATAATTGAATAGTGTCAAAATTGACACTATTGTTATTTTATAAAAATAACATATTTTAAAATTGTTTAAAAATCAAAAAAAAATATTTAATAATTATAAATTGAAATTTATATGGTCTACAATGTCATAAAATAACTAATTATAGACAATTAAAAACACAAAAGTGATTATTTATAACAATTTAAAATTTAGAATATTATTACCATAAATAAAATTTAATAGATTAAATAAGGATAAATCAAGTTGATAATGTTTAAAATAAATTCCCTACAAGTATAAATTTTATTATTGGATGATATTAAAACTCTATCTCATCTAATATTCAAATTTTAGTAATTTTGGAAGTTTTTATGTGGTGTTTGAGTTTATTATAATTTAATATTTTTGAAGATTCTAAAAATTCCCCTCTCCTCCATTATAAAAGGGAATCTCCTCCCTCTCCTATTCAATACATTTTGAGCCTTCAAGATCAGCCAAAACCTACCAATTCCTCTTCCCAACATCCCTAGTTATATCATTGATGTTCTGTTCCTCTCAAAAGTCCAACTCTAGTGCCCTAAGAGAAGGTTTAAAAGAGGCATGTCGAGGAAGAGGTAATCTCTTCTACCGATTCTTTCAAGTTTCCTTCTTCTTCTACTTCTTCTTATTTAGTTGTTTCATTATTAAGTAAAAGCATAAGTATCAGTAATATACTTATATGTTATTTTAAATATGGAACAACACTATTTCAACTTCTATCCATCCTATGGAAATTGAAATCACCGTGTGTGCGTACATAAGGAATATCGTCTCCACGCCGTGGTGTAATATGTTTTTCCACCACCACCTTATTGGATGGGTATAATGGTGGATATAATAAGTTTATATGATTATAATAACATCATACTAATTATGTGTTATTATGTCATCCACTCCAATTCCATTTAATAATTATGGGAACGATATCATCACTCGTGCGTACGTATGGATTACCATCTCCATGACAAAATGAGATTCATTCTCCATGTTAACCATTCAAGAATAATTATAGAGTATATATAATAAATAATCATTCAATATATGACATAATAATGCTACTATATTTATGTATATATATTTCATCTACTTACTTCCATTCAAGTCAATAAGCAAAGGAAAACCGCGTCCATGCATACGTACGACCTACCATCTCCATGAACGGCGTGTTTCATTTCATTTATATTTCTATTAATATATATATATATATAATGAATATATATGATATATAAATCATGTTTAAAATTATGTAAGTAATTAAATCATGATATAAGAACAAAAAGTCCAAACACGTATGATAAATTAAAATAATATTACCCAAAACGTTGCTTTAAAATTGAATTGACAAATGAACAAGTAATGTAAAGACATAAGTGAATCATATATGATATCATAAGAATGACTATGACTCAAGAATAAGTCAATGATGTTATTTAAATCATTATACAGGATGATCGGATACATAAAAAGAATATCAGACCTAAGGTAAGGGAAAATTATTCCAATCTTGTTCTTATCTGAGATTGTTTATTTGTATGTATTTACTGTGGTTATAGTTATCATCAATGTCCTTGTTTTATAAAAATGTTTTCATAAATTTTTTACTATTCTTACATGTATGTTTAAAGTCGTTTTTACCCTTTGTTGACCTTTACCACATTGTATCAAAGGAATCTTCCTTTTGTTAACCATACGAGGTAATTTTTGACATTTTTTACAAAAGTATGAGGAGAATGTTTTTTTAACTTATACGGAATAAATGGATTTTTACGATTTCATAAATCCTTATTTCCATGAAGATTCCTGTAAACAATTTCATGAATATTTTCAAAAAAAATCATTTATTTTAAAATTTCATGTCATTTTGACAAAAGAAAATGATTTTGAAGGAGAAATGATATTTTCTTCAAAAACTAAGTTCAAGTGTTTTATAAAAATTATTTTCCATATATGATGATATAGAGTTATGTTTTTATCCCTATTATTACAATAATTTTATTATTTTATGATGAAATTATTTTTATGAAGTCCTTTTATCTTATATGGATTTTGTTATGATGGCATGATGCTTAAGAATCCCATTTTTATTTCATGGGTTATGATATGATGTAGGATTTATGATTTTGTAGCACACATAAGAATGGTTTCATTATGAGATGGGTCGGACCTTTATCTCCATCCAATGCATTGGGTAATGATTTCTATCTCATGAGATAGACATGGCTTGAATGGCAAGTACATCCGGTTCAGTATTACAGGGCTGGAACAAGGAGTGAACTCGGTTGAATAATGGACTTTTCCCGTTATGTTGGTCTTGGAGATGATCCATGACTAATATGAAATGATTTTATATGATTATGTGTGTGTGCCAAAAAATTTCATGTCTTATTTTCTAATTTTGATTTTGGGATTATATTGCACTTCTATGATTTATCCCATGACATGGTATTGTGATCTCCTATTAAGGATAAGATTTTCAGATGTTAGGTTCTCAGGAATATGATATAATTGATATTTCTTTTTATTACACTTACTGAGCATTTGAGATCTCCCTTTATAGGTTTTCTTTTCCCCAGGGTATAAAGAAAGGTTTTAGGTAAGACAATAAATGGTGAAGATCTTTATGGGCGATGTTGAAGATCTTTCACCATGATTAGAAGATTATGTTCCGAGTTTCCAAAGACACTAAACTAATACGGTCTTTGGGCATCTATTTGTGTCATGTATTAAGTATTCCACAAAATTAATGTAAGGTCCATGTAAGTCATGATTTGGGTCTCTAATTTTGGTATCAGAGAGAAGGTTTAGTCAAACTTTAGAAACTAGGATGCAAAAAATGTAGTGAGATCCCTTGTGATATTTCTAAGGTATATCTAGGGATGTCCCTAAGGATAAGTATAAGTATAGGTTATAGTCCTAGTATTATGGTAACAATCATAGATTTAAAACTAAGATGTTAGTTATTTAAAGTACTACCCCTTTATTATGTTTTTTCCTAGCATGATTTTTTCCTCTTACACTATTCTTTTTGGGTTTCAGACGGTGGGTGGAACCCAAAGGAACCGTTTTGGTCAATGTAATGGAAAATGCAATGATTTTCATCCTTAAAAAAACCAATGTTATAGTAGATGGAGTTAAAAATATTATTTCTATACTTACACCATATATGAATCATGCTGGACCTCCGAATGAGCAGAAAAGGAAACTATATTCTATTGAGTTCTTCATGAGGCAATGTCCACCTTCTTTCAGTGGGTTTTCTAATCCACTTGTTGTTGAACAATGAATCAGTACCATTGAAATGATATTTTCTATAAGTCAATGTTAGGATCATGAAAAAGTCATTCTAACTGTTTACCAGTTACATAGTGATGCAGAGTAGTGGTGGACACAAATTAAGAATACAAGGCCCCAAGATGAAATTGAATCGATGGAATGGGACGAGTTCAAGAACTTTTTTCAATAAGTATTTTCTTTGTATTATTTGAACGAAGATGGAAAAGGAGTTAATTGAGCTTAAGAAAAAGGATGATGAATCTTTTGGTATATACGAAGTTAATTTTAGATGGCTTGCAAGGTATGCATCTGGATTTATCGTCCAACGTGAATACAAAGTTGATCGATTCTTTAGTGGCTTAAAACCAAGTCTTATAAAGGCATTATCTATAAGAGACTTCAGTAGCAATGATGAAATTGTGTGTTGTGCTATCAAGGTAGAACTGGAAGATGGTGTTACATGTCCATCTCATGGTTATGACAAGAAACGAAATATGGAGTTCAAGGAAAATGCTTAGATCAATGGTGAAAAGAAAATGAATGTTTCTTTATGCTAAAAGTGTGGGAAGGTGTATGGGGGATATTGTCTTAAAGGGACTAGAAAATGATTCAAGTGTAGAAAATAAGGTCATCAAGCAGATGAGTTACAAAGTAATGGAAAAAGTGTAGCTAATGATGTGAATAAAGAAAATACTGCATAGAATGCACCAGAAACACTTCAATGCTACAAGTAAAAGGAAATGGGGAATTATGCTAATCAATGCACTAATCCAAGGGTTAATGATGATCAACATCAACAACCTCATAAGTCAAGGGACAAAGGGATGTCGAATGCGATCACTATTGGTGATATTGAATATGAAAACAATGTGGTGGATTGATAAAGTGTTTATGTAATGTGATTCCAAAATAATGTTTTAGTATCGTGGAATATTTGAATATTTATGTATTGGTATATTGTGGTTTTCAATAATATTATGGTACCGGTAACCATGAAAAGTGATTGAAATATTTTTGGAAAGTAGATGAAATGCGCATAATGACGGGATAAGGAGAAAATAATATGTTTGATAGAATTCATGAGCTCATGACTGATGTAAAGACAAAGTAATATCATTGTTTAGTATACAGATTGTTTGGGATTTTGGTATGTGGAAATAGTTTCTTTTTGAAAGAATTCATGTTTTCACTAAGGTTCTATGGTAATTTATGTTTCAAGAGAATGTATGATTATGTTATTCACATGTTTGGAATGCGATCAACAAGATATATCTGGGATAAATGATGGTATTCACATCCTTGTTATGTGTCCTTTCCAGTAAACATTTTCGTTATACTATGAGATTGGACAGATGTATTTTGGATAAGTCTAAAGATTGGAATGTATTATGTTGGACATCAGACAATATTGTTGAAGGATATAACATTTTTAGATATTATTTCGGTAATATTATAATATAGTAGTTTTAGAAAAAGGACAACCTCCAGGACGGACGATAACCCGTTGCGTTAGAAAAGGTTGTGGGAATCGAACCAACAACCAAAGTGCGACAGGCCATTATCCCTACCAATGGACTACAGGAAGTCCCTGGTTAGAAAAAAACAAGTTTTATTTTATTAATAAGGATGACAGATGTAGTATAAGTCCATTTTTTGAACCATATATGATTATTCTCACCATAGATGGACTTATGAATAAAACTATTGCTAACCATATGTTTGATATAGATAGAAAGACCTATCAATCTAGCGCATGATCTGTTAACACTTTATGAAAGACAAATTCAAATTTATTTCTTTAAGGGATGAAGTGGAAATTGTTCACAGTACGAGCAATAGTGAGATTGTTCCAAAATCAAGTAAGTATTTCCTTTAAAACAAAAATTCTTCATCATTTTGGAAATGATCTTGAAAACATAAAATGTTGTCCCAGTTCCCTCATATCTGATGAATCAGATGGTATCTTAGGTCATCCCAAAATTTAAGGCTTGTGATTGTTCGATTTTTTATAGCCATGTCCTCTACCACTCTTCATCAGAAATTGATGTATATATTTCACTTCCATATCTATATTTTCACCAATGTTCTCCATTGTAGACACCCAATGATGAGTTAATTTGGGTAACCGTTACATTTCTTACTTCACTTTTAAAAATTATGTTTTAGTATTCCTTTTTACGATGTGGGTTTCTATAATAGAAACTTCCAAGTAGTAAGTGATTTATAACCACGACGAAATTTGAGGGCAAAATTCATTTTAAGGGGGGTAGAATGTAACACCTAGAGATTATATGAGATATATTCTTTTTAATTTCTTTGATGTCTTCTATTTTACACTACACCAGGATTAGCTTGTACTATATGGAACACCGTATTAGCTTGCAATATACACAACATTATTCTTCGCTCGTGTTACACACAATTTCAAGTTCTTTTTGTATAAATTATTCTACGCAACATTAATTATAGATTTTTTTTAATGTTTAAATGAAATAATTCTTGATTTTTTGATACACAAACGCAAAGGTAGCTTTCACTACATGTAGCCTTGACTTGGCTTGTATTACACGCAATTGCGACCTCCTCAATAGCGTGTGTAGTACGCAATACTGAGTTTCACTAAAAAATGATATATTGTTCTAATATTATTATGAACTAGCCGTTATAAATATTATTAACTACATTTTTAATTTTATAACATTATTATTTATCTTACACATTTTCTAGAACATGGTATGAGAACAAAATAAAGTTTTCGTGTAAAATAAGTATTTTTCATAAAATGTAGTTTTGTCGCCTTTTGATGGCACACCCACATTAAATCTAGTTTTTGATATGTTTATAAGTTCAATTTGACAAAATAAAATTTTTCTTTGGAATCATTATATAAAACTTTACTTTGGATAACGTTTTCATATTATTGTGATAACTTTCATATTTTAATTAATACTAAAAACACGCTATATTTTATTTAAAAACTACTTTTTTCATCAAGATAATTTAATTTGTCAAATTATAATATTGAATGTTTTTAAAGTATAAATAGAATATATTTATTCCATTTAATATAATTTATGTCATTAGCATTAATTTTACATTGAATTTATAGGTAAAATCATTTCAATCTTTTGCAATATTTTTAACTTTTAAAATCCATTTTCTTAATAACGATATAAATTTTAAATTAATTACTGCAACTTATATGCTTTGAATTTTGAATAATGGATTCCATATTTGGAAATATTATGTCCAAATTATGTTAATAGGATACTTTTAGTTTCTGGGCATTATGAACAGTAATTACAGTAAATTTTATTTACCATAGTTAAAGATAAATCAAGAAATTAAGGGTGAAAATAATATTATAAAATTACCCTAACACATTAAAAAATTCTATTGGATGAATACAATTAGCCCCATATCACCTAACAGTCAGAATAGATTCATTTTGTGGACCTTTGACCATGAAAATGATGTAATTATTATTAAAACCAAAGAAAGTGACAACTTGTCACTCTCTTAGATCTTATAAGTGTAATAATATTAATTAGGTGATAAACATCATAACACTTCGATCATAAATAGTCTCCAGAAATAAAATAAATTTATCTACATCATGAAATTTTTTTTATAATTTTAGCGATTAAATAATCATCATTAATGATGACAGAACAGTGATGTAGAATTTAGTTTATTCATTGAAATATCAAATAAATGGTTTTAAAAATATTAAAATAAATATTAAAAGAAGTAAATAATGTTCTCCAAAATTTTTTTAGATCAATATGACATGTTATTAATATATTAAATGTTTTGGATCTAATATATCCCATGTGTGGAATTTATTTAAAATTGAATAAATGAATAGTGTCAAAATTGACACTATTGTTATTTTATAAATATATCATATTATAAAATTGATTACAAATCAAAAAAAAATATATAAAAATTAAAAATTGAAATTTCTATGTTCTGAAATGTCATAAAGTTTCCAATTATAGACAATTAACAACACATAATTGATTATTCATAACAATTTAATATTTAGAATATTATTACTAAAAATAAAATTAAATAGATTAAATAAGGTTAAATGAAGTTGATAATGTTTAAAATAAATTTCCTACATGTATAAATATTATTGGTTGATGAGATTACAACCCTATCTCATATAATATTCTAATTTTAGTAATTTTGGAAGTTTTTATGTGGGATTTGAATTTATTATAATTTAATATTTTTGAGGATTCCAAAAATGTCTCACTCCTCCCTTATAAAAGGGAACCTCATCCCTGTCCTCTTGACAACATTTTGAGCCTTCAAGATCATCCAAACCCTGAATATTCATCTTCTCAACATCCCTAGTTATATCATAGAGGTTATGTTCTTCTCAGAAGACCAAATCTAGTCCCCTAAGAGGTGGTTTAAAAGAGGCACAACGAGGAAGAGGTAATCTCTTCTACCGATTCTTTCAAGTTTCTTTCTTTTTATACTTATTTTTATTTAGTTGTTTCATTAGGAAGTAATAAAAGAAATATATATCATATACTTATATGTTATTATAAATATTTAAAAACTCTACTTAACCTACTATCCATCCTACAGAAAACGAAATCACCCCCCGTGCGTAAGTTCAGAATACATTCTCTACGTCGTGGTGTAATCTTTTTTTGCACCACCACCTTACTTGGATGGGTATAATGGTGGAAATAATAACTATATATGATTATTATAACATAATACTAATTATGTGTTATTATTTAATCCACTCCATTTCCATTCAATAATTATGGGAACGATATCATCGCTCATACGTATGTACAGATTACCGTCTCCACGACACGATGAGATTCATTCTCCAAGTTAACCATTCAAAAATAATTATAGATTATATATACTAATTGATCACGAAATATATGAAATAATAATGATAATGTATTTATATATATATATATATGTCATCTACTTACTTCCATTCAAGTCAATAAGGAAATTAAAATAGCATTCATGCGTACGTACGACCTACCGTCTCCGTGAATAGTGTGATTCATTTCATTTATCTATCTATTATATATATATATATAATGAATATATATGATATATAAATCATGTTTTACATTATAGAAGTAATTAAATCATGATATAAGAACAAAAATTCGAAACACGTATGATAAATGAAAATAATATAAACTAAAACGTTGCTTTAACATGGAATTGACAAATGAACGGGTAATATAAAGACCTAAGTGAATCATATATGATATCATAAGAATGACTATGATTATGGAATAAGTAAATAAAATTATTTAAATCATTATACAGGAGGATCAGATAAATACAAAGCATATCAGACCTAAGGTAAAGGATAATTATTCCAATTTCGTTCTTATCCGAGTTTGATTATTCGTAAGTATTTACTAGGGTTATAGTTATCATCCATATCCATGTTTTATAAAAAAGTTTTCACAAAATTTTTACTATTATTACATGTACGTTTAAATTATTTTTTACCCTTTTTTGACCTTCACCACATGGTATGAAAGGAATCTTTGTTTTTTTTACCATACGAGGTACTTTTAGACTTTTCTGACAAAAGTACGAGGAGAATGTTTTTTTAACTTATACGGCATAAACAGATTTTTACAGTTTCATACCTCCTTATTTCCATTAAGATTCCTCTACAATATTTCATGATTATTTTCAACAAAATTATTTTCTTTTAAAATTTCAATTCATTTTTAGAAAAGAAAATTATTTTGAAGGAGAAATGATATTTTCCTCAAGAACTGAGTTCAAGTGTTTTATCAAAATTATTTTTCATATGAGATGATATAGTGTTATGTTTCATTCCCTATTATTACATTTATTCTATTATGTTATGATGGAATTATTTTTATGAAGTCCTTTTATATTATATGGATTGTGTTATGATGGCATGATGTTTAAGAATCCCATTTTTACTACAGTGGTTGTGATATGATGTATGATTTTATGGAACACATAAGAATGGTTTCATTATCAGATGGGCGGGTCCTATATCTCCCTTCAAAGAATTGGGTAAATACTTATATCTCATGAGATAGACATGGCTAGATCGGCAGGTAAATCATGTTCTGTATTACAGGGCTGGAACGAGGAGTGAACTCGGTTCAGTAATGGACTTTATCCGCTATGATGGTCTTGGAGTTGATCCATGACTAATATGAAATGATTTTGTTTTTGGGATTACATTTCAAATCAATGATTTGTCCCATGACATGGTATTATGATCTCTTATTCATGATAAGATTTTTAGATGATATGTTCTTAGAAATATGATATGATTGATATTTCTTTTTCTTACTCTTAGTGATAATTTTAACTCACCCTTTATATGTTATCTTTTCCACAGGGAAGAAATAATTGTTTTAGGTAAAAAACAAAAGGTTGAAGGCCTTTATGGGAGATATTGAACATCATTCACCATGATTAGAAGATTATGTTCTGAGTTTCCAACGACACTAAACTAATACTGTCTTTGGGCATCTGTTTGTGTCATGTATTAAGTATTCCTAAAAATTAATGTAATTTCCATTTATGTCAAGATTTGGGTCGCTACACTAAATATATCCTTATATTCTCAACATTTCTCCATTGATTTCACTATTTAGAAAGATCATGTCGTTTTTCCCTATTTCTTGTGATTTTTGTAAATTTTATGATTCACTACTCCGTTCAAAAATTGTGTACTCAAATCACTATATCAATGTAATCATTTTCCAATTAATATTTTCATTACACATATACATTTATAATGGCATGGTCTCTTTCATGTGTTCTAATTTTAAAGATTCATAGTTCATTTTTTAATCTCAATGCTCCAAATATTACAGCTTCATGTATATGAACTCATAATAAATTGCTTGTAATATTTATTCATAGTATTTCATGAAAATCACTCCTTTCATTAAGATCATGTCAGACATGAAGATCTTATTAATCTTCATTTTTGTAATCTATGTGTGTTATATAACAAGTATTTATCATTTTCTATCAAAATATTTATATATATAAAATGACACACTGATCACTTATCCTTTGCACAATAGAACATATGTAGTATATTCTTCAACATTCCAAAATAGTATATGGTCCCTAATTATTCTTCACAGATGAAATAATAAATACTTAACCATACAATCCAATGCTCTTTATGAATAAAATATCTACACAGGGAACTCTCGGTGGGACCTCTCCTTCTCCAATGTAGTACTTCTTCCTTCTTCAAGAAACTAATTCAAAGAATATCAAATTCTCAATATTAATAAATATTATTTTTCCTAGTATAACAATTAATCATTCTTCCTTCAAAATCATAAACGGGTTATTTAATCACCTTTTTAAAACACAATAAACATTTTCACTGATTTGGGGTTCATCAAAATTCCTGGGAAAATCATAAAACACATTTATTGAATCATTCTTCTCACATGGTTTCATGGATAAACGTTCATCCTGAAAATCATGACTGCATGGTTCAAATATCAGGAGGGCCATAGGATTATTATTCTTCACAAACATGAAATTTTTTTGATCTCTTACTTTTTTGAACACAAAGCTCATGATCCACTCTATTTCACTCCCAAAAATAATTTTTCGTATGTGAGATAAAACACAATAGAACTTGTATGGAATGGATAGATATGGTACATTCTATGATCTATGGACCCAAACTTAGGATCCTTTAATCTATGTTTAAGGTGAAACCTGATGAGGTCATAACTACTTTGACTGTGATCCTCATCCTATTCCTCATCCTGATCTCCCTGAAGAAGGTAATGTATAAAAGTCATGTACTCCCAACAAGTCCCTTAAGAATTATGTATTCCTTGATCCACTTCCAATATCTTTCTCGGAAATCCTTGAATACAGGCATTATAAATTCTTGTATCTTATTTTCTTATATACACTGTATTTGCTTGTGATTCTTAATATGATTCTCATACAGAGTAATGTGTTAGCTATGATTTTATATAAAGTAAACAATATTCATTTACCTAAATATTTTTTGATTAAACTACAATATTATTAAATTGATTTGAAATGAGTTATTGCAATTTTTTTATAGAATGGAAAGAAGATGGACGTATGAAACTGATCGGATTTCAACTGATTTTCAAAATAATTTGAACAGGTTTTTTGATTTTTCATTTGACAAGGCTTCAGATAGTGGTCACATAAACTGCCAAAGTTCTAATTGTGTTGGAAGACCGTGGTTGAGTCTTAAAGATGTTAGCTATCATATAACCAAATATTGGTTAAAAAAACTATTATGTGTGGTATCACAATAGAGAGAAAATGGAATGTCAAAATGTTGATGATCCAAATAATATGACTAAATTGGAGAGTTAGATATATTTTCGGTTTCCATTTATTCGGCATCATGAGAAGTAAAGGATGTCCATCCAATAAGATTTTGATACAGGAACACATGATGCGTCCAATAAAAATGATGATGTTGAAATGGTGAAAAAATTGAATGATGCTGTAGTGACTTCAGTATATCGGCGATGTGGTAAAATGAAATAGTTGAAATTTTTAATCCGATTGTTTCATGGGAAAACTATGTATGGGATTTCAAATACTACAGTCAATTACATTCTTACATTCTTTAAGGACTAACTTCCATATGATGCAGATATTCCCTCAAACCACTATATGGCATGGAAGTTAATTGATGAACTTGGATTCTCAAAAAAATCATGCTTGCTCGAATGATTGCATCTTATTTTGGGAGGAAACTGCTGAATGAAATGATTATATCAAATGTGGAAACTCCTGATGGATGCAAAAAGATGATGGAACACTATCTCGTGTGCCACAAAAAGTACTGTGGCACTTTCCATTGATCCCCAGATTACAGAATCTTTTCATGTCTAATGAAATATCAGTAAAAATGTGATGGCATGACAGTGAGAGAAAAAGGAATAATTAAGAGTTGGTTCACCCTGAAGATTGATCTTCATGGTAGAGATTTGATGCTCGATATCCTGAATTTGTAGCTAACATGCATAATTTGAGACTGGTTCTTTCATGTGACAGTTTTAATCAATTTGGGAAGATGTTTACTTCATACAGCACATGGTCGGTTTTCATACACATTTATAGCCTTCCCCCATGGTTGGGTATGAAAAATCCTTACAATTTCTTGGGTATACTGATATCTGTCCCTTCTAATCCTGAAAATGATATAGATGTATACATGAAAGCTTTAATAAAAGAGTTGAAGCTTCTTTGGGATGTGGTTGTTCCCACATATGATGCATGTTCGAAAGTCATATTTCAGATGCGTTCTGCGCTTATGTGTATGATCAATGCTTTTCCTGCTTATCCAATGATATAAGGATAGAGCACAAAAGGAAAATTGGCATGTCCTATTTGTATAAAGAATACTCGATCGAGAAGACTGGAATATAATCGTAGTTTTATTTTTATGGGACATTGGTGATTATTTCCAATGAACCATCCATATAGAAACAATCGTCGAAGATTTGACAATACCACGGAGACTGACGATCCACCTGATCGTATGTGTGGAACTGATTTGATTAATGAATTGAAAGAATTAATTTATTCATTTGATAAGTGTGTAATGGAATATAGAAAGTCGAAAAATGTTTCCAATGATACCTATTACAATTAGAAGAAGAAGAGTATATTTTTTGAGTTATCGTATTGGTCAACTAACTTGTTACGTCATTTCTTAGACATAAAGAACATTGAAAAGAATATATGTGAAATGTTACTTTCGATTCTTATAAATGTCAAGGGGAAGACAAAAGATGATTTACGATCTCAGCATAACTTGGATGATTGGGGGATCAGACCAGAATTACATCCTTTTTGTATTAGTGAAAATAAATGGCATGTTCCATGTGCTTCTTATGTGACGACACCTGCTAAAAAATCATTTTCTGGAAGTGCTAGAGACTATTAAAGTTCCTAATAGCTATTCAATCAATTTATAAAAACGGGTCAACAGATAATATTTAGTGCTAAAATCTTTGAAGGCTTATGATTATCACGTCCTTTTTCATGAGTTGATTCCAATATCAATATGTCATCTACTGTCCAATAATTTAAGAGTCTCATTTATTCGGTTGTGAAATTTATTTAGAGATTGTTTTTCTAGGAAGTTTTCCAAATCCTTCTTGCAAAAACTATTGGCAAAGACACAATTAATTTTTTTTTGAGTTAGAGAAAATATTCCCTCCATCATTTTTTACATGCATGTTGCATCCGACTATCCATATTCCGACTGAAATACTTCTTGGAGGACTCTGCTTTCTGTTGGATATATACAACTGAAAGAAACATGTACACATTGAAATCATATGTTCGGAATAGGAATTATCCTGAAGGTTCTATTGTTAACAGTTAATTGGATCAAGAATGTATGGATTTCTTCTCAATTTATTTTTCGGATCTAACTATGAGAATAACCAGATCAATGAGAAATGAAGAATAACAGTATGATAAAATTGTACCCAGTTTTCCGTCACTTCCTTAGACAGGAGGAATTCCAGGATCATATACATTGACGACATTAAGCCTTGAAGAGCGAGATATGGCACATCGCATAGTATTTTTCAATTGTAAGACATATATGTCATCGATGGGTGCATTATCCAATGCACCAGGCAATGGTTCTAGTGTTGGTCGAGATGATGACATTCTTAGTGATGACGATGATGGTGAAGAGGATGATGTTGTGGGTGATAATGATGATGAGATCGAGGGTGAGGATGAAGGTGAGGTCGAGGGTAAAGATGATGATGAGGAGGAAGGCGAGGATGGGGCCGAGGATGAGCATGAGGACGATGGCATGGGCGATGATGGGGACAGAGATGGAGGCACGTATGAGGCTGATGATGATATTGGTGATGGTGATGGTGATCACGGGCAGATTTATCCATTAAATTTTGACTGATATTTATGAAATTTGATTTTTGATTTAATATGGTTGTGTCATTCTACTTCAAAGCCTAGCACACATTGCACACACCCATCATAGCCCCCCACCCTCCACCCTTGACCCTAGACAGCCCCCCAGACAGCCCCCTGGACAACCCCTCAGACAGACCCCCGAGAGAGCTCCCTAGACAGCACCCCCACCCTCCTCCCTGGACCTCAGACAGCCCCCCAACCTCCTCCCTGTATACCAGACACCCCCCCCCCCCGAACAGCCCCTCGGACAGCCCCCCGGAGAGCCCCACCACCCACCTCCCTAGGCCTCGGACAGCCCCCACCCTCTTCCCTATTCCGCAGACATCCCCCTAGAGAGCTCCCTGGATCGAATTATTCTCAAATAAAATTTTACCACCCAATGAAGGTGAGCTTCAGGATGAGTTCCTTTAAATGGGAAGACTATAAGAACCTAGATTTTCACTCTGGTATGGATATTTTTGAATTCAGTATAACTCTATATTTTTTGACCAAATATGGAAGCCGAATGATGTTATAATGGTTTACGGGGCTTCTGGGGCTTATTCGGAGCTCGGAACCCTAGTCGGCGTAGAAAAACACTGCGTCACGGTTTGTAAAAAACTTAATTCCATACCACAAGGTATCTAACAAAAATATAGGTCTATATATTAGAAGCAATGTTCATGATTTTCACTAACCAGGAACAAGGGGATGCACATCATGCACAATGTATATAGTTTTAGTATAAGATATTATCACTGTTGTTGCATGATTTTCCCTACTGGCATATAGAAAACCAACCAAACTGATTCAGATTGTGTTGATACATTATCATAACGATCCATGGCTCATTTTTGTTTCATGATTTTCTTAAATGGCATACTTTTGTTTCACGGTGCGGCCGGTACCACTCAAAGTGTCTCACATTTATTTGAAATGATCAACATTTTATGTAATAACATCTAGAATATAGAAAAATGACCAAATGTATTTGTATTGTGTTGATACTTTAGGAAAATGATCCATGGGTAATATATGACGTGTACGACTCAACTCCGCCTCTATCCGAGGCACGATGTAGACGGTACCACTCAAAGTGTCTCACATTTATTTGAAATGGACAACATTTTATGTGAAAACAACAACTGACATACGAAAAATGGATCAAATGTATTTGGATTTTGTTGATACATTAACACAATGATCCATGGGACATTTTTACGTTTTATGAGTCAAGCCTGTATCAATCTGGGGCACGATGTGGCTGGTACAACTCAAAGTGTCTCACCTTTATTTGAGATGATCAATATTTTAGATGAAAACAACAACTAGAATATGGAAAACCAAAACAATGCATTCATATTGTATTTATAATTTAGGACAACGATCCATGGGACATTTTTGACGTGTATGAGTCAACCCGCATGACTATGAGGCACGATGTGGCTGGTACCACTCTAAGTGTGTCTCTTTTGTTAGAAATGTACATTGTTTTATGTAAAAACAATTGGCATACGTAAAATGGACCAAACATATTCGAACTATGTTGATACATTTGGAAAATGATCCATGAGACATTTGTGACATGTAGGAGTCAACCCCGCATCAATCCAAGGTGCGGTGTGGCCGATATCACTCAAAGTGTCTCACTTTTATTTAAAATGGACAACATTTTAAGTGAAAACATCAACTAGCATACGAAAAACAAACCAAACGCATTCGTATTGTGTTGCTACATTAACAGAAAGATCGATTGGACATTTTTTATATGTGCCAGTCAACCCCGCATCAATATGAGTCATGGTGTGGCCGGTACCACTCTAAATGTATCTCTTTTGTTTAAAATGGACATCATTTTTAGTGAAAACAACAACTGGCATATGGAAAACTGACCGAAAACATTCATATTGTGTTGATACGTTAGGAAAATGATCCATGAGTCATATGTGACATGTACGAGTCAACCCCGCCTCAATCCGATGTGTTGGGTGGCTGGTATCACTTAAAGTGTCTCTATTTTGTTTAAGATGGAAACCCTTTTAAGTAAAAACAACTGGAATATAGAAAACCGACCAAAGGTATTTGGATTGTGATGATAATTTAGGAAAAAGATCCATGGTCATATCTGACATGTACTACTCAAACCCCCCTCAATCTGAGGCATGGTGTGGTCGGTACTACACAAAGTGTCTTAGTTTTATTTGAAATGGACAACATTTTAAGTGAAAACAACAACTACCATAAGGAAAACCTACCAAACACGTTAGAAATGTGTTGATGCTTTAGGAAAACGATCCATGGGACATTTTTGACATGTACAAGTCAACCCCGCATCATTCCGATGAACAGTGTGGCCGATACCACTCTAATGTCTCTCGTTTGTTTAAAATGGACATCTTTTTAAGTGAAAACAACAACTGGAATACCGAAAACCGACCAAACACATTCAGATTGTGTTGATACTTTAGGAAATCGATCCACGAGTCATATGTTATGTGTACGAGTCAACCCCGCCTCAATCAGAGGCACAGTGTGGCTGGTATCACTCAAAGTGTCTCTCTTTTGTTTAAAATGGACACCCTTTTAAGTAAAAACAACTGGCATTATGGAAATCTGACCAAACATATTTGGATAGTGTTGATACTTTAAGAAAACGATCCATGTTTCATAAGTGACATGTAAGACTCAACCCCGCCTCAATCCGAGGTGTGGTGTGGCCGGTACCACTCAAAGTGTCTCACTTTTAATTGAAATGAACAAAATTTTAGTGAAAACTACAATTGGCATACGAAAATCCAACCAAACGCATTCGTATTGTGTTGATACTTTAGGAAAACAATCCATGGGACATTTTTGATGTGTACGTGTCAACCCCACATCAATCTGAGGCACGGTGTGGCCGGTACCTCTATAAATGTCTCTCTTTTGTTTAAAATAGATATCATTTTATGTAAAAACAACTGTCATATGGAAAACAGACCAAACGTATTCAGATTTTAATTATACTTTAGGAAAAAGATCTATGAGTCATTTGTTGTAACACCCTGAGATTTTATGAAAAATATTATTTTTAATTTTATTGATGTCTTGTGTTGTACGCTACACCAAAAGGAGCTTGAACTACACACATCCTTGACTTGGCTTGAATTAAACGGAATTGTGACCTTCCATGATAGCATGTCTAATACGCAATACCGGGTTTCACTAAATGAGATATTATTATAATATTATTATAAACTTGCCGTTGTGAATAGTAATACCCACTTTTTGAAATTTTATATATTTTATCCTTCAAAACGGACTTCGTTTTTGGATTCAGAATATTGAAATGAGCTTAGGGAGAAATTTTGGTACTTTTCGGGTAACTTTCATATTCTGATGAATAGTGAAAATTACTAAATTTTAATTAAAAATAACTTTTTTAATCGAAATAATTAATATTGATAAATTATTAATTTGAGTGGTTTTAATGTATATTTAGAATATATTTTTACAGTTTAATACAATGTTGGTCATTGGATGTAATTTCACATTTAAACCAGATATATACAAGTGTCAATCTTTTGATAGTTATTATCTCTGAAAAACACGCTATTTGTTTTGGCGACGGGAATTAATTTTTAAATTAGTTAATGTAACTGATATTTTTTTAATTTGATAAAATAGACATCATTTTTAATTCATAATATGAAATATATCTTAGGCCTAATTTTTGGTATTTTTCTGGAAACATTCATTTTTTGATGAATAGTGAAACCACTAAGTGGTAGTTAAAAAAACTGAATTTTTCATAAAACTTAATTTTACCACTTCTGTGATTGGAATTTCAAAAATCCGAGACACATGGTTAATATAAAGGACAAAAATGTGGTTCAATGAGATGAAAATATTTTTTGTGAATAGTAATTTTTTACTTTTTTTACCATGGTTAAAAGTAGAAAGGGTAATTAAGGGTAAAGGTGTTATTATTATTACCCTAAAAGATGTCCTAATTCTATTATAAAAGTGTAATTCTACCAAAAACAACCTTAAGAATACAATATGACCATTTAGGCCCACATGGATTATATTAGGACATTTATTATAAATTTATTTAAAGAAGGGTTAAAATAGTTAAAATCAAAGTTTAATAACTAAATCATTTTTAATATAGGGTTATACATAATATAAATTCAACTATAAATATTCATTATAAAGTTAAAACTATTTCCAACATAATTTTATTTTATTTGTAATTTTTAGACATAGAATAATTTAATTTATTTATGATACAATGGTGATGCAGTAATTATCCTATTGATGAAATATTGACATAATTGATTATATAAATATCCAAATAAATGTAATTTGAGACATTTTATGAATTCCAATAATTTTATATGTTAATATGACATTTTGATATTGATTTAATTAATTTTTTTCGAACTAATCATTCTGTTATGATTTTCGCAAAAATCAATTACCAAATAGTGTCAAAATTGACATAAAATAGTTTTTAAAACAAATATTATATTATTAATTGTTATTATATTCCTAAAAATCTAAGGTTCAGCCAAGATAATTATATCATGATAGGTGTATCGTTAATGGACAACTTGGGGGTCTCTTTGATTTATATGGTATGTTTATTAACTATAAAATATAAAAATACAAAGTGACATGGTAAATGTCAATCTAATTTACTAAGATTTATAACTAAAATATACGGTTAATATAATGACCTAAACTTGTCTAAATTCTATCGGATGAGAGCATTTCGACCCATCTTGTCTAAATTCTATTGGATGAGAGGATTTCGACCAATCCCCACCTTATCTTCGAAATATATCAATTTTGAGCTATTAAAAACCGAATTTGACATTATAATAAAATAATATTTTTTGTTCTTCCAAAGGTGCCCCTCTCCTCCCTTATAAAAGGGCACCTCCTCCCTCTCTTCCTCACACCAATTTGAGCCTTCAATCTCGACCAAACCCTGCCAAATTCTCTACTCCACTTCCCTAGAAATATCCTAGAGGTCCCGGTCTTCTTTAAAGACCAATTTTAGTGCCATAAAAGGAGGTCTCAAAGAGGCGCTTCAAAGAAGAGGTAATGTCCATTACCGATTCTTTCAACTTTATTTCTTCTTCCACTTCTACTTTTTTAGATGTTTCATTATGAGGTAATAACATCAGTATCATTAAAATACTGATATGTTATTATAAGTATGAATCAACCATATTTCACCATCTATCCATCTAACGGAAAACGAAATCACCGTGCGTGCGTACGTACGGAATACCATCTCCACGTCGTGGTGTAATCTATTTTCCACCATCACCTTACATGGATGGGTATAATGGTGAAAGTAATGATTATATATGATTATTGTAAAGTGATATTGATTCTGTAATATTATACATACACTTTAATACAATTCCATGATCTTGGGAATGATATCATCGCTTGTGCGTACGTACGGACAACCGTCTCCACGACGCGATGAGATTAACTCTCCATGTTAACCAATAATGAATGATTATAAATCATATATAATGAATAATAATGAAATATATGACATAATAATGATACCGGATTTATTTATATATATATATATGTATTTCATTTACTTAATTCCATTCAATTCAAAAGGGAACTGAAAACAACGTTCATGCGTGCGTACGGCCTACCGTCTCCATGAACAGTGTATTTCATTCCTTTTATCGATCTATAATATATATGTATATAATGAATATATATTATATATAAGTCATTTTATAAATTCTGGAATTATGTAAATCAGGATATAATTAATAATATCAAGAACGACAAGTCGAAACACATACAATAAATAAAATGATTTTACACAAAACGCTGCATTAACATGGAACTTACAAAAGAACGGGAAATATAAAGTCATAAATGAAACATATATGATATAATAACAATGAATATGATTATGTAATAAGTAAATGAAATTATTTAAAACATTATACAGGAGGTTTGGATACGTACGAAGCATATCAGACCTAAGGTAAGGGGTAATTTTGCAAATCTCATTTTTATCCGAGATTTCTTATTCGTAAGTATTTACTGGGGTTATTGTTATCATCCATGTCCATGTTTTATAAAAGTATTTTTATGTATTTTTTGTATCCTTTTTACCCATTTTGAATTTTACTATATTTTATGTAAGGAATCTTTCTTTTGTTTACGTACGAGGCACTTTTTTGACTTTTCCGACAAAAGTATGAGGCGAATGTTTTTTTAACTTATATGGAATGAAAGGATTTTTATAGCTTTATAAAGCCTTATTTTTATGAAGCTTCCTACAAAATATTTTATGACTATTTTCAACAAAATCCTTTTCTTTTAAAATTGCATGACATTTTGTTAAAAGAAAATGATTTTGAAGAAAAAATGATATTTTTCTCAAGAATTCATTTCAAGTGTTTTATCAAAAACATTTTCATCTATGATGACATTATATCACATGTGTATGTTTCAAGTATCATGTCTCTATGATTTACATGGCTTCTCTTTTCTTATTATTAAATGATATCCATTTCTTTTATATGAATTATGTGATGATGGGATGATGTTTATGAAACCCATTTTATTCGTTGGGTTATTATGAATGATGTATGTTTATTTTGTGGAACAAGTTAGAATGATTTCATTCTGAGATGTATGGTACCTATATCTCCCTCCAATGAATTGGGTAAAGATTTTATATCCCATGAGATAGACATGGCTGAAATGGTATGTTAATCCGTTTCAGTGTTACAGGACTGAAACGAGGAGTGAACTCGATTCAGAATGGGACTTTGTCCACTAAGATGGTCTTGGAAGCAATGCCTTGGCTACTATGGAAATCATTACATGTGCTTAATGTATTCCACAATTACATGTTTTATTTCCATGCTATTTTATCATGGTTTATTTTCCATTATGATCTACGCCTTATGTACTTCCATGTTTTATGTCGTTGCTCAAGATTTTGATGTTTAAACATTATGTTCATGTTTTTAAGTTCAAATGTATATGGTATGTTTTATTTTATCTAGTATTATCCTTACTGATCATTTGAGCTCACCCTTTTTATGTTTTATTTTTCCCCAGGATCAAAAGAATGGTTTTATGTAAGGAATCAAAAAGTGGATGATCTTTATGGGAGATGTTGAAGATCTTTCACCACGATTAGAAGATTATGTTCCATGTTTCCAAAGACACTAAACTATTACGGTCCTTGTGTGTCTGGTTTTTTTAGGTATTAAGTATTCCGCAAAAGTAATGTAATGTCCATGTACATCAGGATTTGGGTCTCTACAGATTGTATCATAGGAAAGGTTTAGTCAACCATTGGAAACTAGGATGCGAGAACTTTAGTGAGATCCCTAGATATATTTCTAAGGTGTGTCTAGGGATGTCCCTAAGGTTAAGTATAAGTATAGGTTATAGTCCTGGAATTGCGCTAACAATCTTATAATTAAACCTTAGATGTTATATATTTAAGGCACTCCCCCTTTATTATGTTGTTTTCCCAAGCATGATTTTTTCCTCTCACACTATTCGTTTTGGGTTTTAGACGATGGCTGGAACCCGAAGGAACCGTGTTGATCAATGCAATAGACAATCCATTGATTATCCTCCTGAACAAACAAATGTTATTGGAGATGGAGGGCAAAATCTTATTGCTATACATACACAAGCTATGAATCATTCTGGACTTCCAAATGAGCAGAGAAGGGAACAATATTCTATTGAGTCCTCCATGAGGCAACGTCCACCTTCTTTCAGTTGGTATTCTGATCCACTTGTTGCTGAACAATGGATCAGTACCACTGAAAAGATATTTTCAGTTCTTCAATGTTCTGAACATGATAAATTCATCTTAGCAGTATATCGTTTGGAAGGTGAAGCTGATCAATGGTGGAATCTTATCAAGAATATGAGGCCAAGAGATGAAATTGAGTCCATGGAATGGGGGGAGTTCAAGAACTTATTTTTCAATAAGTACTTCCCTCGTATTCTTCGTACAGAGATGGAGAAGGAGTTTCATGAACTAAAGCAAAAGGATGATGAATCTGTTGTGATATACGAAGAAAATTTTATAAGGGTTGCAATGTATGCATCTGGCTTTATCATCCAACCTGAATGTAAAGTTGATCGATTCTTCAGTGGCTTAAAACCAAGTCTTCGAAGGGAATTAGCTATAAGAGACTTCAGTAGCTATGAAGAAATTGTGCGTTGTGATATCAAGGTAGAAATGGAAGTTCGTGTTACATATCCATCTCATGGTTTTGAGAAGAAACGAAAGATGGAGTTCAAGGAGAAATCGCAGAATAATGGTGAAAAGAAGATGAATGTTTCCTTACGCTCAATGTGTGGAAAGAAGCATGGTGGATATTGACTTAAAGGGACTAGAAAATGTTTTAATTGTAGAAAATAAGGTCATCGAGCAGCTGAGTGTCGAATTAATGGAAAAAGGGTTGCTAATGATGTGAATAAAGAAAAGACTACAAGGAATGCACCACCAACACTTCAATGATTCAAGTGCAAGGAAATGGGGCATTATGCTAATAAATTCCCTAATCCAACAGTTAGTGATGATCGACATGAGAAACCACTTAAGGAAAAGGAAAAAGATAATTCACATGAGATCACTATTGGCAATGTTGAATATGACAATGATGTGGTGGAATGATTAAGTGTTTATGTAATGGGATTCCAAAATAATGTTGTATATAGTATCATGGAATATTGGAATATTTATGTATTGGTCTATTGTGGGTTTAAATAATTTTATGGTACCTGTAACCATGGAAAGTGATTGAGATATTTTTGGAAAGAAGATGATATGCACATAATGAATTGATAAGGATAAAATGAAATGTTTGACAGCATTCATGAGCTCATGACTGGAATAATGAGAAGGTTATATCATGGTTTGAGTATATCGAATTTTTGAATTTTGGTATCGTTAATTTTTTCACTAAGGTTTAATGGGAATTCATTTTTTCAAGAGAATACATGATTAAGGTATTCACATGATTGGAATGTGACCAACAATGTATATTGGGGATAAATGATGGTATTCACATGGTTTGTTGATGACATTTCAAGTAATCATTTTCTTTATACTATGAGCTTCGACCGAAGTATTTTAGATAAGCCTAAAGATTGGAATGGATTATGTTGGATATTTTTTATTATTGTTTAAGGATAGAACGTTTTTTGATATTACTAATCGGATTTTATAGTAATGAAGTTTTAGAAAAAGGACAAACTGCAGGACAGGCGACAACCCATCGCGTCGGACAAGGCTGTTGGAATCGAACCCACAACCGAAGTGCGACAGGCCTTTATCGCCTACCACTGGACTACAGGAAGTCGTTGTTTAGTAGAAACTAGTTTTATTATATTATGATGTATGATATATGAAGTATAAGTCCATTTTAGGAACCATGTATGATTAATCTCACTATAGATCGACTTATGTATATTTAATAACTTTTGCTAACCTTTTGTTTGAGATAGATGGAATGACCCATCATTATATCACATGATCTACTAACACTTCACGAATAAAAAATTCACCTTCATTTCTTTAAGAGATGAAGTGAAAATTGTTCAAGGTATGAACAAATGTGAGATTGTACCAAAATAAAGTAAGTATTTATTCTAATTCAAATTCTTCAACTTTAGGGAAATGATCTTGAAAACCAAAAATGTTGTCCTAGTGCCCTTATATCCGATGAATCAGATGGTACCCTAGATCATCACAAATTTATGGCTTTGTGATTGTGGTCTTTTTTATAGCCATGTTCTCTACCACTCTCCATCCAAACACGACGATTAGATTTCTCTTCCATGTCCATATTTTCACCTATGTTCTCATATTTAGAAACCTAGTGATTAGTTAATTTGGGTAACCATTACATTTCATACTTTAGTTTTTAAAACAAAGTTTTGGTATTCCTTTTTACGATGTCGGTTTCTATTAAAGAAACATTCTAGTAGTAAATCATTTATAACCCCGACGAATTTCGAGGGAGAAATTCATTTTAAGAGGGGTAGAATGTAACTCCCCGAGATTTTATGAAAAATATTCCTTTTAATTTTATTGATGTCTTGTGTTGTACACTACACCAAAAGGAGATTTCACTACAAACATACCTGACTTGGATTGCATTACAGGCAATTGCGACCTTCGACTATAGCGTGTGTAGTATGCAATACCGAGTTTCACTAAAAGAGATATTATTATAATATTATTATGAACTAACCGTTATGAACAGTAATACCCACTTTTTGAAATTTTATAAATTTTATCATTCAAAACGGACTTCATTTTTGGATTCGGAATATCAAAATTTTCTTAGGGTGAAATTTTGGTACTTTTCGGATAACTTTCATATTCTGATGAATAGTAAAAATTACTAAATTTTATTTAAAAACAACTTGTTTAATCAAAATAATTAATAGTGATAAATTATTATTTTGAGTGGTGTTAAAGTATATTTATAATATATTTTTACAGTTTAATACAATTTTGGTCATTGGATGTAATTTCATATTTAAACCAGATATAAACATGTGTCAATCTTTTGATAGTTATTATCTCTTAAAAACACGCTATTTGTTTTAACGACGGGAATTAATTTTTAAATTAGTTCATCTAACTGATATGTTTTGAATTTGATAAAATAAACATCTATTTTTAATTCATAATATCAAATATATCTTAGGCCTAATTTTATGGTATTTTTCTGGAAACTTTCATTTTTTGATGAATAGTGAAACCACAAAGTGGTAGTTAAAAAAACTGATTTTTTCATAAAACTTTATTTTACCTCTTCAGTGAGTGGAATATCCAAAATTCGAGAGACACGGTTAATATCAAGGACTAAAATGTGGTTCAATGAGATGAAAATAATTTTTGTTGAATAGTAAATTTTTACTTTTTTTACCACGGTTAAAAGTAAATAGGGTAATTAAGGGTAAAAGTGTTATTATTATTACCCTAACGCATGTCCTAATTCTATTGGATAAGTGTAATTCTACCAAAAACAACCTTAGGAATAAAATATTACCATTTAGGCCCACTTGGATTAGATTAGGACATTTATTATCAATTTATTTAAAGAAGGGTTAAAATAGTTAAAATCAAAGTTTAATAACTAAATCATGTTTAATATAGGGTTATACATAGGATAAATTCGACTATAAATATTCCTTAGAAAGATTAAAATATTTCCAACATAAAGGTATTTTATTTGTAACTTTTAGACTTAAAATAATTTAATTTATTTATGATAAAATGATGCTGCAATAATTATCCTATTAATGAAATATTGACATAATTGATGTTATAAATACCAAAATAAATTTAATATTAGACTTTTTATGAATTCCAATAATTTTCAATGTTACTATGACATGATCGTATTGATTTAATTAATTTTGTTCGAACTAATACTTCTGTTATGAGTTTCACAAAAATCAATTACCAAATAGTGTCAAAATTGATATAAAATAGTTTTTAAAACAAATATTATATTATTAATTATTATTATATTCCTAAAAGTCTAAGGTTAGGCCAAGATACTTATATCATGATATATTTATCATTAATGGACCACTTGGTGGTCGTTTGAATGAATATGGTATGTTTATAACTATATAATATAAAAATACAAACTTACATGGTAAATGTCAATCTAATTAACTAAGAGTTAAAACTAAAATATACGGTTAATATAATGACAAAAACTTGTCTAAATTATATTTTATGAGAGGATTTCAACCCATCCCCACCTTATCATTGAAATATATCAATTTGGAGCTATTAAAAACCGAAATTGACTTTATCATAAAATAATTTTTTTTGTTATTCCAAAGGTGCCCCTCTCCACCCTTAAAAAAAGGCACTTCCTCCCACTCTTCCTCACACCGCTTTGATCCTTCAAGATCGTCCAAACCCTGCCAAAGTCTCTTCTAAACTTCCATAGAAACACCCTAGAGGTCCTGTTCTTCTTCAAAGACCAATTTTAGTGCCCTAAGTGGAGGTCTCAAAGAGGGGCTTCAAAGAAGAGGTAATGTCCATTACCGATTCTTTCAACTTTATTTCTTCTTCCACTTCTTCTTTTTTAGTTATTTCATTATGAGGTAATAACATAAGTATCAATAAAATACATATATGTTATTATAAGTATGAAACAACCATATTTCACCATCTCTCCATCCAACGGAAAATGAAATCACCGTGCGTGCGTACGTACAGAATACCATCTCCACACCGTGGTGTAATATATTTTCCACCATCACCTTACATGGATGGGTATAATGGTGAAAGTAATGAATATATATGATTATTGTAAAGTGATATTGATTATTTAATATTATATATACACGTTAATACAATTCCACGATCTTGGGAATGATATCATCGCTCGGGCGTACGTACGGACTACCGTCTCTACAACGTGATGAGATTCACTCTCCATGTTAACCATTCATGAATGATTATAAAGTATATGTAATGAATAATAATGAAATATTTGACATAATAATTATACTAGATTTATATATATATATATATATATGTATGTCATTTACTTAATTCTATTCAATTCAAAAGGGAAACGAAAACATCATCCATGCGTACGTACGGCCTACCGTCTCCATGAACCGTGTGTTTCATTCCTTTTATCGATCTATAATGTATATTTATATGATAAATATATATTATATATAAATCATGTTTTATATTCTTGAATTATGTAAATCAGGATATTAGTAATAATATCAACAACGACATGTTGAAACACATACGATAAATAAAATGATTTTACCCAAAACGCCGTGTTAACATGAAATTTACAAAAGAATGGGTAATATAAAGTCATAAGTGAAACATATATGATATCATAATAATTAATATAATTCTGTAATAAGTCAATGACATTATTTAAATCATTATACAGGAGGTTCGGATACGTTCGAAGCATATCGGACCTAAGGTAAGGGATAATTTTTCAAATCTCATTTTTATCCGAGATTTCTTATTCTTAAGTATTTAATGGGGTTATTGTTATCATCCATGTCCATGTTTTCTAAAAGTGATTTTATGTATTTTCAATGTCTTTTTTACCCATTTTTAATTTTACTATATGGTATGTAAGGAATCTTTCTTTTTTTATGTACGAGACACTTTTTTGAATTTTCTGACAAAATTACGAGGAGAATTTTTTTTTAACTTATACAGAATGAAAGAATTTTTACGGTTTTATAAAGCCTTATTTTCCTGAAGCTTCCTACAAAATATGTCATGAATATTTTCAACAAAATCCTTTTCTTTTAAAATTGAATGACATTTTGTTAAAAGAAAATGATTTTGAAGAAAAAATTATATTTTTCTCAAGAATTCATTTCAAGTGTTTTATCAAAACCATTTTTATCTAAGATGACATTATTTCACATGCGTATGTTTCAAGTATAATGTCTCTAAGATTTACATGGTTTCAATTTTCTTATTATTAATTGATATCCATTTCTTTTATATGAATTATGTGATAATGGGATGATGTTTATGAAAACCATTTTATTCATTGGGTTATTATGAATGATGTATGTTTATTTTGTGTCACAAGTAAGAATGATTTCATTATGAGATGGGTGGGACCTATATCTCCCTCCAATGCATTGGGTAAAGATTTTATATCTCATGAGATAGACATGGATGGAACGGTAAGATAATCTGGTTCAGTGTTACAGGACTGAAACGAGGAGGGAACTCGATTCAGAATGGGACTTTGTCCACTAAGATGGTCTTTGCAGCAATGCCTTGACTACTATGGAAATCATTACATGTGCTTAATGGATGCCACAATTACATGTTTTATTCCCATGTTATTTTATCATGGTTTATGTTCCATTATGATCTATGCCTTATGTACTTCCATGTTTTATGTCTTTGCTCAAGATTTTGATGTTTAAACATTATGTTCATGTTTTGAAGATCAAATGTATATGGTATGTTTTATTTTATCCATGATTCCCCTTACTGAGCATTTGAGCTCACCCTTTCTATGATTTATTTTTCACTAGGATCAAAATAATGATTTTAGGTAAGGAAACAAAAATTGGAAGATCTTTATGGGAGATGTTGAAGATCTTTCACCACGATTGGAAGATTACGTTCCAAGTTTCCAAAGACACTAAACTATTACGGTCCTTGTTTGTTTGTTTTTTTTATGTATTAAGTATTCTGCAAAATTAATGTAATGTCCATGTACATCAGGCTTCGAGTCTCTACATTTGTGATGTGTATGAGTTAACCTAGCCTCAATCTGAGGCGTGGTGTGACTGATACCACTCATAGTGTCTCACCTTTATTTCAAATGATCATCATTTTAAATGAAAACAACAACTGGCATACATAAAACTGACCAAACACATTAATATTGTTTTGATACATTAGGAAAATGGCCTATTAGTCCTTTGTGATGTGTATGAGTCAACCCTGCTTCAATCTAAGGCACGGTGTGGCCGGTAGCACTCTAAGTGTCTCTCTTTTGTTTAAAATGGACACTCTTTTATGTAAAAACAACTAACATATGGAAAACCGACCAAATGTATTCAGATTGTTTTGATACTTTTTTACAACAATCCATGGGTAATTTGTGACTTGTAAAAGTCAATCGATCCTCAATATGACACCCGGTGTGGCCGGTATCACTCAAAGTGTCTCACTTTTATTTGAAATGGACAATATTTTAAGTGAAAACAATAACTGACATTTCGAAAACCAACCAAACACATTTAGATTGTTTTGATACTTTAGTAAAATGATCAATGAGTCACATGTGACATGTACATGTCCACCCCACCTCAATATGAGGCATGGTGTGGCCAGTATGACTCTAACAATCTCTCTATTGTTTAAAATGGACACCATTTTAAGAAAAAACAACTGGCATACGGAAAATCGAGAAAATGTATTTGGATTGTGTTGATACTTTAGCACAATGATCCACAATCCAGCCTCACACAATCCACTTCTCATTTGAGGAACTCCTACCCCTATTCTAAAACACAATACATTTAATACGCCAAGGACAACTATATTCCCTAAGTCACACAATCTCATTAATACACACCCATTATCATCATCATTAAGTTCAATGACAGCCGCCCCAAACCATGGGTCATTATATCTGTGTTTGGTTGAATTCATTTATTAATTTCCTTATATTGGGTTATTAGCTTCTAATTCCATAATTCAATCAGGTTTGTGTTATAAAAAATGAAATTTTGTATGTATTCTTAATTCTGCATCACATATAATTACGTATTCATTTTTTAATGTTTTTTATTCATAATTTATTATTAAATTATGTATCAGTTTTTAATTATGTATCTGTACAATTCAAACAGCAGCAAACAGAGCAGGCTGCTATGTGAATTGTACAGCAATGCCTATTCCAACAGTTTTAAGACATTGGTATAAGTTCTATGTGTTTTTTTACCGACGGTTTAAAAAACCGTTACCAACGGTTTAAACTATCGGTATAAGGGTGAATGGAATACTATTCCATAATAGTACTATAAGAACCGTTGGGAAAAAGGGTTTTCCAATGGTTTTGAAATCGTTAGCATATAATACAACATAAGAACTCTATACCAACGGTTTACATAAAATCATTGGTATAGAGTCGATTAATTCACATATACCAACTGTTTATCTCAAACTGTTGGTATATGTCTATTGTCACGACTTACTTGGCTACTGTTTCTAAATCGTTGGAATAATTTATACGAATGGTTTTACAACCTATACCAACGGTTTTCAACAATTGGTATATGTTTCATTTCCAGTAGTGAAATTTCATCATATTAATATTTTGTTTAAAAAAATAAAAAAAATTACATTTCATTGTTCGATATTATATCTAGTAATGTGATACATATAATCAATATATTTATTATTATAATGTGGTTAAGGATTTTTATAGATAATTATTATAGAAGTGTTAAACCAAAAAATAAGTATATTCTAAAATTTAAATTTTTATTCATAAATTTTATGTTTATTATATATTTATGTTGAGAGATAAGAACATTAAAAATATATTCATATTTAGTTGTAAATAAATCCATTTAATTTTCCCCCTAAAACTACAGGAAGTGAAACATTTCCATGAAATTGACACATACCTATGGTGATTTTTTATGTATTTTTTAACATCAAAATTTAGAATCTAAAAAACATGTCAGATCAAAATAATTTTGTTTAAGATATAATATTACTAGAATAATATATCCTTAAAAAAATCAATCACCCTATTAAGTTTTTTTAAATTTACTTCTATATAATTGTATTGGAATATCACTCAAATTAATATAAAATATATAAAATGTGGTGTTGATGCTGTTAAAAAGCTAGTTACCAATCATAGATCTAAACTTATTATTATAAATAGATTCCCCAGCATAATCATATTTATTATTATATGGAATACCCATTTTCATGTTTTGGATTTTACAACAACTAACACCAGACAAATTAATCAATTATTGAGTATATTTTTATTGATTAATAATGATACCATCTTTTCATTTAATTATTTTCTATTAAAAATCCACTTCTCATATAAGGTTTTTGTTAAATTATAAATACATCAACATGGTAGATTCCTAACAAAAAATATAACTTGAAGAATCAAATAGAGCACCATCAACAGATATCTGGACTATAAAAATATATTTTTATGTTCTATTGATGAATAAGGATTGATCAAATTTTTCTAGTGAATTTTTTTAAAACATATTTAATGAAACCCTATATTACTAAGCATGGGGATATTATTTTAAACGAAAAAAAAATTTGTGTGTTTCAAAACATAGAGAAATTTAATTTATTCGCAAAATTATATATCTCCATAAAATAATCATTATAAAAAATATATGAATTCAAAAAGGATATATTGAAATTCAGTTGAAAAATATAAATTTGTCAATGACAAGAATATTGAAAAATAATTCTTATAGACTATAATCAATTAACTGGGGAAAATAAATTTTAAAAATAATTTTCTTCCCATTAATACTATCCTTGACCCACAAACTGGGAAATATATATAATAAATTGACCTAACTAATTTAACTTGTTTCAAAAAATCTATTTGGTTCCAATAATATTTTGATCCTTAGGAGGATTAAATAAGGTGAACACTTATTCCAATTAAATTTATTAAACTATTTATGCATTTACATAATTGGTTTTGAATCATATGAAGCTTCATGAATAATTTGATGAATAAATTCTAAAATAACAGCTTGATAATAATAGACATTCCTCAAGGAATTTCTATTATTAACATCAATAGTTATTTCACCAATAATTTTTTTAACTAGAATATTTTTAAGGAATTTTAATGTTGGTTTTTTAAAATTAATATCACCCTCAATAGATTCATCACACTCTATATTTTTAGGTTTACCAAAGTTGAAATCTCTAAACTCATTCACAACATATTCTAAATCAGTTGTTTTTTCCATAAATTATTTAATAAAATTTTACATTTTAATACTCCTCAACTAATAATGTTCTATTGTTACAAAATCTATATTCATTACATCTATTACAATATTATAGAAAAATAGATTCTTTTGATTTTTAATCAAAACGTTCTAGAAAATATTTGGTATCAAAACATCATATTTATTTACAAACACTTGGAAATATCCAATTCTTTGCTTCATTTCCTCCCATATTTCATAATAATTCTTCTTAAAAAATTTCCTAAGATATACTATATTATAAAAATTATATGATTAGTTAACACCTTATCCATAAAAATAATTATTCACAGAATAACATTGTCCTGTCCATTTCTTATAAAGTCCAATTTTTTTCTTTCTACCACACTATTTTTCTATGGAGGTATATGTGATAAAAAAATTGATTATACTGAATATCCCCAAAAAATATATCAAATTAATGATTTAAAAACTCACATCGTCTCCATCTTCTAATTAATAAAATTATATATCCATTTTCATGTTGGAAAAATTTATAATATGCAATAAATTTTAACATGGTCAAAGATTTATGTATAAGAAAATAATTCCATTTAAATCTACTATATACATCAAAATTAAAATAATCGATTCCTTTTTCTTCCAATACATTTAGCTTTCATTGGGGAAAATAAATCCAAATTTAAATGTTATTTTAGTCTATTAGTTTGTATTCCTTTCATATAATTGAATAAATCTTTATTCTATTTAAATTTTATGCATGAATAACATACATATGTGAAGTCTAGTTTCATATCAAGATATTCCAATACATTTTGAATATTGGAAATAAAAAATTACGAACCTGAAATTTTTACGTACCAATCTTGTAAACCATAGAAAAAATTCATATTGCACAATACTGAAAAATTTGACATTTTTTTTTCAAACCTGTAAAAATAATTGAACAACTATTGTATATTTTGTTTTAATAGAACAAGAAATTTTATTATTATAAAAATTAAAATTTTTAATTTTTAATTTCCCATTCAGTTTATCATTGAAAATTTGTGAGATACTTACTAAATTAGTTTATAAACCATCAATAATATTTTTTTTGAGAAAACAACTATATTTTCAATTCCAAGTTCTGAAAAAACATTTACTTTTCCAATTAAATTACCATTGAATGTAACACATCAACTATAAAATTAATTAAATTATATAAATTCAAAAATACCGCAAGTCATATGTCATGAAAATCCACTATTTATATACTAGACATCATTTTTTATTCTTCATACACACATTTCTTATAAATTTTTTTTAATATGTCTTTAGTACCCATATAAATTTTATTCCAATTGGTCTTGAAAAAAAATATTGTATAAGAAAAAAAAATTAAAGAAAAATTTTGTTGGAAATATTGAATAAAATGTTTTTGATATAAAATCATTGGTGTTGCCAAGATACTCTGGGTATATCAATGAAAATTCATTTGTATAGTGTCCATTCATATAAATTATATTGCATGTAACACATAAAACATTACCCCTTTAACCTTTAATAATAAATCTCTTATAAAATTTCTTTAATTAATTTTTATTACCAATAGTATTATTTGATTTATTCAATTTTCTCAATCTTAACATCTCATAATTACATTCCCATCCTTGAACAAATATGGGAAATAAACTTTTTATCCATTCAACCTCATTTATTAGCCCATAATTTTCTTTTATAATAGAATTAAATATAATTCTTTGAGTTTATACACATATGGAAAAAGAATCATTATGTTCCTGATTTTCATGTTCAGCACATTCTGTAAATACATATTTTCTAACTTTGATCAAAAATGAATATTTTTTTTTTCGTAAAGAATTTCCATTTATTATCTCTTATGAATTTATAACATTACAATCATTTATTTAACATTAAACTGAATATATAAATATCTTTCTAGTACTTATAATTACAAAAATGAGATTAATAATATGAATATTAATCTAATTCTGAATCTCTCATTATAAATTCTATAAAAGGTATTTTCTTCCATTTTTATTAATAAATTAATTACTAAAATCAGGTGTAGATGTAAAAATCCATTCAAATTATATTTCTTTTCATTTTTTTAATTTTACCTATATATTTGGACATTCATGAGTCTTTGGTTGTTAGGGTTTTTTCCCTATTGCTCTATACTTATAACATATAATTTTCTTATCATCATTACCCATTTTATTTATTTATTTCAATGTTTATTCTTTTACTTCCTTCTTGAGTGGAATTATTTCATTACCAATTATAAATAAGTAACACATGGTCTCTTTTTGAAAATTTCAATTTATAATGAAAAAATTGAATGTTAATATTCTTTTTCAATTTAAAATCAATACCATTATATTTTAAATTTTCATCATGAGAAATAATATCATATAATAACTCATATCATATTAATTATCCAATAATCTTATTTAATGACTGTTTTTTTATTTTTTTACATTAATAAATTACTGTATTTTTAGCATAACATTTATTTGGTAAACTTATTAAAACCCTTTCATCTAGAATATAATTATATATGATTTCTCCCAAACCACTTACACTATTTATAATATTTATGAATTTAAAAATCATTTGGTAAACTATTTTTTCTAATGCAATATTGAACCCATGATACTCAGCTATTAACATGAAAAATTCAGTTCTTATAATATTATCAGATCTTGGATGAGTAACTTAAAGTATTTTTCAAATTTCATGGGTAGTTTTTCTTGAAAAAATATTACTATACATATTCTAATTAATTTCACAATATATATTATTTTTCTCATTATAATTTGAAATAAAATTTATACTTCATTATGAGAAAAATGTCTATTGATAATGATCGTGTAGCTTTTAGAGTTTCACCATGATTTTCCAATGAACAATTATCAGGTTTTTACGATATACATCCATGATATACTGATAATATCCATAATTATTTCCATCAATTATTGTAGGTCATTGAGGTGCCCAACCAATAATCAAATTTTCAACTACCTTATCAAAACATATATTTTCCCGTGACTATTTATATAATTATTTGATTAGTGAAAATAAAAGGAAAATATGTTTACTCTATAAAACCACCTTTTGATTCTAATTGTTAGGTCTTAATGTGAATGGTTGAATGGATAAGTGGTTGGTGAATTATCCTTTTAAAATAATATTAACTACATATCATAAATATATTAATGAAAATGGGAAAAAATGTTAAATTAGAAAAAAAAAATATATTATTATAGATCAAATGAACCTAATATAATATTCCCCAATCTCAAATAATTAGAAGGTAGACACCCACGATAATTATATATCTGATATTTTAATGGTGAAAACAACTCCATTGGATATACATTTTAAAATCATGGAGGAACAACCCATGTCAATATCATTTTACATAGTTGGTGCATAAACCTCGTAACCCTACATTTTTAAAACCTAGGTAGACTACCCAAAACCTTCCTTTTGAATTATTGGTATAAACAATACCAAAATTTTGACTAGTCTAAGGAAAAATATTATTCCTTACAGTTTTTTTATCATGGTAGAAGCTAGTTCCTGATATTTTTTTGGAGTCACAACCCAATATTTAACCTCTTAATGTGTAGAATAAAATATTACAATTACACCTAATTTAAAAAATGAATTTAAAACATTTGACCAATTGAATGTAATAATATTTGTGTGTTGAGTAAGGAATGTTATCTCCAAAAATAAAGGATAAAAAATTATCATTCATTAAGATCAATTTTTTGTTGATAAAAAATATCATATAGTTCATGAATATCCTCAATCCAATATCCTTATACTGAACAATCAAACTATTTATATAGAGTTCATATATAAGAAGATATTCAAATCATTAATCATGTTTCATTTCATCTTTTCCAAAGAAGCACGTGATTTATTCATTAAATGTGCATGAATAACATATCCTTATAGATCACATTGATAATCTACATTACTAAGAATTGTTTTATAGGGATTACAAGTTATAATAATTAAAAAGGTAGAAAAACAAATATTAATGTCTCTTGGAACACTACCATAATGAATTCAATATAATCTTTTCAAAAACAATCCATATTAAATTTAAAACTCTCATTTCCCCAAAAAAACATTGTAAGACATAAACCCATGTGATGAAAATTTAATCATATATTGAATTATTCCAAATTTAATTACTTAGAACTAAAATAATTACTATGTATTTATGATATAAGTAAATTATGGTAAACATGTGAAACAAGTATAATGTGACTGGAAACATGTATTTATATATAAATCAGATAATCATATAAGCTAAAATATAAAAATTTAATGGAGTTCTCGTAGGTCAAAAGGTAGGTTCTACTATAACACCCCAAGCTTCCACGATACGTTTCCTTTTGAATAATGCAACAATTTTCATTGAATGCAACTTCGAGATTTCAGCACACTGTGACAAATCAAACTAGCCATTATAAATAGTAATACCCACTTTTCAAAATTTTATAAAATTTATCATTCAAAATGGACTTCATTTTTGCGTTTGGAAAATCAAAATTATTTTAGGGTATTTTTTATTATTTTTCTAAAAACATTCAATTTTTGATAAATAGTGATAAACACCGCGTTATTGTTTAAAAACTACTTTTAAAAAAAATTAACTATTTTATTTAAATTTTTATTATGTCAAAATATATTTAAATTACTTATATATGTTCAATGTAATTCATTGGAGTCATTTTATGATAATATTATATATATTAAATTTTATTGAACATTTTACCGTATTTTACCCGCCTCCTAGAAACATTTGGAAATTTGAATAAAACATAATTTTACCACTTCAGTGAGTTAAATATCAAAAATATTAGAGACACGGTTGATATTATTATGTAAAATATGGTTCAATGATATGAAAATAATTTTTGGTGAATTGTAACTTTAGACTTCTATTTACCACGGTTAAATTTAAAAGGGTAATTAAAGATAAAAATGATATTATTATTACCCTAACACATGTCATAATTCTATTGGATAAGTTTATTTAGAAAAAAAAACCTTAGGAATAAAATATGATCCTTTTTATCCACTTGGATTGGATTAGGTCATTTATTATTATTTTATTTAAAGAAGAGTTAAATTTGTTAAATAAAACGTTTAATAACTAAACCATTTTTAATATAGGGTAATAAATAAGATAAATTCAACTATAAATATTAATTAAAAATATTAAAATATTTCATACATAATGGTATTTTATTTATAATTTTTATACATTAAATAATTTAATTTATTTATGACACAATGATGATGCAATAATTACATTAATAACGAATGATTCAAATAACTGATATTATAATTATCCAAATAAATCCAATTTTTCCTTTTGATGAATTCGAATAATTTAATTGATTAATTTGACATGAGAGTATTGAATATATGAATTTATTTTAAGTAATAATTTTATTATGACTTTAACAAAAAACATATTTCAAATAATGTCAAAATTGACAACAAAAGAGTTTTTAAAACAAATATTATATTATTAATTGATATTATATTCCTAAAATTATACGGTTCTGCCATTGGACTTTTATAAGGTTTTATATAACAATAATGAACCACTTTGGGTTCTCTTGGAAGTTTATAGTATGTTTATTAACCAATTATTATAATAATACAAGAATACATGGTAAAAGTTAAACTATTTAACTAAGAGGTAAGTCTAAAATATAAGGTTAATATAGAGACCCAAACCTATCTAAAACTTATTGGTTGAGTGGTTTGTGACCTATCCCCACCTTATTTTCAGAATAAATCATATTTGAGCCATTAGAAACTGAAAATTATTTTATTATAAAATAATATTTCAGTATTATCCTAAGGTGCCCCTCACCCCTCTTATAAAAGGGATCTTCACCTTCTCTCAAATTCACTCCTTCAAAATGTTACATTTATAGGACACATGATCCCAAGTAAGGGAAATTCTATGTTCCCCTAAAAACTAAGGTGATTGAGGAATGGCTAGGACCATCTTGTGTCATGAAAATACACATTTTTATTGTTTATCTGGTTACTACTAATGTTTTTTCATAAACATCTCATGATTATCAAGGATTCTTTCTATGTTAATAAGGAAAATGGAAATGTATGTATGGATGAAAGAATTTGCGTAAATCATCATGGAGATAAGGAAATGGTTGATCGTTGTACCTTTACTCACAATACTAAATAGTGGGGAATGTTTTCTGACATACATTAAATATTCAAATAATTTAATGGGTTTTGTAATCATGATAAATGATAATGTGATAGCCTTCACCTCATGTTGGGTTTGTATCCATGATGAGAACTACCCAATGCATGATCTAAAGCTAGTAGAGATGATTTTTTCAAGCAAAATATAGCATCACTACCTCTATGGTAAGAAGTGTGACATATATACCGATCATAAGGGAGAAATGTATATATTCACACAAAAGGGTCTCAAAAAATTTCAATAGAGATAGTTGGAGCTAATTAAAGACTATGATTTCTCTATTCACTATTATCTTGGAAAGGATAACAAGGTTATAGTTTCACTTATCATAAAAGATCATGCCACACTATCCAGATTGTGTATTGAGAAACACCATATCATCATTGATTTGAGATGGATGGATTTTTAAACCATATGAAAAAGTAATAAATACTGACTTTACCAAATTATTTCCCAAACATCTATCTAGGATAATATTATAGAGGAACTAAGGGATGATATGGATATACAAAATAAGGTGAATGTAGTATTGGAAGGGAAACTACAAGAGTTCCATATCGAAGATGATGGTGTGTCTCAGTTTGGAGTGAGGATTTGTGTTCCTTCTTTAACTAGGATAAAGAAGGATCTTTCTTATAAAACACATATACCAAAATGCTTTATTCACCATGGTAGAACCATGATATACCCTGATCATCAAGAACACTTTCGGTGGGATGACATGAATAAGTAGATAGAAGAATATATCTGAAGGTTCTTGATATTTCAATAAGTTAAAGTAGAGTAACATAAGTCCAAAGGGATGATGAAAACATTATCAATACCCATGTGTAAACGGGATAATGTCATTATGGACTTTGTCACTGGTCTTATAAAGGAAACCAATGTAAACAATGCAATATGGTTTGTGGTGGACCAACTCCCCAGAACATCCCTGTTTATTGCCACTAATGAATATCTCTCACTTGATTAACATGAAATGATATATGTGAAGGAAGTTTTGAGACTTCACGGGGTTCCAATCAAGATATTCTTTGATCATTATCCATTTTTCACATATAAATTCTAGAGGATTATTCAACATGCTTTGAGTACTCAATTAAATTTCAGCACGACCTATCATGTACAAAATCATTTCCAGCCAAAAAAGAATTTTCAGATTATCTAAGATATGTCAATGGAATTATAATCAGAAATAAAAGTTTTATGGGATTAGAATCTCCTGTTGGTTGAGATTTCATACTAAAATCACTTCCACTCGAGTATTCAGATGGCTGCATATGAATATTTTATGGAAGGAAATGTACAACTCCAACCATGGAGATAGAGACAGATAAAGAAAGATACATGAATTGGATTATGTTCAAGAGGTGACAGAGAAGGTTAAAGGCATCCAAAAACATATTCATGATGCATATAGTTAGAAATATAGCTCTGCTTCCAACCATATAAGGGAATTGGAGTTTTTCATTTGATATAATGTCTTCCTTCAAATATCACTATGGAAGAGAGGGATGCGGATTTGAATGAAAAGGGGATACGGCCAAGGTTTATTATCACCTTTGAGATACTTGGTCACATAGGAGTCATGGAATATCCGTTTGAACTTCCAAAGAATATAGATCAAGTTTCTGATGTTCTTTACTTATCACTCCTATGTATGTATATACTAGATCCCACACATGAATTGAAAACATAGGTGGTACAAATGGAAGATGATATCTCTCTTGAGGAGTAGCTATTAGTGATTCCATATTGAATAGATAAGGTTCTATTAAAAAACACAACCCACCTTTACAATGTGTTGTAAAGTAACCATATGTATGAAGAACAAACATGGGAACCAGATGAGGCATGAAAAAAACACCCTTACAATGTTTATATAAAATGAAATATTTAGGGTGAAATTTCAAAAGTGTGGAAGAATAAAAAGAACCTCAATTTTATCAATGGAATTTCTCCCTCATTATAGTAATTTAATATTGTATAAATAACATGAAAACACAAAGAAATAATAATTAAATCATTTAAAATGAATAATTAATTAAATAAGAAGTATTTCTAGATGTTATGGAACAAATATCGATTAATCAATAACTTGACCTTAGGAATAGTAATATGGACCTTGTGAATATTAAATCATCCAATTGAATAGTAACCTCACCCATGAAAGTATAAATAAAATTTAAGAATCTTATAAATTAAAGTATGGTTTTATTATATCATAATCTAAGTGAAAAAATGTTTTTAAATTTATTAATAAAGTGTTGGTATTTTTGTAATTAATAAATATTTCATTACAATTTAATGATTTATTGAAAATTTTAAAATAAAAGTTATTTTCATAAAATGTTTTCAAAATTTAATATATCCATTTCTTATGATTTTAAGATAATTTTATTAGACATTATGTAATTTTTCAAAGTGTTATATAATCAATATAATTTAAAAATATTTATTTTTAAAGTAAGTGGTGATTTTAATTAAAAATTAAATGTTTCATATTTAGAAAATTATTTTCATAAAATGGAGTTCATTTTTTAATTCTACTTGTTTAAAAAAATTTAGGGTGAATATTTAATAATTTTATGAAATACATGAATTTTTAGGGAATAATACAAAACGATAATTTATAATATATGTACATTATAAGTTAGATACACTGTTAGTTGATACATCACAGATTTAATCACCATAATATATAATTAAAATTTTCTCATTATTTTATTTATTCAAGTATTCTTAACTATATCCTTTCATTGTCCAAATTAATATAATGCTGATTAAAATAATGAGAAAACACCCTTTCGTGCAATATAAATACCACACCTCACCACCTATTCTCCTCACCCCTCATAAGATTTTAGAATTGTCTAAATTCTACAAGAATATCTTCCCAAGACCCTTCCACACATCCATGATGTTATTGTATCAATAATAGACCAATGAAAAATTCCTTAAGGAGGTTCTCAAGGAGGAGAATTCGAGAGGTAAAAATCTCCTCCCTTTCCATTCAACTTCTTTTCAAGATCATTAATTTTCTTTTTCTCCCCTGACATACCCTTATTAAAATGTAATGATAAATTTGGTACCTTTTAGATAGTGTAATTATATCATGTTAATGTAATATCCATCACTAAAATCCACCATCTATCCATTTTATTCTAAAAATGAATTCATTTCCCGTGATGTGTCAATTTAACAACATTATGGGTGATGCATTTTCATTGTCATTTAACAAATTCAATTATGTTAATAAAACCATTATAATAGTTGAAAAAAATTTATAATGTATTTGAAAAAAACTATTTATGTTCTTGAACTAACATATATACATAATATAAAAATAATAAATCAAAATGAGTTCATTGTTATAAAAACTGACAAAATTAACCTAAAATAAACATCATTAACCTTTATCTAATGCTTCATTCTAATACCATATAAAAATTAATTAAAATAACATTCAAACTTATGAAAGTTTATTATTAACATATAATATCAATTATAGATATTCAACCACATTTTACATAAACTTCCATTCATGTATACAAGCGAAATGATCCTAAAAACAAGGAAAACGACACTCCCAAATGATAAAATAAAACTCTATAACTCATCAAAAAGACATTAAATGAAATTAATAAAACCATAATAAATAAAAATAATTTATAAAATTTTATGTAATTATTAATTAATTAATTACATTTTATTATCGTAAATATTAAAAATAAGAAAGCGTTCAGGCTTAAGGTTAGGTGAATTCTTGAACCAAACTCACTTTCTTTGAGTTTTCCCTATTTCACCACATTTTATGTATTGGAATTACATAAATGATATTTAAATATAATTTATTTTTATTTATATTATCTTTTCTATGATAATAATATAATCTAATCGAGTATAAAAAAACACAATGTTTTCCAAAACAACTATACATTAAAAAACACTCATTTTACTTCTCTTATTATTGTTTCTTCTTCACTCAAGATTGATGATTACTAAGCCAAATATAATTATTCCCTATTTAATTTTGGACCCCAAAATATTATGAATTTACTATTTTTTAAATAAAACCCATTCCTTTTCATGGGTTATTTTATGTCCACGATTGATATACATTCTATGTATAATTCATGATAAGTTAAATGTGATGATGTGACTGGTGCACCCAGAATTAAATAGCTCTCATATACATGGGTTAAAGTGATGTGTCTCATGATAATAATTGAATTATTATTGAAAATGATGTTTTAATTTTTTCAAAACTATGTGTGGTGTTGACCACTAAGACATTATCATTCATTTTTATACATTTCTAAATTACATACCTTTATTTAATGTTTCATCTTGTGATTTTGTTGATGATGCCATGCTTATGTTATGATGGTGATGATTATGATGACCCCATGATATGGTGATTTATGTAATACTCTATCCTTGTAGTAGGAATTTAACTCTCTCATTTATGATTTATATCCTTAGGTGATTACTTATATAAAGGAAAATGTGATGGCCACAAATAATCTAGAGAAAAAGGAATTAAATATATTTTTAGGTTTTATTTTGAAAATTCTATGTATGGTCCTAGTTTTCAAATTACTCTAAACCATAAAATAATAGTATTTGTAAAACTATTATGTCTTCTATATTTAAAATTATGTATTAGTAATGTAATAAAAATAAGGGTATATATAGAGAAACCTTCTCATGGTGTTTTCCCTTCATAACATCTTTGATAAGAGGTAATGAGAATTTTCTCGTAATTAGGAGAACCACATTTCTATGTTTCATTGGAGGTCCCTTTATAAATACATCTGTATTGACCCTTAGACAATAATATTATCATAGACAGATAACATAAATCATGTATGATGATTATTAATGATTACCATGATGAAAAATGTTTATAGATATGTAGGATTTGATGGTTGTGTCATTAGTGATAATTCATTAAATGATAATATATGAAATGATTTATCCCTATATTCCTTTGACCAATGTTGATATCTCATGAATTTTTAAGCAGAGGGAACTGCATACATAAATCCACGACCATGGTGTTTGGTGGGTGGGTTCATTTATAAAAGTTCAATGAAAGGGATGTTGATCGTATGGGTTGATGGAACCCTCATGAAACCTTCTTTATTAGAGATATCATGATAAAGAGAATATAATACAAATTAATATTTCATTTAATGTTTCATGTTTTTTTAATAATAAAATATTTCCCTGTAGGTGGATTAGTGTGTGTCTTGATTCAAACATTGTCCATTAAGAGATTATTCCTAAGGAAAAAAGAGAAAGAGGTGTATAGGGCCACACACTAGTTGTATCTACAATCTCTATTAAATTAATTTATTGAATTAAAGATATTTGAATGAATAATATTTATTTGGGTTTTGTTTATTGTCACAATTTAATCAAAATTCATTTAAAATAATAATTTAGTTTAATAAAAATAATAAATAATGTATTGTGAGTTTGGAAAATATAATATTAATTATATTTATCAATGAATAATTCATATATATTTGTTTATTAATTAAGAAATAATTATCAAACAAACGAAAAGTAGATATATTATTGGAAGAAAAGTATAATGTTCTGATTGGAAATGGTATAAATGATATTTACTTCCTTATATTCATTATGCATTGCACATAACACAATTATCATAATGATATTAATATTATTATTATTGTTCATGGGGTCAACTACGAATTATGGAACTGTGAAAGGGATTATGTACAATTTGCTGACCCTAATCTTTTAATAATAAATATTTAATTATAATTTAATTGTAAATCATAATTAGAGTGCACAAAATATAGAGTGAGACTCTCTCAATACCTAAATAGATATCAAGAGATATTGAGTTCTCTCCTCCCCTCCTCTCTCAAAACAATAAGAGATCATCAAGAGTTATAACTCTCTTGATAATAATTCCAATATGATTAACCATGATCACTATAATATATTTGGATCATCCATGCCAGAAACCATATATTCTATAATGATTTTTTGAGATAGTGCCAGGAATTTGGATTATTTTACATGTATTTTTATATAGGATACTCCAATGTAATGATAATACGATGATTTATAGTCAAGCTGATCAAAACAATTATTGAATTTTTATTTAGGTATATTCACTATATGTTCAGGAATTATTTTTAAACTATATGTAAATATCCTTCACATATGGTTCAAGAATTTTAATATAGTAAAAAATATTTTTTTCATTTCACATGTGGTTTTGATCATCTGAATGTAAGTTTAAAAACAATATAATACTAAATTTTGAGTTCTTCATACCGTCAAAAGACGCTTCTGCTATGTGTGGAACCTTCATGTGTTATCAATGTGGTCACATGTTTTATTTATAATTATTTATTTTTCTTGGACATGTGGAATATGATTTTCATTTTATTTTACTTTAAATTATTAATTTAAATATATAAACATCATTTTATCTTATATTTCCTCATATTATATAAAATAAGAATTAATCGAATATGGTTTAAAAATGAATAAGCATTCAAAAAATTCAATTATGAGTTTTTGAATTATCTTCATCTGTAGAACTAGAGTACATGGAATGTACATATCGAATACAGGTCATGTAATTTTGGAACATTTTTTATCTCTCTCGATAGGTTTATATTAAAAAAAATTTGATCAAATATCCTAATAAAAGGGATCGGTATATAGATCAAGACAGGCTATCTCATTTTATGAATTACTACATGCTATGCACCCTCTATACATGATGTTTTTTCTCTATAATCAGATAATAGAGAACATGGGGCTCCCCAAGTGTGACATGCATCAGGTACACAACACGGGGACTAGAATGCAATGAAAATATGAGGTTACATTCTATGGATGTTGGAAAACACATCATGTAACTCAATCCTATCATTTGTAGGGGACATAACCAATCCGATGGAATGTCTCTTGGACATGGCCAGAAGACAAGTATGTGTCATGTACTTTAATACATTCCATTTAGTCTCATGTAGTAACTATTCCCTAGTTTTAATGGAAATAAAGTAAATATATAATCAAACATATTAACATGTCTTTGTTTTGGCCTCTAAGGTGGCACATTCTCAGTTTCGAGATAGATACACTGAATGGTAGGATGTGTGATGAGTATCCGGCCATTATTATAGATACTTACCCATCATCATCTATATTTCGAACATCTCCACATCATTTTCCAATAAGGGGGGATTGGATTAACCCCGCAGAGGCCGGGTAGTTTCCCCTACTACATTATAATGGAGGTTCTATGGTCAAATGGTCTTAGAGGGCGATTTCAGGGGGTCATGTATTTTTGAAATAGGTCCTCATAGGATAAATCATCTTCAAAAGGTATCCAGTGGGTCTATTGTTGGATCTAGAAACACCCAATGTCCCTGGTTTCAATTATTTAGGGAACTAAATTCCAATGTCATGCACTTGTTGGACGATGATATGGCCAACAACACCTACAAACTCCATTGGTCGAGAGGATGGAAGGAAAGGAACATCACAACCTTTTGTTAGAAATTATTGCCTATTATAGGACTCTCTTATAGATTTATGTTGTTTTCATTTGTTCATGGATTATTGGTTCATTACGGAAGAGTGTATCCATGGGATAGCCTTAGTTTATAGGATGGTCATAGGAAAACATAAATTTGATGCTACAGAGGAAAATCTGAGTTAAGCCTGGCAATAAGGAACTCTGGAGATTATTTTCATCCATGGGGGATGGAAGATTGGGCTTACACATGAAGGTTTCCCATTTGAGGGGACATGATTGGGTGAACCCCTTTAAAATGGAACCCCTTCTGATCTTGGGCCTTCAAACAATCATCCTATATATTGATTTTTGACTAGGAATCAATGTTTTCATAGTTGAGGAGAGATTGGTTCTGTGGATTTTCTGATAATCACAAATATCTAATCTCACATTATTCATAATCATTGTGAGAAACAAGATGATGAGAGAGATCCAACCAACCACACACCTCTTCTCCCGCTGATGGGAGAGGGTGGGCCTATGACAGAAGATGTCAAGGAGATGGTGTGGGAGGGTGAAGAGCAATGAACCATTTAATATGGGAAGACATTAGGGGTCATGTACCTTAGACCATGGATTGTTAGTGACTTAAATTAGGGGAAGTTCCCCAGAATGCGTTGTGGGAAAGGGGAGTAATGTCGCCTCTCATCAAAGAAAGGAGCGAATATGATTCCTTCGCCTGATCGCCATTCCTCATTGAGTGGAAAATAAAGTGATCACCATTAATCCCTAGAACTGGTAGAATCAGGTCAGCGTCCCACGTTTGGACACCAAGATACCTTGGGAATAGAAACATACAAACATTCTGGGTGTCCAGACCATTGTGGGGAGAGCCTTCGTGACTCCTCTTACAATGGGTTTGTAGACTAGAGTTGGCGCACGGATGCGTCTGATGATCTGGTAATATGGGTCCGGTGGATTTAGAAAAGATTTTCCCTAATTTATGGGAACTGGATCACAGAGGATCTATGGAGGACTAAATGGAAATGGAGGGGGGGAGATTAGAGCCGGAGGTAAGGAAACCCAATGACACCCCATTCTATGTATTTTTTTCTCATGTGGGATGGGGGGAGCTCCGCATACCATAGTGGTGTCACTACTACAAATATGGATTTTAACAGTGCTAACAATGGCCTTTTACAGTGCTTGAAAAGCACTGTAAATTCCGGTGAAGATAAAGGGGGGTCCCCTTTATCAGCACTCCAAAAAGCACTGATAAAAACCCCTTTTATCAGTGCTAACAAAAAGCGCTGATAAAAGGGGTATTTTATCAGTTCTAGAAAGAAGCGATGATAAATGGGTCCTTTATTAGTGTTTTATTTTTATCACTGATAAAAGACCCCTTTTATCAGTACTTCTTGTTATCACTAATAAATGTAAAAAAATTAGAAAAAATATTAAAAAAAGCCTGCCAATCTCAGGGGGGGCTTTTATAGCGCTTGAGCCCCCATTTTTAAAGCGCTTTCCAGCCCCTCCAGCGCCCGCACGCACCCCTCATGCACCCCCTAAAAATTTTATCAGTGCAACCCCATCCCACCCCCCCCCCCTAATCTATCCCCATGCACGCACCCCTGCCTCCACCGGGTTTTGAACTCGAGACCTCCCTCCATGCACGCTAATCCTTTACCACTCCTCTAATTTGATTTGTTCACCAACTAGTGATATATTGATTCATATATATATATATATATATATATATATATTTATATTTATATATATTAATTCATATATTAATATAAATTTATATAGTTGTATTAATATATATGTAAACATATATAGTTATATTTATATATCAATATATTTATTTGTATATTAATATATATATAGTTAGTTATATTTATTTATGTATATATTTTTTTGTATATTAATATTAAGTTATATCTATTTACTTATATATATTTAGTTATATTTATTTTCAATATATTTATTCGTATATTAATATATATTTATAAGATTAGTTTTCAATAAAATTATAAAATTTGTTTTGTTTTGTGTGTGTGTAAATAAATACATATTTACAACACACACACACACACACATATATATATATATATATGTGTGTGTGTGTGTATGTTTCTATAAGTATAATTATTAAAAAATATATATAAATATATATGCATATACATATGTTAGAATATATATATATATATAAAATATATATCAGTTTGTTAATATATAGACACACACAAATAGACACACACACATTATATAGGTACATATATAATTAGGTTAATATATAGGTATATAAATATGGATATATTGGTATTTTAAATAAAATGGATATTAGTTATTATTTAGATAAATCTGATATATTTTCTTTGTAAATATGTTTAATTATTTATTTAAAAAATTAATTTTTTATGTGTGAATATATAAAAAATATGTATATTTTGTTATATATTTGATTATAAATAGTAGTGCATTATAAAAAATGATGAAATATAAAATAAATAATATCAATATGAATGTAATACCGTGGAATAAATTCAGTCCCCACCAAAAAAAGCCAATAATACCTCCTTAAAAGAGATTGAAAATCCACAAAATGTTAAAAAATCGGAGTACCCCGACTAAAAACTCAGGTTTGGAGGCCTTTTGGGCCACTTTTGGCCTTGAAAAAATCATAACCGGGATACCCCTAATAATAGTGACGTAGAGCTCGTCATAGGTTTTTATTTGATATGTGGTAGAGCTCAAACGGACACCCAAATCAAAATTTATGGTTGTTTGATGTTCGAGTAGTGTTTTCAACATATTTTGGAACTTTTCTTAACTTTTTTTAATTTTTTAGTCTTCAAATTGTTATTAAATCACTATTACTCGTTAATAATTATCAAATTATTAATTAAAAATATTTTTTTATTTTTTTATAAGACAATTTAACTAAATATCTTATATATTAAGTGTAATTGTATATTTATACTTATCTAAAATATATTTAAAATTATATTTAAAAAATATAATTTATATTTATATCAATATAACTATATCTATATATTTAAATATTAATATATAAATTTTAATGATTTTTTTTGAAGTAGACCTGTTATCAGTACTTTTTCAAAAGCACTGATAAAGACACCCCGTTATCAGTGCTACTAAAAAAGCGTTGATAAAGGGGTACCATTTAACAGCGCTAAAAAAAGCCCTGTTAAAGGGGGTTCCTTTATTAGCGCTAAGAAAATCACTAATAAAGGGGTACATTTATCAACGCTTTTTTAGTGCTGATAAAGGTATCCCCCTTTATCAGCGCATTTTCGTTAGCGCTGTTAAAGGGTGGTGCTAGGAATGCCTAGTTTTGTGGTAGTGTATGCAGGTAGAGTGTTTGTCCACGTATCGAAGTGGTACACAGGCTTGGTCATGGACCACAACATATGGCTATGGTATGCTATCCTTGATGTGGTCCTCCACACCGCTTTGGGTTCCTTCCACATACTAATGATGCACACGGTGTGGGGTTCAATCCACATTGTGATACACAATGCAGAACACCATATTGAAGGAGGATCCTGGAACCTGTCATTCAAGGGGAGTTCATTTAGGATGAATGCATGGTTATTGAATAACATAATTAGGTTTGTGGCTTTCCAATTTTTATCAAGTTCATTCTTTTTATGTTTCACATCAGTTAGTACCTACTGAAATGTGGTTCATGATATGAACATCATCAATGATTTGAAACATAAGCTGAAATTATCTTCGAAATCTTTCATCCATCTTCTAGGGTCTCCACTATTCATTCATTGTCTTTCCTTCTCAATTCCATCTGTCATCCTTTTACAGGGCATTATTAAAAACATATCTATGGGAATGTGACACCGTTTTCAGAATCCCGTGAAGAGATATATCGATCCATGAAAGACTTAGTCAATCGTTGTTTTGGGAGTCTATGGTTTACGAGTCATTGTTCGAGGAACCCTAACGATTTTATACATTTGTGGACCTATAAGTTAATGAGATAGTATGTGGATTTCCTTCATGGGTTCATTGGTATAATGGCCATCACATTGTTAGCCAACGCCTCATGGGTCCTTCCACATATGGGTGGTTCATGGTTCATGTGTTCAGTGAACCTTTCCTAACAGTGGTACACGAGTCACTTAAAGCTCTTTTAGAAATTAAATTTCTGAATGTTTCTTCATATTTTTTAAACTAAATTTTCATTCAATCACTTTATCGCTTCTATGAGAATGTTTTCTTCATTTTACAATCTGATTGTGGGAGTATTTTCTTTCCTTTACAATTTTTTCAGGACCCTAGAAATTCCCCCCATCAAAATGGGGTCCATTCGAAACAAAGAGGATATTATTCTGATGTAGAAGCTGACCTCAATAAAAGAAGTGTGTGGTAGAATATATGGGTCCTGTGGGAGGGGACCAAACCTACTTATAGGGTCATAGTTCATTTTTCTTTTATCATTTCCTCATCGAAAAAAGTTCCTTCAACTTTCTATCCATCCGTGTACTTTCTCTTTTTCGAAATCTGTAATCGCAAACCACCTTGTATGTGCTGCGAACCAAACTATTCACAACGTCTTCTTCCTGCAAACAAGATTTTGGGTTTCACAAATTGTGTTCTGGAATTTAAAACTAAAAATCTGGAATTCCACTTAGCATAACACTACACGGGATTCAAGTCCCTCACACCGAACATAAACATGAAAACTACACATTAAGCCTTAATAATATGAATTTAAGATTTTTAAAATCAACATTTGATTATAGACATGGAGAGGACATGGATCACAGTTTCTTCCTTCAATGAACCCTTATGTTCATTTTCCAATTCACCATGGACTAGTGCTTAATGGGTCTTTTTTATACCACGGTTGTATGCAGTATAATGTTTCTGTGTACTGGAGCAATATGCGGAGATTGATTCAGTGTATCGTGTAGTATGCTGGATAGGGATTTCGTGTACCGTTTCTGTGATCAGTATTTGATGCCCCATATTGACACCATTTTAAGTCATTTGACCAATTTTCTTTACCTTCATCCAATAATTTTCATGGGACTGACATTTTGTGGTCCCTTGGATATTTATGTGTAGTATGAAATGGAACATTCATAGATTTTTATGAAATTTTAAATGAAAAGGGAAAGCATGGTTGGGGACAGTGATGACCATATTCGATCCCACATTGTTCCTCATGATAGATTCCTAAAATATCTCATTATAAAATAGCTCCTAGATTACCCATTAACTATGTAGTCTCTAAATTATGGATTTGATAATTCAAATGACATTCCTTTTCAATTGGATAACCCCAATACTCCTTTCATTATCTTATAAGCACCACAAGGTCCTGATTGGTGCAATATTACCTCAACCTGAGAGGTCAGGGCTACTATAATTTAGGAATATGTTTTCATATTATAAGGCTCGGTATGGAATGAGGGAGAGAGTAGGTGTCACAACACTACCTTGATACTAGTCTCCCATGAGTACCCATATATAATATAACATTCCCGAGAAAACCATAACGGTGGGTTGAGCACCAATTGGGACCTATGAGCTGAATGATGCTTGTCCAAGAAATGGGAATAGGCTTTCTGGGTACATCGAACCTTTTTAGATTCCCTTGACCAGTTTGTGGTGGTGAACATATATCAGGTGGCATGGGTCTCTTAGTATCCAAATTTCCCACCATGAGAAATCCTTCCTGATCTGCTGAGATGTTGGTGTTCAGGCAACAACTCCTTCCATATGACACATGCGGAGGTGTGAATCATCTTATGGGACACCCACCAGCATGGGGAGCTCCCCATCCTTGGAAATATTTATGAGGAGTTTCTTCTTGCATCTACTACTTGGGATGATACAAATCATGTGTCCCCATTGACAAAGAGCATTTTGGTTATAGAAGAGTGATTACTTGGTCAACCCCTCCAGGCTCACTCTATCATCCCATTTGAGGATTGGATAAATTCATTTATACAGGTGAGTGGGCCAATTCCGAGGTCTCACCACAGTCAAACACATCCATCCCACCAGTCTAGAATAATTCAAGGGTCATATTGTGCCACCCTCGAAGAGGGATGATATACTACCTGGGGATATGACCTTCAATCGGATGTTCCACCTATTCTTAGATTAGTATGTTTGTTTTCCATGTTTTTTAATGGATGGATATTCCCATACGATGATGTATATTCCAAGTATAGTGCTTTCACTATGATGATGGAGGTTGTACGGGTAATTATTTGACCAATTTAACTGGCCACTCCTACTCTAGACCGACATTTTGAGTTGTTGGGATAGATACGAGTAGGTAAAACGATGCATTGTCTTAGCAGACTGTTTCAATTTCTATATGGGTGGATGGAAGAACACTTCCCATTCTATGATTAACAATACACTTCAAGGGTTCCTGGCTCTGACTTTCAACCTTACCTTCTCAACATTTCCATTGGTCTTCACATGACTTTCTGTGTTAGCGATGTAGTCAGGATACTGAATGTTGCTTCTCACTTCTCCTTTTCACTACACCCTACCCCTCATTGGTCATTAAGGGGTGACATGGCTGGTTCAATAGAGGAGTGCTCATATATTATCACACTATGGGATATGATTCTCATTGCCTGCATAGATTGAGAGGATATTTGTGATCCATACATCCCTTATCGTTTTGCCTAGAAATTTGGGTTCCTTCAACAGAGTACGCTTCTTTCTGACTTTCGGTTAAAGGGAGAATATCATGCTGTAATCCTTCTCCATTAATAGCTTATGATGATGCAGTAAGGTGCCTATATAGAGGTTATCATCCCCAATATAACGGTATCCACTTTTCTATCATTGGAAGATGCCCAACTATGGGGGGGATGTTACCCTGATGGAGTGCTGAGAAGGCCAAATTGATGGTTATAAAAGACACTAACCATATTTCACCTCGTATTGACCCCAATATCCATTTCATATATTTCTTCTCCTATGGTGAGTGTGATGACTACATCTTCTATTCAAGTCTCTATGGTTAGAAGATGCTCGATCCGTCATTAGATTCATCAAGAAGGGTCTTCACCGATGTAACCTATCTCAGTGGGGAGTGATTCAAACTAATCATATCCTGTGGAAAATTCCGATGAACCTAATGAGGATGTCCCCAATAGTGTTTCACTGAATACCCCAGAAGTTGTGGCTATTCCTCAACATCCGTCTCCAATGGTCGAACCATCTGAGTGTGATGATAGGCCCCCCATCTTGGGTAACCTATCTTAGGTCCCCTCCCACTATGGTAATGATTCTTCTTTCCTATAGACCCATTGTAGATGGGAGAGACCAAGGACCTAGTTCCCCTGGGAGGCATCAGGTAGTGCAAAAATTGGTGTGGTGTCAGTTATTCAACATTACTATGGAAACACCACTCGATTGCATTAGTAACGAGACTGAAAACATTCAGTAGTTATTTACTGAGTTGGGTTCTGGTGTCTTTGATAACCATCATATACATCTTCTCTTCTACAATATTTTCATCGCCCGGAAGGACCTCGATTCTTGTGAGGATAAAATTAAAAAATTCAATTCATTTTATCATCAGGTAATGACCTTATGAGATGTTTTTGGGGATGTTAATCACCTAACGGCTAAACATTTGAAGGCACGTGATTTTCTGATCGCCTAAAAGGAAGATCTGTGAGAATGTGAGGTGTAGGATCAAAATGATGATGTATATTCTCAATAAAAAAGATGGGGGTTGAATTGTACACTTTACAAAAATTTCATAAACAAGGAAAGAAATATGTTTAACGAAGTTAAAATAAGAATATTTACAACACCTCTATTTCTACACAACTTTCTTGACTTCGGAAATATGATTCTGAAAGGATGGATCCTGAAATATAGTTTAGGAAAAACAGAAACTTAATGAAAGTTTAAATTATGAGATTCTACTTTAAAGCGTATAGATTTTAACTAAATCAGAGTGCAAGTGTAAGGAATTATAAAATAGTTATACTTTTTTTCACATACATGACTTATTTTGATGTTAAATTTCATTTATTTTCCTTTTATTCTTTGTTTTGGATGGTTTCCAATGGTTTTATGGAGGAATATATGTTGTTTCATGAATTGGGCCAAACTGTGAGCCCAATTCCAGATTTAAAAATAAATTTTGTTTCTTTTATAGCATTTTGGGTTTTTAATATTTCCCCCCATTCCAATTCCTAAATGTTCTCCTATGACCTATTAACACCAAAATATAAATTTGGAGCCTTTATAAATCCATAATCATTGTGGATATGGGTTTTTATTTAAGATATTGGCCTTGCCCGAAAGCCCATTTCCTGCACTAAAAGTAATTTTTAATTTTTTAATATTAACTTCACTATTTGCATTTTGTTGGTGATTCCAACTCTCCCTCGAGACCATAGACCTAAGACGCGCCCCCAAACTCTCATCCCCCTATTTTGAGCTTGGTTTAATCTCGAAATTGGGAGAAACTTCTCTAGATTACACAAATAGCCTAGATTTGAGGAGGTAAATTGATCCTTTCATAACTCCTTCACATTGTATTATTTTCCCCCCATTCTAGTTCTTACATGACCTCATCATTACTGTTCGAAACTCCATTAAATTTTTATCTGTTTTAAAATTCAGATTCTGGTCAATTTTGGGTCGTTTTCTTCAAGATTGTTTTGGGTTAGTGATTCCTTCTTGGTTTCTTCCTTTTCCCTTAGGGCTTCCTCCCTCTTTCATTATGTTCTAAAATTTACAGAAGTTTGTATTTGATCCTAGGGTTTCATTTGGTGTATTTGTGGTCAAATATTGTGATCTATGTCTGAATTTATCTTCCTTGTGGTGCGGCGGTTGTGCGGTTGACGTTTCGAACCATGTTTTGATAGATTTGACACTTCTAGTAGGTGATTCCGTGGGTAACCATTTAATGATGAGTTAGTTTGCTTGATTAAATAATTTTTCATGTTCCTTATATGCTGTGAATTATGAGAAAACCATTTTCGTAACAATAGTAATGAATTTGGTATTAAAGTTACATTTTTGTTTGAAGTGTGTAATTTTCAAATGTATGTCATGTGCTATCTCTTATGGTAGTTTTGTAAAATGTGGAAGTTATTTATTAATTGTTGAAAGGGGCTGCCAATTTTGGTTGGGTAATGACATAGTGTCATGTGGGACTAAAAAGGGGGGTGTTTGAATGGGTTTTATGTGTATAACCTTGTTATACGTTTTGAAAGAGTTTTATGGATTTGTGTGTTCTCATGGGTATCATTTTTGATATTGTTCAAGGTGATTATATTACATTTGAAAGTAGATTATTGCATGTTGATTGGGCTTCCAATTCTGTTTCGGTAGGGTCTTGGTGTGCTTTTGGCTTAAAAAGTTGTTTTTGAAATGGGTTATATGTGCAAAGCTTGGGTATACTCCTTATAATTGTTTTATGAAAGTTTTGAATGGTTTATTGAGTTGTGTAAATGGTGATACTCTATCAGCAAACTGTTTTGGTAGGAGTATATTTCTAAAAGGTCCATTTCATTTTTGAAAGGGCTGTTATGTCATATTTATCATCTTGGAAATATTTTTATTAAATTGTTTGAAGGAGATATTGAGGTGTTAAAGTGATGTGAATGTGAAGTGGACTGTTTTGTGTGAGTGTGTTGTGAAAAATTGAAATTTTTTTATGAAAGGAGTGTTATGTACCATGTGTGTGGGCTGTTATATAAGTTGAAATATCTTATAATTGTTTTATAAAATTGTTTAATGTTTTTTAGGAAGTTTTGAATAAATGTGAAATGTGTTGTGGGTTATTTTGGTGTGAGTCGGATTTAAAAATCATTTTGAATGAAAAATGGACTTTTTTGAATTGTGTGGTATACAGATGATCTTTTGGGTGAATTTTTTATGTGTAAATGATATTTTCATGTTCAATGTATATTTCTTGACTTGTTGAAATTGTTTGAGCACCAGGGGAAAACCTGGGTATCTAGGTGGGTGGACATGTACTAGTATGCTAGTGAATCCTTGGGGTTTGGCCTCAGTTTCATATAGAAAGACCGATGCTTACAACTCTAACTAAACAATGATGATGATGATTGGGGACCACTAGGTTATGGGTATGTTCCCTACTAGTGGCTCGTGCATGAGAACAGATAATATTTTGTGGTTACTCTCACCGAGATACGAGGAACCTGGGACCCACAACTAGCTAGTGCCTAGGGGTTATTTCCCATTGCATGTGCTCATTAGTTAGTTTATACTATCCATCAGCATACGGTACATTTGGCTGGAAAATTTAGTATATTTGGGGTTTATTTTAAAAGTTTTAATCCTTTAAAATAGCCCACTTGAAAACTGTTCTTATTCAAAGTTGCATCTTTTAGAAATTGTAACTATCTTTTCATGTTTTTGAAAACATGCATGCTTTTCTTCATTAAATGTTTACCATATGGAATCTCTTATCGGTGGTATCCTACTGGGAATTGTCTCACACCCTACTTACACACTTGGGTGTATGTATACTTGGTTATCTTTGATGTTCGCAGGTTGGGTACAGTTTTTTTGTTCCAGTGGTCCGGGTTTCTAGCAGGTCTTTGGTGGCGAAGTCTTATGGAGATGGCTTGAGGGCATTTCCCCTTTCCATTCAAGTTATTGGGATGTTTCCTTTTGGTTTTTTACCTTTTTTATAGTCATATTGAGTTTATTTAAATTATGTAATTCAGTTCTGAATTTTTGAAACTGATTATTTGGTTTGAAAAATCCAGATTCGTTTTATTGGATTCTTTTGTTGTTTTAAGTTTATAAACTCGGGTAAATCGTTCCCATTTATCATTTTATGATACATGGGCCCTTGTTCCAGCCCGTGGGGATCGGGAACTCCCTTTGGGCCTTGTCACGGGCCATGTTTGGCACTGGTTTCTGTGGTGATCGGATTTGGTTCGTGAAAAAATGGTATCAAAGGAGGTTTGCTCTCTTTGGGTCATGTTATTTGGGGAACAGTCGAGATAGTCTGGTGTTAGGATTTTTGGGACTTGGAATTTTTGTTATGAGTAGTGTGGCTGATCACCATAGCTCATGAAAGGATTCATGTCTCTAGGGGAAGTCTGGACCTTTTGGATTCCTTTGGTTTTCTTGGTTTGATGATGATTAGGGGAAATGAAAAGAGAGTTGGGTTAATGGTCTCAGTGAGATTGTAGGGCCTGAAAAGCCATGTGAAGCTGGGGATATTCCATAGAACACTCTCTGTGATAGTGAAGTGATTGGAATATAACTTCCATCCATATTTCCAAGTCACCCACTGAAACTATTTTTCTCTCGCATTATTTTGTGCTTTATTTTTGAAATCTTGTCACTTTGGATTTAAGGTGACTTGGTTTTAAGAAGTGTAATGTTTTTGTGAAATGATTTTAAAATAAAGAGGGAATGATTTTGTTTATTAAATGTAGGAAATGAATTTTCATAATTGTTTTGAAATTTTAAATTGTGTTCTTACACCTCTTTGAAAGCAGGAACTATATTGAAGTTGGTTTTGAAAAGTGTTTCCAATAGAGTTTTCGAAACAATCAGAGTGTTTTTTAAGGGGATGAGATGTTTTGAAATTGATGTGAATATCTTGAAAGTGAGTTATTTTCTATATGGTTGTGACTTTCTGAACTTTCTGTCAGATGTGAGTTGGGATTTTGATCTCATGGTCAGCGGTTTTGAGAAAAAAGGATGTGTTGGTTGACCGTTTTGGTTTTGAAAAGTAGAAAGAATTTTTGTTTTATCCTTTGTAATTTTCGTAAGCAACCACATGCGTGGGTTTATATGGGAAGATGGATGGTTTTTGACATGACTGGATGACTATTGAGATGGATATGAGGAGTGTGCTCGGTGTGGCACATAAACATGCATGTGTAAGGCCCATGGGGTACCATTGGTGGATGCGCTAACCGTTGAACCATTTTTTTTCAAAGAAATGTTTTTAAAGAGAAACATGAAGACTTGATGAATTGTTTTTAATGGTTTATATTATGTGTTTTTGGAAAATTTTGATGTTGGAGGATGTTTTGAGTCCAAGAACCCCTCCTGTTTGAAATGTGTTTTGGGTTTGGGTTTGGTCAGCAAGTTGTGTTATAGGGACAGTTAGTGGTCTCTTTTGAAAAATGTTTTGGGACGCCTTTATGATGGTTCCCATCATGTGTTTGGATATGGTTTGTGGTATATCGTGACTTATAGACCATTTTGGTTGGGTCCTTGGGTTCTATTGTTTGATATGGTACGCCCCCATTAATGGTTAATGCACAACTGAAGTGCAACCCATATTGTTTTTCCATTGAAAAATACTCAAGTTGATCAATATAAGGAATATTTTATCAATCATTGTTGATTGAGTCTACACCCATTCATTTAATTTATTTTTGGTTCCACTTGTAGTGGGATAGTGCTTGTGGAAGGTTGAAAGAGATCTTAGTTTCTTAAGTTTCATGATTTATCGAAGGTGGAAGTGTTATTTGGTTGTTAGGTATAGATGAGGGTCATGATGGTGTCTAAGAGGGCCTCTGGGTTCTTCATTGTTTCCGTGAAGCAAGAGTTATTAATAAACCACCAATTTAGAGATTTTGTTCATGATAGGAAATTGTGTCCTCTTTTTGGTCTTGTCTATTGTTTAGGGACATGGAATATGGACATGTTTCATGAATTGTTTATATCAGTCGCAATGGTCATGTTCGGTGATGCCTTATGATGTCCTGTGCTCGTTTGACCATAAAGGTGAATGTTGGGCAATCATCTGAGAGTCTCTATTTTATTGGGAGAATGTATCCATTGGAAAAACATAAAAATATTCCATTTTAGAAGAAGGTGAGTTTAGGTGTTCAATACTTCTATTGTTTCTCACCCGAACAAACAAGGATTGTTGTGTGTGCATTTTTTAAGCCCTTATTTCAGTCAAACATTGGGTCAGGGTAATGTGAGTTTGGAATGTGTTATGTAATGGAAAACATATCGGGGATTGCTTTGTAGTTGTTGGTTGCATTGAATGAATAATTATCATGCAAGGGGTTTCCAAAGCCCAACTGCATGGCCGAAGATGCTTCAATATTTTGAGCTCTAGCCATAGGTCCCGGAGAGATGCTGGCGTGTAGTCAGGGGAAACCCCAGTGTCGTTTAAACCCTTGTACAAAGTCTTATCCTCAGTTAGAAATATAATATGATTTTAAACCTATAGTTTCATCATCTTTCTTATGTTTTTCCTCTTTAGTGGAAATAGGTGGAGGGCCTTGTACCCATGTGATCGCCCAATTTTATTCCCTCCCCCTTTGTTTCCATTGAGTCTTTAGAGAAAGGTATGAAGTTTGGCTCGACAGGTCGACCACATGTTTTGCACTTGGTTAGTAGTGACCATAACCCAGAAATCCATGTAGATAGAAGAATCCCCACTATTAGTTCATGGTTTCCCAAACCGTGCATACTAACCATGTGGTCATCCCAACTCTTTATATTTTGGGGTCTTTCTGTACCGGCCCATGCTGGTCGATTAAGATGGTTGGTTCTTATGGTGGGGAGCCTATTTTTGTTCCCCCGTACCAATAACTTAGACTTATCCATGGTCTTGAATTGGTGGTAGGTAGTCTCGTTCGGATCTATCAAGCTACGTAAATCTTCCTTGGTTAACTATTGAGGTTGGAGAGTTCCCAATGGTTTAGTTATAGCATGGTAAGTGTAACCTTGTTCGATGTCGTTGTTCGTTTGGGTGAATTGTTTGAGTCTTGTTCGGATAGTGTTTGAGGATTTTTCCTTTTGGATAAAGCCTGAATGTGCTTGATTGTTTTAGGAAAGTGGTGTATGTTCTTTTTGTGATGTATTCTTTCCTTAATTGATCACATGAGGTGATTTGGCCTTTGGGGTCGAAACCTGGCAAGACAGTACATCTTGGTATATCGGTTGGGTTTGGTTTTCTTATCTGGCCTTTCTGTAGATTTCCGGGGATGGAAAGTTTTCATGGTGGGGAGAATTGTCACATACATGACTTATTTTGAAGTTAAATTTTATTTATTTTCCTTTTATTCTTTGTTCTGGATGGTTTCCAATGGTTTTATGGAGGAATAGATGAGTTTTCATGAATTGGGCCAAACCGTGAGCCCAATTCCAGATTTAAAAATAAATGTTGTTTCTTTTATAACTTTTTACCATTTTAATATTTTTCCCCATTCCAATTCCTAAATTGTCTCCTATGACCTATTAACACCAAAATAGAAATTTGGAGCCTTTATAAATCCATAATCATGGTTGATATGGGTTTTTATTTAAAATATTAGGCCTTCCTGAAAACCCATTTCCTGCATTAAAAGTAATTTTTAATATTTTAATATCAACTTCACTATTTGCGTGTTTTCGGTGATTCCAACTCTCCCTCGAGACCACATACCTAAGGTGCGCCCCCAAACTCTCATCCCTTTATTTTGAGCTCGGTTTAATCTCGAAATTGGGATAAACATCTCTGGATTGCACAAATCTCCCAGATTTGAGGAGGTAAATTGATCCTTTCATAACTCCTTAGATTTTTTTTATTTTCCACCCATTCTAGTTCCTACCTGACCTCATCATTATTGTTCAAAACTCCATTAATGTTTTATCTGTTTTAAAATTCATATTATGGTAAATTTTGTGTCGTTTTCTTCAAGATTGTTTTGGGTAAGTGATTCCTTCTTGGTTTCTTCCATTTCCCTTAGGGTTTCCTCCCTCTTTCATTATGTTATAAAATTTCCAGAAGTTAGAATTTGATCCTAGGGTTTCATTTAGTGTATTTGTGGTCAAATATTGTGATATGGGACTGAATTTATTTTCCTCGTGGTGTGGTGGTTGTGCGGTTGACGTTTCAAACCAAGTATTGAGGGATTTTACACTTCTGGTAGGTGATTCTGTGGGTAACCATTTAATGATAATTTAGTATGCTTGATTAAATAATTTTTCATGTTCCTTATATTCTGTGAATTATGAGAAAACCATTTTAGTAGCAATAGTAAATAATTTGGTATTAAAGTTACATTTTTGTTTGAAGTGTGTAATTTTCAAATGTATTTCATGTGTTATCTCTTTTGGTAGTTTTGTAAAATGTTGATGTTATTTATTAATTGTTGAAAGGGGCTGCCAATTTTGGTTGGGTAATGATATAGTGTCATGTGGTCCTAAAGGGGGGGGGGTTCTTTGAATGGGATTTATTTGTATAACCTTGTTAAACGTTTTGAAAGTGTTTTATGGATTTGTGTGTTCTCATGGGTTTCTTTTGTGATATTGTTCAAAGTGATTATATAACATTTGAAAGTAGATTATTCCATGTTTATTGGGCTTCCAATTCTGTTTCGGTAGGGGCTTGGTGTGCTTTTGGCTTAAAAAGATGTTTTTGAAATGGGTTTTATGTGCAAAGCATGGGTATACTCCTTATAATTGTTTTATGAAAGTTTTGAATGGCTTATTGAATTGTATAAGTGGTGAAACTATATCATAAAACTGTTTTGGAAGGAGTATATTATTAAAAGGTCCATTTCAGTTTTTGAAAAGGCTGTTATTTCATATGTATCATCATGGAAATATATTTATTAAATTGTTTGAAGGAGATATTGAGGTGTTAAAGTGATGTGAATGTGAAGTGGACTGTTTTGTGTGAGTGTGATGTGAAAAATTGAAATATTTATTATGAAAGGAGTGTTATTTACCATTTTTGTGGGTTTTTATAGGAGTTTAAATATCTTATAATTGTTTTATAAAATTGTTTAATGTTTTTTTGGATGTTTTGAATAAATGTGAAATGTGTTGTGGGTTATTTTGGTGTGTGTCAGATTTCAAAATCATTTTGAATGAAAAATGGACTTTTGTGAATTGTGTGGTATACATATGATCTTTTGTGTGAATTTGTTATGTGGAAATGATATTTTCATGTTCAATGTATATTTCTTGACTTGTTGAACTTGTTTGAGCACAAGGCGAATACCTGGGTATCTAGGTTGGTGGACGTGTACTAGTATGCTAGTGAATCTGTGGGGTTTGGCCTCAGTTTCACATAGCAAGATTTAGGCTTACAACTCTAACTAAACTATGATGATGATGATTGGGGACCACTAGGTTATTGGTATGTTCCCTTCTAGTGGCTCGTTCATGAGAACCTATATTTTTTTGTGGTTACTCTCACCGAGATACGAGGTACCTGGGACCCACAACTAGCTAGTGCCTAGTGGTTATTTCCCATATCATGTGCTCATTAGTTACATTATTCATACTGTCGGCATACGGTACATTTGGCTGGAAAATTCAGTAGCTTTGGGGTTTATTTTAAAAGTGTTAATCATTTAAAATAGCCCACTTGAAAACTGTTCTTATTCAAAGTTTCATCTTTTAGAAATTGTAACTAGCTTTTCATGTTTTTGAAAACTTGCATGCTTTTCGTCATTAAATGTTTATCATATGGAATCTCTTATTGGTGGTATCCTACTGGGCATTGGCTCACACCCTACTTACACCCTTCGGTGTAAGTAGTCTTGGTTATCATTGATGTCGCAGGTTGGGTACAGTTTTTTTGTTCTAGTGGTTTAGGATTCTACCAGGTCTTTGGTGGGGATGTCTTGTGGAGATAGCTTGAGGGCTTTTCCCCTTGCCATTAGGATTCTTGGGATGTTTCCTTTTGGTTTTGTATCTTATTTATAGTCATATTGAGTTGATTTATATTATGTAATTCAGTTCTAAATTTTTTAAAAATATTATTTGGTTTGAAAAATCCAGATTCGTTTTATTTGATTCTTTTGTTGTTTTATGTTTATAAACTCAGATAAATCGTTCCCAATTATCAGTTTTTGATACCTGGGAACTTGTGACATCCTGTGGTGATCGGGAATGCCATTCGGGCCTTGTCACGGTCTAGGTTTGGCACTAGTTTCAGTGGTGACCGGATTTGGTTAGTGATAAAATTGTATCAAAGGAGGTTTTCTCTCTTTGGGTCATGTTATTTGGGGAACAGTGGAGATAGTCTGGTGTGAGAATTTTTGGGACGTGGAATTTTTTTTATGATTAGTGTGTCTGATCACCACACCTCATGACATGATTCAATTCTCTAGGGGAATTCTGGACCTTTCAGATTCCTTTGGTTTTCTTGGATTGATGATGATTAGGGGTAATGAAAAGAGAGTTGGGTTAATGGTCTCAGTGAGCTCGCAGGGCCTAGAAAGCCATGTGAAGCCAGGGATATTCCCTAGAACGCTCTCTGTGATAGTGAAGTGATTATAATATGGTTTCCAACCATATTTCCAAGTCACCCGCTGAAACTAGTTTTCTCTCGCATTGTTTTGTGCTTTAGTATTGAAATCATGGCACTTTGGTTTTAAGGTGACTTTATTTTAAGAAGCGTAAAGTTTTTGTGAAATGATTTTCAAATATAGAGGGAATGGTTTGGTTTATTAAATTGCAGAAATGAATTTTCATAATTGTTTTGAAATGTGAAATGGTGTGCTTACACCTCTTTGAAAGAAGGAACTATATTGAAGTTGGTTTTGAAAAGAGTTTCCAATAGAGTTTTCGAAAAAATAAGAGTGTGTTTTAATGGGATGAGATGTTTTGAAATTGATGTGAATATCTTGAAAGTGTGTTATTTTCTATATGGTTGGGAGTTTCTGAAATTTTAGTCAGATGTGAGTTGGGATTTTGATCTCGTGGTTAGCGGTTTTGAGAAAAAAGGATGTGTTGGTTGACCGTTTTGGTTTTGAAAATTAGAAAGAATTTTTGTTTTAACATTGGTATTTTCTTAGGAAAAAAAATGAATGTGGTTATATGGGAAGATGGATGGTTGATGACATGACTAGAGGAGTGTTGAGATGGATATGAGGACGGTGCCCGGTGTGGCACAGAAACATGCATGTGTAAGGCCCATGGGGTACCATTGGTGGATGCAATAACGTCTGAACCATTTGTTTTCAAAGAAATGTTTTTAAATAGAAATATGAAGACTTGATGAATTGTTTGGAATGGTTTATATTATGTGATTTTGGAAACTGTTGATGTTGTGGGATGTTTTGAGTCCAAGAACCCCTCTTGTTTGAACTATGTTTTGGGTTTGGGTTTGGTCAGTAAGTTGTGTTATAGGGACAGTTAGTGGTCTCTTGTGAAAAATGTTTTGGGACGCCTTTATGATGGTTCGCTACATGTGTTTGGATATGTTTTGTGGTATATCTTGACTAATACACCATCTTGGTTGGGTCCTTGGGTTCAATTGTTGGATATGGTACACCCCCATTAAGGGTTAATTCACAGCTGAAGTGCAACCCGTATTGTTCTTCCATTGTAAAATCCTTCAAGTTGATCACTATAAGGAATATTTTATTGATCATTGTTGATTGAGTCTACACCCATTCATTTCTTTTATTTGTGGTTCCTCTTGTAGTGGGATAGTACTTGTGGAAGGTAGAAAGAGACCTTTGTTTTTTATGTTTCATGATTTATCGATGGTGGAACTGTTCTTTGGTTGTTAGTGTGGATGAGTGTCATGATTGTGTCTAAGAGGGCCTCTGGGTTCTTCATAGTTTCCTTGAAGCAAGAGTTATTATTAAACCACCAATTTTGAGATTTTGGTCATGATAGGATATTGTGTCCTCTTTTTTGGTCTTGTCTGTTGTTTAGGGACTTGGAATATGGTCTTGTTCCATGAATTGTTTATATCCGTAGCAATGGTCATGTTCGGTGATGCCTTATGATGTCCTGCGCTCGATTGACCATAAAGGTGAACGTTGGGAAATCATCTGAGAGTCTCTATTATGTTGATAGAATGTATCCCTTGGGAAACATAAAAATATTCCATTTTAGAGGAAGGTGGGTATAGGTGTTCTATACTTCTATTGTTTCTCACCCGAACAAAAAAGGATTTTTGTGTGTGCATTTTCTAATCCCTTGATTCAGTAAAACATCGTGTTAGGGTAATGTGAGTTTCGAATGTGTTATGTCATGGATAACATATCAGGGATTATTGTGTAGTTGTTGGTTGCTTTGAAAGAATAATTATCATCCAAGGGGTTTCCAAATCCCAACTGCGAGGCCGAAGATGCTTCCATATTTTGAGCACCAGCCATAGGTCCCAGAGAGAAGCTGGCGCGTAGTCAGGTGAAACCCTAGTGTCGTTTAAACCACTGTACAAAGTAATATCCTTAGTATGAAAGATAATATGATTTTAAACCTATGGTGTCATCATCTTTCTTATGTTGTTCATGTTCAATGGAAATAGGTAGATGGCCTTGTACCCATGTGATCGCCCAATGTTATTCCCTCCCCCTTGGTTTCCATTGTGTCTTTAGAGAAATGTATGATGTTTGGCTCGACAGGTTGAGCACATGTTTTGCACTTGGTTAGTAGTGATCATTCCCCAGAAAACCATGTAGATAGACGAATCCCCACTATTAGTTCATGGTTTCCCAAACCGTACATACTATCCATGTGGTCGTCCCAACTCTTTATATTTTGGGGGCTTTCTGTACCGGCCCATGCTGGTCGATTTAGATGGCTGGTTCTTATAGTGAGGAGCCTATTTTTGTTCCCCTGTACTAATAACTTAAACTTATCAATGGTCTTGGATTGGCGGTAGGTAGTCTCGTTCGGATCTATCAAGCTACCTTAATCTTCTTTGGGTAACTATTGAGGTTGGAGAGTTCCCAATGGTTTAGTTATAGCAAGGTCAGTGTAACCTTGTTCGATGTCATTTTTGGTTTGGGTGAATTGTTTGAGTCTTGTTCGGATAGTGTTTGAGAATTTTTCCTTTGGGATAAAGCCTGAATGTGCTTGATTGTTTCAGGAATGTGGTCTATGTTTTTGTTGTGACGTATTCCTTCCTTAATTGAACACTTGAGGTGTTTCGGCCTTTGGGGTCAAAACCTGGCAAGAGAGTACATCTTGGTTTATCGGTTGGGTTTGGTTTTCTTATCTGGCCTTTCTATAGATTTCCGGGGATGGAATGTTTTCATGGTGGGGAGAATTTTCACATAAATGACTTATTTTGAAGTTAAATTTCATTTTTTTCCTTTTACTCTTTGTTTTGGATGGTTTCCAAAGGTTTTATTGAGGAATAGATGAGTTTTCATGAATTGGGCCATACCGTGAGCCTAATTCCAGATTTAAAAATAAATATTGTTTTTTATGACATTTTAAAATTATAATATTATCCCCCATTCCAATTCTTAAATGGTATCCTATGACCTATTAACGCCAAAATATAAATTTGGAGCCTTTATAGATCCATAATCATGGTGGATATGGGTTTTTATTTAAAATATTGGGCCTGCCCGAAAGCCCATTTCCTGCATGAAAAATAATTTGTACGTTTTTAATATCTCCTTCACTATTTGTGTTTTGTCGGTGATTCCAACTCTCCCTCAAGACCACATAACTAAGGCGCGCCACCAAACTCTCATCCACCTATTTTGAGCTCTATTTTAACTCGAAAGTGGGAGATACGTTTCTGGATTTCATAAATCGCCCAGATTTGAGGAGGTAAATTGATCCTTTCCTAAATCCTTAGATTTTTATTATTTTTCCCCCATTCTAGTTCCTACCTGACCTCGTCATTATTGTTCGAAACTCCATTAAATTTGTATCTGTTTTAAAATTCAGATTCAGGTCAATTTTGGGTCATTTTCTTCAAGATTGTTTTGGGTATGTGATTCTTTCTTGGTTTCTTTATTTTTCCCTTAGGGATTCCTCCCTCTTTCATTATGTTCTAAAATATCCAGACATTAGGATTTGATACTAGGGTTTCATTTGCTGTATTTGTGGTAAAATATTGTGATTTAGGTCTGAATATATCTTCCTTGTGGTGCGACAGTTGTGCGGTTGACATTTCGAACCAAGTTTTGAGGGTTTTGACACTTCTGGTAGGTGATTCTGTGGGTAACCATTTAATGATCAGTTAGTTTGCTTGATTAAATAATTTTTCATGTTCTTTATATGTTGTGAATTATGCAAAAACCATTTTGGTAGCAATAGTAATGAATTTGGTATTAAAGTTACAATTTTGTTTGAAGTGTGTAATTTTCAAATGTATTTCATGTGTTATCTCTTGTGGTAGTTTTGTAAAATGTGGAAGTTATTTATTAATTGCTGAAAGGGGCTGCCTATTTTAGTTGGGTAATGATATAGTGTCATGTGGGCCTAAAGGGGGGGGTCTTTGAATGGTTTTTATGTGTATAACCTTGTTATACGTTTTGAAAGTGTTTTATGGATTTGTGTGTTCTCATGGGTATATTTTGTGATATTGTTAAAGGTGATTATATAACATTTGAAAGTAAATTATTGCATGTTGATTGGGATTACAATTCTGTTTTTTTAGGTGCTTGGTGTGCTTTTGGCTTAAAAATATGTGTTTGAAATGGGGTTTTTGTGCAATGCTTGGGTATACTCCTTATAATTGATTTATGAACGTTTTTGATTGGTTTATTGAGTTGTGTAAGTGGTGAAACAATATCAGCAAACTGTTTTGGTAGGATTATATTTTTAAAAGTTCCATTTCCTTTTCTAAAATGTTGTTATGTCATATGTATCATTTTGGAAATATTTTTATTAAATTGTTTGAAGGAGATATTGAGGTGTTAAAGTGATGTGAATGTGAAGTGGACTGTTTTGTGTGAGTGTGATGTGAAAAATTGAAATTCTTGTTATGAAAGGAGTGTTATGTACCATGTGTGTGGGCTGTTATATGAGTTGAAATATGTTATAATTTTTTTATAAAATTGTTTAATGTTTTTGTGGAAGTTTTGAATAAATGTGAAATGTGTTGTGGGTTATTTCGGTGTGAGTCGGATTTCAAAATCATTTTGAATGAAAAATGGACTTTTGTGAATTGTGTGGTATACATATGAGCTTTGGGGTGAAATTGTGATGTGAAAATGATATTTTCATGTTCAATGTATATTTCTGGACTTGTTGAACTTGTTTGAGCACAAGGGGAAAACCTGGGTATCTAGGTGGGTGGGCGTGTACTAGTATGCTAGTGAATCCGTGGGGTTTGGCCTCAGTTTCACTTAGCAAGATTGACACTTACAACTCTAACTAAACTATGATGATGATGATTGGAGACCACTAGGTTATGGGTATTTTCCCAACTAGTGGCTCATGCACGAGAACAGATATTTGTTTGTGGTTACTCTCACCGAGATACGAGGTACCTGGGACCCACAGCTAGCTAGTGCCTAGGGGTTATTTCCCATTACTTGTGCTCATTAGTTACATTATACTTACCGTCGGCATATGGTACATTTTTCTAGAAAATTCAGTAGGTTTGGGGTTTATTTTAAAAGTTGTAATCCTTTAAAATAGCCCACTTGAAAACTGTTCTTATTCAAAGTTGCATCTTTTAGAAATTGTAACTAGGTTTTCATGTTTTTGAAAACCTTCATGCTTTTCGTCTTTAAATGTTTATCATATGGAATCTCTTATTGGATTCTTTTGTTGTTTTAAGGTTATAAACTCAGGTAAATCATTCCCAATTATAATTATATTATTCCCGGGCACTTGTGTCAGCTTGTGGGGATCGGGAACGCCCTTCGAGCCTTGTAACGGGCCAGGTTTGGCACTGGTTTCGGTGGTGACCAGATTTGGTTCGTGACACATTCCATAACAATATAAATTGTAGTGGAAAAATAAACTTGTAATGAAAACAAGTAACAAGATATAAATCATTTAACCCAAAGAGAAAGGTATCCAACAACCCTGGATAAAGTTCCCTTGATTTATACTTTCATGAAAGTCTTTCTTACCCACACCAGGGTATGCCCTCGATACGAAGATCAGAGTCTTTGACTTGTTATCCCCACAAGCCCTCAACATCAAGGTAGTTGGAACCTCTGTCTTCCTCAGCAACGAAGCCCTCAAACTTCAAGGTAGTCGACACCTCTGTCTTCATATCCCCAGAAGACTTCGAATGTAGTCACCAACATTCAGAGTTGCATGAAGAAATCTACACAAGGCAGAGTTTAAAGAAACTATTCAAACTTTCTGCACAAAGCTTGAGAGATGATAAGACCTTCTCTCTTTTGAAATCACTTCAACAGCATGTAAGCACAGATTTCATCGTTGTTTGTCGAAGTTCACATGAGCTCCCATTAATAGTCTTGGTAGCAACGATCGTCTCCCTCCTCCAACGGTCATATGTTCCTTAAATTTCGGAGGGACCAATACAAATGTCACTAAACCAACAATTAGTTTTAAATAGAAAACACGACATTGTTTTATAAAATAAAATATGCGTAACTGAAAGCACGACATCATTTCATAACAAATAAAACAATTAAGAGTGTATTTAAAAAGTGTGGAGTCTAACCGAAATTATATTCGGAGTATATAATACAAGGATATTCAGATTCTGTTTAACAGTAGAATCCGAAATGAGAATTCGTAATCAGGATTCGTCATCAGAATTCGTAATGAGAATACTTAATCAGAATTCGTTGTCATAATTCCTAATGAGAATTCGTAATCAGAATTTTCCGTCAGAATTCACAATGAAAATTTGTAATCAGAATACGTTATCAGAATTCGTAATGAGAATTCATAATTAGAATTAATCAACAGAATTTGGAGTGAAACTTCTTAAATGTTCGTTTCCTTAATTCGGAGTGGAACTTTTTAATGGTTCGTATCCAAAATTTGGAGTGGAACTTTATAAAGGTACCTTTCCAGAATTCAGAGTGGAACTTTATAAAAGTTCATTCCCAGAATTCGGATCCTAAAACAGAATTCTTCATGTCTATATATTATACAATTCTGAGAATATAAATATGAATCCAATTTTTTAATTGAGAAAAAATATTGATATGAACAATGAAAATATGGTAAGGATAAATTTCCATAGAGATGAAAATTTATCTTATAAAAGAAAAATAAAGGGTAAAAACAAATTTTCATAAAGATAAGATATTTGCGTTTTTAAAAACAAGAAGCAATGGAAAATTCATAAGGAAAACCTTATTCACTCAACAATGTCCCCCTTTTTGGAAAGCCCAAGCATCCTTACGAAAAAGAAAATAATAACATAGAATAAATTTCTAGACTTTGAATTAAAGCTTATATCCCTTTGTTTAATGATAATGGTGAATATGACTAAGTCCTCTTTAGGATTTGTAACTCTAATGATCGTATTCATGATTTCCGAAATGATATTTTCATTAATAATATGGAAATATACTTAATGAACACTACCCCTTAGATAAACACCTCTTTTCATAGAGTTATTTTTCTTCTCCCCTTTTTCTTCCCAACTTTTATAATTCTTTTTCCTTCTCCCCCATTGTAATTTTCAAAAAGAGCTTGAGTTAAGGGAAAAATAAAAAAGTACCTGAAATATTAGTTCATACAAGTAATCAAAAAAGACAAACAACCAAAATTTCATTAATATTGGAAGAAAGTTTACAAGAAAAAAAGTACAACAACAGATCAGATTCGAGTCTATTTGGCTTCTTTTTCCTTGAATATGAGACTTTTCAAAATGGTATTCATTTTCGTCAACTCTTTATGATATTCCTCAACTTGCTTCTCTAAAGAAATGATTCTTGCATCTTGATCCTATTTTTCCACTACCTGGGATTTAAGTACTTCATCTTGCTTTACAAGATTTTCTTCCAACTGAGTTCGAAGATCCTTTTTATCCTTGTAGCACTAAACAAGTGAACTTAACTTCCCATTCAAATCCAGAACTTCCTTCATCCGAGCATTCTGATCAGAAATTAACATCTTATCAAAATCATTTGTAAGATTCTTGATTTTAGCATTTGGAGAATCAATAACTTCATTGGCATCATGCTGAAACTCATTCAAATCTATGAGATCTTCAACAATTTTCTTTGACTAAATGACCACTTTCTTGCAGGATTTTGTATGTGCATCATAATTGATAAGAAATTTTTTGAAATCACCTTCATTTTGTACACACTTTTCCATCACAATGGATAACAATTCTGATTTCTGATTCATAGAATGTTGCAACATCTGACATCTTGAATCTATTGAAGGAAAAATCGGAATGGTGTCATCCATCTTCTTCAAGGAAGATATAACAAAATTATGACCCAAAGATGATGACTCTGAATCTTTTATATTTGAGTTGGGGATGATTATTCCCCAAGCGTAACCATCTTTTTCGTAGATGATCCAACCACTTCCTTCTTCCTCACAACAAGATTCCTAGGTATAATATCAATCACCTTTTTACCTTTGTCAGCTTTCATAACCGCTTCTTCATTAAAAGATTCTTGTTCACTATCGGTCAACTAAACTATCCTATCTTCATAAACCTTTTCTTTTTCAACTCCTTCTTCAATAAAGTCATGAAAAATTTCTTCCTCAGAGGATTTTTTCAATTTTTCATTTGACATCTCATCATAATTTTCTCCATTCTTTGGAGTAACAATCATAGAGGAGTCACCCTCAGATGTTCGGAGTGACAATTTTTCGGATAGACTCTCCTTACCATGAAATTCATCCACTTGCATTAAAGTATCATCACTGCCCTACTGTTCTTGAACTTCTTCCACAACATCCCTTTATTCACTAACCTTCTCTTCCACAATCTTCTCACGATATTTTTCTAGATTCATAAAGATCTTTCCTGGAGTTTTAGGTAAATCTTCAACTAAGAAAGATTTAGGAACAGGAATATTCTCTGAAGTTATTTCAGTAAATTTTAAAAGAGATTAAACCACCTCGGCTTCAAACATTTTCTTCATCATCTTCTTCCTCTTTTGCTTTCTTTTCTAACTCATCAGCTACTAACTCTTTCAATTCCTTAGCCTCAACAGGATCCAAACCAAACTGTGGATCCCCTGCTTCTCTCTTCTATTTATCTTCCCTCCACTTTGCAACTACTTCATCCAGAATGTCTTTTGTTTCTTGGGATTGGGAGGTTTGGACTGGACTTCCTTAGACATAGGTGTTTTATCAGGCTTCAGCTTCCTCTTCTTCATAACTTTCTTAGAAGGTTCCGGAGACTTTTTATCTTTCTAGGTATCCTTAGCCTCTTCCTTAGGCAAAAGGTAGAATTCTCCGGATTCAGATGAAAATCCAATTTTCATTCTCATCAGAGTATCCTCATTAACAATCATTACCTTGCAGTTTCTCATCTTGGAGGTGCAGTCAAACATGAATGAATCAAGACACCGAATAATAAACTTAGAAAGAAAGGTCGGATACATAACAATATGAGCTCTCAGATTACCTTTATTAATATTCTTAACTGTAATAATAATATGCCTCATCATATTTATCGTTCATAGATTTACCAAGAAATCCAAGATGTAAATATCACTCTTCTTAAGGTTATCCTTATCACTACTTCTCTGTACGAAAAATCTTTATACCCAAAGTTGTTGAATCTGTTTGTTTTAGGAGAGATTAGCAATCTTAGCTATCTTGACCTCCTTAAATCCAAGACATTCCAATGCATTTTCCTTAACAAATCTTCCTTTAGAATCAGGTAAAACATGGGAACAGAACTCTACTTCCCCTTCATAAGAGAGTCCTACCAGGCTCGCAGCCTTAGTGTACGAAAGCTTGTATGTTTCCCCATAGGAATTAAATGAAAATTTGTCTCTGTCATCTTCCTCAAAGAAGGAAAAAAACTCATAAAAATCAACATGAAAATCTGAATAAACTAGATTCTGATCCCCTTTCTTCAATAAGAAAACATCATCCCTTCCATTTAGCTTGATATTCTTATAAATAAGAAAATAATACTTAAAGAAGTTCGGATACACCAACCATTCCCAGTAAAATAACCATTTGGAGATAGTATTTACAATTGTCATTTCCTGAGATGTTTCTTCTACAGACATTCGGAACTGAACGCTTATGATAAATTTGGATCAAACTTTAGAAAGAACAAAATGTCTTTAAGAAGTGAGGTAGAGATTTGAGAAGCGAGAGCTTGAAAACCGATGTGGGACGACCCTCGGGGGTCCCCTTTATATAGGAATTGAGGCGATGGTTGATCTTCCACAGTAGATCGAACGATTTAGAATCAATGAGATTTGATCTGACTATTGAGAAACAAGACACAAAGAAATCTTGAATCCGATCTTAGAGGTTTCTAAGAAAAACATTCAAATTTAAAGAAAACTATAACCTAAGAAATTTTAAAACACATAAGAAAATATCTGCAAGTAGATTATGATTATGAAAACATACAGAAATCATACCTTTTGGATCGGCTAGAACAATTGTTTTTAATGAGTGACATTCTTCTTGAAAAAAATTTGAATACGATAAACTTACTATGAAAAATATTAGTAACGAAAAATTTCATTACGAAAAATCCCAGTACGAAAATTTTTGAAAATTACCAGTACGAAAATTTCATTATGGAAAATCTCTTTAAGAAAATTTCATTTAAAAAATTCTTAGTAAGAAAATTTCATTAGGAAAATTATCGAAAGCTCTTTAATAAAATTATCAAAACCATACAATTTTTTTTTGAGAAAACTCGATATGTATGTACTCCCCCTATGAAAAGTCGTTTATTAATGTAAGGATATTGTTTTAACATGATGTTAATGAAGAAATATTACCTTATGGTTATCATTCCTAACTTCTATTTAATGTATTAAAATCAATCGAAAGGTAAAGATTTTGTGAAAATATCATTAAGTTGATCTTGCGTTCTGATAAACTGAAGAATGATATATCCTTATTGTGTGTGATCCCTAAGAAAATGATGCCTAATATCTATGTGTTTTGAATGAGAGTGATGTGGAGTGTTTTTACTACGGGAAATTAAACTAGTATTATCACACAAAATTTGTGTTTTGATAAATCTCATACCATAGTCTGTGAGTGTGTGTTGCATCCACAACACTTGAGCACAAAAACATCCAGCTGATATATATTCAGCTTTAGCAGTGGATAGTTCTACTGAGTGTTTCTTCTTTCATGACCAAGAAACTAACGAATCTCCTAATAAATAACAATTTCCGGATGTACTCCTTCTATCCATTCTACACCCACCAAAGTCAGCATCAAAAAATGTTTTTAAAATAAAATCATTTCCAGAAGTGTAAAATAGTACAAAATCCATGGTTCCATTTAAGTAGCAAAAAAAAATTCTCTGCCTTTAGATGACATTCCTTAGGGTTGGATCGATATCTTTCAAATAAGCATACTGAAAACAACATGTATGGATGACTAGATGTCAAGTATAGTAAACTTCCTATCAAAGCTCAAAAAGTTGTTTGATCCACTGGTTTCCCAGATTCATCAAGATCAAGTGTGTTTGAGGTACCAATAGGAGTACTAATACTCTTAGTGTTTTCGTATCCATACTTTTTAAGAAGATCATTAATATACTTATGTTGAGATATATAGGTTCCTTCTTGTTTTTGAGAAATTTTAAAACCAAGGAAAAATGTTAATCCACCCATCATACTCATTTCAAACTCATATTTCATTAGGTTCACAAATGATTCAGTTAAATATTGCGGAATTGAACCAAATATGATGTCTTCAACATATATCTGAACAATTAAAACATTTTTCTTGTCTTTCATTATAAAAAGGGTTGGATCTTCATTTCCCTTAACATAATTATTTTGAAGCAAAAACCCTATAAGTCTATCATACCAAGATCAATGGGGCTTGCTTATGTCCATTCAATGCTTTGGTAAGTCTAAAAACATGATCATGATGTTTTTTATCTTCAAAACCAGGAGGTTGTTCAACAAAAACATCCTCTTGGACATAACCATTAAGAAAAGAACATTTCACATCCATTTGAAAAGTTTAAAATTGAAGAATGATGCAGAGGAAAGTAAAATACAAATAGATTCAAGTCTAGCTAATGGAGAATAGGTTTCTTCATAGTCTATTCCCTCTTGCTGATTATATCCTTTAGTAACAAGTCTAGCTTTATTTCTAACCATGACTCCATTTTCATAACACTTATTTTTGAAGACCCACTTTACTCCAATAATAGAAGTTTCCTTAGGTCTTTCAACCATGTTCCATACTTTTTTCTTTTCAAATTCATTTAGTTCATATTGAATGGCCTTTACCCAATCATCATCACCTAAAGATTCATCAGTGGTTTTTGGTTCAAATTGGGAAAGAAATGATAGATTCTCTACTTCATTTCTTAAGGAACATCGACTCCTTACAAGTTGATTGACATCGCCAATGATACTATCACTTGGATGATTCATAAGAAATACTTGATTGAGGTTTTGTAAAACCTGATCATCAACATAGGGTAGAAAGTATTCTGGGGTAAATGTTTTAGAAATCTTTTCTTAGACATTTTCATTATCAGAAGGATATTCAATCATAGGTTTATAGTCAGTTTTTTAAAACACATCCGAAGATGTAGGTTGATATTGTTTAAAAACAAAAGGATCAGACTCATCAAATTTTACATGTACTGTTTCTTCAATAGTACATGTGTTTTTATTGAAAACTCTATAAGCCATAAATGTTGTGGAATAACTTAAGAAAATTACTTCATAAGATTTTGGTGATAATTTATGTAGATTATCTTTTGTATTAATAATTAATACCTTGCAACCAATAACCATGAAGTAGGAAAGCCTTGGATTTCTACCATTCTATAACTCATAAGGAGTTTTATTATGAAGAGTTCTAATTAAAACACGATTTATAGTATAACAAGCAGTACTTACAGCTTCAACCCTGAAATTTATAACTATAGAATATTCACTCAACATGGTTTTAGTTATTTATTAAATAATTCTATTTCTTCTTTCAGCCACACCATTTTTGGGAGGAGTTCTAGGTGCTGAAAAGTTGTGAGTAATATGTTTTCTACTACAAAAAGTTTCAAAGTCAGAATTTTGAAATTATTCTACATGATCACTATAAATAGTTTTCAATGGATGGTTTTTCTCATTTTTAACAAGGTCTCTAAAACTTTTGAAATAAGAAAAAGCATCAGAATTCGTTGCTAGAAAATAGTCCAATGTAAATCTTTTGTAATCATCAACTGGAACAAACACATAGTATTTGCCACTAATGCTTATTGTTTGTGTAGGACCAAAAAGATCCATCTGCACCAACTGTAATGCATCAGTTGTTTAGACTTCACCGATTGATTTAAAACAATATTTATGTTTCGTGCCATACTGACAAGGATCAAAAACATTAGAAGAATAAAATCTAAGCACTGGTGGATCCTTAACTGGTTTCATCATAGAGAGTTTACATAAGTTTCTAAGGTTACAGTGTCCTAGTCTTCTATTCCACAACCAAGAATGATCTTCAATTTTGCTAAGGCAACGTAAGTCTTGGATCCTAAGGCCTTATAAGTTCAAACTGTAAACATTCTCTTGCCTATGGGCTGAGAGAATAAACTATTCCTTGGAATTGTGTACTAAGCATTTATCATTCCAAAAATTCACAAGGTATCCCTCATCGCATAATTGAATTATGCTAATGAGATTGTTCTTATGACCCTTAACAAATAAAACATTTGAAATTAAATGTTTTCCAATAAGAACAATGTTAGCTATACCAACAATTTCTCCCTGAGCATTGTCTATGAAAGTTAATTTCCCTCATTTCATTTTGATAATTTTTTCAAAATAGTTTTTGTTACCTTTCATATGTCAAGAACATCCACTATCCATGTACCATGTATTATTATTGTTATCTTCTCTTTTCTCCTGAAAATAAGATAAGGATTAGGTTTTTGGAATCCATACTTTCTTGGATCCGTAAATGTTAGAAAGCCAAATTTTGGGTACCCACATCTTCTTAAAAAAGTATGCCTTATGAAAACCTAGAGATTGGGTTTTATTTAAGGAAAAATTCGTTTCCCAATGTCCACCACATTGACACATCGTACAAAATGGGGAACTTTGAGGAACAAAATAATTGTTACTAAAAATTGGTTTAGCATGGGTATAACCAAATCCATATTTGTTTCTTAAAGGTCGTATTTGTGAACAAATCTTATAAAAATTTTCTTTTCCTAAGGTATAGTTTGAGAAACACTTCATTAAGGAAAATATTTTGGACTTGGGTTTGATAACCACGTTTTTGTCTCCAAAACCATTTGATTTGGAACTAGAGCTAGCCTCTGAAACATTTTTCATAGAAATTAATTTTTCTAGATCATTAGAAAGCTTATTCTTCTCATAATTTACTTCCTCAATACTTTTTGAAATACTTACAAAATCATCATTTTTCTTATCAATATCTTTATAACAATCTGATATTTCCTTAGTAAGAATAGTATTTCTAGAGTTTTTCTTTATCAAGCTTTTTCATGAGTTTTGAGTTCTCAATCTCAAGAAGTTCAGAAAACCAAGAAACTTATTCATATATAGGTAAAGTATTTTCTTCATCAGAAGAAGATTATTCCTCCGAAGAGTTATAATATTAACTATCATTATAATTCAATGAAACATTAGTCAATGATTCAGCGTTGTGTACCTTATCCATAAAGCAATGATTATCAGTAGGTAGTTTGGATAAAACACCAAGATTCTTCTATCTAGAAGATTCATAATTTGAATATTCATCTGAAGAGTCACCACTACTAGAACTCTAGATGTCATTAGCTTTCAAAAAATTCTTATCTTTAGCTTTATAATACCTTTTCATGTTCCTTTCAGAATGTCTCTCTTTTCCTTCTGTCTTCCTGAGAAAAGGACAATCTGGTCTTATGTGACCAGTTCTCTTGCATTCATAGCATGTGACTTCTGAATCATTCTTTTATTTCCTATACTTCTTCTTATACTTGGATTGAAATTTTCTTTTTCCAGCTCTCTTGTTCATAGTTTGAGAAAGATTTGTTAACTTATTCTTTGAGACTTCACTCTCACTAGATTCGCATTGGATAACAAACTTCTTAGATTTGAATCTAGTAACTCTATCAGGAGTCATAGATTTCATGTGATTTGATGTTGTAGTAAAAGAAACACTACCATTACCATTCTTCTTTTTGATGTTTTCAGCATCTCTCTTTATCCTTGTTTCATGTTAAAGAATGGTTCCAAAAAGATAATCTATGGAAATTTCAGTAACCTTCTTGTTCTCATCAATAGCAGTTCTCTTTAACTCCCACTCATTGGGAATAATATCTATGATCTTATCAGCAAGGGCTTTATCATCTATACCTTTCTCTCCCATAGATTGTAAGGTATTCACAATAGTCATAAAACTTTTTTTCACATTACAAAAGGGTTCTCCATAAGGAAAATTAAAACCATGATACTCACCTCTAAGCATAGCTCTTTTAGTCTCAATCAATTTAGATGTACCAAAATGTGTAACTTCAAGTTTCTTCCATATACAGTTAGCTGCTTCACAAGAAGAAATTTAGATATATATGTTCCTAGTCATTGAATAAAGCAATGTATTACGTACCTTATAGTTGAGTTGATATTCATGCTTCTCATGATTAGTAAAAGTACTAACTTCCTTGTCAGGAATTTTATATCCTCGGGTAAGCATGACAAAGTTATCTACCCAAGTATTGATAACGAATGTCTTCATTCGATCTCTCCAATAATCTAAGTCATTACCATCAATGATTGGTGGTCTAGTAGGATTTAGATTGTTGATAAAACCAACATTGATTCATGGCATCTTAAAAAAAATCATTCCACACCGAAACATGTTAATAACAAAAGTTTGTATTCAAGAAAAATATTACTAAGAAAGGAAAAATATAGAACAACGAAAAACTAAGCATGAAAAGATTATATGTGAATATAAGTATTTCAGAGAACTCCTCTGATACCAATTATATGATCGAAATGATGATGTAGATGCTCAATATAGAAGAGGGGGGTGAATTGTACACTTTAAAAAAATTTATTTAAAAAGGAATGAACTATGTTTAACGAAGTTAATCTAAGTAAATTCACAACACCTCTAGTTCTACACAACATGCTTGACTCCAGAAATATGATTCCGAAAATATGGATCTGGAAATATGGTTCTGGAAAAACTAAAACATAATGAAAGTTTACAATATGAGATACTACCTTAAAGCGTATAGAAGCTAACTAAATCAGAGTACAATTGTAAGGAAGTATATGATAGTTATACTTTCCTTAACAATTCAAATTGCAATGGAAAAATAAAATTGTAACGAAAACAAGTAACAAGATATAAATCTTTTAACCCAAAGAGAAGGGTATTGAACAACATTGGATAAAGGTACCTTGATTTATACTTTTAGGAATGTTTGTCTTACCTATACCAGGGTAAGCCCTCGATACGAAGATCAGAGTCTCTATCTTGCAATCCCCGCAAGCCCTCAACTTCAAGGTAGTTGGAACCTCTGTTTTCCTCAGCAAGGAAGCCCTCGAACATCAAGGTAGTCACCACCTCTTTCTTCCTATCCCCGGAAGCCCTCGAATGTAATCACCAACATTCAGTGTCGCACGATGAAATCTTCAGAAGGCAAAGTTTTAACAAGCTATTCAAACTTTCTGCACGAATCTTGAGAGTTGATAAAAACCTATCCCTCTAGAAATCACTTCAACAGCATGTAAGCATAGATGTCATAGTTGTTTGTTGAAGTTCGCTCGAGCTCCTATTTATAGGCTTGGTAGCAATGGTCGGCTCCATCCTCCAACAATCATATTTTCCTTAAATTTCAGAGGGACCTGTACACATTTCACTAAACCAATGGTTAGTTCGAATAAAAAAACACAACATCATTTTATAACAAAATATGAGTAACCGAAAGCACGACATTGTTTTATAACAAATAAAACAATTTGGAGTGTAAGTAAAATGTTTGGAGTATATCGAAAATTATATTCAGAGTCTATAATACAAAAATATTCATATTTTATTTAACATGAGAATCTGGAATGAGAATTCATAATCAGGACTCATCAACTGAATTTGTAATGAGAATTCGTAATTAGAATTGGTCATCAGAATTCGTAATGATAATCCATAATCAGAATTTGTCATCAGAATTCATAATGAGAATTCATAATCAGAATTCGTCATCAAAATTCATAATGAGAATTCGAATTCAGAATTCGTCATCAGGATTCGGAGTGAAACTTCGTAAAGGTTCGTATCTGGAGTTCTGAGTGGAAGTTTATAATGGTTCATATCCAGAATTCGGAGTGGAACTTTATAAAGGTTCGTATCTAGAATTCAGTGTGGAACTTTATAAAAGTTCATACCTAGAATTCAGATCCTAAAATAGGATTCTTCATGTCTAAATATTATACAATTCCGAGAATATAAATATGAGTCCGGTTTTTTTACTTAATAAAAAATATTTATATGAACAATGAAAATATGGTAAGGATAAATTTTGTTAGAGAAAGAAAATTTTCTTATAAAACAAAATAAAGGGTAAAAACAAATTTTTTTAATGATAAGATATTTGTGATTTTAAAAACAAGAAGGAATGGAAAATTCGTAAGGAAAACCTTATTAACTCAACATGAGTCTCATGTAGAGAGGTTGAAGGATTGAATGGCCTCTTCCGGTGAGAATTAAAAATATATCCTGAAAAAGGGCGGGACCTTAATGTGGTTATAGAACTCATGAGCCCAAAGATCAAGGAAGAAGCAGATGAGAGAACTTCGTTAGAGAAAACTCTTGATGGACTTTGGCAGTCACATTACATTTTTCTATAAAGGGGGAGCTGAGATTTTCTTTAAATTTATGAGATCACGATTTACCGATTTTCTTCTCACACTATGGAGGGACTCTGAACTGGGGATGTTCCACCATTTTTTATTGAATTTAATGAAACTAATTTTTCTTCAAACTCATACTGTTTACCTTTTCCTGTCATGTCAATAAGTCATAATCAATCCTATAAAAATAATTTCAACCAGGGATTAATTTTAAACAGTGATTCGAAACCAGTGAAGTGAAATAATTTAATTGGGTTTTAATTTTTTTCCAGAGCCACGGGACTCATCGATCATAGATCAACATTTTCTGATGTTTCATGGAAAATCTCATGAACTTTTGAGCCTTTTTCATTGTCTCCTTAATTTTTTTCCTAAGGATTTTTGAGATGGGCTTAGCAGGTTTGAATTGGATTATTCCTAGGCCGCCATTTTAAACCTTTAAACATAAAAAATATTATGTATCTTTGGACTATTTTATAGATAACCATTTTTATAACCATACACAGTATAGGTTTAACAAGATGATTCTTGAATTTTTTTCAGGGGTTCCATTTACGGGTTTTCACTCAGTTGAGTATTTCATCTTTTTTGCTGGAAGATTCTAGTCTTTCAAATTATACTTATTATTGATGTTTTGGTCAGACAATTTTTATTAAAATTGATGTGTTTGGGAAAAAATGGGGATTTATCAGCAATTAATGTCCTAATAATCTCACACATGACTGAGGGATTTTTCTTGACCCTGAATTTCTATGTTTTGGATAGGTATAAGTCTTGGTATAAATTTTGGGTATATGGAGGTAGGAGATGACTCTCCTAAGGATGAATTTCCCATTTATTAATAGTCGTCTTGTATGAATCATATGTAGAGAAACAAGGGAATGATGTGAATAGTCAAAGAAAGGTGTTTGCAGGACCCTGTCCTTCCATCTATGAGGGCCTAGGGGGATTTACAACACATTGAATTTGTTTTAGGTTTGGGGTCTAGAGTGGGTGGCCGGTATAAGGGATGATGTGTGATAGTATTATGGATATTTACATCATCATTGAATGTGAAACTTCTCCCACATGATTCTTACTTGCGTAAGGGGGAGTCGTTGAATTGTTAGTTCAATTACGAATCTTTTTTTCATGTTTGGGAATTTGAAAAGGGAACGATATATAATATGTTATTCAAATGGGTTTTCCAAATAAACGGACTGATACGAGACATGAATGTCATATCATTGTACGGAGACTAGAAAGGACTCTCCGAAGGAAGAATTTCCCATTTATTTTCAGTCATCTTGAGGAATCATATGGAGAGCCACCAGGGTATGATGTGCAGAGGTACAAAAAGGCCCCTTCATGACACTAGACTTCCTTCTCTGATGGCCATGAAGGATTTTGGATACTGGCACCATTTAGTACATGGTATATAACCTCTAAAAAGGGGTGCTCCTATGAAATAATGGGGAAATTTATTTTTCAATACATTTTCAGGAAACCCATAAATATGTCGGGGTATTTTTGTTTCATATACAGATCATCTTCACGTATATTAATTAGGTGTATTTATTTTATATAATCCTCAAGATATAATACATTTGAATCAGAATATAATGTTTTAATATGCCCAGGATGTGGGTAGAAAAGGGAATATAAACCATGACAATGGGGGCTCTTGAACCAGTGGATCTATCATGAGGCATGGGAGTTGTAAGGTCTACTAAAATAAGAGAGGACTCTCCATGGGATAAATGATTGACCATTTTATTGTAGGAATCATATGAATATCCACTGGTGTATTTTGTGCATAGTTAACCATGGGAGTCCACAGGACACTGTTCTTCCAACTCTGATGGCCATGGAAAATTGTGGAGATTCAATATTACTCAAGAGTTGGTATGGAATGAGTGTATCCAGATAAATTAAAAACATTTCGGTTTTGATTAACTCATGAGATCAGGTATCCCCAATGTAGATATAACACATATGATGGGTGAGGCATTCATCCCATGTTTAGAGTACCCTATTGTTTAATGTCATACAACCAGGACAAGGAGTTCCTTATCGGGAAGGGAACTATGAAATTCCTCTATGGTTTGGTCTTCTATGACCAAACTCCTAGTATAATCTTCCATGATTTCATGATGGATCTCTTACTGAGGTCCCAAAGCTCATGTGAGCCATGTAGGGTTAGAGAAGCAATGTATTAAAAGGATTATGGATCAAAATTTAAGAAATAGTAGGGGGATTTTACACCAAATCAATGCTATGCGGTTTAACATCATGTAGTTGGGACACTTCTAGCCTTGCAGTTCACCGTCATGTGTTGAGGATGTTATGATGTGCAGTTTAGAGTTATGCAGCGTGGACATTATGTTGTGAATTTTGGAATCATGAAGTGAGGACATTATATTTTTTACTTTAGAGTCATGCATCAAGGTCATTTTTCTGTATAGTTTAGAGTCTTACAGTGAGGACATTATGATGTGTAGATTAATGTAATTATCATGGGAAATTATGTTGTACTGTTTAGAGTCTTGTAGCAAGGAAAATATTCTTTCAAAAATAACACAAATAGCATTGAGTTAATCTTGGTTGAGATATTTTGTAATTCCTTAGGCATTAGTTATGATAGATGGTGTAAACCATATCCTTAGGAGGACCTTGGATATAGAGGAATGAAATGGGGGTTGAAATCCATTGGGTGTACAGTGGTAGGAGAGGATTCTCCTGAGGATGAATTTTCATTTAGTTGACAGCCGTTTTTTAGGAAAAATATTGAGATCCACTGGGGCATGATGCGTATAGGAAGAAAACATGTCCATAGTACATTGGACCTCAATCTATGATGGATATTAATTTTTATGGGGACCGAAGATTTCTCTTAGTATAGATTTTTACAAATAGAAAAGATGTGTCTGGGAATGTAAGACATATCTAGACTATGATCCGTCAAGAACTACTAATAATTCCACATAGATTTGACGCATATGTAGGGGGAATCATGGAATTTTGACTCCTTTTGAGTTTCTTAACTCAAACTTGTAATTTATGTCATCTCTTTAAATTTTTTACACCGTAAATTGGGAGAATGTGTAGGATCTCGCAACATTGAAAATCGAGCCACACCTGAATCTTAATGAATCTCACAATTTAATGTCATACTACTAGGACCTTTTATGGATTCCCCCATAAAATCTTGACCAACACACAAAATAATGGGCATTTTGTTTAATCGGTGGCTGGGTTGAGATACCAAATCCAGGCGTCACTATGTATCCAGAAAAGGCATGAATCAAGCCATATGTACTTTTGAATATTCCATACAAAGTTTTGGTCCATGTGTAGGGACATGAGAGGGAATTTTTCTGTTGGGGGATAGACCGGGATACAAATTCAAGGAATCTCTATGTATCCTACAAGGTAAGGAATCAATCCATACATAGTTCTAAATATTCTTTGTACTAATCAGACTCAGATGTAGGGGTAGAGGAATTTTGGTTTCATCTACTATGGGTGTTGGATCTATCAAATTCATCTATAGTTTGTGTACTTATGGAGATCCTTATCACTGATCTTAATCTCAAATGAGTTATACTCGATATGAGAAACAAAGAGAGACAAGGATTTTAGGAAGATAGATGATACAATAAAGGAATGTTTTCTAGGGGATGGGCTAAAATCAAGGGTCGTGGTGTTTCTACGAATCCCACTGATGAATGGGAATCAATCCATAACTAGTTCACTAGGGATCATGAAGTTTATCATCATGCGATTAGGAGGATTTATGTTATACGTTTTAGAATCTTTCATCTAGGGTTCTATGATGTGAAATGTAGATTCATGATGCGAGGTCATTGGAATCCCAGTTTAATGGAGTGTTATAGGGACTACTACCATAAAGTTTAATGTCATGTGTTTAGGATGATAACTCATAGTTTAGTGTCATATATTTTGGACTGTTTGTGGAAGGAACAATGATTAAATGGAGGATAATTGGGATGGGATGTTCTGACAAGACTCTAACATGAATGGTATGGAATGTGTAAACCATGATTCTGGGGATTTTTTGATCAGTAGAAATTGAATGGGTCATGGGAGCCATTAGGTGTATGGAGGTAGGTAAATCCTCTCTTGGGGAAGAATGTGTCTCTAGTTGACTGGATATTTTTGTGGGAAACATATGTACAGCTGCAAGGGCATGATGTGTATCGTCAAGTATAGGTGTCATAAGGACTCTCATCATCCATGTTCAATGTCCATGGAGGTTTATGAAGATATGAAATCACCCATTATACTACATTTTAATTTCATATAGCTTCGATGATGGCATCATAGTTTAATTTCATGTTGTAGGGACTATTACCATACAGTTTAAAATCATGTGGTTAGGACGATGACTCATATTTTAGGTTTATAGATTTTGGACCATTGGTCATCGCTGTTAGATGAATTACTTCTTCAAAATACAAGCATTGGTGGGAGCCATGATGAGTTGTCCATACATTGATATTAAGGTATATACTCCATTTGAATAGACCATATGTAAGACATATGGTCCCTCCCACTTTGAATCAAGATTTTCAGGCTTCTTATTGAGTATCATCTAGTTTTTTGAGGACCAAAACTATTTCATCAAAGGGGGAACACTGAAGGTGAACCATTTTTATGAAGGCTCGTGTGATCTGAATTTTGTAGACTTAGAAATGGTGAAAAGTGTGCAACCTTTTCTCATCATTCTACACCAATTCATCAAACCATCTCAACAATTTTTCATCCATGGAAAGTAGATCACAAATGTCCAAACAGAGTGATGAAACTTGAATTTCAATAGTAAAAACCACCTCTTCCCCGTATACTAGTGAGTATGGGGTTTCCTAGGTGGTAGTGCGTGTCGTGGTCCGGTAAGCCCATAAATCAGAAAGAGATTTTCTATCCAAAATTTCTTATCCTTATCTACAATATTTAGGAATATATTAAATAGAGTCTTATTGAAAGCCTATATCGGCTCATTGGCCACTGAATGGTAGTGGGGAAAATGGTTGGATTTGAGTCCACACTCCTAGTATAACATGTACAACACAGCAGAGCAGAAGTTAATGTAGTTGTCTATGGTTATTATATGAGGGACACAAAATATGGTAATTATGTTTTCCTTAAAAAATATAAAAATTCTTTTTCCCCATCTACTTTAATGGTAATGGATTCATCTCAATTGGAAAACAAGTTGGTTGTTGTGAGAATAAACTTAAATTATCTAGCCGTGGAAGGGGTTATGTCCTGACAACATCCATCTCCTTGGTGGAAAATGGCTAGGAGTACATAGCTATGTGAAGTAGCACTGGGGGTCGGTGAATTAAATTGGAATGAACATGGTAGGAATGGAACTTGATGGTGAATATGGAACAATATTGTATCCTAGTGGGCCAATAGTATCCATGCCATAGAATTTGATTGGGGATCATGGATGCTGATTGGTGTGCTCCACAAGCTCCAGCATGCACTTATTTCATGAAAATAGTAGTCTCTTCTCCATCAATTCACCTATGAAGGACTCTATCATGGAAATGTTTTTGATAACTTTTTCTTGGTATATGCCATTATATAAGACAATGTTGACTTCCCATCTCCAGATCATTTCTCACCCATCCCTATCTGGTGGGAGTTCCCCCAACTGAAGGTAATTTACAATGGGAGTCATTCAGCTAGTGGTGTGACCATAAGGCTCAGAAATAGGGAAAATCTCATCGACACCCTCCATATTGTTATAAATAAATGGACAAACCATCTGATGGTGGGAAATTCTACTACCTGTTTCATCCCTGTCTGGATCACCTAGGGTTGTAGCTGCATTTTCCAATGCATCAGTTTGAGCATTTTGCGACTAGGGGACAAAGGTTAACATTCGTTTTGATGGGAATTCTTCCACATTTCCTATACATGGTTCATCAAGTGGTACAACATTACTTTCTTAATTTCATAGTCAACATTTACCTACTTTATGACCATATTTAAATCATCTTTTATCTTCAGGTGTTTGGTTCGTGCATGAAGTGCCAGCTCTAGGCCTACAATGATGGCCTAGTATTCTGCTTCATTATTTTTTGCACCCCTCTGAATGTAGGATGGAGTAAGGCAAGACCAAAAACTTAGGGGATATTAGTATAACACTAAGACCAACTTCCTTGATCTTGGGATCCTCCAATATTTTCCCTGTTGAGATTCCGGAAGCACTTTCGAAATACATTTCCCATGCCTGAGGGTCTTCTTGGATGGAGAACACTTCTTCATATATAAGTCCAGAATCCCATGGGGTTGTTTCTCCCAAGGGGTTCACTACCAAGAATTCTTCTACTTCATGGACTTAGATTTATTTATAGGTCACATATCGTATGTCATACTATTGTAGGATAACTACCCACTATGATAGGAATACATTTTGCATGGGATGGCTGAGGATACACTTGAGTGGGTTGCAGCAGGAGACCAGATGGACCTCGTGGTGCTGAAGGTAATGCCAGAATTTTTAAATAGTGAATAGTAGGGCTAGGTAGTAATTTTCAATTCTTTAATATTGTGTCTCAGCATCGAGCGTTGTTCCACTACTGGAAATCGAGTCTATACAAACGCTTTGTTCCCAATGGCTTAAAAACCCAGTTGGAAAAAATAACCTATACCAACGGTTCTAGTAAACCGTTTTCATAGGGTGTTTTAGGTTGGCTTTTCCCAATGGTTTAAGAAAACTATTGGGAAAGAGAACTTTTTAAGACGGTTTTTATTAACCGTTGGGAAACATTATACCCAATTTAGGGCTCCCTCCCTCACGACATTTCATCCTCGCGCACTCCTCCCTTGCCCAACCTTGACCTCCTCCCAACCTTTGCCTCCACCTCCCAGCCCCTCCCTCTCCTCCGGTGACTTTCCCCTTCCCCTATCAGCTCCATCTCTGACGACGACGTTCTCCTCCCCTCTCGGCTCCTAGAGACGTTCCCCCCTCCTCTCTTGTATCCCTCTCTTGGTGACATCCCCCACCCCTCTTGGATCAATCTCCCCCTCTAACGTCCCCTGGCCCCATTTCCAGTCACGTGCGAGACCCCCCATGGCCGAACACCCCATGGGACATTCCCCTCTCTTGGCTCCCTCTCCTCCCGCATGGGAAATAATATTTTCAGGGCCGACCCCTTCCCCCAAGATCTAGAGGTAAATACTTTCAAAATCAATGCATTGGACTACCCATCTGAGGTAGACCTCACCTCTCCTAACCTCTAATATCTTGGTTTCTATGTTTGTTGATATTTAGTTGATGATTTTCTTATGGTTAAGGTGTAATCCAAAATTTCCATTTTCTCCATTTTTTCTGTATATTTCGGATAGCCAAAAATTTTCATCAGTTAATTCTTCACAGGTCTAGCACATCCATGTTATTTTTTTGTTCATTAAAATGTGAAATTAATTGTTTTGTTGTTCCCATGATTCTTGTAATTGAAATAGTTGGATCATGGATAGTGCATGTGATGAGAGGTATAGTAGTAGGGGAATCTATTATACTGTAAATGGTGAAATATGTCTTCTTATGTTCAGTAGGCATTTTGAAATTTGCAAAAATTTGGTTCGAAAATCTACATAATGAATTCTAAGTGTCGTGCTTTCAAGAGTCTATTGGTTATAAAAAAATAAAAATTTAAGTAGTTTGGTTATATTTTATAGATCAGAAATCCAAAGGTGTGGAAAATGAATCAGTTTCACTCATTAAATGGAATAAGTATTTAATTAGACTATTTTTTGTGGTGGCAGAGGGGGGTGGGGGGGATGAAATTCAAATGACTTCAACCCAATTGCAGACATAAATGGAAAGGGGTCATTTGTGACATCTAGTGTTATACAAATTGTTGAATAGGTATGTAATGAGGCATGGTACATATCAATAGTTTGGGCCGGGTCCTGGTACATGTCTTTTTAAAAATGTAAAATATAAAAAATAACATAAATTAAAAAAAAAAAAATTAAACGTACAATTCATCAAACTAAAATAAGATTGACCAAAATTATCAATTAGGATAAGCCAGGTTATTCTAGGCATGGGTATGGTCTAGCTTTGTTGGGCCTTAACTAGTTCAAGTCCTGCCCTAAACAATACTTGGTTTGGGGACATTGTAAGAAATATGTCTCACAGACTGTCCAGGTCCACGCCAGGCATCGGGCCATTTTTACACCCCTATTGAGTTTAACAACTAATTTGTTATGTTATTGTTTTTTACATTCAATGTATTTTTGGACTCAGAAATTTGTGTTATTAAATTCATGTCACATTAAACAGAAATTTTACTTAAATAAATGTTGCGATGTTACAATTTTTCCAATCCCCAACACAACAACCTTTTTCTCTGCAATTATTTTACATTATAACCACTCAACAGGCTAGTAAGATGAGGTGTTGAGAGTGATAATTCTTGCTCTGATATATGTATTAATTTTTTTAATTCATTATAGACCATGTTAACAATTGACAGATAATGGATGATTCTAGCAGGAGAGATATTTAAGACACAAGGGCAATCTATGCTGAGTTTCATTTTATGATGCATCGGTTATTATTCACCATAGTAGTCAATCTCGGATCGCGGTGCGACGTAACGGGGTTCTAGCAGGGTTATGTACAAAATATTCAACACAACTAATGTAACATAGGTGTATATTCAATGGCTAATTGTAATAGCATGGTGTTTCTAACAATGTGGTATATAATGAACATAATGAAAAATGAAGAGATCGTTAAATGGAACTATTTCCCCCATGCTTGCAGGAACATGATTTTACCCATGGGGTTGTTTGGTTCTTATATATTGGGAAGTGACATTTATAGTCACAGTATAGATGTATGTTTTTGTTTAGTTATTATTTTATTTTCCTTATAACATTGGCCACTTAGGTTCTTTACTTCTTTCTATGGACGGAGGGGAGTGATGCTATCCTGACTAGTTGACGTAGATCACTTGTATAATGTAATACCATGAGGTGCGAGTGTGAGGAAGCATTATAAGATAGAGGATCCTTGGAGAATTCCAGGATATGGAATTGTTTTTCTAAAACATTGTGTCTGAACATTTTTGGTGTATGTTGGAGTCATGAAATAACCCCAAGTGTCTCCATGAGATAGCATAAATAACCCCAAGTGTCTCCAACTGTCTCCATACATCGTATCATCCTCTCATCGGTAGGCCACTCATCCAATACTATCAAACATATACTAGTATGTCCTCTCAGTCATATAGTCTAGACTCATCTCTCGAGGATTATCCCATGCCTCTATGCACATCTCATCATCGAACTAGACAAAGATGATTATTCACCTTATGATTGTCCTAGTCACAAAAGCACACCATGTCAAACCCATATACATTATATTCTCAATAATTAGGTCAAGAACCTCCTAAAAATCATGTATTATAACCCACCACACTAACCAGGTTCCATCCTAAGCTAAATAACACCAAGCCTTTTGGCATTATAATGAAAATCTGTCCGGCAATACCCAATACCCACACTAGCATCTCATCCTTCATCTCTTTAGTTAAACTCTTGAATCATTAAATGGAGTAAAACCATTCATAATACATTTTATATACTCAGAGTGACCATCCCACTCTAAGAACCTACCAATATTACAATCCATCCTCATAATTATTTCCTCATCAAACACTAGATGTACAATTTCCACACATATCACTACAAGGCCCAATCCCCTTAGGAATATTTTACTTGATTTAAATCCTCATCGTTAGTGACATCAATCACATTAAAGCAAATAAATGTCAACTGAACCCTACATTCCAAGAATTATTCATGTTGACAGGCCCCATAGCAATAAGCTATACACTAAAACCATATATAATAATTCCAAATACATGCATCATTTTTAAATAAATATCTCATGTGTAAACATAAAAACTAGTAATAATAAGACCTCATCCCTTGTATCAAACAAAACCAAACAAAGTTGAAACTCGGGACACATTGAATATATACCATTAATAGGAATATTAATTGTTAATTAATAGGAATGTACTATTTGATAGTATCATTTTGAAACATTGATATGTTTCCCCTTTGCTTGCAGGACCATGATTTGACCCATGGGGCACTGTCGTAGTTATATGTTGGGTGGTGAATGGTATAGTCACAGGAGACAGGTGTGTTTTAGTTAGTTTTTATTTTATTTTCTTTGTCGCATTGGTCAATTAGATATTTGAATGCTTTCTATGGACAGAGGGAAGTTATATTCTACGAAGGGTGCCAGAAGGAGTTCAGATTGATTCAGTCCACTGGCTTAGATTCGATGTAAGAATTTATGGTTACTACTTGTCTCACACCTCATGTATTTGGGACTTTAGTGTTTTTGACTCCATATTATGTTTTCGGTATGGAGTTGGATCGTTTCATGTTGGTTCATGTGGATTTGGTTATCTGCTACAAATCTAGGTAAGAATGCTTTAAATTGAATTTAGCTTCTTTCTTAATTCTGCTTAATTATATTGAATTTGATATCGTGGATAAGTGTAATTTAATATAATTCTTTTATTTGATAAATAAATTCATGTTTTTATAATAAATCCCCTCCAATGGCGGTGCCCTGTCTACGAAAACTCATAGTGATAGTTTAGGGTGTATGATTCATTTCCGTCGTTTCGTTTCCCTTTAGACGTTGCGTCATTGTGCCGCTCACTAAAATCTTCTGATGATCCCTTGTTATATCATAATAAATAGTGGCTTGGTTCTATCATGTGTGTTGTGACCTTTTCATATGGAGAAACCCGTTTCGGGTGTTTTCCTGGACTCTTGGCCACCCCTTTGGCTTTTTACCCGAGCCTATATATCTAAAAACACTGATTGTGTCATTTTTTAAACACCTATCAGGCTAATGGGGCTCCCCACCATAAGATTCACCTTAACACTGTTTGTGGTGTTTTCCTGGCCTCGATGCACATATAATTTTTTACATATATGAATTCTCCTATAAGATTTGTGTTGCATCCTCAGATATTAAAACATACTAAAAATTATATTGTTTTCAAGGTGACTAATGTTTTATTATTAGAGTTCTAATAAATGCATATACCATTGATAAGTAATACACCTGCATAATTTGACTCTCAGTCAGTAGTTTCAACTACTTACTACCACATTTAATAAAATGAATATAAAATATATATCTATATCATACCATAATCCTGAATCCCGAGTCGGTTTTTTATAACATAAGATTTGTTTTTATAATGTTAAGGATAACTACATAGGATTTATTTGGAATCTTGGCCGGAAGATGCTTCCCCATGGATATTGTCAGACCAGGCCAACAGGTCGGGCCAACAAGCCGCGGTCATGCCGTTGTCACCCCGCGGCCATGCCACGGCCACGCCACGGCCCCACCGTTGTAATGCCGTGATTTGGCCTTGTTCCAGGATGAAACCCCGTGGTGGTTCAAAGTCCTATCAGAATTTGATGTATGATACCTATATAGAGATTTGGATACATTACCCACTCATAGTTAATGGGGAGGGAGGCGACGACCAGAATGATGCCCCATTTCCTCCCACTCCCTTCGCTCCTGGTCAGAAGATGCTTCCGTGCGGATGTCAATGGATCGAGCCAACACGCCGCGGTCACACCACAGTCAGGCTATGGTAATGCCATGATTTGGCCCTCCTTTAGGATAACACCCCATGGCGATTGGCAGTCCTGTCATAATTCGAAGTTTGATACCTAGATATAGTTTTAGATTTATTACATACCCATAGTTAATGGGGAAGGAGGAGACAACTAGAATGTTTCTCCACCTCCTCCCTCCTCCTTCACTCTTGTATGGAAGATGCTACCCCGCGAATGTCGCTGGACTAGGCCAACATGCCGCGGTCACACCGTGGTCACTCAGCGGTCACGCCGCGGTCCCGATGCGGTCCCGCCGCGGTCACGCCGTGGTCCCGCCATAGTCACGCCGCGGTCCCGCCATGGTCACATCGCGGTCACGCGGCAGTAATGCTCTGATTTGGCCCTACTCCAGGATGACACCCCGCGGTGGTTCGCAGTCCTATCAGAATTCGATTTATGATACCTAGATAATGTTTTATATACATTACCCACACATAGTTGATGGGGAGGGTGGTGATGGTCAGAATGTTTCCCCACCTCCTACAACTCCCTTCACTCTTGTATGGATGATGCTGCCTCACGAATGTCACTAGACTGGGCCAAAATGTCGCGGTCATGCCGCGGTCACATCACAGTCACGCCGGGGCAACACGCTGCGGTCCTGCCGCGATCACGCCACAGTCACACTGGGGTTACACCGTGGTCACGCCACCATCACGCTGCCATCACTCCACCATCATGCCACGGTCATGCCGTGGTAATGTCATGATTTTCCCCTGCTCAAGGACAACACCCCACGGCGGTTCGGAGTTCTGTCAGAATTCGATGTATGATACCTAGATAGAGTATTAGATACATTACCCACCCATAGTTAATGGGGAGGGAGGTGATGGCCGGAATGTTGCCCCACCTCCTCCATCTCCCTTCTCTCCTAGCCCGAAGATTCTGCCCCATGAATGTCGCTTGACCGGGCCAACACGCCGCAGTCACGCCGCGGTCATGCCGCGGTCACGCTGTAGTAATGCCCTGATTTGGCCCTGCTCCATGACGACACTCCCATGGAGGTTTGAATTTGGATTGTGTTGATACTTTAGGACACCGATCCATGTGTCATTTTTGACATGTACGAGTCACCCCCACCTCAATCCGAGGTTTGGTGTGGCCGACACCACTCAAAGTGTCGTTCTTTTGTTTAAAATGGACAAAATTTTAGGTGAAAACAATAAATGACATACGTAAAACCGACCAAATGAATTCGGACTATGTTAATAATTTAGTAAAATGATACATGGGTCATTTGTGACATGTACGAGTCCACCCCACCTCAATCCGAGGCACAGTCTGGCCGACACCAACAAAAGTGTCTCACTTTTCTTTGAAATGGACAACATTTCAAGTGAAAACAACAACTGGCATACGGAAAACTGACCAAAATCATTCGGATTCTATTGATAAATTATTACAAGGATCCATTGGTCATTTTTCCTTGTACGATTCAACCCCACCTCAATCTGAGGTACGGTGTGGCCAGTACCACTCAAAGTTTATTTCTTTTGTTTAAAATGGATACTATTTTAAGTAATAACAAATAGCATACAGAAAACTGAAAAAAGCATTTTGATTGAGTTGATAGTTTAGGAAAACGATCCATGGGTCATTTGTGATGTGTACGATTCAATCCCTCCGGAATCCGAGGTGTGGTGTGGCCGCCACCACTCAAAGTGTCTCTCTTTTGTTTCAAAATGATATCATTTTAAGTGAATACAACAACTAACATTCGGAAATCCAAGAAAGAGCAATTAGATTCTGTTGAAACATTGGTAAAACTATCCATGGGTCAGATGTGACGTGTACGAGTCAACCCAACCTCAATTCGAGGACCGGTGTGGCCAGCACCACTCAAACTGTCTCACATTTATTTAAAATAGATATAATTTTAGTGAAAACAACAACTGGAATACATAAAACTGACCAAACGCATTCGGATTGTGTTGATAATTTAGGAAAACGATCCATGGTTCATTGGGGACATGTACGAGTCAACCCTGCCTCAATCCTAGGCGTGGTCTGTCCGACTCCACTAAAAATGTCTCTCTTTTGTTTAAAATGGACATCATTATAAATGAAAACAACAACAAACATATGGAAAACTATCCAAATGGATTCAGATTCTATTGAAACATTAGGAAAACGATTCATGGGTTATATGTGATGTGTATGAGTCAACCCTACCTCAATCCAAGGGCTTTTGTGTCCGGATCCACTCAAACTGTCTAACTTTTATTTGAAATGGATAGGATTTTAAGTGAAAACAACCACTAGCATACGGAAAACAAACCAAATGCATTCAGATTGTGTTGATACTTTAGGAAAACGTTCCATGGGTAATTTTTGAAGTATAACAGTCAGCCCTTCCTCAATCCAACGTGCGGTGTGGCCGATACCACCCAAAATGTCTCTCTTTTGTTTAAAATCGTTATCATTTTAATTGAAAACATAAAATGACATATAGAAAACTAACCAAATGTATTAAGATTCTGTTAAAACATTAGGAAAATGATACATGGGTCATATTTGATGTGTATAAATCAACCCCTCTACAATCTAAAGTGTGGTGTGGCCGGCACCACTCAAAGTGTCTCTTTTTTTAAATGATCATCATTTTAAGTGATAAGAACAATTGATATACAGAAAACTAACAAAATGCATTTGTATTCTGTTGAAAACATAGTACAACGATCCATGGGTCATATGTGACGTGTTAATGTCAACCCCGCCAAAATACAATGTGTGGTGTGGGTGATTCCACTCAAAGTGTCCTTCTTTTGTTTAAAATTGACATCATTTTAAGTGATAAAAATTCTGACATATGAAAAACTGACCAAACGCATTTGGATTCTGTTGAACATTTAGGAAAACGATTCATGGGTCATATGTGACATATACAATTAAACTCCACCTCAATCCGAGGTGTGGTGTTTCTGGAATCACTCTAACTGTCTCTCATTTATTTAAAATTGACATCATTTTAAGTAAAAAAAATGGCATATGGAAAACCGACCAAATGTATTCGGATTGTGGTGATACATTAGAAAAATGATCCATGGGTTATTTGTGATGTGTATGAGTAAACCCCGTCTCAATCCGAGTTGTGGTGTGTCTGAAACCACTCAATGTGTCTCACCTTTTTTTGAAATGGAAAACATTTTAAGTGAAAACAAAATCATTCATATGAAAAACTAACCAAACGCATTTATATTATGTTGATACTTTATGAAAATGATTCATAAGTCATCTATGATGTATACGGGTCAACCCCACCTTAATATGGGGAACGGTGTGGCCGGTATCACTCCATGTGTATGTCTTTTGTTTAAAATGGACAACATTTTTAGTAAAAACAACTGGTATGCAGAAAACTGACCAAACATATTCAGATTCTTTTGATACTTTATTTTGGGGTTATTAGCTTCTAATTTTTGAATTAAATCATTTGTGTGTTAAAGAAAAATAAATTTTGTATGTATTCTTAATTCTGTATAACCCACCCCCATAGACACCCCCACCCATGTGGACAGCCCCTCACCCCTGGACACCCCCACCCCCCGGGACACCCCCAACCCCTTGTATGTCATATTATATATGTGTTATATATAATTCATAATTTTGTATGCAACATAATTCATTTTTTATGTGTTATTGATTCATAATTCAAAATTCATGTATTCAAATGAGAATTCGATATTGAATTCTGTATTGCATAGGGTAATTTGGTTCATATACATGATTATAATTGTGGTACATTCCATGTCTATAAGAGTATTGTGTTTTTATGTGATTTTGTGTACTGTAGAAGGTGTTTTTTGTTGTTAAATGTGTATACTGGTGTATGTAGTTGAGTGTGCAGTGGTTTTGTTGATGTTAAGAGTGTGTGTAGTGGTTTTGTTGTTGTTAAGAGTGTGTGGATTGGTTTAGTTGCCGTTAAGAGTGTGTGTAGTGGTTTTGTTGGTGTTAAGAGTTTGTGTAGTGGTTTTTTTGCTGTTAACAGTGTGTGCATGTGTATGTGCAGTGGAGGAGAGGAGATTTTTGGTGGCTGGTCTGTCAAATTCTGGTAATACTCTATACCAACGGTTTACTAAAACTGTTGGTATACTGCTGTACATATTTTTACCGACGGTGTTAGTAAAATGTTGGAAAAACATGAAAATGATAGTATTCCCAACATTTTTAAAAACCGTTGGGAATACTCCTATACAAATCTAGTATTGTCAACAGTTTTATAAATCGTTGGGAATACTCTTATATAGCAATGGTTATTTAAACGGTTGGAAACATATAGGATTACACTGCCTTTCCCAACGGTTATAGTAAAACTGTTGGTAATGGGATATCCCTATCCCTTACATGCCAACGGGTTTCAAAACCGTTGGTATATAGTATACCAACTGTTTGGCAGCCTCTACCAACGGTTTCATACTGTTGGTAAAGCACTAGTTTTCAGTAGTGTTCGAATGAGGTAATAGAGATTGTTCTCATTCCCAACATCATTCATCTACATGAGGAATGATCCCAATGACCACTCTAAGTATGTTATGTAAAAAATGAGTGGTATCCCTTCAATTGGTGGCATCATCAATGGTGTTCATATGAAATATATTTTGAGATTGTAGAACACTTCTTCCAAATCATTATCTCACTCATATGTAACTCGTATCTTTATTAACCTCAAAAATGGTAAACATTTTCACTCAAGGTTTGATATGATATGCCATATGTAGGTCAGCTGACCCAGGAAACCCATCAAATTAGTGAGGTTGTGAGGTGGATACATTCCAATGATGGATTTTGTCTTTGTAGGGTCTACTTTGACGTCAAGATTGCATACGAAAAAACCGATAAATTTCAAAAAGGTAATTTTGAAGGTACACATTAAGGGATTTATCATTAAACAATGTTTTCATAGTTTGTTTAATATAGTCTCAACATTTTTTATGTGGTATGATCACTGTTGTGATATAACCACCAGATCATCGATGTAACACTCAATGAAATTTCCCTGGAAGGGATTGAAAATGTGATGCATGGCCTAACTGTAGAGACCTAAAACTTGACGTATATGAACATTACATTACTTTTTAGGAATACTTATTACATAGTAAAAACCAACACTCAAGGACTGTAATAGTTTAGTGTCTTTGGAAACTCGGAACATAATCTTCTAATCATGGTGAAAGATCTTCAACATCTCCCATAATGATCTTCCCCTTTTGTATTCTTACCTAAAACCTTTCTTTAAATCCTGGGGAAAAGAAACATATAAAAGGGTGAGCTCAAATGCTCAGTAAGGGTAAGCATGGATATAATAAAACAAATCACATACATTTGAACTTCAAAAAATGAACATAATATTTAAAAATCAAAATATTGAGCAATGTCATATATCATGGTAGTATGCAAGGAATAGATCATAAAGAAACATTAAGAATCATTAAATATCATGGGAATAAAACATGTAATTGTGGAAACCATTAAGAACATGTTATGATTAACATAGTAGCCAAGGCATTGTTTCCAAGACCATCTTAGTGGACAAAGTCCCTTTCTAAATCGAGTTCACTCCTCGTTTCAGTCCTGTAACACTGAACCGGATTAACTTACCGTTCCATCCATGTCTATCTCATGAGATAAAAATCTTTACCCAATTCATTGGAGGTAGATATAGGTCCCAAAAATCTCATAATGAAGTCATTCTTACTTGTGCAACACAAAAAACATACATCATTCATAATAACCCAACGAATAAAATGAGTTTCATAAACATAATCCCATCATCAAATAATCCATATAAAAGTAATGGATATCATTTCATAATAAGAAAAGTGAAACCATGTAAATCATAGATACATTATACTTGAAACATACACATATGAATCAATGTCATCTTAGATCGAAAATGGTTTTGATAAAACACTTGAAATGAATTCTTGATGAAAATATCCTTTATACTTCAAAAATCAATTTCTTTTCACAAAACATGATGCAATTTTGAAAGGAAAATATTTTGTTGAAAATATTAATTAAATCTTTTGGAGGAATCTTCATGAAAATAATGATTTAAAAAACCGTAAAAATCCGTTTGTGCCGTATAAGTTAAAAAACATTCTTCTCATACTTTTGCCAGAAAAGTAAAAAAAGTACCTTGTAACGTAAACAAAAGAAAGATTCATTACATACCATGTAGTAAAAGTAAACAATGTGTAAAAAGGACATTAAACAGACATGAATAAACTTTTATAAAACATGTACATGGCTGATAGCAAAAACCCCAGTAAATACTTACGAATAAGCAATCTCAAATAAAAATGAGATTTGAAAAATTATCCCTTACCTTAGGTCCGATATGCTTCGTACGTATCCAAAACTCCTGTATAATGATTTAAATAATTTCATTGAATTATTACAGAATCATATTCATGGTTATGATATCATGTATTTTTCCCTTATGGCTTTATATTACCCATTCCTTTGTAAATTCCATGTTAAAGTAGCGTTTTGGGTAAAATCATTTCATTTATCGTATGTGTTTCGACATTTCGTTCTTGATATTATTACTTACATCCTGATTTACATAATTCCAGAATGTAAAACATGATTTATATATAATATATATTCATCATATACATATATATATTATAGATCGATAAAAGGAATGAAATACACCGTTCATGGATACGGTAGGCCGTACGTACACATGAACGATGTTTTCGTTTCCTTATTGAATTGAATGAAACTAAATAGATGACATACATATACATATACATAAATCCAATAGAATTAGTATTTCATATATTTCATTATTATTCATTATATAAACATTATGCTCATTCATGTATGGTTAACATGGAGAATGAATCTCATCGCGTCGTGGAGACGATAGTCCGTACGTACGCACGAGCGACGATATCGTTCACATAATTATTGAATGTAATTGGAGTGGATGGTATAATATATCAGAATCATTATGATGTTATGATAACCATATATAGTTATTCTTTACACCATTATACCCATCCATGTAAGGTGTTGGTGGAAAAACAGATTTCACCATGGCGTGGAGACGGTATTTCGTATGTACGCACGTGTGGTGATTTCGTTTTCCATAGGATGGATAGATGGTGATATAGGGTTGTTTCATAATTAGAATAATATATCAGTATATGAGTTATACTGATTCTTTTACTTCATAATGAAGCAACCAAATAATATGAAGTGGAAGAAGAAATAATCTTGAAACAATCGGTAACGAACATTACCTCTTCTTTGAAGCGCCTCTTTGAGACCTCTTCTTAGGGCACTAAAATTGGTTTTTGAAGAAGAAAAGAACCTCTAGGATGTTTTTATGGAAGTTTAGAAGTGAATTTGTCAGGTTTTGGATGAGCATGAAGGCTCAAAGTGGTGTGGGGAAGAGAGGGAGGAGGTGCCCTTTTATAAGGGAGGAGAGGGGCACCTTTGGAAAAACTAAATATATTATTTTATTATAAAGTCATATTCGGTTTTTAATAGATCCAAATTAAGTTATTTCAAATATAAGGTGGGTATGTGTCTAAATCCTCTCATCTAATAGAATTTAGACATGTTTAGGTTTCTATTTTAACCATATCATTTATATTTAACCTTAAGTTAAATAATTTTACTTTTACCGTGTCTTCTTGTTTTCTTAAAATATAAGGTTAATAAACATACTATAACAAGCCAAAAGAACCCCAAGTTGTTTATTATTAATATATATAACCTTATGAAATTCATTTTCCTGAACCGTATATTTTTAGGAATAAAATAACAATTAATAATATAATATTTGTTTTAAAAACTATTTTATGTCAATTTTGACACTCTTCGGTAATTGATTTTTGTGAAAATAATAACAGAATGATTAGTTGAAAAAAAATTAACTAAATAAATAATATCATGTCATATTAACCTTGAAAATTAGTGTAATTGATAAAAAAGTATCAAATTACATTTATTTGGGTATTTATAACATAAATTATGTCAATATTTCATTAATATGATAATTACTGCATCATCTTTGTGTCATAAATAAATTAAAGTATTTAATGTCTAAAAATTATAAATAAAATACCATTATGTAGGAAATCGTTTTATATTTCTATTGAATAATTATAGACGAATTTATCTTGTGTATAACCTTATATTAAAAAGGATTTACTTATTAAACTTTGATTTTAACTATTTTAACCCTTCTTTAAATAAATTAATATTAAATGTCCTAATCTAATCCAAGTGGGCCTAAATGGTCATATTTTATTCCTAAGGTTTTTTTTCTAATTAATCTTATCCAATAGAATTAGTACATGTGTTAGCGTAATAATAACATCATTTTTACCCTTAATTATCATATTTAATTTTAACCATGGTAAATAAAAGTAAAAAGTTACTATTCACCAAAAAAATATTTTCATCTCATTCAACCAAATTTTAGTCCTTGATATTAACTGTGTCTCTCGTATTTTCGAAATTCCACTCACAGAAGTGGTAAAATTAAGTTTTATGAAAAATTCAGTTTTTTAACTACCACTTAGTGGTTTCACTATTCATCTAAAAATGAAAGTTTCCAGAAAATACCAAAAATTAGTCATAAGCTATATTTGATATTATGAATTCAAAAATGATTTCTATTTTACTAGATTTAAAACATATCAGTTGAATTAATTAATTTAAAAATATATTCTCGTCGTCAAAACAAATAGCGTGTTTTAAGAGATAATAACTATCAAAATATTGACATTAGTTTATGTCTGGTTTAAATGTAAAATTACATCCAATGACCAACATTGTATTAAATGGTAAAAAAATATTCTAAATATAATTTAAAACCACTCAAATTAATAATTTATCACTATTAATTATTTCGATTAAAAAAGCTGTTTTTAATTAAAATTTAGTAATATTTACTATTCATCAGAATATGAAAGCTATCCGAAAAGTACCAAAATTTCACCCTAAGCTAATTTCGATATTCCGAATCCAAAAATGAAGTCCATTTTGAAAGATAAAATTTATAAAATTTCAAAAAGTTGGTATTACTATTCATAACGGCTAGTTCATAATAATATTATAATAATATCTTGTTTAGTGAAACTCGGTATTACGTGCTACCCACGCTATAAAGGTAGGTCATTATTGCGTGTAATACAAGCCAAGTCAGGGATGCATGATTTGAAAGCTCCTTTTGGTGTAGCATACCACACAAGACATTAATGAAATTAAAAAGCATATTTTTCATAAAATCTCGGGGTGTTACATTCTACCCCCCTTAAAATGAATTTCGCCCTCGAAATTCATCGGGGTTATAAATGGTTTACTACTCGAAAGTTTCTTTAATAGAAACCCACATCGTAAAAAGGAATACCAAAACATGGCTTTAAAAACTAAAGTATGAAATGTAACTGTTACCCAAATTAACTCATCACTGGGTTTTCACGTTGGAGAACATAGGTGAAAATATGGATATGGAAGAAAAATATAACCATCAAGTTATGATGGAGAGTGGTAGAGAACATGGCTATGAAAAATACAACAATCACAAAGCCATAAATTTGTGATCATCTAGGGTACCATCTGATTCATCGGATATAAGGGAACTAGGACAACACGTTTGGTTTTCAAGATCATTTCCCTAAAGTTGAAGAATTTTATTTAGAATAAATAATTACTTTATTTTGGTATAATCTTACTGTTGTTCGTGCCTTGAACAATTTCCACTTCATCTCTTAATGAAATGAAGTTGAATTTGTTATTCGTGAAGTGTTAGAAGATCATGTGATAGATTGATGCATCATTCCATCTATCTCAAACAAAAGGTTAGCAAAAGTTATTAAATATACATAAGTCGATCTATAGTGTGATTAATCATATATGGTTCCTAAAATAGACTTATACTTCATATATCATACTGCTTAATATAATAAAACTAGTTTCTACTAAACAGGGCCTTCCTGTAGGCCAGTGGTAGGTGATAAAGGCCATTCCCACTTTGGTTGTGGGTTTGATTCCCACAGCCTTGTCCGATGCTATGGGTTGTCTCCTGTCCTGCAGGTTATCCTTTTTCTAAAACTACATTACTATAACATCCCAAAAATAATATCGAAAAAAGTTCTATCCTTAAACAATACTAACTTATATCCAACATAATCTATTCCAATCTTTATCTAAAATACTTCGGTCAAAGCTCATAGCATAAAGAAAATGATTACTTGAAATGTCATCAACCAACCATCATTTATCCCCCATATATCTTGTTGGTCACATTTCAATCATGTGAATACCTTAATCATGTATTCTCTTGAAAAATGAATACCCATTAACCCTTAGTCAAAACATGAAAGCTGTAAAAAGTTAACTCTTTCCACATACCAAAATCCAAAAAATCTATATACTAAAACCATGATATAACCTTCTCCTTATATCAGTCATGAGCTCATGAATACAATCAAACATTTAATTTTCTCCTTATCCCTTCATTGTGCGCATATCATCTACTTTCAAAACATATATGAATAACCTTTCATGGTTACTGGTACCATTCATCATACACTTTCAAAACTTAAGGAAAGACAGCAGTGTAACAATCCTTAGATGTCTCTTTATTCCATAGTACCATGAGATTACTTATACAACATTACAATTGATAAACATATAATCATTCCACTACCTTCTTAAACCATTGACCGAGCTTCAACAATTATTTCATCTCACATATCATTTGTAGTCTCTTCATCATCATCAACATAAATACTACACATACGACCACACTTATTCTTTTCATGAGGCTTTCCCTTAGGGCATTGGTTTTCATAATTCTCGTACTTTCCACATTTAAAACATTTAACCATTTTTGATGTCGTAGCAATGCCATTATCCTCATCCATGATGTTCCCTGAACCTTTTACTTGGCACTTACTGGCTTTATGTCCTTCTTTTCCACACCCAAAGCATCTTCCAATTCCTTTGAAACATTCTCCATGATGCCTCTTCCCACATGATTTACATGATGGGAATTGAACTTTCTTTCCTCTATGATCATCATGAAACTCAATCTTTCTCTTATTAGCTGAGTCGGGATACTTACCAAAGTAGAGATTATTGATCATATTATGAGATTTCTGATTAGGAATAATAACGATGTTTGGACTTCCAAGTCCAGTTTCATTTGGTTGCTCATGAACAATATCATTCCATTTTCCATCATATCCTCCATTATCGTGAATCATCCTGTTTCCAGCCATTTTCTAAAACCCAAAAATAATAGTGTGAGAGGAAAAAATCATGCTAGGGAAAACAACATTGTAAAGGGGGGTAACCTCAATATCTAACATCTTAGGTTAAATTCTATGACCTTTACCATAGTTCTAGGACTATATCCTATACGTATACTTATCCCTAAGGACATCCCTAGACATACCTTATAAATATCTCTTGGGATCTCAATAACATTTTCACATCCTAGATTCCAAAGGTTGACTAAACCTTTCCTCTGATACCAACTGTAGAGACCCGAAACTTTATGTACATGATCATTACATTACTTTTGCGGAATACGTATTACATAGTAAAAACCAACACTCAAGGATCGTAATAGTTTAGTGTCTTTGAAAACACGGAACATAATCTTCTAATCATGGTGAAAGATATTCAACATATCCCACAAAGATCTTCCCCTTTTGTTTTCTTACCTAAAATCTTTCTTTAAATCCTATGGAAAGAAAACATATAAAAGGGTGAGCACAAATTCTCAGTAAGGGTAAGCATGGATAAAATAAAATAAATCACATACATTTGAACTTCAAAACATGAACATAATATTTAAACATCAAAATCTTGAGTAATGAAATAAATCATGGTAGTACGTAAGGCATAGATCATAAAGAAACATTAAGAATGATAAAATTTCATGGGAATAAATCATGTCATTGTGCAAAACATTAAGCACATGTTACGATTTCCATAGTAGCCAATGCATTGATGCCAAGACCATCTTAGTGGACAAAGACCCTTTCTGAATCGAGTTCACTCCTCGTTTCAATCGTGTAACACTGAACTGGATTAACTTACCATTCCATCCATGTGTATATCATGAGATATTAATATTTACCCAATTAATTGGAGGGAGATATAGGTCCCACCCATCTCATAATGAAATCATTCTTACTTTTTCCACAAAATAAACATACATCATTCATAATAACCCAACGAATAAAATGAGTTTCATAAACATAATCCCATCATCACATAATCCATATAAAAGAAATGGATATCATTTCATAATAAGAAAATTGAAACCATGTAAATCATATAGACATTATACTTGAAACATACACTTATGAAATAATCTCATCTTAGGTGGAAAATGGTTTTGTTAAAACACTTGTAATGAAATCTTGAGGAAAATATCCTTTATTCTTCAAAAATCAATTTATTTTCACAAAAAATCATGCAATTTTAAAAGAAAAATATTTTGTTGAAAATATTCGTGAAATATTTTGGAGGATGCTTCATGAAAATAATGCTTTATAAAATTGTAAAAATCTGTTCGTTCCGTTTAAGTTAAAAAAACATTCTTCTCGTACTTTTGCCGGAAAAGTAAAAAAAAGTACCTCGTAACGTAAAAAAAAGAAAGATTCATTACATACCATGTAGTAAAAGTCAAAAAATGGGTAAAAAGTACATTAAAAATACATGAATACACTTTTATAAAACATGGAAATGGCTGATAGAAATAACCCCAGTAAATACTTACGAATAAGAAATCTCGGATAAAAATGATATTTGAAAAAGTATCCCTTACCTTAGTCTGATATGCTTCGTACGTATCCGATACTCTTGTATAATGATTTAAATAAGGTCATTTAATTATTACAGAATAATATTCATGGTTATGATATCTTATATGTTTCACTTATGACTTTATATTACACATTCTTTGGTAAATTCCATGTTAAAGCAGCGTTTTGGGTAAAATCATTTCATTAATGGTATGTGTTTCGACTTTTCCTTCATGATATTATTACTTATATCATTATTTACATAATTCCATAATGTAAAAAATGATTTATATATAATATATATTCATCATATACATATATATATTATATATCGATAAAAGGAATGAAATATACCGTTCATGGAGACGGTAGGCCGTACGTACGCATGAACGCTGTTTTCGTTTCCTTACTGAATTGAATAAAAAAAATAGATGAAATAAATATACATATACATAAATCCAGTATCATTATTATTTCATATATTTCATTATTATTCATTATATAAACTTTATGACCATTCATGTATGGTTAACATGGAGAATGAATCTCATCGCGTCGTGGAGACGGTAGTCCGTACGTACGCACGAGCGATGATATCATTCCCATAGTTATTGAATAGAATTGGAGTGGATGGTATAATATATTAGAATCAGTATGATATTATAATAACCATATATAGTTATTCTTGGAACCATTATACCCATCCATGTAAGGTGTTGGTGGAAAAACAGATTTCACCACGGCGTGGAGACGGTATTTCGTACGTATGCACCCATGGTGATTTCGTTTTCCATCGGATGGATAGATGGTGAAATAGGTTTGATTAAAAAATGTAATAACATATAGTATATGAGTTATACTGATGATATTACTTCATAATGAAACAAATAAATAACAAGAAGTGGAAGAATAAATAAAGTTGAAAGAATCGGTAACGAACATTACCTCTTCTTTGAAGCACCTCTTTGAGACCTCCTCTTAGGGCACTAAAATAGCTCTTTGAAGAAGACCAGAACCCCTAGGATGTTTCTATGGAAGTGTAGAAGTGAATTTGGAAGGGGTTGGCCGAGCATGAATGCTCAAAGTGGTGTGAGGAAGAGAGGGAGGAGGTGCCATTTTATAAGGGAGGAGAGGGTCACCTTTGGAAAAACTAAAAATATTATTTTATACTAAAGTCATATTCTGTTTTTAATAGCTCCAAATTGATTTATTTCAAAGTTATTGTGGGGATGGGTCGAAAGCCTCTCATCAAATAGAATTTATAGAAGTTTAGGTTTCTATTTTAACATTATAATTTAGATTTAACCTTGAGTTAAATAATTTTACTTTTACCGTGTCTTCTTGTTTTCTTACACTATAAGGTTAATATACATACTATAACAAGCCAAACAAACCCCAAGTTGTTTATTATTAATATATATAACCTTATCTAAGTCATTTTTCCAAACAATATATTTTTAGGAATAAAATAACAATTAATAATATATTATTAGTTTTAAAAACTATTTTATGTCAATTTTGAGACTCTTTGGTAATTGATTTTTGTGAAACTCATAACAGAATGATTAATTCAAAAAAAGTTTTCTAAATCAATAATAACATGTCATATTAACCTATAAAATTAGTGGAATTCATAAAAAAGTATCAAATTACATTTACATGGGTATTTATAACATCAATTATATCAATATTTCATTAATAAAATTATTACTGCATCATCTTTCTGTCATAAATAAATTAAATTATATAATGTCTAAAAATTATAAATAAAATACCATTATGTAGGAAATATTTTAATATTTATAATTAATATTTATAGTCGTATTTATATTTTGTATAACCCTATATTAAAAATGATTTACTTATTAAACTTTGATTTTAACTATTTTATCCCTTCTTTAAATAAATTAATATTAAATGTCCTAATCTAATAGAAGTGGGTCTAAATGGTCATATTGTATTCCTAAGGTTGTTTCTGGTCGAATTACTCTTATCCAATAGAATTAGGACATGTGTTAGGGTAATAATAATATCATTTTTACCCTTAATTATCCTATTTACTTTTAACTGTGGTAAACAAATGTAAAAAAGTTACTATTCACTAAAAAATATTTTCATCTCATTGAACCAAATTTTAGTTCTTGATATTAACTGTGTCTCTTGTATTTGTTAAATTCCACTAACAGAAGTGGTAAAATTAAGTATTATGAAAAATTCAGTTTTTTAATTACCACTTAGTTGTTTCACTATTCAACAAAAAATGAAAGTTTCCATAAAAATACCAAAAAATAGGCCTAAGATATATTTGATATTATGAATTAAAAAATGATGTCTATTTTACCAAATTAAAAACATATCAATTTCATTAATTAATTTAAAAATTAATTCCTGTCGTCAAAACAAATAGCGTGTTTTTAAGAGACAATAACAATCAAAAGATTGACATTAGTTTTTGTCTGGTTTAAATGTGAAATTACATCCAATGAACAACATTGTATTAAAATGTAAAAATACATTCTAAATATACTTCAAAACCACTCAAATTATTAATTTATCACTATTAATTATTTCGATTAAAAAAGTTGTTTTTAATTAAAATTTAGTAATTTTTACTATTCATCATAATACGAAAGTTATCCGAAAAGTACAAAAATTTCACCTTAAGCAAATTTCGATATTCCGAATCCAATAATTAAGTCCATTTTGATAGGAAAAATTTATAAAATTTCAAAAAGTGAGTATTACTATTCATAACGGCTAGTTCACAATAATATTATAATAATATCTCGTTTAGTGAAACTCAGTATTGCGAGCTACCCACGCTATCAAGGAAGGTCTTTATTGCTTGTAACACAAGCCTTGTCAGGGATTCATGTTGTACAAGATTCTTTTGGTGTAGCGTACAACACAATAAATTAATGAAATTTAAAAGAATATTTTTCATAAAATCTCGGGGTGTTACCCTAAGGATATGTAGTTCTGAAATTTTTCACACCAAAGGGAATCACATTATAACCAAACACTCCCTGGGGGCCATGAATGTAGTATCATCTTCATCTCTTCGGGCCATTTATATCTGGTTGTTTCCATTGTCGCCATCCATGAAAAAAAGGGCCTCATATCCAGAAGTCGCATCGATCAACAATTCTATGATCTGGTCAAGAAAGTCATCTTTTGGGAAGTTCATTTGAGGTCCCTGAAGTCAATGCAGACTCTAATATTTCTATTATTATTTTTTACATGGGAAATGAATTCTATATAGACTAATTATTGGGGTTCCCGGATGAATTTTGATTTGATTATCTTGTTAACTTCAACATCTATTTTGGAAGAATTCATCGGGTGGATCCTTCTGGCCGTCTCCTTCTAGATACAATGGTCCTTCAGTATACCCATATGATGAGTGGAAATCTCAGGATCAATGCTTGTAATTTCTATTTAGTTCTAGGAAAACACATCTCAATTCTTTTTTAGAATGGAGGTATATTCCTCTTGTTCCATGAAAGGAATAGAAATATTAATCAGAATGGGTTGTGGGTTGTCTTTGGTGCCCAGATTTATCTCCCTATATTCATCGATTGTGTTTGAGACACTGTACTTGAATGGTGGAGGGGAATCATTGAGGTATTATTTTTATTCTTCTTTATCATCCTCCTCACCATCTTCTTCATCATCTAATAAATATAGGATTCATAAGAATATCTCTCTGATTTTGGGATAGAAATAACCTCCTTTTTTTCTGAGTAAGGAGACTATGGTTTGGGGTCTTGTGGATGAGTCGAGATCATCTTTATTAGGGATTTACTTGATATCATAGGAGTCATCCTACACTTTAGTGTCTTGGGACATGGTGTCCATAATGAAAATCATTCAAACAATTGAGTTTGTGTCCGAGATTGAACTTATGCTTTCAACTTGGATGATGGGTAATCAATACCCTTCCCCATGTTGTTGGAGGAGATCAGTGGGAGCCATTTCGAATCCATTTGGGGTAGTGAGAAAATCAACGTAATCAGAAAAAGACTGCTTCTATTTTGATTTATAGAACCCTGCATAAATGTAATGCAACTGACATGATTTGAATGTGGATTTATCTATGTGTAATGTCCCATTTTTTCCCAGTAGTGCAATATTTGTTGCACTGATGGTATGATGACAGGATTGCAGTGTGAAGATGTATCCAAGGCCTCCCAAACATGACATTTATGGTCTAACGTTTCTGCATTACTAGAAAGTCGGAATCAGAAACGAGGTCTTTAAGACATGTTTTAAGCTTGATTCATCCCAAAGACTTCTACAAAAATTTTACATATCCCAGAAAAGTCATGGTGCAATATGTTAAAATTTCCTCATCATAGCCCAACCGATGAAGTGTTCATAGAAGTAGGAGGTTTAATACAGAGCCGTTGTCAATGAAAATTCATTGGAAATCAATTTAGTTTATCTTGAAAGACACATATAAGGGTTTGATGTTCCCTTTAATGATGGTGTCTCCATCTTTGTCTATGAAGGAGATGATAGAGTGGCATTCTTTGGGATTATTATTTATTTGAGATACTTCAGCCACTACTTCATCGGCCTCAAATTCTTTGGGACTTAGTAAGGCATCATTGAGTTCCTCCCTTAGGTCTGCGTATAGACTCAATGTATCCAGGATTTATAGTATAGCCGGTATTTAGGCCAGCTGCTTCTAAATTTCATATTTATAGTCTAAAGGTCAGCACTTCCCGGATTAGGGATGCACTTCTATGGACACTTTAGAAGCTTGATATTTGGATGTAGATGGTACGACCTATGTGATATGAGATATTGGTGCTGTTTCACTTTCCATGTTCAATCAAACTAGTTCACCTATACGCCTTGGCATATTGGATATCTTATCTTCATCCAAAGTATACACCAAGGTGCCTACGTTCATATTTCTTCTGGAAGGGGAGGAGGAACTATCTGGTCCATATTATGTCTAATGTAGGGATTTTTATGGAAGATTTTGTAACCTTAAATGTTTGGGTTAAGGTGTGGCCACGAATTTGACTCCTACCACGATCATGAATTCCAAGAGACCCTTATACTCGGTGGCCTCTTCATCCATCTCTTTAGTTAGATGTGGGGGATTCAGGTTTGTGTCTATAGTCTCCATCAGATAAGGGGTCTATCAAGTTAATAATATTAATGGAGCCGAAGATCATTTCTTGATCTGATAATGTTTATGTCTGATTGTTTTCATCATATGGTTTTGTTTTCTGGGGTGGTGTCTATTGTACCATTTGGAAGGGTGGAAACCATTGTACCGTTTGACGGGGCGGTGCCCGTTTTACCATTTGGAGGGTTGGTGGCCATTATATCAAGTATGCTGGCATGATGTCCAAAAGTGTCAAGACTGTATTTGGCTTTGGTTCCAGTTCATCTTCTTTCTTCTTCTTTCTTCCCTTCTAGACTTCAGAGGGCTGTAGGGCAATAGATGACATCAGTGTCGCATGAGTAGATATTTGGGGCATGGTTGCTTGCTTCAATTGTTCCTGGAGGATTCCATGAGCTCAGTTGACTATTTTTCATGTCCTTGAACTGCCAAATTTCTACACCCTTTTGCTGGTAACTGATTTCTACTCCTCTTACTCTCTTGGGTTTCTGGTAGATATATATTCCAATTTTGTTATGAGAGGACCCAACTTGACTTTCCCGGAATCCACTATCTTTTGCAGTATATCCATGAGGACGAATCACTCCTAGATGGTGTTCCACAATATCTGATGATAGAGACAATAATTTGGTTATTCGTCAAGTTCCACATTCTTGGCACTCTTTGCCTCTTATAGACGAAGCAACTTGACATTCATGGTGGGAAAGAAGTAGCTGCATACTTGTTCCTGATGGAACGAGTAGAATTTATTTTTTCACTCCTTGTACTAATTTCTTTTAGAACCCCTTAACTCATATTTTCATGGTAGGGGTGGTTGTTGGTATCTAAGGGGTCCCTCACAGTTTGGTGGAGGCCTCACAACTGGAGCTGGTGTCGGGGGTGTCTCAACTGTGACAGAATCTAATTAATCTTATCTAGTTCTTTTTCATGGGGATAATAGTTCCACTCAGGACATGAGATTGGTCTGTTTCAAGGCATCTTCTATCCATTGGGTAATGGAGGAGAAATCTCAAAACCCACTTGTGTACTTTTCTGGGATGAGAAGTGTTCACAATTAATTTTTGAGATTATCAATCCACATAGATATAATTTCATCCTATTGAAGTGGCTGGTTCAAGGAGTATGTCTGGTCTTTCCATTTGGAAATAAAGTCTGAAACTCTTTAATTCTTTCACGGCTTGTTGTTCATGTGATCACTGACCATTATCTTTGGTAATTTCCATCTTAATTAGATGAAAAACTATTTCCAGAGTTCCTACTATCCTATGATCGAGTTAGATAGAAAGCTAGTATACCATACGATGTCGGAAACCTTCACATTTCGCACAAAGCACAGCAGTTTTACTACTTCTTATTACTTCTTAGTGCCTATCATGGGATCAAAATAAGATGTATAGTGCATTAGATGTTGTTTTAGGTCTCCCAAGCCATTGATAACTAGTGATATGGGGTTTCTGATGTTTGGAGGTGGTGAAATGTTGCATACACAATTAGGGTAGGGATTTCACTCTATTTGTATTAGAACTTTCCACCCTTATATGGATTCTAGTCGAGTTGTTAAATTCTAAACAGTATTCAAGACGCCTTGATGTGTATCCTATTGTACTTGGGTTTGGGAGGGTGGACCAGGGGCCAAATCTAGATGTGTCGATGCTGCAAGAATTTGGGGTGCAAACCCATCTAGGGGTATCCTTTTGGGGTTCGCCTGAATATATTCTGGCTACATTCCCAGTGGAGGGAAGTCTTGATGTCCCTCTAGGGCCAAATTTAGGAAGGTTAATGGTCTCGATTCTAGATTGGATGAGCATATGAGCTTGAATTAATTTACCAACATGAGTTCTAATGGCATGGGAACCACTTATGGAAACACATGTTGACATTCCATAGGGGGAACACATTCGGTAAGATAGATTCCCCAATATAGCTCGACATTAATTCTCACGAGGTCTCTCATTTCTTCCTCCTTCTTGGGGAATCTTTCATCAAGAATGTGGTACACATCCTTAGGGAGAGGAGGAGGTGGGTCATAGATGACCTGGAATTATTTATTTCCTTATTGTGGTTTTTTATGGAAGTAATGACTGATTATCTGAGGGGGTTCCCAAATTTAGGATCATTCATTGGTTCTGGGTATTCACACCATCAGGCTCAGCCTGGGATGCCTCTGGGAGGGAACCAAATTCTCTTGTATCCTCACCCTTTGTATCATTTCCTATGAGATGTATTGGATTTGTGTTTAAAAAGTTTAATGATGCATACCACATTGGGGGTGTCCTACTCGGTGGCGAATTGTAGGAATGTATTCTATGTCCTTTGTTGTACTTTTTCCATACATTCTGCGGTGTTCTTTGGGTTCTTTGGGGAAAATTTACCCAAAGGGAGACCTAATATGACCTCATAATGTGCCTCCATATTAGAGGGTATGAACCACAAGACGGGGTGGATTGGTGACCTCTCTGCTCATCATTCTTCCCTGATGGGATAGGACATACGTCCTCTGTGTGGAAACATGAGGTAAAAATTCCCCAAGCCCTGTGGGATGGGGTTTCTCCCATTCTTTCATTGATGTAATATAATCTGCATTTTTTGGTCCTACAGAGGAATTTTTAGTTCAAAATTCCCCCACTCATGTGGTCTGGGGATATTTCTTCATTGTGGTGCTAGATGATTCTATTTCAATCTTTTTTGTTTCACGCACTCCAGAGTGGGTGTGAGATAAGTATGATGCTGGACCTACACAAGATTTATGGGATTTTAATGATATGAGCACTGCTTTATGGTTGAATTATGTTAGGTTGGATGATCATCGGAGATAAATGGTTTCCTTCCCTATAATAGTTTTTATTGCTTGAACTTTTAGGACTTGAAGCTTTTGAGACTTACTTCGGGCTAGTTTTATTGAGTATTCCATCTTTCCTGAGCATGGATTTCAGTAGATTTCTTCCTTTGGGTAGTAAAATTGCAAGATGTTGTTTACAATGAGGTCTACTGGATGAGATTTGGGGTGATGTTTAGACCACCTTGTTCTCCCCATCCCTAAATATGAACTCCAGACGGGGCATCTCCAATGAAGAAACACAACTTGCGCAGTGGGTGAAGGTGATACAGTTCATGGTATTTCTTCATCCATTCTTATTTTAGGCGTCATGTAGAAGGGAGGTATTCAAGGTTTATTAGATGGATAATATCTTCAAATATGTTTTCATGGTCTACATACCCATATTAGGGAATGTGAATTTCTTTTAACTAGTGATGTGTCACCGCGATATTGAGGTTAATGTCATTCATACATTCCTTAGACAACTCCCATGGTATGTCAAATTTTGAAGTGGTCATAGGACAATGCATCACTTTAATATTATCTGTAGCTAGATTTCTTCTCAAACATATCAAGTTTTTGTTATTTCGGGGAATCCTCTACATGATATTCCCATCTTGACTACTTGATAATGATTTTTTCCATGAAACTAAATCTAGTGGAATCCCCAATGATATGTGAATGGTGTTGGGGTGGATTAGATGATGAGTGTGACCCTCAGACCATCCCCAAGTTTAGAAAGTTTATCACTCTTTATAGAAATAGTGTTTGATATGTTCCACTTCATGTTTCATCGTGCCTCAACATAAGATGGAATTCACACATTTTTTCCCAGCAAGGGGAGGTCCTTCTTGAGTGTATGAATTTTGATTTCAAGGAAGACATTGAAATCGGTGCTGCAATGGAGATGGATACCATTACAACTTGATGCCTGACTGTGTGGAGTTTCTCAGTGTCTTATACCCTAGGGAGGACCTTCAGGGTGGGATATAGTATGTTGAGGAACTTTTTTCTTCTTGATGTAATTGAGGGGAGGAACTTCTCGATGACTACTATGAAGGAATGGTCTACTATCACAGCTTGATATCTTGTTGAAGGGAGAATTTATGAAGTGTGCATCTTGGGGAGGGACTTTAGGTTGTACTGTAATGAGGGGATGAACTTTTTATTAATTGTTGTTACAATGGGGAGGTCATTCACTGCAGCTGCCATTGTGGGGAGGGTATTCACGATTAATGTCATCATGTCGAGCACTACCATCATTACTTGATGTCCAACTACAGGGAGAAGAATATATATAGTGTATACCCTGGGGTGGACAATCAGGGAGGGAAATAGTAAGGGGAGGACCATCTTGATTTCTGATATTCAGGTCAAGGTGAGGAATACCCTGAAAGGAATCAGGAGATATGCTCTTGTGATTGATCATTCTAGGCCCATAGAGTAAGCCTTATGGTTGCTCTGGGGAAGACCTTCAGAGCTACTAGTAGAAACATTACGAGGAGGGCATTCACCACTGCTATTGCCACTTCAATAATTTGGTAATTATCTAATAGGGTATTGATCCTTTATTGATATATGTTTGAGGGTGTCCTGAACTACATATTGTAGTAGATAATTATTATGTATGTTCTCTTTATTTTCCAGTTTCCTTTGGAACCTTTAATTTTTTGGTGCTCTCTTGCGGTTAACTAGGGCCTCCTGTTGTTGGCATCAGGCTTCATATTTGGGAATCTATCTTGTTGGGTCTTATGTTTCCACTGGGATATTTCGACGAACATATTGAGTTTTGGTAGGGATATATGATTGCCCAGGAGTTTCCACCATGTTGTACCGACGTCCCCCAGTCAAAAAAGGTATTTTTTCCTGATCTGTTTGTATGTGTATCACAGAATATAGTAATTGAACCTACTAGATTGGAGTAGGTATTGTTAACTTCTCTATAGTGACTAAACCATTTTGTGAGTATGTCATTACATTCTAGGAAACATGGTCATTGGCCAGGTTCCTCGCCTTTTCTACCGATTACATGATATCATCGCATGTTTGGAGGATATGGTGTGGTATTGTCATCTAATATTCTATCATTTCAAGGATGTGATGAGATAAATATTTGGTTGGAATGGGAATGAAGACCCATTCTGATGTCAGATCAAGAGATTGTTCTTACTCTGGTCCTCTATAGGTTTCCTGTAGATACTGGAAGTTGTCATGTGTCGAGATAGAGGAATAATTACGCCACAAGTTTTCTTCTCTAATTTCCTCCATATTTACTAGTGGGATTAATATTCACATGAGATAATTTTCATCAACTCTCTTACTACTGTATTTTTCACATGGGATTTGTATTCATCTATATGAATTTGTCTCTACTCATATTTTCTTACCACCCTATTTTGATGGAAGGCATGATATGCATCAATAGGTTTTTGTTCCTACACGTGGCTAGTTATCATACTTTTTGGATGAAGGGATTCTTGTGCATCAATAGATATATGTATCTACATGTAATTTTCTACTCTTTTTACATGGAGGGATCATCGACAACCAGCAGGAATGTGCACGTGCTCGTATTGTTCCACCCTATTTTGGTGGGGGGCTTGAGTGGAGGGGGTAGAGTTATATGTCTGCCTGTTGAATTCTATTGTGTTTGTACGATAGAGTTTCTTCTTAGGATCCAGGGTGATAGTCTTTTCTTGATTATATATTTTCCATCCTCAACAGGCAGTTTGAGGGGCCCGGGTATTCTAGACATTAGTAGGTACCCTCGACATAAAGTCCTCTTCAGCGTGAGAAGTCTTGGTCACCCGGTGTTGGTGGAGACACTCTCTGGTAGGGTCCCATGAGTTGAACCACTATATTGTTGAGATGAAGTTTTCGTCATCGACACCATCTACCTATCTATGATACGGGAGTTACTTGTTTTCATGTTTCAGGGATAGGCTCTCGAAATAATTTTAGATGTCCACTAGGTCCACCTTGTTTTGGGATGCCAGTCGTGACTGAGGAGGTGTTTGGTGAGCTTTTTCCAACTGGAGGACTTATCTTGCAGTGTCTACTATTGGGAGAGTACCATTTCAGTGTTACTATTTGATCAATATGTTGGATACCCACCATTGAAGACCCTGGGTAGGATAAGGGGTCCTACTCTTCATCGGGGCTGCACAACCTATAGGATCGCGGAGGCGCGTGTCTTCACTGGTTGTCAAGATTTAATTTAGATAGAGGGGTTCTCTGTAGGATCAATAAATATATATATATATATATGACGTATACAGACAAAAAAAACCCCATCAAAGTAGAATCTTATGATCATATGAATATCTAGATATTCAGCTTGCCCCCTCCCCATATTTTTTTGTTATGAGGTGAAGGGTCTTTAGTAGGGTAAAACTAAAACCATGGTTAAGGATACACTTTGGGTTCACCTTTTTTGTTTTGACCTCCGAGACGGCTTGTCCTTGGGTTTGGAAAAAATTCAATGAATTATCTAACAGGTGATGAGAATCTTCCTGTGATTATAGAGACATTCCAATTGTTGTCTTTATTTCAACTTGATCCCCATAATTATATTTTAAGGGGGATTGGATAGACCCCAAAAGTATTGGGAAGTTTACACATAAAACATTATGAAGGAGGTTCCATAGTCAAATGGTCCCAAGAGGCGATTTCATGGGGTCATGTATTTTCACAATTGGTCCTATTAGGATAAAACTTCCTCAGATGGTCTCCAACTGGTTTATTCATGGAGATAGAAACACCTAACAACCCTGGTATCCGTGATTCATGGACCTTATTTCAAAATTCAGTCTCTTATGGGATGATTATTTGGCCAATGGAACTTATGGACTCCACTGGTCGAGAAGATGGGAGGTCTAGATCATCGCAAAATTTTGGGTGAAATTATTGCCTATTTTGGGGCTATCTTATAGATTCATGTCTTGTTCATATGTTATGGTATCCTTGGTTCATTATTGAAGAGTGTATCCATGGGCTACCCCTGGATTACAGGATCGTCATAGGCGTACATGAATTAGATGCTATGGACGCAATGCTGACATAAGCCATTTAATAAGGTGCTCTAGAGTTTATCGTCCTCCAAGGGAAAAGAATATATCATGATGTTGGGATCAGAACCATAAGATAGGATTCATATGTATCTTCTGGAGAGGTATCAGAGGCCACATAGTTTGGGAAACATGGGACTTATGGGGGATTCCCATTTGAGGGGACATAATTGGGTAAACCCTTTTGGAAGGGAACCCCTTTTGATCTCGGGCCTTCAAGCAGGTGTCTTACACAACCTAGTTTGACATGGAATCAGATTTATCATAGTTTAGGATGGGTTGGATGTGTGGACGATGTGATCATCAGAAATATATAAGCCCGTGCGAGTCATAATTGGTGTGAGAAACCAGAGGATGTGAGAGATCTATCAAACCACAAACCTCCACTCCCACTGACCGAAGAGGGTTTGCCTGCAGTGTATGAAGCTGAGGTGACATTGGGTGAGGGCATGGAGCCATGAACCCTTTAATGTGGGATGACATTATGGGTCATGAGGCTCGGCCCTCAGATGTTTTGGGACTTACCTTAGTGGGAGTGTCCCAGAACATGTTCTGGGAAAGGGGATAAATGTCATCTCTTGTGAAAAGTAGGAGAAAATATGATTCGTTTGACTGATCACCATTTGACACTAAGTGGAAAAGCAAGTGATCACCCTTAATCAGTAGAATGGGGAGGTTCACGTCAGTGTCCCATGTTTGGACAATGCGTTACCATGGGAAGGTAGAATTACAAACATACCAGGGGTCCAGATAGTTGTGGGGAGAGCCTTCTTGACTCCTCTTACCATTGGTATGTAGACTCAAGGGGGGTTCACTGATGCACTTTATGATATGATCAAATGAGTTCAGTAGCATTGGAGGAGGCTTTGGCCTAATGTCATGGGACCGGGTTGTGGATTGGATATGGAGGACTAAATGTTAACAGAGGGGAGATATTGGAGACAGAGGTATGGGCACCAAAAGACACCCCATTCTGTGTATTGTTTTCTCATGTTGTATGGGGGGAGCTCCGCACCCCATCGTGGTATGTGGGTAGAGGGGTCGTACACATACCATATGAGAACATAGGCTGGGGAATGGACCATCACATGTACTATGGTTTGTAGTCCTAGATGTGGTCCACCACAATGCTTCAGGTTCCATCAATATACTGATGCAATACATGGTGCAGAGATCAATCCACATAGTGGTACACTATGCGGGACACCATATTGAAAGAGGGTCTTGAAACCTATCATTCAAGGGGAGTTCATCTGGGAGGAATTTGTGGTTCATGATTAAACAACTTAGGTTAGAAGTTTTAACATTATTATTACGTTCCTTCTTATTATGGTTTGCAGAAGGTTATACCTACAAAAATGGGTATCGTGATTTGAACTTTGTTGATGATTCAACACTAAAGATGGAATCCTATTTGAATTATTTATTACTACCTCGGGGGGTCTCCACCATGATTTATTTGACTGTACTTATCAATTACTTATGTTCTCATTTTATAGAGCATTGGGGAAAACATATCAATGGTCATATAGTCCAATTTATGGATGTTGTGAAGAGATATCTAGATTTGTGGATGACTCGGTCATCCGGGGTTTGCAGAGGCTGTAGTTTGCGAGTCATGGTTTATGGAACAATACCGATTTTTCTTGTTTGTGAACCACTGATTTTTCGAGACATCATAAAGATGGGCCTCATCGGTTCCTAGGTTCGCGGGCCAATGCCTTGTGGGTCCTTCCCTATATTGGTGTTTTGTGGTTCTTGCGTTCGGCTAAACTTTCACGGTGATTGTACATGGGTAACAAAAAGCTCTTTGATAAATTCAATTTAATTTTGTTTCTTCCAATGTTTTCAACTAATTCTTCATCAATTCACTTTACCGGTCCTGAGGGAATGGTTTTATCCTTCTATAAAGTTATTTTGGGAGTATTTTCTTCCCGTTGAAAAGTTATCATGACCCAACAGTATTATATGTTTTATTTAGTTAAAAATTTTATTCCATATCTTATGATTTCTATATTAAATATATCGCCATTTAAAAGGTTATCAAGTACACATATAGTTTCCCCTTTGTAAACTTTTTTAATCCATTAATGTTTAACAAAATTAATTTTGTATAAAATTGTAGTTGATGGTAGGCTGTGGATTATTTAATGGAATTATGATACATTTAATTAATTGTATTATTTCATGGTGTGTTATATAAATTAAAAAATATATATCTGTAATTGATAATAATATTTTAAATGTATTATCATTGATTGATGCATGGATGATCCTTATATTAGACTATCCAAGTTTATTTCATTTGTTTTTTTAATTTATAATGAGTAAATTATATTATATGAACATGTGATTCATACCGTCCTTTATAATATGTAAGGAAATATGTGCTCATGGTTTAATTTATTTAAACACCCTTTAATGTACGATACATAAAATATCATCATCCATATGGGAGTAACATCTTATTTATGGATTGAAATCCCATGTTAGAGGAGGTCATCCAATTCTGGGAGTTGAGGTGAAACCAATCAAGGTGATATATAGGAGTGAAATGTGGAGTAACGCAACATGAAATATTAAAAGGGTCCTGGGGATTCTCCCTAAGGTCTAGGGTAATATTATCATCTACTAGATATTCTAACCATTTGATAATCTCATTATCATTCCAAATATATTTTATTTAAATAAGTTTCATGGTTAATTATTCATTTTTGTGGATGCTTCATGATTACGTAATTTTTTTTAATAATAATGAAAAAAGAAATATAATATAAATAAAATTATGCATAATATGTTTTCTTTGACATAGTTAATCAATATAGTAAAATCAAGTTAGTATTAATAAGGTGTGTAATTAGATAAATGGGATTTTATACACAAAAAAATGAAATTTCCTCAAATTGAAAATATTACTTCTATATTGTCTTCCACTACTAATGTTGAAACCAACCTTATAGTTCAAAGTTCTTGACCAACCCATGTTGGGGTTCTTTCAATTATCATGGATGTGTTATAATTTATGATTCGATTTGAAATAACATGGTCTAAATCTAAGGTTGAATAACCAATCCAAAAATGGTGTGAGTGAGAGGGAAGGTTTGAGGAAATAATTAAATAGGATTTCCGGATTCGAGTGTGCACTCAACATATCTGGGAACTATGAGTTAATCCTTGGAAGGGATTTTCATAATGATGACTATGTTATGAGAAGTAGATTATGGATAATTACCAACAAAATATCTATGAAATTATATAATCTAAAACTAATTGTGTGGGATATTTGATTTTAAAAAATATTGCAATATTAATAAGAATTTAATTAATTTTATTTCAATTTTTTTGGTAAGATGGAGGTTGCGCCTCTTTTATTATAAACAATGGAAAGATAGGAACCCAATCGAGTATGGTAAGTCAATGAAAAAACCCAATTAAAAAAGCTAGTTGCCTAATTTTTGTCACAATCATCCACTTGGTTTTCTTCCTTCCTCTATACTTGAATATCAATCATCCATTTAATGTTCATGCCCCTGATCATTTGATATCCCCTACATGACAGAAGATATTTTTTTCTTTAAAATTGGGTCTCTGTATTAGTTCTTTCAAAGTCAATGCTATAATATCACTATGATCCATAATTTAGTACGATACCTTTCTCACTGGTGTGATTCTCTAAGAATGATATAGGAGAAAACATGATATTAATGGAAATTATACGTTCTAGAAGACCAATATTTCATGTTCATTACAAAAGTTTCTAATGAGAAAGAATTATATATCTATTTGAATCATATATAAAATAAAATGGATGTCCGATGTTTTATTCTATCAGCCATGTCTAATGATATTCAAAATAAATATGAGGTAATGGATGTTCATAACATCATTACACAACGTAAGTATATTTATCAAGAGAATATGAGATACGAGAGACGTGATATCTCAATTGATATATTTACATACAAATCTTTGAGATTCAATTCCATCTCGGCCACATGTAGTCACGATTATAGTCTATATGGAGTGAAAGGAGATCCTTTGTCATAACATACCTGATGTGATTCAAACAGATCACATTCTTTCTAAATTACATAATAACTTATCATGTCTTATTGTGAATTATAATATGAGTAATAGCAAGAAGAAAATTTCAGAACATATTACACTTATTCATCATGTTGATAATGATATGGAGAGTGAAAAACCCTCTTTACATATGGTTTATAATAAAAGGAATAATAAGGGAAAGTGGTAAAAAAATATTTCTATGTATACGGTGCTAATCAATTTCCTTAAAATAATAACATGATCCATATTATGAGAAAGTAACATGGTGGGGTATCTTATACATTTTGCAAGAAGGGTCACTAGATGAATAATTTCACCAATCCAATGAATCAATGGGAAGCATCAGACATGTTTTTTATTATGTCTAGTATTGCCATATGTATAATTTGGGTAGTAAATTCTACCAGTGATTCTAACATTTTTATCAAAATATATCATCAAAATACATTTCAGATGATTACCGTAGATGTGTTAGATCTACAAGATAAAAATGGAGGAAGGATTGATTCCCAATCCATTGTAGACAACTATGTCAAAATGAAATCATGATTGATTTTGGTTGTAAAGAATTATTATTATGGGACAATAATTACCAAGAACATTATTAACATTTTTTGTTTAGATATGGATGAATTTGTTTTCCGCTTTGGATATGAAGGTTTCTAATTATTTAGTTATTAACTATATTATTGTATGGAACAATTTAATAATGTTCCATATTTTTTATGTTGTGAAAACCCTGTATTTTTAATTAATAATAAATAAATACATGAAACTCATATAACACCCCGTTATTGAATCCCTATCATGGTCATATGAATGAGATGTGTTTGAAAACCTCTATGGGGATAGTTAATTTGTCTCTTTTAATCATAATTCACATGAAATATGTCCTTCATATTTACAATGTTAGATGAACAAACCCCCATTCATTGGTTTTGGTGAATAGTCCAACGAGACTGTAGATTTGGTATACACTTACATATTTATAACATTTTATGTAGAGTATAGATGTAAATTATCATACATTATCACTTTTCTGAGGACTTGAGCATGTATGGAAATATTTTCATAATGAGTATAAGACTAAATCATTTCATATGTTCAATGAATTCAAGAATGAGGTTGATAATAATCATGGTATCAATAAAAAAAATCATTGATGCTATCAATTTTTTGAATATCTTAACCAACAATTTATATAAATTCTATAAGATTATGTGATTTTATCTGAACTCACTCCACCTTATACACCACAATGTAATGGGGTCAGTGAAAGGAGTTACTATACCTTATCTGACATAATAATGTCAATTATGATTCTGAAATTGATCTACAATCATTTTTGGATATGCATTGCATAAGGAATTATACTTACTACATCGATCAATAACAAAACTAGTAAATGATATTCCCTTCAAGTTATGGAGAAGAAAGATACATGTTTTCTCATATATTCATGCATGGTTTTTTAGCTATTTGTTAATGATAGATTATGGAATCAACTATATCATTGTGGTATGAATGGTATCTTTATATGGTATAATAATTAAACAAGGGGATACTATCTATACAACCATTTAGACAGGAAAGTAATTATCAACAGATATGTTATATTTATTGAGAAAGAGCACATCCTAAAGGAGAATAAAGTGAGAAATATTGATTTTTATGTTGTTCATGATCAATATAAATAAAAGTTGTGATAAGAACCAATTCCATAGGCCCCCTTGGAAGCTTTTATTCATAAAACAAAAGTATTTTTATGAGTTCTAGTGAAGTAAGAGAACTAGAGATATTTTTTTATTGTTCATTGATAGCGGTGACTTAATATTCATTGAAAATGATGATCCTCTCTCCTATAAAGTGTTATGAAATTGATAATAAGCTATTATATTTAAAAAATCCATGAATCTTAAGATGGAATCCATGAATCAAACTCATTTTTGGGTTTTTATTGATTCTTGATAAATGTAAAACATGTTCGGTGTATATGGGTATTAAAGAAAAACTAGACATTGGAGTTAATGTAAATAACTATAATGCATTACTAGTGGACAAAGGGATTAGATAATGATATGGCAATTACTATGATGAAGCCATGTCTCTAGTTTCCATGTTAAAATCTATCAGAATTCTGCATTCTGTAGATTCATACATTGACTATGATATTTGGAAAATATATTTCAAAAGAAACATTCCATAGTAGGAACCATCAAGGGGATTATTATCTGACACAACTTGAAGGTTTTGTGCCTATAATAAATTATAAAGTGTTATTAATGTTATATAAATCCATTTATATATTAAAACAATAATCTAGGTCATTGAACAATTGATTCGATGAATCCATAAATAAATTTGGTTTCTTTAGGAATGAATGGGAACCATGTGTTAAAAAGTCATTTAGTGATAGTATGATTTTTTCATTGTACTTTATTTTTATTACAAATTAATAATTGGAAAAAATAAATTATCCTTATAAGAGTTAAAGGAATGGGTGAAAAATTAGTTCCCTATGAAGGAATTAATGGAAGCAACCTACATTCTAGAGATCAATATAATGTATGATAGCTTGAAGAGGCTACTTGGACTAACTCCATCAATATACCTAGATTGTATAATGATGAGGTTTCACATGGAATAATCTAACAGGTTATTTGTTCCAATTCCACATGGTATACATCATTGGATGAAAATGTTTCATATACATAATAGGAAAGGAGAGAATGAGTGAGATCCGGTATGATTTTTTGATAAGATCCATCATGTATGTCTTGTTCTATATTAGAATTTATGTTTCCTATGATTTAATCATGGTAGGTAGATATCATGTACATCCATGTGAACACGATTAAACGTATATTAAAACCATTCTATGTAATTTATGGAAAATTAGGGATATATTAATGATATGTAGGGAAGATGTAGAGTTGGTTATCAAGGGTTATACAAATGCTTGGTTTTAAATAGATTTAAATGATTAGAAGTCATAGTCTATATGTATGTTTTTTTCCAAAAGGATGAGTTATGAGCTTTAAGAGTTCAAAGTAACTAATTATCACTAATTATATAATACAAGATGTGTATATTAGGGGTCATGAAGTATTCAAGGAAATATTTTAGATTAACAAAATTTTAAAATATATTAATGTGGTGAATTGTAGTAATTACCCTATCATAATTTATAGTAATAGCAATACATTAGTTTCTCTCTCCAAATATATAAGGTCACACCAAAGGATAAAAAACATACTTCATAATTTTCATCACTTGAGGGATTTTTCTCAACGAGGTGACGTTTTGGTGAGCAAAGTACCAACGGAAGAAAATATAGAGTACCCCTTAACTATTAATTTTTCTCAATAGAGGAATGAGTATAATGTGATTATAGTGGAATAAAAGATATTTTAATTTGGATCTACTGAAAGTGGGAATATCTTAGAGTGGGTTATATATAACTTGTTTTGTTAGTACTTTATTACATGTATTTTACTATTCATGATGTTAATATCACATTATTATTGCTTTCTACAAGACATTTATATATTATAATGTCCAAAGATTATAATTATCCCTAAAAGAACAATGTAGTTTCCTACTTTGATGAAATCATAGGGGTGTTAGGATATTTTTGTTGAATATATGTTCTATAGCTAGATCATATTATCTAATGGGGCACATATGATACATCATATTAGGGGTAGGAGGCTCTTTTGACCAAAAAATACCTTCTCATGGTGTTTTCCCTTGGTAATATCTTTCATATGAGTTTATTAGATTATTACCATCAATTGTATATCCATATTTCCTTATTCCATTGGATGATCCTATACATGGATGTGTGTATTAATCCTTAGACAGTTTGATTATCCATAATGGATAACATTACACACACACATTGATGTATTAATGAAAACCAATACAAAATATTCTCACCTTAATGTCGGATATTTTGGGTGAATCACGAGAGATTTTTCATCAATATATAATGCATGAAAGGATTTAATCCTACTGTAACTTATTGGACATTGATATAACATATCAGTTGATGAAAATAGAATGCCTGAAAAAATACAAGTCCATGGTGTTTGGTGGGAGAGTTCGATGAAATAATGTAAAAAATAGGCATAATGTCTATAGGCTTATGGAATTAGAATGAATCATTAAGGATTCGAGATATCATAAGAAAAATATTATATTATACAATAATTGTTCATGGAAGGGTGGAATCATTATAACATTAACATATTATCTCTTGAATCCTTAGCATGTTTCCAGACACCAACCTTGGACATTATGTGGTTATGCATAATTCCCTAGAGAATGTGGCATAATGGATCACACAGAAACTGTATTCTCAATCATTGTTAAATTAAATATTTGAATTTAACAAGTTATAAAAAATAATATTTATTCAGTATTGGTTTTTTTACATTATTTAATCATAAATTATTTGAATTAATAAGTGAGTTAAAAAATAATTATTAGAAATTTTGTTAATTATAATATTTATTATATTTATTTATTAATAATACAATGATATTTATTTAGTAAATAAATAATCATTATTTAAGGACTGGAAAATATGGATGAGGGATTGAGGACTGAGTTTAATAGCCTGATATAAAATTATATAAATGATATTTATTTATTTATATTCTTTATGTGTTACACATGTGAATATTTAAAAAATAACATTTATATAATTATTATTTTACATTTATTTAACTAAGAATTATGTAATTTGTAAAGGGATTATGTGTGATTTTAAAATCGTAAACCTACCATAATAAAAATATTATTATATCCCAATCCTAAATCATAACTGGTTTGAACAATAGATAGAGTGAGACTCTCTCAAGATATAGATAGAGATTAAGGAATATAGATTTCTCTCCTCTGCAACTCTCCCAAGACAATGAGATACCATCACTATTTTTTCCTCTCTTGATAATAATTATGCAATTATTAAACATGAACTATGCAAGCAATTAGGATCGGTCGTGCTAGCACCCTCTGATTCATGTGGTGTATTTGTGGATCAACAATAGAGAAATTATGCAATTGGATCCAATAGAACAAATATGATATAATGAGAGCTATTAAAAATTATCATCAATGAAGACAGAATTACAAGTTGAAGTAATTCAATATCTATTCCCAATTTAATTATCAATTATATGTTAAGATCCATTGCTTCTATTTTTTGTATTTTAATTTAGTTAAAAAATGATTTTTTATTGAATGTGAAGTTTTTATCTTGTAAGAAATAATTATAAATGATTTAGGACTAAAATATGAGTTTTACATACCATCAAATGACACATACACTACATTCAGAACCTACAATTCATGAGTATGCGTGGATAATAAACTCCAAAAAACATCTAGTTATGTTTTTCCTTCAATGAATTGCATTGATGGTATAAAAGTTGAATTTAATAAATAATTATGATATATGTGACATGATTAATGTTATAAAATAAAGGAAAGATCAACTCCTTTATCCTATTACTTGAACCATGAAATCATTATCCTTGTATACGAGTAGATTACCACCTCCATGAAACAATTCATTTAATTTTCCAAAAACATTCTTCATGGGTTTTTTTAGAAAATATCATTGATGAATATTTATGATATAAAGTATAAATAAATATCTTGAATGTGTTTATTTATGGATATGAAAAAAATAATGGTCATTATATTGTAATCTATCTATAATGATAATAACTTAAAACTTGTTCATCCCAGAATTCGCATTGACAGAACAAAATAAAATTCTCATCTAATTGAACTATAACATTATAGTTCATTATTGTTATGAACTGGTTTTTAAGATGTTATGAATCCTTTTTTTCATTTTAAATTACTAATATTATCTCAGTAAATGTGAAATATGGTCTAAGGAATGATTAAAGAAAATCTAGAGAATGATCATAGCATAGAGCATGAAGTTGTGAAGGAAAAGGAAAAGTGAATGAATTTCACAAAATGTACTCCTATGCCTACATATTTTGGTCAAACCATGTGGAGTTCTCAAGATGGATAGTGAGTTGTGAACAGAAAGGATAAATAGTGAATCCCAGGTCATATGGTAATGTGACATCTCCTACACATGTGGAAAAGGCACTTTTCATGAGTTCTACATAATTTTTCAAACCATTATCCTAGCTATTGTGAGGGGTTTCATGGGATAGAGGTTTTCACATAGTTAATGAATGTTTTATAAAAGCATGAAAAAAATGAGACCTTTAAAATAGGTTAAATGATGATTTCCACGCATTTTTATTTAAATATCATCTATTTTTCAATATCCTTACATTTAGTGTAGCCCCACAAATGATAAGTCTTCCCTCCATGCCTAGGCCAGACTTCAAGATAGCTTTCCTTTCAAGCTCAAATTTAGCCACTGTTTGTCTTGTTGTAATCCTCTCAATTAGTGCTTTGATCTACAAATTTACTTTCGTATATTCTCTCACAATGTTCAGTGCTATTTTGGTGTGATGTAATCTTCCATATTTTCAGATAATTTTTCCAATTTTATATGTTCTTCCATTATAGTTTTATTTAAAGGATGAAAAGGGATGATGGGTTTTCTTCCAACATAATTTAGGTGTTCTAGTAAAATTGTTCTGAAAATTTTAGGTGTTTTAGAGAATTTTTCATAGTGTCGCACATCGAACACATCAATGAAATGAATTTAAATGCATTTTTCCTTTTTATATTAATTAAACAATGTCATGATACTTTCATATTTCAGTTTAAAACCATTGGAATATTTCTACCACAATGGTTACCACCACTTTTGGTGTGTTGAATTCAATTACCTCTTCAATATAAATGTTTACTTGACCAAACTACCTCTTAGGTGGTTTGGATTGACTTTAAACAGAATTTAACATTATTTAAAAATTAAATGGCATAATTTAATTAAATGGAAATGAGTGGAAAGGCCACATCATGTGTTATAGATGCATAATAAATTGCATAATTTGTGAAACTCATGGTTAGTTTTGGATGGGTGAATGTAAATTCGTAGGAGGAAATTCAAATGTATTATTATAGTTAGACCATGTATATTGGTTGTTGGAAAAAGGTTATGATACTTATTAAACATGGAGATTTACACTACCTTATGTTGGGTGTTGGGAATGGAATCACATATGTTTTTATTAGACGTAGGGCAGGATGATCCATGTTCCCTTGCATTGGATTTTGAGAAATATTACTCACCCCACTATCTCGAGTAACTGGTATGATGTCTCGAATTCATATGTGATTCAGGGATAGTAACCTTGTTGAAGCTTATATCTTGTTTGACTATATGAGCATACCTAGAATACACCATGCGTCCTTCTAGAACCTATTATTTTTGCATATTCCTATATATAACCCCATTTATATAGTGTATATTCTTATATACATATAATATATAATTTCATAGGAGTATATGTACATGGTAGATGAAGATTAGATTTATCCTTTCCTTTGAAAATGTAGGAAATGTCATCCAGGTGTCAACTAGGAACTTATGTAGACTATTTTATGGATTTATACATTTTATTATTATTTTCTGTACTTTCACACGACTATTCATTACACACTGACATGAATATTCTAGACACAATTGTTGGTGGCCTGATAAGTTAATCACACACCATGTTTATGACACCTATTGGTACACATAATGGCCATTTGGATGAAGGTGGGAACACTGGAATGTTCTCAGTCATGGATGCCAGCTCTGATTTTCTTATATCATGGGTGAATGGGAGAAGAAGAATAAGTTTATTCTCATAATTCTGGTCGAGGAATCCTTTGGTACTTGGAGCATTTTTAATGAATTTTGTATGTTCATGTGCTATTAATCCCCTATATTCCCTATTTTTTACATCAGCATGACATGAAATCATTTTTTTGCATATGAATCCAGCTATAGATTTATTATTGTTACTATTTTTTTGATGTTTATCTTCCAATTTTATTTAGTTTACAAGTCTTCATTGTACATTCATTTATATTTTTCTTCCTTTATTTTATGTTATTTGTTATTACCATTGTTCCACTGTAACAATAGAGGGTATTGTCTCCCCACCATACCACCATAGACTCTCATTTCTAGTCAGTAGGCTATTCGATATAGGTATGTGAGCATAAGGCCATGAAACCCACCATCTTGAGGAACCATATAGTGGATCCTATGATTGGATATAATAATGTGGTATAAGAGGATTGTTTTTCACAATATCATAATATTTGGGTTTTAGATGGTAGACTAGATACATGTAAAAACCTAGTAACGATATTGATCATTGGGTTAGTTAACCCACATACAAAGGAAACCCAAATTAATTAGTTTCTGATGATTTTTAAATTGGATTATTTCAATTAGAGTTGTAATGATGGAACTATTTTGAGATGCACATGTTTTTTTGTGCTATTATTGTTATTATCATTGTATATTAATTCTACCCATGGTTTGGTATGGTGAGGAGGTAGTAGCTCATGAATTATTATAGGCACATTAGGACATATATTCCACTCATTGTTTCATGAAATTTTTAATCACCATTTTCATTTCCCAGTACATATAGTTTTGTGCCTTGATATCGACTGAAAATGTGTTAATGTTTCATGCATGGATATAATAATTGTATTTATCAATTTTCATGAATCAATTCAAATTGTGTTTTCTTATATTATTTCTTCATTACACAGACATTAAAGGATGACATAACTACAGATTTCATAAACATGTAGCATGGATCTATGTCTATTATAATGTATTCTTCCAATGTTATTGTGCTTCAGTGATTCACACCAACTCTAGTTATAGATGATATCATGATTGTGAGTAAATTTGAGGATGGGATGGTATACACCACCTTACCATAGGTTAATGTTTTCTATATGACCGATATTTATATGATAGAAAACCAAGACCTCATTAATAAATTGAATTTTCTTGAAGCCAAAGTTTTGTGCTTGGGAAGTTCAGTGCTTGGGCCTAGAAGTAGTTCTTCTATCATAATGAAGTGTTACTTTGAATTTGATCATGGGGGTAGTTTTAGTCAAATAGAACATATTTTTTTGGTTCTTGACTCCTTCAAGGTCCTTGGTCCACCCAAGGACTTCGAGAAAGTAAGGCTTTCTGGCCACATCAAGGCCATTAGGACACCCAAGGCCTTGGGACCAACTCATGGCCTTCGTGCGACATGCATTTTTTATATTCAAATGGATATATTAAAAAGGAACAAGGCTACAAATGGGGATTCAAAGTAGGGGAATTCACCAGAGTAGAGATAACCAGACTTGGAAGCATGAGATGGTATAAAATTTCCAACAGTGCCAAACCTGTGCAGCTCTCCACATGACAGCTATTTAACCAGTGATGCGAAGTTGGAGAGCTGAGATCATGATATTTTCATTGGATGGGTAGTTCCAAGTTGTCTTGTTTGGGATGTTTTCCACTAACACATATGGGTTATGTAATGAGTTACTAATGCACAAGGGACTTTTAAAGGTTCTACCTCATCCTCAGTAATGTTTATTATCAAAAATAAATAAAATATAAAGGCCTTTGGGCCATTTAGTCAGTAGTCAAACAACTTTTACTGATAGTTTCGAGGTATGTCGTCAATTTGGGATGTTGGGTTACATGAAACCATAGTGTATGCGAGATCTACTATATTAAATATTATAATGTAGGATGGTTTATATTTAGTTATTTTAAGGTACCTTCCTACTTGTACCTATTTAGAGAAGACATACACAATCTCCACATTCCAGAATAGGGCCTATAAAACTTTTCTAGGAAGGAAGATAGTGTACCACTGACCACACATACCGAGGTAGTGGTCAAGGAAGGGGGAACCAATCCCAGTATTCATAGTGCTGGTTGAGTGGGCCTTCTCATTAATTAAGGAATGTAACTCGATTTTATGGTATGGTCCAGTTACTTGCAATTCAACCTATGTCAGAGGAGTAGAGTGTTGGGCCTTCTATATTTTTAGTAACTATTCTAGAATCATCTAATTTAGTGTTTCCTTTACTTGAAAAAGGTTATTCACATTCGTTTATATCTATATAAATTTTCTAATTTTTGGACCTCAAGATAGAGACCTTATGTGCCCTAATAAAACTCTATACCTCATGGTTATTTGATCAAATAGTGTCCAATGATATATGAAATGTCCCATTGAGATATAATGTTATCTGTTTGTGTTGAATTAGTTCATCGACAATGTGATTAGGATTGTTGTAATTCTTGTAATTGACATGTTGGTTCCCCATCAATCCCATATTTATTGTTATTATATGAAGGTGAAGTTTATACTTCCAATGGGTTGTAGACATATTTATAACAGATAATGGTATGTCCATGTGACTCAAGCTAGAATTGAGTATTATGGGAGGGGTAGAGTGATTTCTCGTATCAATAGTCTTTCTTTCGATTATTGTGGAATGCAAACTTTTGACTTCATTCTGATGGTGGATCATTATAGGAGTGTTTTCCATGAAAAAATTTCTATGTTACCTCTATTGAGAGTGGATGAACTCACCATTGAGCTAGATCCATGAATGGAACTACTGTCAATTCCCCTTTATAGGATGTAACATTTGGAGTATATAGAGATTAATAAGCATTTGAATAACATGTATACTATGGGTTTTATCTGACCTACTACTTCACCATTGAGATCACCTGTCCTTTTTGTCATAAATATGAATGGTAATCATTTGCTTTTCTTGGATTACAGATGGATGAACCAACTCATAGTTAAGAATCAATTTCCACTCCCTCTTAGAAATAACCTATTTGATCATCTCTAAGGAGATATGGTATTTTTAAAGAATAATTTGAGTTCTCTATACTAGTATGTGTATTTAAATAATTCAAACATTACTTATACAACTATCCAAATAAGTTATGGTTTTTATGAGTATATAGTAATTTTTTTCAGCCTCATGAATGTGCCAACATTTTTATGGCACAGGTGAATAAGGTTTTCTACCTGTAAAGGGATTCAATTTTTTAAGTCTTAGTGGATTACATGTTGTTGTATTCTGACACTCAACATGCCCAAGAACATCATATAGATATCATGTTAAATAGAATAATAGAGAACTATGTTTATGAAAAGCTCACTAGATTCCATTTTTGGGTCAAAAGATTCCTCTTCTGGGGTAATTTCATCTCAGAGTCGGGAGTATCAGTAGACTGAGAGAATATGAGATCTATAGTTTCCTAGGAGCCACCCTAAAAAATCAATTATATATTAATTGTTTTGGGGCTAGACAGGTATTAAATATGTTTTATCTATGAAGTTTACTACCTATAAGCACCTCTTGCAGGCATGACTGTGAGGGGGGTGAAATTTGTTTTTGGTCAGAAGCAGGTGAAAAATCCTTTCGAGAATTGAAAGGATGGTTGAGTTCTGTAGTGAAATGGATTTTTGCTGATCCATGATGGAGGTATATAGTTTATTATGATGGATTAGGCATCATTCTGAGATTTTTTTTAATGAAGAAAGACAGTTTCATAGATTATTGGTTGCATCATTTGAGAGCACATTTCAAGAATTACATGATGAACTACATCGAGTAGGCAGCAACGGTGCATTTTTTTTATTATGGATTAATTATTTATTGGGATATTGATTCATTTTGTTAAAATACCACAAAATCCTCATGTATATCATTACATAGAATGATTTGAATCTCAATTAGCACAGATCAGTTGAATAATTGAAATCCTTTGATTTTGATGATTCCTATATTCCGGTAAAATGAAATGTAGTAGTAGATTCTCAGAGCCTAAAGACATAGATACATGTGACGTTGGAGTTTAGTAGTTAGTGTCACCTTAATGAATTGTTTTAAAATATACATATCGAGGATCATGATATCATAAATGGAAAATCTTCAAATCTTTAGTAGTCACTGATACCCACCTAAAATGGGTAATAAATAAAATTCAGATCTTTATAAAATAGTCATGAGATGGAGTGTTTTAAATGAGTATCCATCACATGGTTGGACTATTTATGAGGATAAGACCTTACAAAAACATGGAAATATATCGGTTCTAGCAGTCATTTGTGATAAGTTGATGTGGGAATATCATTCCACTATATGGGTAGTGTTTAATAATGTCACCAAGATATATTGAGACATACATCAATAGTATTAGTTTCTAGGGATGAAGTGGGAGATATATAGATTTTTTACAAGATATTCCACTTTCCAACAAGTGAAGGGGGAACACCAACAACCTGTGGGAATTTTATAGTCATTTTCAATTCCAAAGTGAGTGTGGGATGATTTCCCTATACATTTTGGGACATGTTTCTCTAGATCACCTAGAAGAAATGATATAATTTGGGTCATCATTGATTACTCTATGATGTTCCAATATATCAAACATATTAGGGATACCTTATCGGTAGATTTTCTTGTCCAAATATATATAAGGGAGATGGTATGCCATCCTGGGACTCTACATTCTATCATATTTAATATGTATTCTCATTTCACATTATGGTTCTATAATGGGTTGTAGAAGTATTTGGATATATATGTTCTTATAAGAATGGATTTTCACTCTCAGTCTAATGATCAGATAGATTTTATGATTCATGTGTTAAGTCCATGCACCATGAATTTTTCCTTGTCATTGGGGGTTATTGGGAAAAAAATGTACCCCTAGATGAGTTAACCTACAATAATATCTATTATAATTACATCAAGATTGATCCTTATGAGGCTAGTATTGTAAGACCTTAATTAACCTCTATGTTGGTTTGATTTATTAGTGGCATCACTACTTGTACAATGTCTCATTTAGGAGACCTCCGAGTAGGTTTCGGAGATCATGAAGTGTGTGATGGAATCTCAATATAGGATGTAATCATATAACAATCGACATAGATGGACTCTTCTTTAATTTCCTTAATTAATTTTATAAATGGTTGCATGAATTTTCCAACCATCTTGCAAAACTGTGCAACCATTTATGAATGTAGGAAATGACAAATTTTCAATTCTTATATTGATCTGTATCCTTCCTTTTCCTTATATTTCCACAAATAATATCCTAACCAATGTGAAATATATGATATATTCCGAAGATATGTTTTAGTATATATTCCCATTTTATCTCATAATCAACCATTATTAATCATTTTGGATTCCTCTCGGTAGGATATTTGAGCTCCTTCCTTAATTTTTTAGTTTCTATCACCATATTTGGTTTTATTTTCGTGACATATAAATTTCATTATTTTTAGATAATTTTTTAATTTCTAAAATTTATTCCATTTTAGGTTTATTTGAAGGCAAAAAATTAATGAATTTTCAACTACTAAAATATGGTTGTTGTTTTACTAATTTTCCATAAAAGTTTAACTATTTTTATTGCACTCACTGTTGTGATGTGCGCCAAACTCTTCCACATAATGACCTTAAATATTCATTTTCATTATAAATTTATTTAATCATGCTATGATACTACAAGAGTTGCTTAATGGATTATTGGTGGATTAATACCTCATTGGTTAACACCCATTTAGGTGTGTTGAATTAATTTACCCATTCGATATAAATTTTTAATTGATGAAACCGCCTTTTAAATGGTTTTTTAGAATTTAAATTCGATTATCCTTAAGTTCTATATTAAATCGATTAATTTATTTAATGGTAATTAGTGGAATGATCCATCATTTATTTAAAATAATTAATAAATTACATAATTTTTTACAGCTATGGATAGTTTGGGTTAGGTGAATGTAAATGGTTAGAAGATGATAACAAATTATTATTATAATTAGACCGTGGATATTGGTTTTGGAAAATGGTTAAGGGACTTATTTAGCAAGGGATTTCGATCTACCTTACATTGGGTGTTCGGTATGGTGTATCACACCATTTACATATACGATAGGAAAGAAGATCAATTTTACCTTAAAACAAATTTTGTGCATGATAACTCACCCCACTATCTTTAGTGATAAGCATGATGTATCACATTACCATGATATTTAGCAATCATAATCTTGTGGGACATTATTTCTTGTATGACTATGCTATGACCCCTATGTTATACCACATCCCCTACTAAAACCTATTATTTTTGTATATGCCTATATTTGTCATCACATATATAATCTATATATATACGTACATATTATGTATACATATAAATATATGTGCATGGTAGATAAACATTAGAGTTATCTCAGCCTTTGTCAATGTAGTTAGTGCCATCATAGTATCATTTGGATCTTCAGATTCTTTGTTTATGGATTTCATTAGTCTATATTATTTGGTATACCTGAACATTAGATATAGTTGGTGGCGTCCTACAATGTTTATCTCACACCCTATTCTGGATATTGATTTGTACCTAGATAGAAACTATGGATTTAGGTATGGACAAGTGTATGTGCCACTCATGGATGCTTGATACAATTTCCTTATAGCTAGGGATCATGGGAGAAGAATATCAAGCATACACTCGTGGTTCTCATGGAGGTGTCTTTTGGTATTTTTTGTATTTGCATAGCATGTTGTATATGTTGGTTATTTGTATCCTATATATTCCCCATTTTGTATATCAGGAATAAATTACATCATTTTTGTATATGACATTAGCTTTGGATTTATTATTTTTAATTTTTCATGGATGTATATCATTCTTGGTATATTATTATTTTTTGATTCCACTATGATTTTAGTTATATTATACTACCACTATTTTTTTACAACTTCAACACCCTAATAATATAGGCTACAAAATCCCCATCATAACACCATAGAACCTCATTATTAGAAAGTACCCTCTGGTGTATTGGGAGGCACACTTTAGAACATTTGACCCACCAGATCAAGGTACCGTTTAGTTTCTCTCATGTCTAGAAAATACCATTATAAAACATCATTTTGCTACCATTAATGATTTTGAAAATATGAACATTGAGATAATATGGTATAATGAAACCCTATTATGAAACAAATACTATGATCAATTATTGGGGAAAATCCATCTAGGTGTCTTCTCGATATGATTTGGGTGTAATTCTATTTGTTGTGAAGCACAGATGACCAAAAATGAGTATAAATGTTGCTTTCCAAATAAGGTGTTTAAGGTGGTGCAGTTTCCTAGAGTTTTCCAAATTTTTGTGCCTCAAAATCATGGGTTTGGTTTTAGGAAAAGAATGATTCTACATAGGAGTACATAATATGAGGACTATGAATCATGGTTTCTAATTTGAAACTTTTTTATGTGTAATGTATAATGAAATTAGAAAAGTTAGGTACCCATGAATCATGAGTCAAAGACCGCATATGGGAATGGTTCGTGGGGAAGAAACAGTTCGCAATGAAGGCATGAGGTATACAGAAGGATTGAGGTACCCGATATGGATTTTCATTCATTGAAAAGAGGTGGTGAATTGAAAATTTTTGAATGGAATCATTAAAGAAAATGGGATGGTGATTTTGGTTTCTACAAAGGAAATGATGATGTATGTGGACTGCATAGGGAAAATTGTTCTTGGGATGATTGGGTTTTGAAAATGATGCATCATACGCAGTGAAGGTGGTCCCACATTGAATATTAGGTAAATATTGGATTAGAGGATTATGAAGATCTATTACCCTATATAATGAGACCTAGTCCCATAACTAATTAGAGAATTTTTCATTGAAAACATATTTTATCTAGAAATTTGGGGAGTTCTATAAGAGGTTCGTTAGGGTAAATTCCATGAAGTGTGAAGTGGGTCCCACAGAAGCAATTCCTCCAAAGGTTTTTATGAGGAACTATATCCCAAAAAGGAAATGGTATGTGGATATGTATTATTTAGTATGCAGAGGAGGAAGACCTGATATGAAGAGGATATATTTTCCATATAATCATAGGTAGTCTGCAGATGAGATACAGTTCACAGAAGAGGAGACAGTCAGTGAAGCAGGGATAGTACGTATAGGATATATTGTTTTTGGAGGATAGGTGATCCATAAACCAGGATCGCTACACATTATGTGGAGGAATAATTATGGTAACCTGAGGAAGGTTGGTGGTTCATATAGGACTCAATGAAGCTTGTAAAATCACAAAAACAATTCGTGAAAGCCATTTCCGCTGACTTAACTATACGTGGAAAAGTGGATTTCATCTATTGGTCTAAAAGGGGAATTAAAATAATGAATTTATCTATAGTTGAGGACATGTCATTTGATACAAATCAAGGGATATACATGAAAATAAATTGTCAATGGTTCCCTTACATGAGCCGCGGGTGAAGGAAGATAAAACAATGATCCTTTCCACCGGTAGTGATCCAGAGAAATAGACATAGGGAGTGACCCTTGGGAATGTCGTGAGGAGACCCAAAATAATGTAAATATAGTGAGCCTGAGCCTAGAAGGGATATAGCCCAATCAGTGTAATTGAAAGTGAGATTTAGTAGAATTGGTACATTAGTATAATGTTATTTTATGCTCCTTAGATGTATCATAATGAGGGTGAACCAAGTAAAGTCATTGTGTCCTATGCAAGATTTCATTTATGTTCATATATTACTATGAGAGAAATAGATAAGTGTGTTTTTTTTAAATAACAAAACATGATTTGAAGGGGCATGAGTTTTAATCTATCATACTATGATTCACCCCCCCCCCCATTATGGTATTTGACTGAGTGGACCTAAACTCAATTTATAAACCTCCAATGTTGAAAGTAATTATAAATGATCTAATAAAAAAGATAAAAATTATTTTAAATTGGAATTAAAACATGAATAATATATGAATAATTTTTTAAAATAGGCGATTTACGTATTTCATTATATGATAAAATAATTTAGTGAACATCCATCAAAATAAAGGGTAAAGGATATAGATTTAGTAATAAAAACATATTCCTTTCAGGTATACAATTTCATCTTTAAATTCTGTTTTTATTTTAACTATAATCATTAATTTTATAGTTTAGATTATTTTCTATCAAATATATTTTATAGAATAATAGTTTTAAATTCAAATTCACTTCCATGAATATTTTTTTCAATTATCTTTTCTAAAATATATGATTCATTTTTTAAAATAGATTCGTAACTTGGATTTTAAAATCAATGATTATGATGACTTTTTCAAGAAAGATTTTTTTTATTTGGTTTAAATTTTAATATTTTTCATAAAAATATTTATCTACAATGGATTAATGTTTCATGTTAAACAATATATATTTTATTTTCATATGTGAATTGTTTTTGTGTGATCTACATTAGATTATAAGTCGATATAATTCATGATGTTAGTTTATACCATTTTTAAATGTTACAACACTAGTTTATCTACATGTGTTCATTATGATATGAAAATTATATGTTTTTCTTATGGATGTTTTAAGAATCAAATTTAACATCCCTAGGTTCATTTATATGTGATTTGTAAATGATATAACTATGGATTATGTATCTATGGATGAATTATTTGTGGGGTACTATATCTCCTACAATTTAATTATTTAAAAGTAATTGTCTCATGATACATCTATACATGGACAAATATTAGACACTCAATATATTTGGTGAAATTATTTTACCCATATAGGTAATGTATCCCGATACAAATGTTTGTTTGACAATTTCATGGTTTATCTTATTCACAATATATATGACATTTCAATAATATATTCATATAATATCCACATAACAATATAATTATTTTTTTCCAATTCTCTTGATTATTGATTTATGTTGCGACAACCTTGTTATTTATGCTCAATGTTATGTAAAAAAATTAATTTCATGAATCTTTTATGATCTATAACTTTCTGGGTATCATTATATTATATTTCATCATGTATTATTATTATGTTCCCATACCCATTCATGTCATCTTATTTTCTCTTGTGTTCTTCAGTTTTTATCTCCCATATTTACCCTTACTATGAAATCAAGCTCACCCCATTATTATATTTTTATTATTCCACAATTTTTTATGATTATTGTTTCTTACAATATGATTAAAATTAATTTTAGAGTTGACCAATTTTGGAGAAATGTTGATGAGTATTATAAAATATGTGGCTTATGTCACTAATCCTCCGAGACACTAAACCATATGATTCCAATGTGTTAGGAAATTTTTGAATTGAATGATTATTCATGTATAATAATGAAATAATGGAGTTTATTTAAGATGGATCACCTCATTATCACCCTCAAATTGGTGTGCGTTTTGATTCATCAAATTTTCAATCTGATAAACAATCATAAAGAAGACCGTGTGATTGAGACTGAAGGAGAGGAGAAATAAGATTTATAATTCTTTATCACAATCCAAGAAGACCATTAAAATAACAGGTTTACGACCACATTTAGGATCATCTATGGGAATTGAAATAGACAATACTCTGAGATATTTTTATTATGATTGTCATGATTTTAATACGATTATTTTATTATTTGTTATTTAATGGTCACATATTTTGTATTTAGGGGCATTAATGACTGAAATGTAAAAACGGGTTAAACCTTGAGTTTTAATAGTGTAATTTTTTTTATTTTTTATTATTAGAATACATCCTAAATTTAATATGACCATATCATAATCAAAATATAATTATTAATCTCATGATGGAAACATGTGATAATTTCTTTTAATTTGGATATACAAAAAATGAAACATCATGTCAATGTTTTCAAATACCACACATTATTGTGAATAAAGATAGCATAATGATTACGCACAACACACGTGCATAATCATTAAATAATAACTACGAAAAAAATATAGAATCGTGTTCATGAATAACACACATTCTCTCATGGGAAACATAACATTACCCAATGCATCAGTATTCCATATAGTTCTGAGCCCACCCATCACATCATAATATTTACATAATCATGTATTACACCTAGAACTTATAATAATCATAGTCATGATATAAAACTATAAAAGATAATGTGTTTCCTAAGTATTACATAAATAATTTTTTCATGAATAATATTTTTGGATATCAAATGAAAAAATAAAACCATCCTCTAGCATAAGACAACATTATTCTTGAGTGGAAAATAATCATTTTGAGAGAAGTGACATACGATGTTTTTTAAATTGAAGTCACTTAAAAAAGGCTTCTTCAAAAAATTTTAAACATGGTAGGAAATGTATATAATCAAATTTAAATGGAAGAGACATTTTAATGATATAATATAATCATTCTTACCATAGAAGAGATAAAACCCCAATGAAATGAATTTGTTTCAAGAATCACCTTACCTTAGTTCCCACTTAATTTCAAAAATTTTGTGCCCCCGGGATAATAAATATAGATTTATTAAAACATTTATATTTAGAAAATTTATTATAATTTTAGAAAATATTTATAAATTATATTAATTTTATTATATTTAATAATTTCATTGGTTATAGCGTAGTCATGTAGATATAATTTTTTACATAAATATTTCATATTTTACCTCTATTTCACTGCGTTGCTGAATATAATTTATGTATTAGTATAACAAATCATAGATTATTATAATAAATATAGTTACATTTTTATGTATTATATAATATTTATAATATCCAACCATTATGGTGGCAATATGTATTGGCATGGGAATGTCACCATAGGTGGTTAATCGACCATTTACCAGACATTGTTGGGAGAGTAGGAAAGTGATGTTTTAAATACATACATATATATATATATATATATAACATATGTATGATACTTACATTAGGTTGGAATCATAAATATAATTTTATATTACTACCTAATTAATATTATAAATATTATTTTAAAAATATATGTAAAAAAATTAATAGAGGAAGAGGGAAAAAGAAGAGTTAATTGAAACATACTTTATCCTTGGGGTAGCATCTGTTTTACAACAATAAAATACCTTAATGTTTGGAGTTTGTTACTCAATAAAATACATATGGATTATAAGGTAATTCAGAGGATGGATTTTGGTAGAGGTTATGCTTTTAAATGTAGGGTATTAATGGTTTGACAAGGGGGGGATCGGGGGTTTTTACAATTGAGGATAGACAAATGCATAGAATAAAATATATAATAATATAATATACTAATTTTAAAAATTGAATTAGTTAATTTTGACAATTTAAATCATATATAAATATAATATAATGGTTTTTAGACATTTTTCCCTCTATAATCTGAATTAATATTTTTTATTAATAATGAATGTGGAAAAAACGGGATATTATTATTTTGAGGAATCAGTTTTGGATATAGGTTTTGAAATGACATTTTCAAATTTCAAAGTAATGTTTGTTTTATTTTAATGAATATTGTTTGAAAGAAAATTTTCATTTATGAATATAATGTTCTTGATTGGATAAGGTTATAATTGCATCATAAATTATATAATTTAAGATACATCAGTTTTGTGAAAATATGGAACATTTTACTATTCACTAAAATTGAAGTATTTCAGAAAATTTACAAAAAAAACACTTGGAAAATATAGAAGTAATGATTTAAAAAAACTCTTAATGTTATCAAAATAAATAAATGAAAATTTTAATTTTAATTTTTAATATAAAAAAGTAATTATTTTAACAAAATACTTTTAAATATTGTGTATTAAAAAATTTATTATATTTTCTTTGAGTATGTTAATCATTAAAATGACGTTCTGGAATTAGAATATATATATTAAAATATAATAATCATGAAAAAATTTATTTATATCCCAATTAATTATTTTGAGGTAAAATTACTAACACAAGGGTCATGTTACTATTCACAATAGTTAGGTTACTGTTCTCAATGGTCAGGTTACTATTCCAATGACCACATTTTATTTCCTATAGTGACATTTCCCCTATAAATACCTCTATATTCGATTATTCATTATTTAGTGCAATTAATATCAATATTCACATTTTCATCTTTTGTAAAATTTTGATTGATTTTCTATCATTTTTATTCTTTTCTATAGTGTAGTAAGTGGGGCGATGATTCTAGTAGATTGGGAGATCTATATTTTCTAATTTTATCTTTTTGATATTATTTTTTTTCAATTAAATTTTTTGGAATTTTAATTGGTTTCATTTGAAATTAATTTATCAATATTTATTAATGAAATAATATTTTTTCTATATTTATAACACTCATTTTTTTCAAGAGGCAAATGTCATTTACAAACACTAGGTTGTTACAATTGCAATTGATTTGGATAACCCATATATAATTACCAACCAATTTTTAGTTTTTTAGTTCAGTGTTTATTTTATATCATATATTATCAAAATATAATCCCAAACAACCATTTTCTCTAATTTATCAGTGATAATTAATTTTTGTGCACACCTCATGTGGAGACATCCTAGGTTAACAATGATTACTGCATCTAACATATAAATTTAATTTCTTTTTCCACACCCACATGTAACACAATAAGAATAAGCCTCATAGAGTTAGTGGGTCATATATTTTGGGGTAATGAAAATTTCTCATATTACATTCCTAGGATCAAGGTTCATTATTCTATAACATACATGATATAAAAATGATACATTATAATATGAAAATTGAAAACATTGAGCGCAAATACTCATTTCTTAGTGGTATCCAAAGGGTTAATAATACATAGTATTACACTTAATTTACATGGTAAATAGGATACAAAATTAAAGAGTGATATAATATTCATATTAAGGGAGAGAGTTCAGTGAATCAAAACTTTGAATAATTCATATAAGGGGAACAACTAATTCCATATTAATAAATACATTTGAATATAGTAATCCATGGCTAGAAGAGGAAATTATTGATAATGTAATCAAATAATGATGGAGATTATAGGAAAGCATAGTGTTTGAAATCATAAACAAACCACTAAGTCTTTGATCCATGGATTCATATAAAAAAGGGTAAAGAAGCATTTTTCCTCAATAGTGAGAACATACTTGTTTCGAATTAATCGTTTAACAATTATATAACACAAACTATTGAGCCAATGAATAACTCTGATTAATACCCCATGATTTGATTTACTACACCACACATTGGGTGGATATGAATATATTCATAATGTCTATAGTATAACATATATGAAAATGTAATGCGAATATCTATTCTTGAAAATCGTACTTTGGTGTATAGTGGAAAAGTTATGGGAAGGTATGAATATGTGTGTATGAGGAGATAAAAGAAGTTGAAATTAATTAAATGTACCTAATGGAAAGAGATTAATGAAGAATACTATGGGGGGAATGATAACATGAGAATAATTGGGAATGTAAAGGGGAATCTCATTTTCATTTTCTTTAATGTTTACATTAGTAATTTTTTTTAAAATTAACATGTCTAGTGTCTTTGTTTTATGATTTGGGGAATTGAAGAAGACATTTTTTTATATTTCTTTAATTATTATTTTTTATTTTAATCACTCCACGTTATCATTTACCAAAAAATGGTCACATATTTACCAATTAGGGGAATTTTTTTTAGAATTATAAAAATCACATAGTTCTTGAGTTATTAATGTTTTATTTATTCTTTTGAACTCATAGAACTAAACCTATGTTTAATTTTTTTTATTTTCATGATTTTTTAAGTTGATTAATTTAATTATGATAAATAAATTATTATCTACAAAATATGATAATTTATGTAAATTGAATGATATATAATGCAATATAATTCATCGATCGACCACACAGTGAACCCACTATCTAGTACATTCTATTCAATACAATCGGGCCATTAACCACATGAAGATATATTGTTGATCACAAATTGTATATAGCATGTAAAACTAAGACTTTTGAACAACCATGTGATGTTTATGCTACTGTGAGGCTTAACTATCCATGTCACCCCTCAACCATCTATAGGGATGCATTGACCACAAGAACCTTGAGAGGGTAACTTCACACCCTATTTTAAGGCCAGAACAACATTCTAATGGATAAAAAAAATTTGACCATGATATTTATTGATCCATGAAATTGTAGAAAAAACCCATCATAAGGCTAACTCTCTAATTCTTAAGGCTACATATTGATTACAAATCTCTCACGTAATGCGCAGGTACTATAATTTTGGACCTATATAAATATCATTAACTGCTACATAAAGCCCAACCTAAAATTTAATAATCCATATAAAGGATATCTTAATTTAATAATATATATTTCATGAATATCACCAATATTTCAGGCTAATCCTTTTTCTTCCACGTACTCATTTATTATGCCTTTAGGAGTCTTCCGAATGGTGCTAAATATGTTGGATATTTAGGAATAAGAAATGAATAATGGTTATAGATTTCTCCAAATAATAAATAATGGTTGATATTCAATGATGAGAAAAATGAAATTATAAAATAATTAACAAGGTATAATATATCATTAATTTTCTAAACAAAAGGGAAGGAGGTGTGACTCTATTAGAGAATGTGTATGCACACTAGAGAAGGAGATATCATGAACAAAACATGAAATTAACTAGAGAAATTCAACTAAATTTAATTCTCAGTTTAATTTATATAATTACTTATTATACCAAAATGTTCACAATTAACCTTTTCATGGATTGGAAAAAACAATGTTCCTAGGAAATGGAAGGAAAACACATTTTTAATGCATTATTTTTTGGGCTTTATGGAATAAGAATCATTATCCATTATTTTAAACTAGTTTAAATATTTTAATTATGGTGTTAATTATAATGTGTGGTCATATAATTTTTTTATTCTATTATATGATATTTCGTTTTTTATATGATACATTATATCCCAATCCTATGTTTTTGTTTATATCGATGAAATATACTAATAATATGTGGTGATGTAGTTCCTGATGGTTAACATGTGTGGATATGGTAGTCTTAAATCTTGAAAGTATAGGTATAAAAACCCCAATTAAAAATTACCTATGTCTATTATGAGGATCCACTACAAAACCTATAAAAATAGTAAATATTTGAATACCATATCGGATCCTAGTTAGGATAATTTTAACCATAAATATTTGACAAGGGATGGAAATGGAGAAATTTTGGAATCAATATCTTACCAAGAATGATTAAGAAGAATATATAACATTGGAATTCATTAATAATAAAATAAGTTAATAAAAACATATGATGATCACTGTTAAATAAATAATTTTACCTATTCACTAATTCATTTCTTTCCTATGATTCAAAATTATTATCCCAAAAAAATTGTTTCTATAATTAAATAAAAAAAATTAATTTCATTTCACTCATATAATAGAGAAAAACTAGGTTACCCACTATAATAAAAATTAACATAGGAAAATAATTTATTTTCCCACACATTGTGACATGATCTGTATCTAGAATCCATGTCACTTTCTGGTGGAGGCCAAACAAATAATATTTAGTCTTAGAGGATGGTCATCATGAACTCACAATAATGGAGTTATAATAGAGTAACATATCTCAAATAGATGGCTTATATTAAATGATGTGTATAGGGGGACACAATTAATTAAATCATGTGAATGATAGTTAGTTGAATAAGTAATGTAGAAATAGATGTACATTTATTATTAAATACAAGATAATATGATTTATCTAATTGTAGAAATTTCTATTTAGGAAATTAATGGCTTGTACCTCCAAACCCTTAAAGGTGATCCAATTGTACCATCACAATTATATTGATATTTAAAAAGAATACATACTTCAATTCATGTTCATTTGAAAAATGATGATCTTCTATATTGAAACATTCCAAAATGGATCCATGATCATATGTTAGTAAGATTCATGAATGTGATGCCTAAACAGATCTAGACATTAAAATATTAAATAACTATGAATGAACACATGAATGTAAAAATTAAATAGAAAATTATTTATTCATTAAAAATTGTATGAATTTTTTTGGAATATTTAATAAGAAAATGGAGGTGAATCGTAAGACAAAAACACTCATCAAAATCACATTCTCCTGAAATTTAAAAACTGAGGAGATTATGAAATTTGTTGAATCCTATTGCGGGAATAAAAATAGTTTTCAAAAATAATGGATAAGAAATAATGTTTTATATTTAAACCATGTTATAATTCAAGATAATCCTTAAAATATAGGTGAATCCCAACCATATCACACTATAACCTTTTTCGTGGATATGTTACCATGGAAACCAAAACAATGGGCTATAATAACAACATGGGAACTTCATTATTGTTATTTTTTATGGGAGACATAGAACTAGTGTTATCCACAACCATGAAATTATACCCATTGTCTCATTCAAATTTTCCCACAAGTATCCAAAATCAAAACCAAACTATCCAAAAATTCCCACAATATTCTATTTGACTACCCAATAAATATTTAATGAGAAAAAAATCCATAAACATGTTAAATGTCACAAAATCCATGTTAAACAAAATTTTATGGAGACCCAATGTACAAATTGGTATGGGTCTAGTTGAAATCTACTTTAATACACAAACCCAATAACTAATCTACTGTTATCCTTATAACTAGAACGTTCGTCTTGGCCATTGAAAACCTAAATTCTTTGAAAACCATTATGAATATGATTTTTTCTTACCAAACCTCTTTTACATCCAAATAACATATATATAACCCCCAAAATGATGACCATGTTTGTAAATAGCCTGTCCCTCATCATAATAGGAATGTATTATTCTCAAGAAAACATCAAGAATAGAATGATATCCTATCAACCATTTCACATTTTCCCTTTACCCCAACCAAAGAATTATATATCCATTTTGACTGTGTTGTGGTTCCATACCCCCTAAACCAAAATCAGGATACCAACACTTTAACAATGATCAAACCTAACCCAGAATGACATGATTTTAACTAATTTATCATAGTAAATTATTTATACACATCATTAATACCATAAAATACTTTATAGTCTATTAATAAATTGAAAAAAAAGAAAAATAAATTCCATTCCAAATTTAAAATTTATTTTGGATCACCTATCATCTCCTTGAAATCCCACACTATAAACCACATCCTTCTTTATTATATTCCACTATAGTCTTCCAAACTCCTTCCACCTATTGAATAAAAAATTCCATTCACTAATAAAAATCTAATATTATTTTTATTCCCTTCAACCCAATCTCCATTTGACAATCTCTAACCACTCAACACCCCTATATTTTCATAAACACCTTCACATATCATAATCTGTTATCTATTAGATTTCACATCATGTCAACACACTATATAAAACACTAGATATATAAATGTTGGCCGACTATAACGAACTAAAAAAATGTTATTATTTATTCCCATCCATAACATAATGACTTAAAAAACAACTGTAAATAGGATTAACAAATATTTTAGTAGGCACAAAAAAAGAAATTATAATTTTCACATATATCTTATAATAATAATCAACTAGAACCACTAATATATTTAACTCCATTTGAGGAACCCACTTATTTTATTTACATCTAATACATATAAAATTTAAGAGCATACAATTAATATGGTCTTGAGAAAAGATAAATATGGAATTACTTGAAACATATATAATATATGGAGGAGAGCTCATTCACCCAACATAATTTTTTAGGATTGACTTCAAATAATCTATGAGTGAATAAGATGAGTAATTTTACATAGTAGTGATTATTGAAGCTAATATAGAGAAATTTAAGGAACTTATAAGACCATAATAAGATTATATTCGCGTTTGGAATTAATATATTTAATAAATCCACTCATAGGTTTTTCTAGAAGACATGAATATATTTAGAAATGTTATTTATTTAAATGATTTCACATTTTTGGTTGATAATATGAATAATAATGTGAATATTACAAATTAAAAACCATTTTTTAGACACCCATGTACAAAACATGATTGAAAAATATAAGATATCACAAGAAATGAACCTTTAATGTGGATAATTCCTTTTTGTATCACTAAATATTGGATGTTAATAGGGTTAAATAAGATGTAGTGAAAAAAATTATTTTTTAATAATCAGTTAAAATTTATATGTTATTCCAACCAATATATAACATAAATTAAAAAACTATTTTAAATGAATTAAACGTATGATGAAATGAACAATAATGAAAAGATTCATTATTATATGGTCAGAAAAATAACTAATGGTTTTTGAGACCATGAGGCACAAAAATTATATATGGATGTTAATATTGTTTAATATGGTAATTCGTGATACATTTGTGTAATAATATTTAAAGGATAAAACATACCTTCTACTGATCATAGAGAGGAATCAAAACCACTAAAATTCGATATATATGGGCTTTAATTTAGACATTATACATCCCATAAGAATTACCCATCAATAGAGGATCCCATTGTGATGGATTTGACTAAACATGATTAAAATAAGAATATTTAATTAAGATTGTGGAATTGGAGATAGTGGCTATGATCATTCTGGTTGATAATGAAGAAATTGATTTCCCTAAAAGATATATACCCCCAATATCACCAACACCTAATGAGCCATAACATGGACCATAAGATAAAATGACATGATGGAATTGGATGGATTTTTCTTGGGATTATCTAATTATTTAATCCTTTTTAATATACATTATCTCAAAATATTTTTCTATAAGAAGAAAAGAGGATAAAAATTATTTCAAAAAATTAATTAGAGACTTCAAGTGTTATTTCATCAACCAAAATTCCATAAAATAGAACCATGTTGAGGGGAATATCCAATAAAAGTTATATAAATAAACCATGGGAAAAAATATTCATCTTATAATGTGAAAATGGAAGATAAGCATATAAAAAGGAAGGAAGAAGAGTAAATGTAAAATATAGTAGTTGAGGATATCTACTAGGAAAGATAACTTGAAGATCACCTATAGATGAAATATGAGGAAATGGAATTTACATATATATTATGCAATTCGTAACAAATAATTGAATTCTATTTGGGTATAACCACTATAATATAACTATGTACACCACTCCTGATGTAGTCTACACTAAAACCCCATTATGTACATGGGTATTTCCAATTACTATTGAGAAACCAAAAATATCTATTTTGTTTTCAATGAAATTTACCACTATATAATTATCTACTTTTCATATTATAATATAACAATTTAATGCTCCTTATAAAAAGAATATCATCATTACACAAATTCTACTATAGGTTATTGTTTCACCCCACCTATGCACTCCGTTTATACCTTCAACGAAATAGTTACATCGTATTTTAGGTAAAAAAACTGATTCTAATTTATATACCAAATAAGACATATGTTTTTATCTATTTTTGGATCTTTAAATAAGTATTAAACTATAAGTATCATACATTGGGAATTATATAATCTACTTTATTAAACTAGAACATAATTACTACATTTAAAAAGATTATTTTAGTTTTTAGTTTTAGAGAATTAGGGAATAATTCATATATTTTGAACTATAAGATTGAAATTTGGAAAATAAAAATAACATTATCATATTTCTAAAAAATATGAATCTTTTAAAAACAAAATATGATTTCTGTGAAAAAAACCTAATTACTTTAAGCTTGAATCTGTCTTCTCCTTTACCCATCCATAAATCCACCAAAAAACATTTTAATACATGTGATAACCACAAAATCTCATTAAGTGACATAAAAAATGATAGAAAATGGTAGACCATGAATACATATAATTATATCAAAACCCATTTCATGATGACATACTTCTCACCCATAAAGTATCATAATTCTACTTTGTGAAAATAAGAAATTTCAATAAATCATTGAAACGTTAGTAAAATCATATATGTAATATGTGGAAATAAAAATATAAGATTTTAAATCTCATATATACCATATTATTTTCAAACCACATATCTACTTACGTAGTAATCCTCATATCTACCTTATAAAGTAACTCTCACGACTACCTTATCATGTAACCATCCCAATTACACTGGGATTAACCAATGTGGTCAATATGAGTATAAATAAAAATTATAAACATTGGTAGTGAATAAAAAATAAAAATCTAAGGATGGTGGTCAAATGTCATACATAAGATCTGGTATTATCAATTCTCATATTATATACCATAAGAGATCCCTTATCAATAAAGAATATGTATGTTTTTGTTAAACTAATTACATATCAATGTAATTCATTCCACATCTCAATTAACCTATATAATAAATTCACCGAAAATGTTCATTTGTTAAGAAATATATATAAATAAATATTGTTTTACCAATATTTATTTTTATGGAACTGACCAATAAAAAATTAATAAAGTTCAATATTTTAACATTTGGAAAGAATACGTATTATAAAAGAAGATTGGGTATACCAACACATGATTTATCCCTTTAATATCATAAAAAAATGTAGTTATGAATAATGAATAACTAAAAATAATTTTGATAATTAAATGGTGAAAAAATACCTTAACATTATCCAAAAATCACCACATTATTGTTACTAATAGTATATAAGGGATGACCCCTACATATCATCCTCCTTCTGAACACATCAATTTTTTTTTATATTAGATGATGGTGTTTAAGAAGAACTAATCTACATACCTTGTAGTGAGTGCCTGATGAGTAGAAGAACAATTACTCGATCCAGGAAGAAATGAAAAATTTGATGATTTTTATATCTCATATGTCTTTATAAATTATAAGAGAAAACATGGGAATAATAAAATTATAGAGAATTATAATATGGTTTATTCATGAGTCTATAATTTTTTTAAATAATATGATTTCATTTTTTAAAATTTTCCCTAGTCCTTAAAGAAATAAAATATTTATTATAAAATCACTACAAAAATATTAAATTATTTAACTGGTCATATGTGTCACAATAAATTAATCACCCAATCACAAGAAATAAAATGTGATCTAGAGATATAAAAATTATTTACTCAACTTTATTCCTCGTTTATTTACATCACATATATTGAAAATTTTATTTTAATTTTAATAATAAAATTATGATACTAATGTATCTAATTATAAATAATATATGAATACCTTTTGGAATAAATTAATTTTGAATCATTCTGATATCAAATAATTAATGATTGAAATTATGTTTTTATTCACATGAGATCATTCAAACTCAAATAAAAACAATTCTATATTCAAGGGACCCACTTCATCACAAATCTCATTCATTTTAATAATGGGCTACAAGCCCACTAGGCCTTTGGGATATGTAATGGGTCTACCTCTATCCAGTTAAAAGAGGTATTTTCTTTTCTTTAAAAATAAAATGGGGCTTCAACCCCTACCTTTAAAAAAATCTTAATGTACTTCTAATGGGAATGTTGGTGCCTTATAATTGAACTAATGTCATAAAATATTAGATTCCCTAGATGTATGATACCTTTATATAGTCAAATAAATTATTCATGGTACACATTCATAATGATTTTATGTTGGGTCATTAAACTAAAGATGGCGATTAGTTTTGGTTATTTACATTTTCTAATAGTATATACTACCACAAAATCGTTTCTTGATGGTTTTGAAAAACCATCCGACAATTGTGTGTTGATAATCATTTCACATTGGTTTTTCAAAACTGGTATGAAATGAATTAGTGGTAGTTTTTTAAAATCCATATAACTATTTATCAGTGGTTTAAACCAACATATAATCATTTCACAATAGTATTTTAAATTTCTTAATTCCTTTTTTTTAATTTTTTAATTTTCATAATTATTTTATTTTAGTCCATGTTTTTAAATATTATGTATTTTCTAATTATCATAGTTAATTTTTTATTATTAATATTTTTTATAAATTTACTTTTTATTTATTAAGCTTCTTTATTCTCGTAATTAAATTAGTTTATTATGTATTATTTTATATTTATTATTATTTATAAATATATATTATTTATTATTTATTTCCATTCATAAACCATGAATTCATATGCCACATATGTCATGCATAAATTCTATGATGGGTGCAGTTTGAAATCCTTATTACTTTGTTATTATGCAAAGACATTACCACTCTACCAGACAGGTCATGTGGTGAGTAATTATAATTTAATATACTTATATATATATATATCGATAAAAAACATATAATACATAAAAAATGTATATTAATAATTAAAAATTATTATTTATTAAATAATAACTAATAAATATATAATATATAACATATAACTAATGTATAATGAAAAAATTAATTAAAAAATATAGAAATATATGAAAAATATATAATTAATTAATTAATAATAAATTATCAATTATCAATTATCAATTAATAAATAATGAATATGTAATTAATTGAAAAAATAATAATTAACAAACAATATGTTAATAATAAGTAAATAGTAAATTAATAATAAATTAATAATAACATAATAAATACCAAATACAAATTAATAATTAATGAAGATACAATAAAAAATAAAAAATTAAATAACAAAAAACTAATAAACAAATAAATAATAATTATATAGAGATATAATAATAAATAACAAATAAATAATAATAAGTCAATAGTAAATTAACAATAAAATAATATTAGAAGAATAAAAGATTATTAACAATATAATAAGTAATTTATAACTAATAACTATATTATAAATAAATAATAAATAAATAATAAATTGTTGTGCCCAAGTGAAGTAATTGCATTTGTTGTCAATAACTTGTCATGGTGTGCCATCTGATGAAGTACATCTTGAAGATTGATGATTACAGAAGCATTAAATTAGACGATTGTTGAGCTGTTCTTAGAGTTCCAAGAACTTGTATCAAGATGATACAAAGTCACAACATGATTAGAAGACCATGCATTGTAGTGACAATGCATGAGGAGTTGGAGATGAAAGAAGATCCATCCACAACTTCTAAGTGGGTGAAGTGGTTTAATGAAGTCCATGCACTAACACTTAGTGCATGTGAATCTGATGAAGTCCCAATTTGATCTCTGATTAGATCAACGAAGACATTGAAGATTATAAGTGATTCAGGAGCTCGATTGATGAAGAAGAACCTTCAAGAATTCCCATTTCTAAGTGATAAATAAATGTTGAAGATAATGGAGGAATTTCAAATGAAGAAGAAGAGAGGAAGAAGGAGAAATGAGAAAGATAGGCATGTGGCATTTGGCAATTGGCATATTTTATATGGAGGAGAAACTTGTTTTTGACAAAGTCTTATTCTATACTTTGCCAAAAAATATGGCCAGCCCGTGAGCACCTTGTGGGTTCAACCCCAAGGCTCATGTGGGCCTAAGGCGCCACGCCCAAGGGGGAACCCGTGGGGCGTGCTCAGGGCGGCAGGGGCGCACCCTCAGACACCGCATGGGCGCCTGGGGCACGCCCGGAGGAGCGCAGGGCAGGCGGTGGTGAAGCCCGCGCACCCGGTGTGTGCATAGTGGGAGCTAGGAGCGCGCCCGCAGGAGCAGAGAGTGGGCGCAGAGCGCGCCCGCAGGGAGAACACGGTGCAGGGCGGCACCGTGGAGGGAGACGTACAACTGGGAGTTGAGCGGCAGCGGCATATTGATAAGCCGCGTGAAAACCGCGCCCCGTTTCGATGTGGGACGCGGAATTTTCACCCGGGAGAGATCCTGGCCGCACGATCAATCGCGCGCCAGATCTCGGCCACCCATCTAATCCGCCGCGGCCCATCCTGATCGCGACCGTCCAAATCATCGATCTGACTGTCGTGGCTTGTCTTCCACCTCAAGCTCAACCCGAAGCCACCTGCGAGCCGCCGACGAACCAGAGGCCATCTGTCGACCTATTTCGAGTTCCCGGCCACCATTGCCGAAGCCAAAGCCTCCATTGTGATCGTCTGGCCACACCGAACCGAACCATGCTTAAAAATGGGCTTGCATGCAACGAGAGGAGAATTCGATGAAGGCCGAGGCAAACGAAGTTGCCGAGCCATTTGGTGTTGATGTTCTGCATGGTTTGGATCGAAGGAAGGCCGTGCATGCGTTCTAAGTCGCATGCACGTGAAGGAAACCGAAAAATGGAAAAACCGCATTAAAACAGAGAAGAAGAACGAGATACGCGGAAGATATTTAACGCGTTTGAAGTTTTTCAAAGACCCCGCAGATTTCGGGCATTCAAAACGTATTTCCCCGCGGATCATCCATGCTCCTCCACTGCCTATATAAAGAGGAGTCCGAGGCCGAGTGAAGTTTGCTGTTCATTTGTGAAGACCCGCGACGCTCTCTGCCTCGCGAAGTAAAATCCTGCGCATCACCTGCGCGACAGGAGGCTTCAAGTCTTGTTCCGCGCATCACTAGTGCGAAGAAGCCCCGTGCAATCTATTTGCACGGCTGAAGTCCTCGGTGCCATCCTTGGCCCGAAGGTGTTCCCTGCGCGATAATCCTTTGCGCGACAGGAAGGAGAGGAGCTTGCGCGACCTTGCGCGCTCCCTCTGTGCACCGCACCCCCTGCGCGGTAGGCACTTGCGCGCCCAAGGTGTCCTTGCACCCTTGTGGCTTGTGCACCTCGGTGTGTTGCATCCTGTGCACCCCGCGGCTCAAGACACCCGAGTGGCAGTGTTGAAGAAGAGGAGGCCGCGGCTCAAGCATTCCCTTGCGCGCCTCCTTTGATATCAGGTGAAGAAGACCACCTACGGACAGTGGGTGTGTGCCAAGTGAAGAAGGAGCACCTCGGGCAGTGGATGTGCAAAGTTGAGGAAAAGGCCGAGAACCTTTATGCTTTGGATGCAAAAGAAAGACCACACTTTGTGTGTTTATAAATTGAAGAAGAAGGACAAGTCAAGTGTGTGCACTAAAAGAATGAGTTGTGTATGTGTGCACATGTGAAGAAGATCAACATTGAGGAGTACACACTTATGTGTGTGAATACAAAAGAACTGATCATTCTAAGTGATCGGGTTTTGGTGAGCAAGACCAACGAGATCTTTTGAAGACTGTTGAAGCTACTTGAAGTTTTGAACAACACCTTTGAAGAAGCGAAGTGAAGCCATGATGAAGATGATGCTGTGGAGTTGGGGGGTTTAACCAACTTGTAATTGGGGGGGGGGGTAACCAATTACTGTGTAATCATCTTTTGGCATAGTGAAGAATCCGTGTTGGGGGGTGTAACCAACACGACAAGGAGTAGGTCTTTGTACCGAACCTTGTAAATCTCTGTGTTCTGTGCTCTCATTATTACTGCACCACTAAAAGAGTAGATCTAGGCTTTAACCAGCTGCAGAGGTTGAATTGATAATCCAAAGGGAACAATTCATAAAAAGAAAAAGTTATCACTGATTCACCCCTCCCCTCTCAGTGATCACAACCGATCCAGGCATTTCAAGTGGTATCAGAGCCAGGTTGCCTCTGTAAGGATCTACTTCTGAGAAGATGGACAATCTGAATTCTGTTAATAGTAGGGGTGTTCCTACATTCGATGGAAAGAATTACCACAGCTGGAAAAATCAGATGTTACCCTACCTTCTATCTCTCGGCCTTGAAGTTAGAAATGCAGCCTTATTTGGATTCCCTCCTCTTGCTAATGAAGCTGCTATGAAACTCGATGAGAAAAGAAATATGGAAGTTGATGGTAAAGCTCAAAATGCCATTCTTATGTCACTCTCAGAAAGGGTATACACAAAAGTCATGGGACTCAAGAATGCTAAAGAAATTTGGGACAAATTGGAAAGTAGTTATGAAGGCAACATGAAAGTCAAGGAAGCCAAATTACAGATTTGGAGAAGCAAGTTTGAAGATGTCAATATGGGAGAAGAAGAAAATATTGATGATTATTTCACAAGAGTCAATGAAATTGTCAGTAACATTCGGGGCTTTGGAGAAAAGTTGGAGGACTCCACTATTGTTAAAAAGCTAATGAGAAATTTTCCTGACAGGTTTGACCCCAAAGTCTCAGCATTAGAAGACAGAGATGATCTCTCTATTGATGAACTACACAACATTCTCATTGAATATGAAATGAGGAAGATCCCAGTATTCAAGAAGAAGATCAAGGATGAGATGGCTTTTGAGGCCATGAGACAACTCAAGATAAAAGATGATGAAGTCCTAGAATCAAGTGATACTGACAATGAAGAAAAGGATGAAGATCTAAACACGATTATTTCTCTTTTTTCTAAAAGGTTTGGAAAAACTAAATTCAGGGGAAAAGGGAAATCACCATCAAGATGTTTCAATTGCAATAACATCGGACACATTGCTGTAATTTGCCCCAAGAAGAGATATAGTGCTCCAGAAGTTGAAGATGAGAAGTCACAAAAGAAGAAATGGAGTAGATACCCAAGAGAAGGAAACAAATCAGGTGTAAGAAAGAAAAGGTTCGTTCCAGGTGAAAGAAGAAGCTATGTAAGAAAAGAGGAAGAATCAGACTCTACTTCAGCCAGTCAATCAGAAGAAGAAACGAATTTTATGGCTCATGTGGAAAAAGGGTTTGATACCTGCAGCAGTGAAGATGATGAAAGTGAAAGAACAGAGCTTGAATACATATTGAAAGATGAATTAGAGGCTTGCCTTGAGCAAAACATTAAACTCAAGAAAGAGAAGAAATTGTTACAAAAGGAAACTAAAAGAATGACTGAGGAGTTGGAAGAATGTATGAAGAAAGAGACAATGTACATTGACGAAATCAAGAGACATAAACTGAAGGTAGCTGAGCTGGACAAGATAGCAAAAGATCTTGAGGAGAAACTTCACCTCAAAGAAGAAGAGCAATCAGTGACACATTCCAAGTGGATTGAAGCACAGAATAGCTTGACAAAGATGAGAGAAGACTTCAACAAGGCTGTTGAGGTCAAGGCAGAATCATCTTATGCTGGTGCTCAGAGGCAGGTCAATTTACCACTATGTAAATCTCTACATACATCTGTTATTCCTAACAATGCAGGTTCAAAGATAAAATTGAGACAAACATGGCATGAACCAACCTGTGTAAAATCATCTTCAATGGAAGAAAGGAAATCCTCAGGAAGGACTACTCAAATCTTGGACAGAAAATTACAACATGACTCTTATCAACAAAGAAGGTCAAGGTTCAGAGGCTACTGCTGGTGTTGTGGTGTGTTTGGACATAAGGCCTATGCATGCTAGTATTACATGTCTCGTCCAAACATGAGGCATGAGTCAAGGGGGAGACATCCTGAAACCCAGAGTGTTTTGCAGAAAGCATCAAAACCACCAACTCAGAACACATTTGACTGCCTGAGTGAAGCTCGTGGAAGATGTGACCAACAAGGTCATAGAGCTGATAAATGTATGACAACTCTTCCTAAACAAAAAGTCAAAGACATGAAAGGTAAAGGCATTCAAGAAACCAATGATGAAATCACATGCTTTGCTGAAGTGGCTCTAAAAGCCAGCAGTAAAACCAAGTCATGGATTCTTGATAGTGGATGCTCATCCCACATGACTGGTGATACAAAAATTCTAAGCAACATTGAAATTCATGAGGGAGGAACCGTGGTGTTTGGAAATGATCGTTCTCTAAAAATCAAAGGAGTTGGAAAGGCTATGATTGCAACAACAAATCTAAAATCCAATGATGTGTTGTTTGTTGAAGGATTAAAGCACAACCTACTCAGTGTAAGTCAATTATGTGATGATGGACATGAGGTGTTGTTCCAGAAGGACTCATGCATCATCAAGAGCTCAAAGGATGGAAAAATCATCACTCAAGGAAGAAGAACCACTGGAAATCTATTTCAAATTGGTGATCCCATCAATTCTTGTTTTCTTAGCTCTAAAGATGAAAACAACCTCTGGCATAGAAGACATGGCCATCTTGGTCAAAGGAGTATGAGTAAACTTCTGAAGTACAATGTTGTACGAGATCTACCCAAATTAAAGAGAGAAAGAGATGAAGTCTGCGACACATGTCAGATTGGAAAACTGACCCATAGGTCACACAAAGGAGTTGATATCATGACTACTAGGCCTCTTGAACTCATCCATACAGACATATGTGGACCGATGAGACAGAAGTCTACAAGAGGAGATTTCTATTTTATAACCTTCATTGATGATTACACTCGGATGACCAATGTCATGTTCATGAAACACAAGTCAGAGGCAATCACGATGTTCAAGACTTTCAGAAGGCAGGCTGAGAAGGAACTAGAGCTCTGCATCAAGAAAGTAAGATCAGACAACGGAAAAGAATATACCGGTGATATCTTTGAAAGCTATCTGGTCAAGCATGGAATCAAACATCAATATAGTACACCATATACTCCACAAAAGAATGGAGTGGCTGAACGAAAGAATCGAAGCATAGTTGAAATGGGGAGGACTATGTTAGCTGAGCATGATATCTCTAAGTTTTTCTGGAGAGAAGCAGTATGCACTGCTATACACATACAGAACAGATGTCTCCTGAGACCAGAAACACAAACGACAGCCTATGAAATGTGGTTTAACAGAAAACCAACTGTTAAATATTTCAAAGTCTTTGGCAGTCCCTGCATCATCAAGATTAAAAACATCAATCTGGGAAAGTTTGAAGAGAAAGCTGAAGAAGGAATATTTATGGGTTACCTACCTAATGGAAAAGGCTACAGATGCTGGAATAAGAGGTTGAATAAAATGATTGACTGCAGTGATGTCATAATAATTGAAAACAACACCAAACCATACACTGTGGATGATGATGACTCAAAGAATGACACAGCCTTGGAACAGAAGAATGCAGAATTACCTCAGCCAACACCAACTGCTGGTGAGATCAACTCTGAATATACCAGTGATGAAGATGAAGGTAATGAAAATGGAAGAAGAAGATACAACAAATTGAAGAAGCATGTTGACACAGAAAATGTCCTTGGAGACCTACAGTCCTCAGTAAAAACTAGAAGAAGATTGAGATTGGAAGATCAGACTGCACTGGTTTCACAAGTTGAACCTCACACAGTGGCTGAAGCAGTTGTACATGGGGAATGGATACAAGCTATGCATGAGGAACTCAATCAAATTGAAAAGAACTCCACCTGGGATCTTGTGCCAAGGCCCAAAAATAAAAATGTTATTGGGACAAAGTGGGTGTTTAGAAACAAACTCAATGAAAAGGGAGAAGTTTCCAGAAACAAGGCCAGACTTGTATGCAAAGGATATTCACATATGGAAGGAATCGACTTTGAGGAAACCTTTGCACCAGTTGCAAGACTGGAAACTATCAGAATGTTCTTAGCAGTTGCAGCACACAAGCAGTACAAGGTCTATCAGATGGATGTGAAATCTGCATTTCTGAATGGAGATCTTGAAGAAGAGGTGTATATTGAACAACCAGAGGGATTTTTGCTAGGCAAAGATGGCAGTATGGTGTGCAGATTGAGAAAAGCCTTGTATGGATTGAAGCAGGCCCCTAGAGCCTGGTACTCAAAATTGGATGGTTGTCTTAAAGACATGAAATTTGTCAAAGGAACAGTTGACAGTAACCTCTATGTCAGAGAAATGGCCAATGGTACCCTCATAGTCATTATCTATGTGGATGATATCATTTTTGCTGGTAACAAGGAAGGACTATGTGAAGAATTTGCTGAGCAGATGAAAAGAACTTTTGAAATGTCGATGCTTGGTCAAATGACATATTTTCTAGGATTTCAGGTGAAACAAAGACAAAACCCCATATTTCTTTCACAAGAAAAGTACGCAAGGGACTTAGTGAAAAGGTTTGGAATGGAAAGTTCAAAGGAAGTCTCCACACCCATTTCTGTCGGAACCAAGCTATGCAAGGATGAAAAAGGCAACAATGTTGATCAGAAAGAGTTCAGAAGAATTATTGGCAGTCTACTTTATCTCACGGCTTCAAGGACAGATATAGCATATGCAGTGACTTTGTGTGCCAGATTCCAAAGTGACCCAAAAGAATCTCATTTAACTGCAGCCAAAAGAATCCTGAGATATGTTAAAGGAACCCCCAACTATGGACTCTTATACAAACATAGTGCAAACATACAGTTGTTGGGATTCACAGATGCTGATTGGGCTGGTGATTCCACTGATAGAAGATCCACATCTGGTGGAACCTTCTTTCTGGGAGATGGATGTGTTAGCTGGTACAGCAAGAAACAAAATTCTGTAACATTGAGTACAGCTGAAGCAGAGTATGTGGCCGCTACACATGCATGTACTCAAATGATTTGGATGCAGGTGCAGCTATCAGATTTGAGGATTAAAGCTGAAAAACCATTGAGGATCTTATGTGATAATCAAAGTGCAATTGGGTTGTCTAAGAATCCTATCCAACACTCCAGATCCAAGCACATTGATATAAAATATCATTTCATCAAAGAAAGGGTCGCCAGTGGAGACATCAAGCTAGACTACATTCCTACTCAAGATCAGGTGGCAGACATTTTCACCAAAGCTATGCCTACGGAAAGATTTGTTGAATTGAGGCTGAAACTTCATGTTCAGCCTTCTACTCTCACTTGAGGAAGAAGAAGGTCCCTCCTTATTCCCTAAATTTCTGTATTCTTGTACTTACATGCCGGGAATTGAAGGAGATGAGTGCATCCCCTGAGGGGGAGCATTGGTAGTTGAAGATGTGCAGGTTCTAGAAGCTCTCTACTATGAGTATGGCTTTCATTCATCCCTTTGCATTTGTTGGCCAATAAGGGGGAGAAATCATCAGGCACACGACATTCTATCAGTATGCTTCGGAGTATTGACAACCAAATACAAAGGGGGAGATTGTTGTGCCCAAGTGAAGTAATTGCATTTGTTGTCAATAACTTGTCATGGTGTGCCATCTGATGAAGTACATCTTGAAGATTGATGATTACAGAAGCATTAAATTAGACGATTGTTGAGCTGTTCTTAGAGTTCCAAGAACTTGTATCAAGATGATACAAAGTCACAACATGATTAGAAGACCATGCATTGTAGTGACAATGCATGAGGAGTTGGAGATGAAAGAAGATCCATCCACAACTTCTAAGTGGGTGAAGTGGTTTAATGAAGTCCATGCACTAACACTTAGTGCATGTGAATCTGATGAAGTCCCAATTTGATCTCTGATTAGATCAACGAAGACATTGAAGATTATAAGTGATTCAGGAGCTCGATTGATGAAGAAGAACCTTCAAGAATTCCCATTCCTAAGTGATAAATAAATGTTGAAGATAATGGGGGAATTTCAAATGAAGAAGAAGAGAGGAAGAAGGAGAAATGAGAAAGATAGGCATGTGGCATTTGGCAATTGGCATATTTTATATGGAGGAGAAACTTGTTTTTGACAAAGTCTTATTGTATACTTTGCCAAAAAATATGGCCAGCCCGTGAGCACCTTGTGGGTTCAACCCCAAGGCTCATGTGGGCCTAAGGCGCCACGCCCAAGGGGGAACCCGTGGGGCGAGCTCAGGGCGGCAGGGGCGCACCCGCAGACACCGCATGGGCGCCTGGGGCACGCCCGGAGGAGCGCAGGGCACGCGGTGGTGAAGCCCGCGAACCCGGTGTGTGCATAGTGGGCGCTAGGAGCGCGCCCGCAGGAGCAGAGAGTGGGCGCAGAGCGCGCCCGCAGGGAGAACACGGTGCGGGGCGGGACCGTGGAGGGAGAAGTACAACTGGGAGTTGAGCGGCAGCGGCATATTGATAAGCCGCGTGAAAACCGCGCCCCGTTTCGATGTGGGACGCGGAATTTTCACCCGGGAGCGATCCTGGCCGCACGATCAATCGCGCGCCAGATCTCGGCCGCCCATCTAATCCGCCGCGGCCCATCCTGATCGCGACCGTCCAAATCATCGATCCGACGGCCGTGGCTTGTCTTCCACCTCAAGCTCAACCCGAAGCCACCCGCGAGCCGCCGACGAACCAGAGGCCATCCGTCGACCTATTTCGAGTTCCCGGCCACCATTGCTGAAGCCAAAGCCTCCATTGTGATCGTCTGGCCACACCGAACCGAACCATGCTTAAAAATGGGCTTGCATGCAACGAGAGGAGAATTCGATGAAGGCCGAGGCAAACGAAGTTGCCGAGCCATTTGGTGTTGATGTTCTGCATGGTTTGGATCGAAGGAAGGCCGTGCATGCGTTCTAAGTCGCATGCACGTGAAAGAAACCGAAAAATGGAAAAACCGCATTAAAACAGAGAAGAAGAACGAGATACGCGGAAGATATTTAACGCGTTTGATGTTTTTCAAAGACCCCGCAGATTTCGGGCATTCAAAACGTATTTCCCCGCGGATCATCCATGCTCCTCCACTGCCTATATAAAGAGGAGTCCGAGGCCGAGTGAAGTTTGCTGTTCATTTGTGAAGACCCGCGACGCTCTCTGCCTCGCGAAGTAAAATCATGCGCATCACCTGCGCGACAGGAGGCTTCAAGTCTTGTTCCGCGCATCACTTGTGCGAAGAAGCCCCGTGCAATCTATTTGCACGGCTGAAGTCCTCGGTGCCATCCTTGGCCCGAAGGTGTTCCCTGCGCGATAATCCTTTGCGCGACAGGAAGGAGAGGAGCTTGCGCGACCTTGCGCGCTCCCTCTGTGCACCGAAACCCCTGCGCGGTAGGCACTTGCGCGCCCAAGGTGTCCTTGCACCCTTGTGGCTTGTGCACCTCGGTGTGTTGCATCCTGTGCACCCCGCGGCTCAAGACACCCGAGTGGCAGTGTTGAAGAAGAGGAGGCCGCGGCTCAAGCATTCCCTTGTGCGCCTCCTTTGATATCAGGTGAAGAAGACCACCTACGGACAGTGGGTGTGTGCCAAGTGAAGAAGGAGCACCTCGGGCAGTGGATGTGCAAAGTTGAGGAAAAGGCCGAGAACCTTTATGCTTTGCATGAAAAAGAAAGACCACACTTTGTGTGTTTATAAATTGAAGAAGAAGGACAAGTCAAGTGTGTGCACTAAAAGAATGAGTTGTGTATGTGTGCACATGTGAAGAAGATCAACTTTGAGGAGTACACACTTATGTGTGTGAATACAAAAGAACTGATCATTCTAAGTGATCGGGTTTTGGTGAGCAAGACCAACGAGATCTTTTGAAGACTGTTGAAGCTACTTGAAGTTTTGAACAACACCTTTGAAGAAGCGAAGTGAAGCCATGATGAAGATGATGCTGTGGAGTTGGGGGGTTTAACCAACTTGTAATGGGGGGGGGTAACCAATTACTGTGTAATCATCTTTTGGCATAGTGAGGAATCCGTGTTGGGGGGTGTAACCAACACGGCAAGGAGTAGGTCTTTGTACCGAACCTTGTAAATCTCTGTGTTCTGTGCTCTCATTATTACTGCACCACTAAAAGAGTAGATCTAGGCTTTAACCAGCTGCAGAGGTTGAATTGATAATCCAAAGGGAACAATTCATAAAAAGAAAAAGTTATCACTGATTCACCCCTCCCCTCTCAGTGATCACAACCGATCCAGGCATTTCATAAATAAATAAATAAATAATATGATAATAAATGTTATATAAATATTAAAATAATAATGAAAAATAAGGAAATAATAAATAAATTATTATTTTTATTATATAATTAATAATAAATAAATAAAAATACATATCAAATAATCGATAAGAAATAATTAAAAATTAACAAGTAATTAATAAAAAATGACTACTAAATAGCTACTAAATAAATAATAAAGAACTTGAAAATTACAAAATATTAATGAATGAAAATTAAATAATAAATAATAAATAAAAATTTAATAATAAATTAAAATTACTATGTAATAAAATTTAATAATTAATAAATAATAAATAGTAATTAAATATTAAATATTTATTTAATAATAAAATAATAATTGAAATAAATTAGTAAATAATAAATCTTTAATTATTTAATATTAAAATAATATATAAAAGGAATTAAAATAAATAATAATCTATTAATTATAAATTGAAACAAACATGTACTAATATATATACATATAATGATATATTCATAAATATATATAAACACACATTTTAAAACGTAAATATACATATAAAAACTCAGATATATATGTAACTATATATTAATATATATGTACACACACACACAAGTTAATGTAAATATCTCCCTCTATATATATACACACACATGACATAAACATATATAAACTTGAACATGTATAAATATTTACATATGTATATAATAATTCCCAAATATTCATAAAGGCATATAAACTGATATATATAATTGATAATAAATCTCCTAAAGAGGAGAGACCACAATAATTGCAATACCAACAAATCAAAATGAATGTAAGTCAACAGAATAAAATCATAAATGACATAAAAATCATATGGAGACGCTCTTAAATGAAGATAAAATCCTATCGAATTTTTATGATATACATAAACTTAAATGTATTAAATATACTATATATGAATATTTATTTAAATATATGAGTATAAAAATATAAATATTTATATGTTTATCAATAGAAAAGCATTTGTGTATATAAATATTATTTATATTTTTATATATAAAAATTATTTATATATGTACATATATACAAATATATTCATATAGTTTAACTATAAATTCATTTATATACTATAGTTAATGATAATGACATATTTATATTAAAATTACATTTATATATGATGTATACACACAATATTATTGACAATCACTCACATAAATACATATTTATGCACAAGTAAAAATTCATATTTCTCAAATACACACACAAATATGTACATACATATATATTTATTTACATATATTAAATATATATGGAAAAAATTTTATTGATGCAAATATGTTTATATATAAACATTACATGTATAGGCATCTATATCTACACATTAATACATTTCTATATGTTAAATAAAATATATAAAAATTAATTTAAATTTAATGAATAATAAATATTTATTTTCATATGTTATATATGTTTTAAAATAAATATCTATGTAAACATGTATTTATATAATTTATTTATTATAAGTATATGTTAGAAAATAGGCATATATTTCATTATAAATAAAAATACAATGTGAAAATTGTAATATTGAAAACCCATAATGTCTATATGAATGCAAGGCTTAGGAATACAAGCATTCCCTACTGAAAAAAGAAAATACAAAAAGCATAAATTAGGCATAAAATCAATCGAATGTTAAAACAATAGGATACAAGACTAGAAACTTAGTTTATGAGGCCTTCTGGTCCTTTCCACTTGAATTATGTGACATAGGATTCCCTTGATAACCATGGTATAGATCACTTCATATGCATTAATTTAATATGTGGAAGACCATAAACGAACGCCCGAATCAAAAGTTATGGTTGTTTGAAGTTGAAGTTCAATTTCCAATGTTTCATAAAACTACACTAAATTTTGTGATTTTAATTATTAAAAATGTATTATCTAATTTGGTATTAGTTCATTTCATAAGATTATATTTGAATGGATTTTGAGCTAAAACAGACTGTTGGTTGAAAAGTTATGGTCATTTAATGATAAATTATGATTTTTATCTTATTGATTAACTATCTTAACATTCAAATTACTATTAAGTAATAATTATAAATAATTATTAATTAACAAATTATAATTAATTAAAATTATAAATAAAAAAACATAAGAGATAGTAAATAATAAATGGTAAATCGTAATTTTATATTTTATATTTTAAAATTTTCAAATTTAATTTAGCAGTGGGTGTTTAAATACTTCAACTAATTTGATGGAGTTTCCAGAAACAACAGATAAAAAATAAATATAGAAATTATAAAATATAGAAAAAATTATAACAACATTAAATGGTAGTTTTGTAGACCATTGTGAAATCTATTTTTTTTATAGTGGGTGATGAATACAAATGGATATTGATAGGAATATCAAATAAAAATTAAATATACAATGTTCCTATTTAAAGGATAATTATCATTAGATCATAAACATGAGATCACTATCTAGAAACATCAAGAGAATATGTCTTAATTCTTATGATCCCCTACACTGTAATAGTCAAACATAATTTTTATGGCATTAGAAATCTATAACTAGACTCTTAGAGTTATGTTTTGGATTAAAATCATTTGATCGCAATGTTTCCATTATAGTTAGTAATTAGTATAACCATTTTAAATGAATTATAGTTTATATAAATTACCATATATACTACAGTACAATGTTTTTTTACCAACATATAAAGTATAAATTTTTCATTTACCCTAGTATTTATATAACTTTTCATCAAAAAAGTGCATGTTCCTATTCATTTTATTGCACGTACCTTCACAATAGATATTATGATTAATATTTATTAGTACTAGCTTTTTGAACAATATATTTAAAATATTCAGATCAAAACATCAGTTTTTATGACGTTAATGATATTTATTTTCCCAAACACAATGATATTTTTCTATTTTCAACATCACCATCATTAGAAAATTCAAAATTTATAATTCTCATTATAATCTATTATTTTTTATTGATTTATATTTTATGAAAATACCTAATGAGAAAAGGAAAACATAATACAATATTAATCTCAATTCCTTGTTAAAGCTCTTTGTAATTCAAAACCGTAGAACCATTATGTTCATTGTATTTGATGATAAGAAACAGAACCTATTAATTCTAGAAAAAATTATTTATGTATTCTATAAAGAATTAATAGAATTATACCCTTTTAGATATATTGTACACAATTACCTTATACATTACATGGGGAATGAAAACATAATATTAAAGTGACTCTCAGGTGTTCATTAATGGTAAAATATTAGAGATATTAATAGAGTCAACATAATATATCATAAATAAGATCATTGGTAAGTGTGATATGAAATAGAGCATCATAAAATAAACATAAAATCATACCCCATGAAATAAACATCATGAATCAAAAAATTAATTATAACATAATGATGGGACAGAACCAGTGAATACATCATGCTATAGAAATATTCAACATGTGTAATAATTTAAACTAACATCTTATGTTAAGGCCAATTACCATGAAAATTATTAAATAGTGAATTTTTTTTTCTTTTAACATCTTAGAATAAGAAAACCACCCATTTAGAAAAGCATAGAATTTAAATTAGTAAACAATTTAACCAATTATTTAAATATTTTTATAAATCAAAATTATACACCTCATGTGATTATAATCCATTTATATGTGTTTCACCGGAACATTAATACACAATATATCAATTATTGAATAACTAAATTGATAAAATTCTGATATCTTGGTTGAGAATGATAATGGAATTCATGATGGTTCCCATGTGGTGATCGCATTCACGGAGCCCCATTCTCCGTATGGGGAGTACGAGCCTCCCAACCCCGATCATGTGGACTCTCTAGATTTATGATTGGATTCATTATTTACCACATTATGTTTTTTGGAATAACTTCTCATAGTCTATCCTAGGGGAGTAGGGTCCTACCCATCCTAATCATGTTGACTCTTTGGATCTATGAGTGGATTCCCGATCAATCTATTTACATTTTTTAGACAAATTTTCCACAGTCCTTCTATTCCTCCATGTTTCACTAAAGGTCTATGGTATCCTAAATGGCCAACTGGTGGTTTATATCAGTCCTAATTTTTAAAATAAGCATCTTCTAATATTTCCTTTAATCTAGTGGTTAGGTTAGTCTATTTCAGGTTTTTTAGTTTCCAACTCTTTATGGGATTTTTTTGAAATCACATGAATATAGAACCATCCTCCTTAGGTATTTTTTTTTTGATATAGAGTAATATCGAACCTCTCTAATGATTCTGTGTATTACAGTCAAGGGTGAATAAAGGTATTGTCAAATGATTTATTATAAATCATGGATATATATTTTATCGAAGTTCCATATGCATTGGAAATATTTTCAAGTCAATAATTTGTCGTATTCTCTTTATGAAGGTGGTAATCCACTAGATGAACTTTCATAAGGTTATGATTTTCCAACCCCCATGCACTTCCAGCATCTATTCTAGTGAAGGAGGATAATTTCTACGGTGTAAAAATCAATCAAATTACAAATTAGATATTGGAAACTTCTTAGAATCAGGAGGGGATTAAATTCGTAATGGATGTATTCATACCTAATAAGTCATTAAATGGAATGATTTTCTGTCTTCTGTATATGTAGACATAAAAGATTTTGTATGTCTGCATTTTCCTACTCCACTTAGGGATATATATAAGGAGTCTAGTAATCTACTGATGTATCAAATTTCTATTGGATCCACAATTACATTTATGAAACCCCATGAAACATTAATCACTATGGTCTTGAAAAGAATGAGTACTAATGTGGGTATATTGATGGCTAATTCTTTTGAGCATGAAAAAATTGAATCTATGGTTTCAAAAGTTTGTCGAATTTTTTATCAAAAAGATAAAGGTCTAGGAACTCTCTATTATCTTATGAAGTGTGTCCCATAAAATCATTACATTTCCATATAGTTTGAGATTCTATATGAAAACTTGTAAGCTAATGATATATAGGGTTCGTAGAATGTGGATTCTAAAAATAAGATTAATCAAGCTCAATCTTCTCCCTTTTTCTTATATCAGAGCATCATAGGGGAACCTCAAAGGGCTGAGACTATTCATATGAATGTGGGTCTTCATATATATCAAATTAAAAATAGGATATTCCCTCTAAGGTGCCTTATTAGTGTGATATTGGAGGTATAATTGTGTAAAATGAATTCACTACATTTGGGGATTCTCCAGTCTCTTCTATAGGGGATAATAGTGGGGTTTACATACCACAATGGGGGGAAATGTGGTGCTATAAAGATTACTACTCATATTAGAAATTTAGGATAACTAGGTATACCTAGAATTAATTATTGTTGAAGGGGATACACATATATATTTTAGAGAATCCTTTTAAATAGACCATCCCAATAAAACCCCATGATTTTATAGTATGCCTCTTTTAAAATTTAACATCTTTGATAGATTAAAGCTTCACAAAACACCGAGTATAAAATTGTAATATACTATTAAATATGAGAATTAATTAGTAATGTGACCGATATGAATAGTAATATAACCAATAGTATTATAACTCCACCTATGAAAACATAAATTAAAATCTAGTTTCTAATAAATAAAAATCTTCTGTTTTTACATCATAAAAAAAGTAAATAAATGTTCTCAAAATGACAAATAATGTATTGGTATTTTTATGAATCATAAATTTTATTTACTATTTTATGATTAAAATAGTTATTTAAATGAATAATTATTTCCATAAAATAGATTCATAAATTAATATTTTTTTGTTCTTATTATTATATGTTAATTTATGGGATATTAATTAATTTTTAAAAGTGTCCTAAATTCTGTTATAATATTTGAATTATTATTTTTCGACTAAATGATGTCTTTCTTAAATAAACTAAATTTCACCTATTTATAAAGCTGGATTAATAAAATGGATTCCATTTTTTAATCCTACATGTCATCAAATGGTAAGGGTGAATTGCTAGGATTTTTCTAATATAGATGAATTTTTTTTGTATTAAAAAATACGTTAATTTACGGTATTTAAAAATATATGAATTATTGGTAAATTAATGATGTGTGGATGATATAAGCATAAACATTAGAATACTATATCATTATTTTAAATAATTTAGGTATATGTTTCAAACAATTGATATTCATGAGCTAAAATAATAAACTAATGAAAAAATAATCAAAAAACACCCCTATACTCCACTCTAAATACCACCCCTCACCACCTATTCACCTCACCCTTCCAACGAATTGATTATCTTCAACATTCTACCCAATTCCTATCACAATCCTCTTCCAAACATTCTGGTCTATTTGGTCTCACCAAAAAAACCATGTATTAAACCACCATATATCCATTTTTTATAAAGTTAATTATCACATATTTTGAAGATATGTATATAACTCTCATATGCCATTCTGAAATATGACCAAATTAGCTTCAATTAAATTTATCGACCCGATTAATATATTTAAATCTCAAAATTTTTAATATATTTTCAATGGAATTTTCTCATTACATAGTAATAATCTACAGCAATATCTTTAAGGAAAACAGAAGGATTGAAATTTCATGTTTATGATCCATTTATTAAATTGTGGTTTTATTTCTCTTGTAATTTTCATAAAAAAGATTCATATTTAATATTATTATTTTATTAATTTTATTCATGTACTATAATAAATTATAATATTTTTTATATTGTTGTTACATGTAATATGAGCTACTAAACATATTCAAGTAATGAAAACATGGGTTATTACATTCTACCCCCTTAAAAAATCAACCATAAAATTTCAATTTTTAGAGAGAAATATATTAAGAATCTATTTAATTATTACCTATATGTGATTCCATGTTTCTGCATCAAAATTATGACTCTTATAGGTAACTTTAACATAATGGGTGGCCTTGTTTAATTCTACTTTATCACAACTATAAATTATATCAATCTATTTTGAAAATAAGATACAAAATGGTATAGTTGTGAAAACATTGAGTCAATAAATGTGACTGTTTAGGTATATAATTCCTCAAAATTTATAAATAGAACACTTAATTCATATGTGATGGGTTTATTGGACATTCAATATGATTTTTTATTGTTTCTAAAGGATCTATATTTCTAAGGTTCTATTGTATATACAGCTAAACTTCCCCATATTTCCGATTTGTCAACCCTCTTCTATAGGGATGCTGAAAGGCACACCTTGTCACAAACATAAAACTTCAAATCTCGATAAGGAATATAAAAACAACTATTTCATAGATATTTTCTTATGAATATGTTTCTTATTTGATTGAATCTTCATTAGGGTCTCCTTAATAAGAATGGGTACTAGTTAAATTCTCATTATATTTACCCCAACATGATGGATTTATTCACCTATTCCCATATAGAGCCTCATAGGGTTCTCCTTGACTTATTCAATATAGACTATTTTGTATGAGTACTAAATTTGAGTAAGATGTTTGACCCCATCAACTATTAACTCTATAGAGAGGGATCTGAATATTTCATCCAGCGAATGAATCGTCATCTCAAATTAACCATCAATTTGATGGTTATATATAGTCATAATTCAATAAATTATATTCAATTTTTTTAAATAATGAAAATATTATTTAGATAAACCTAATACATTGATTCAAAAGTATTTATATGATACTATATGCGGTCTTTCTATTCCATTATGTATATCATTGAAAGATGATCATTTGAGGCATATTCTGAAATGGTAATGAAATTTACTTCTATTGTATAGTGATCATCCACAACCCAAATAGAATTATACCAATTTTAGTTCTTGAGAATTATCATGATAAATTCCATGTTTATTTTCACCCAGTTTTTTAAGTATATGTAAGGAAAAATCTTAAACATTGATATTTTCCTTTGAGACTTAACATTCTATAAACCCATGAATCCGTATGTATACTCAATCGATCAATAATTGAATTTTTAATTATTCAAATGGGCATAACACCCAACCTTGCACAAAACCAAGAAATCAAGGAGGTATAAAGTGATATAGCCTAAGTGAATACCGTATGACCAAACCATTAAAACCAATGGAAAATACCACATGCTAGAAAACACCAACATGGGTTCTTTAGAACTACACCCCCGAGAAAGGTCATCCACATCACAATTGGACTCTCTATGAATATGTCGAATAACAAAACCATTAGAAATATCCCTAATGCAGTAACAAAGTAGGTAGGTCAATGATGAAGGTTCCTTGACATCCCTGTGTTATGCCCAAATCAACACCTCTCAATCTGATTCCATATTATACAACTCCTTGATCTTCAAATATATATATGGCCATGTAGTTACATCAGAAATATTGGATTTCACCATTTCTCTTTTTGTTTACACATCCATCCATTGAAAACCCCTAAGTATTGGGACTTTTTAAAACATTATCCTGGATATGGTTGTGTACACTTTCCTCCTTAGAGTATCTATCAAAATTTTCACCTTCTAAGGTATGTAATGTAGTGAAACAATATAGTCTATGATCACAAAAATATACCATTTAGGGCTAGTTATACTCCTTTTATATACACATATACTTCATTCTGTAATGATTCTTATATACAACACAATTTTAAGTAGAGATATAATCCATTCATTACATTAATGAATATATTTTTAATTATTGAAACAATCATTCATTGGTTAATTTTTATCATGGGACATTAATTAATTTATTGTATAAGACACCACCTTATAATTTTTTTCATAGAAACACCAAAATACCTTTGTTCAATCATATTTTTATATCAAAAACTATGCTTTAAAAAAGTGTATTATCAGTTGAGTTAATGTGAATAAATAACTATTTAGTTTTGTGAATATATCATCAAATTCAATATTCTAGATTAATTTTACTCCATTTTGAGTTAACTTAGTTAATGTATTTTTAAATTTTCATAAATTTCTCAAATACATCAGTATATTTCTGTTACTTTATGAAAACTATGAATCACTATTAAAGTGGTTGGTTTGGGCCAGTATTATATCTCATCATCCATTTGAGGAGACACATACATTACCTCCTTCATATTTACATGATGAAATATATTTTTTATATGGAGAATTAACACTATATATAAATTTTTATTTTTTCCTACCTTAATTTCATTAATATGATCCTAAATAACTCATCATGATCCTCATTTCACTCTTATAACATGAGAATATAATTTTAAACCCCATCTAATACTCATTTAATAATTTGAATATGTACAGTGGAATTCACTCTCTTACATTTGATGATATTTTAGGTTTAGATTGTTACATAATTATTTCCTTATTTTTATGTAAAAAACAACATATATTATAAAGTGTTAACATATACACAATATCAATTTTCTCTATAATATAAAACATTTAATATATATATATATATATTCCTTTCCGAGAAAATCCTCCTGAATTAGAACATGGATTATTCTTGGGACGTGCCTATCCTTCAACCATGTGAAAACAATTTTTTAAAATCAGCTTATCATCACAAAAATATGAATAATGGATATGTAAAAGATAAAAAGAATCATTTTAATAATTTTAAAACCATTAGATCCAAAAACAATAGAGTTTAAATTTAACATAAAAATATTGAAATCAAATAACCATTTACATTCTGAGGGAATTATCTTTATTTCACAATTATTTTCATAAAATAATTTATATTAAAGAATTAATGATAAATCAAAATGATTTGGTTTTGTTACAAAACATGAGAACCCAATAAAATAATTTTCTTAAAATCATAATTTTTTAGTGAAAAAGAAGAATAATCCTTTCTTATATATTTATATCAAAAAATTTCCACTAAAAATCATCAGATAAATTGAAATTTAATGTAGATTACAAATAAAATTACCTTCATATAACCCTCGTATAACCCTTACAAGTTGGAAAAACCAAAGCTTATACTTCCAATATAATTATCCAATACATTAGAGAGATATATGGGTACAACCATCATATAAAATATATCTAGATAACCAATTATTCTGGCCTATATTAGGATAAACAATCATAATAAACAATCTCAATAGGCGATTTTATCAATTAAATAATTTAATATTTCACCATTGCATCATAAAACCCTTGAAAAAATCGTTTAAAGGGATATGAAAAAAACTTTTTCATATCAAAATATACCTTTATTTTAAAATCCCATTTTAAATAAAAAAATTCCCAAAACAAAATGGAAATTGTGGGTTTCTTTAAATAAATCAGGAAATCATGTAAATTATTCCAAAATCAAATGATATGTAAAGTATTAATAAATGAAATTTTCAACGTATTAGATATAATATAACATTCCTATTGTCTTTTGAAAATAAATTCAAAAAATTCATTAAAATAAATTTTTTTAAACCCATTGAAGGAAAATAAATAATGACATAAAATATCATTTATAATTACTTTTTTCCATATAAATACATTCATAAAATATTTTTACAAATATGGAGATGGAAAAGAATGAGTTGGAAGGTAGAAAATAAAAAAATGTTTTTTTAAAAAATGATCCTTACCTTGAGACTGACTAATCACATACATTTTTTAACATCATGAATTATGAAATTATGTTAATTATTTAATTTCATAAGAACCCTTTTCTTTTTTATTCATTTTTACCATTATAGAGTAAATTACTCATTCATCTATGTTCATGTTAGGTGGTTTGATGTTATTCATCTCATATGTCCAAAATAACATTGATAGGTTTACTATGGTAAAATTGGTCATTAATACACCATGTCCAAAATAATAATAATATTTAAATATTATCGTTATTATATAAAAATTATACATTTAAAACTATTTGTGATATTGGGTAAGGAAAAACAATCTACCATTCAATCATGGGGATGATAGGCCATACATGAGCATTTGTAATGTTTTACTTTTCAACGATCATTACAGAAAGAAGGTATGTATTATTTTATCTCTAATTAATGGTAATTTTATCATAATTAACATTTAATTAATTTAAATATACATATATTTATCTTCCATGTGATGTGGTGATAAAAAATGAATCAGATCGCGCCTTGGATGTGGTAGTCAACATGTATACACTAAAAATAATAAATTTTCAGTAAATGGATGTTAAATAATGTATATGATATATTTTCATTTAAAAAATATAAAATTTTAATTAATGTCAAATTTATTTATTAAAACTATTATTACAACCATCTGTTAGAGGAGGTGATGCAAAAATAATATCATCAGTTTATGAGGCAGTAATACGTTGTACACACGAACGGCAGTTTCATTTCCCATTTAATGGAAGAGGATATTTATGAAAGTAAATACATTTATGTAATATTTTCCTAGTATATGTAAAATACCATTGTTATTAATTCAAAATTGTTAAAAAATACTCAAATGAGGTTGAATAGGAAATAAAACAAAAAGGTTTGGTTATGAGATATACCTATTCATTTTATACCCTTTTATAGATAACAGAAACATATACCATAAGATGGTTTCTGTATCGAAAAAAGGAATCTAAGATGGAGTGAATGATTTAAGATGGGTTTTTTGGTAGGTTTTGTATGATACATAATTTTTTTTGGTGCAAGGAATAAAGGAGTGGATGTTACTATTTACATGAGAGGGGATGGTAACTATTGAAAATATAAAAAGTAATAAATTAATATAAATAATTTTTCAAGTCCATAAGGATCCAAACTGATTTATGTTGATTATAGGATAATTATGGGTCAACGTGATCTTATCTAATAAAATTTATACAACATTAGGAGATGTTTTCACCCATATATATTTTTCTTAACCCCGTATTATCAATTTTCATTATTAGCATGATAGAAATATTGTTTACATTTAAGGGGTCAATATAGTTACAATAAAAGGGAAACAACTCCTAAATTATCCATATTTGATAAAATGAACCATATCCCATTCTAAAATTTGATGATATTTTTTTGGAAGTTTTATTTAATTTATTATATATTTATCTATCGTAAACTATCATTAGGGTCAATTTTGGAATAATTTATTTAATTTGACATTGAAAGCAACATGCAAAAAAGAAATAGAATATAATATTCTAAAATATCCCTAAAATATTATATTTATCTAAAAATTTCATGTAACATAACAAATCATTCAATTTATATTATGTTTATTATTTTTAGAATCATTAATTTTATTTCACTAAACATTGTATATTTATTTCTCTTCATTATGTAATTATTTCCTCACTAAAAATTAAAACTGATTTACAAAGATAAAAAATAATATATATTTCAAATAATGATTTATAATCAACCATACCCATTGTTTATACGAATGTAAAAAATTAAAGATAATAAAACAAAGAGAATTATATTTCTGATTTTAGCTTATATAAAATAATATAATGTTCCTAGTCATGGATGTAATGGCCCAGACCTCTATGGTCCATTACAATCCAAAAATCAGTGGTTGAAGGTGTTCTGGGGTTTCATGGGGACTTATCCCCAACACTTTTCGAAATTTACAGTTATGTGACCAGTGTCATTGTCAGCCTTAGTTGATCAGTTCAACGGAAAACTTATGTGAACGGTGTCATTAGTAACCTTATGTGAACAGTGCAATGGTAACCTTATATGAACAGTGTCATCGGTAGCCTTAGGTGAACAGTACAACGGTAAACTTATGTGAACAGTGTCATCAGTAGCCTTAGGTGAACAATGCAATGGTAACCATATGTGAATACTATCATCAGTAACATTAGGTGAACAATGTCATCGGTAACCTTATGTGAACAGTGCAATGGTGAGGTTCCAACGGTGACCCTTTTTCCTTCGCTAATTTTTTTGTTCATGAACAGTGTTTCTAGAATGGTGAGGTTCGAATAGTGAGCTCTTTACATTTCCAAATATGTAGTTCATGAATAATGTTTCCAAGATGGTAAGGTTCCAATAGTGACCTCCTTCCTTTTCCAGATTTTGAGTTCAGGAACAATGTTTCCAGAATGGTGCGGTTCCAACAGTGACCTTTTTCCATTTCCAAATTTTTAGTTCATGAATAGTGTTTTCAGAATGGTGAGGTTCCAGTGGTGACCTATTTCCTTTTCCAAATTTTGAGTTCATGAACAGTGGTCCCAGAATGGTGAGGTTCCAATGTTTACCTCTCTCATTTTCCAAATGTTGAGTTCATGAACAATATTTCCAAAATGGTGAGGTTCCAACGGTGACCTCTTTCCTTTTCCAAATATCATGTCAATGAAAAGTGTTTCTAGAACAGTGAGTTTCCAACGATGACCTCTTTCCTTTGCCAAATATTTTGTTTATGAATAGTGTTTCTAGAACGGTGAGGTTCCAATGTTGACATTGTTCCTTTTCAAATTTTGAGTTCATGGATTTTGTTTCCCAGATGGCAAGGTTCCCCCGGTGGCCTCTTTCCTTTTCCAAATTTTATGTTAATGAACATTGTTTCCAGCATCCTATAGTTTCTCCCCTTTAACGTTTCCTTTGATGTAAAATGCATTGAAATAATCATTTTAATGATTCGAAGGCCGATTCAAAAGACATAACTCCTATATTAATTTTACTAAGGCTCGGGATTCATTTACTTAGTCAAACATGGTGGTTTAATGCGGTACTCTTTTAACAGAAAATCCAACGTATCTTAAACTGCTGCACCGATAAATCTTTTAAAGGGAGGAGATATATTCCTCCCTTGTTCTTCCTCGTTGTTCTCAACTATGAAATTCTCAAACCATTCATTCCATGTCGTAGGAGTTGCACAATAAAACATTCCTCCTTGGATTGGTTCCACTCTGTTGTGATGAAACCTAGTATTATCTATTAATCATCGATATAAGGTATGACCTATTTTCATTATTTTGGTTTCATCTCTATCTGTTTCTCCTCTCCCTTTTATGTAATTTTACCCCCATTTTCCTAATGGTCTTTTCTTGGGTGTTGGCTGGTCTGGTGGTGTCTCTACATCCTCGGGTGGATATAGTTTTCATAGGGGGAGGAGATCATAAACTGTTGTGTGGCCCATTCTCTTATAATGAACGTTAAGAACTATTTGAGTTAGTTTATTCCTAGCTTCTCTTTTCTTTTACATGAAATTGTATAGTTAGAATGTTTTACCCCACATGATTTCAGTGGAATTGACATAATAAATATTCAAATTGGAAAAATAAATTGATATCGCTCGTATGTTATTGCCTCTTGTTTTTCTAGATAGTGTGATATCTATCCTTGTTGTGTTTATGATTTCATTCTTTATAGAAATTGGTAAATATCGTAAATCCAGAATTAATTGATATTTTTTTAATGATAAATAGGAAAATAAATTAATATGTTCTTTCTTTTTATAATTTCATGCTAATCTAATTGGTGTAGTAAACATGTTAAATTATTTGTGATAGCTTACTCTTTAGGTTTCACAATGTTGGAACCTATGAATAATAAATCAGTTAGTGCAAGATGGATTAAAGAACTAGATGTTTGATAAAAGATAATTCATTGTAGGGTTATGAGTTACCCTCTTTCTTCTTTAAGGTCTAAGATCCCAATTGATATAATGGTTGTTTTCCTACTGCTTGTGTTGTGATGTGACCCTGGATGGTTTTTGTGATATGTGGGGGTAGGGAGGCCTACTAGTTATGGAAGCAGTTGACGCATACAGTGGAGAGATGCTTCGATTTATGCATGTGGGTGTCAGGGAGGACACCATAGATTATGTAATGGGATGGATATGAATATATGGATGCTTACTTTTTCATTTGTTTATTATCTACTTTCCTTTCCCCACTACTCATAAAATCTGGTCTTGTTTATCATCCTTCCAAAAAGGTGTGAAGACGCATGGGGTATGCCACGTGCTTTCCATGTTTATCTTCTTGGGGAGGATGGGTCTATGCTTTTTCTATAGGCAGCAAAGATTTTATGGGTAGCTCCTCTACTCACCGTGTTGATCCCCCTTGTGTTTAGTAGCATATAATGTTTTTCTAGAATTCCTGGGAATATGGGAATGTAATGCTGTAAATAAATTATTGACTAAATGATCTTAACCCAAGAGGTTGGAGCTTGCTGGGACACAATGCTGGGGATAAAATTTAAAGGGACAATGAACTTTGGGTGTGATGCTAATGGAATCTAATGTGGAAATTTTTAATGGTTAATTAATGTTTAAATAATTAATTAATGCAAAGTGAAACTGATAAAAAGGGAATGAAGTAATGTTATAAAGTAATTTAAATTGTTTTGTGCTTATAAGATACCTAGTCTTAGATGTGGCACTCGGGAGTCCAAGACATTACCTGCAGTTGAGTCTAGGACTAGGTTATTTTCATAGTGTGGTTGTGAGATATACTATATTCTATAGTTTTTTGTGTTTCTATACATTACTCTACCCCGTCAGTAAGGGAAACTGTCAACCCAAGGATTCTGAGCCCTGGTGGGTGTTTTCCCCAACATTCCAGTGAGGGATGGATGTATGACTACGCCCTTTGGCCCTACTCTCTTCTCTTGGTAGTTACTTGTACTGGTAGGCACAATGTTTAGTTTTCCCCATATATGTGTGTAGAGAGCTGTAATGGCTTGTGGTTATTCACAGACATATATTCTGGAAATATTTTCCTATGGACTATTATAGGTGTAACCAATATAGGCTGTGATGGCTTGAAGATCCTTACTTAGTGTACGGGATATCATGGATTGAGCTTTAAAACCCAATGTATGATACATGTTATGTGAGCTATGGTGGCTCCCAGAAACTGCCTGGTTACATTGTTTATGTGGATGTGGTGGTTTTTTCCACGAGGTTAATGTTGTTGTGCTTTGGATAGGTGTCTGTTGAAAAGACTTTTGGAGAGAGATGCTTAGGACATGTGACGTTTGGGGAAAGAGGAAAACCAGTGGGGATGTTGTAGCAAGGTACCATTGATGTTCTTTATTATATTATATAACCTTCTATGCATTAAATGGAGAGAGTATCCATGATGAGGATGGGAAATTACTATACCTTTTTAGGTGACGAGTTAGTTTCACTTGTTGTTCAATGTGATTTATCATACTTTCATTAGATTTTTCATGAGAGTCTCTAGGGAGGATCCTACTACGTTTTTGGTTATACTCACCTTATATATATATAGACTGTTATTCAGGTCACATGTTGTTGGTTGGAGATCAAACTGTTTTCTACGAGCTTGGGGTTGCAGGAGATGTTCGGGATTGTGGTTGCTACTATTTTAACATTCTTTTGGGTACTTGATGTATTTCCCCATTCAGTTGCAGCAGTTTTAGATGACATTACATATGTTTACTTTAGTATTAATTTATATTTCTATTTGAGTTAGAGTTGGTTGGTTTTTATCTTATATCTCTCTTTCACAAGTGTTCTCTCAGAGGTTAATGCCTCCCATTTGTGTTCTTACTATACCCTCAATTATAGTTGCCAACCTGGGGCCTACTGGAGGTGGGAATCCGGGGACATTATCTCCCTTCTCACAATGCCGACATAGGAGAGGTACATATTGTGTGGAGGGGGTCATGACAGAGTTGTATCAATGTTTTGGTTGAGGGATATGATAGAGTTTGGTATTAGGCATATGTGAGGTTTCATGGGTTGATAGGGAAACTATGACATTCTTGTTTATCAAGTGATGTAAACAATATAGATCGGTTGAGACATAGGCATTCAGGTACCCCTATGATTTGATGTGCGTAACATTTTGTTAAAATAGATACAAAACATGGTGATACTTGTTATAGGGTATATACCTAGAAAATAATCATGCATCATTCTTCTTTGTGCTTGTGTTTGAATGGGTAGACCCTGAGAAATGTTAACATAAAATGAATAAAAGAAAAAAATAAATTATTTAAAGTCGAGTCTTCCATATTCCAGGTTTAGGAGCTCAAACTATTTTTTATTTTGTAGGTATTGTTCCAGGTTGACATCCTCATTATTATCACATAGAAGATGTTCGGAAGGCTGTGCCAATAAGTTTTCACAAGGCAGTGGTTGACGATGGAGTCACATGGGGGAGGACACTCTGAGAGTTTCATCACTAGAGTTTGCTAAAGTATGAGGGCTCTGTTTCAGATGCAGTCACATAAGAGTTGTTGGAGGAGGTCTATATATCTTTCAGTTTGATCTGTTCACATAAGGAGCACTAGGATTCATTGGTTGTGACGATGCTTTATGGAGCAGCGAGGCAGTGGTGGTTCTTGTTCCTCGGGGATTTTGAGGAGTTAGTGATCTCATGGGAGGTGTTATGAGACAAGTTTATTGTTGCGTTTCATTCTTCGACCACAAAGATGTCCAGTCGCCATGAGATTCATACCCTTGAGAATGGGAGCTCCAGTGTGCGAGCATTTGGAATGCATTTTAGGAAAATTTTACGATATTCATCTATCCTATTGCCAGATGAGGAGGCCAGGGAGAGGCATTTTCAGGAGGCTTTGCAGCCAAATATTTAACACCAAGTCACCCCATTTTTGATGAAGACATATGTTGATGTGCTAGAAAGGGAAGAGGTCGTTTAGAGGAATTTTTCTAGAACTGGATGATCATTAGAGGAGAGACTTCATGATTCCTCACGAAGAAGAGCTATGGTATTGGGTTCCAGGTTTTTAGGGAAAAAGAGTTTCTGTTTGGCTGGTGGTAGGTCCCAGCCCTTAGCATATCATTTCTCCATAGGAAGCAACTCTCTGGCATATGCAAAGGGATCAAGATCTTGTTTTTCTTGTTGTGGTCGATCTCATCAGCAACAAGGGTGCCTGATCATTTAGAGTAGTCATCGTGCACCAGGTATTACACTCTAGGTTCCTTCATTGAGGGAGTTCCAACTGAGGTAGCAGTAGTAGGTTACACTAGCATTAGATCATTAGAGGGTAGATGGGGAAGGTATAGGACAACCCTGTGATGCTCCCCATCGTCAGATAGTAGAGCTCATCCATGATGGTTATCTTCATCAGGGTTAGAGATGTCGTGGAGGAGGTCTTGTTCAGCTTAATGCTTTATCATTTCTAGCTCCAGGAATTCCAGACATCGTTCAAGGTACTCATTTCTTGTTTTATACCATTGTGTATGCCCTATTTGATTCAGTAGTGAAACACTCCTTCAAATCACATACCCTTTTCCATGATTTGGTACTTGAGGTAGAAAGGCTTCTAGTTCCCTTGGCGTTGACTACACCAGTTGGAGTTCAAGTTGACATGTTTGAAGTATGTAGAGACTGTGAGTTACTATTGGGGAAGCACCAGTCATGGGTATATTTCTTATGTTTATGGATAAAACCATATGATGTCATCATCAACATGGATTGGTTATATTCAGCAGAGGCTATCATGGATTTCTTCAGGAGGAAGGTTATGTTCTTCTATGTGGATGGAGAAGTGGTGGTGTTTGTTATTAAGGGAGACCCTCAGATGGGCTAGAGGCATGTTCCGTCTTTATCATCCATGATGATTAAGATGATGTTGAGTTCTTCAGAGGTTCACCAGTTGGCATTTCCAAGGGTCATAGAAGAGTAGCCTGATGTCTTTCAAGAAGAGGTTGTAACATTACCCCCTCGACGAGAGGTCGAGTTCGGGATTGAGCTACAACAAGGATCATATCCCATCTCTATGTATCCATATAGGATGGCCTATTCTATGTTATGAGAGCTAATTATACATCATGATGGTCTATTATAGTGCGGTTTTGTTTGACCAAGTGTGTCAATGTGGGGTGCACCAGTTTTGTTCATGAAGAAAGCTGAAGGCAGTTTGTTGTTGTGTGTCGATTATCGTTGCGTAAACAAAGTGATAGTGAAGAAACGATATCCACTTCCACATATTTATAATTTATTCAATCAAATGAACGGTTCTTGTTGGTTCTCAAAGGCTGACTTTCAGTTATGATATCAGCAGGTTCATGTTAAGGTTGAGGATATTTTGAAGACTTCATTCCGTTGTCTTCATGGGTATTATGAGTTTGTTGTAACGATCTTCGGCATGACAAAAGCTCCATCTGTGTTCATGGGATTGATGGACGCTATGTTTTGTGAGTTCCAAGACAGGTTTGTGGTGGTTTTCATCGACGAAATCCTTGTGTACTCTGTAAAGACCCGTAAATTTCAAGGAAATTTTTTTCTTAATTTTCTTTGGAATTTTACAAGAGCGCAGTTTCTGACGGAACCTGATTCCGAGGCCCGGTGTTCCCGGAATCATTTTCCGAAGTTTGGCTCAGGTACGTTCAGTGAACAGATGAGCGGGTTTTTCTAACTTTTGAACCGGTGCCCGAAATCGAATTCTGAGGGCACCGATGAAATCGCAGCACTGGTATTCGCATAGAAACTCCTCTTCTGGAGTTGCATTTGCTCGAGTGTGGTTTTTAATTTTCGGGCTTAAAGTTGAGAAATAAAATAATTTTGCGACAACTTTATTTTATTTCGCTTAAGCCACTTGGAAGCCACTTGAGGCCACTTAAAAGCGGCTTGAACTGAGTTGAACCGGATAGGATGCTATCCAGAAATATCCTACCCCCTTGGTAGGATATTTGTGAGGTGGGGCCCGCACGAGCCCCACTGTTTCTTTCCGCTAAGAAACGCACCCGCGAAAACCCGTCTTAATGAAAGTCAACTGACGCGTTTCTTAAAAATCATAACAGACCATTTAATTGGGCGGTTTATTTCGTGAATTAAATGGGCTGTTTCTTTCGTTGAATTAATTCAACGAATTAATTCAATCGTTTCTTATCCTGTTTTCGTGTGTTGGCATGTTAATAAAATAAGACCAACCAAAACCTTTTGGGGGATTACTGGTTGAGACAGTTGTTCCTCTTACTCCTTCGCGAAGAACGCGAAGAACGCGAAGAACACGAAGAACGCAAAGAACGCCGAACCCGGAAATCGATGACGCGACGCCGTGATCCGCAACGCCGACAACGTTCTTCTGTGACGTCTCTTCCTCCGCGACGGATCTTCGATCGGCTACTTGAGGTAAGAGTCTCAGACCTTCCTTTTTATCTCCTTCGTGGTTCTTAACCAAAAACACGGATTTAATTAATTAAATTAAATCTGTTGTTTCATTGTGCGTTGAGTTCGCCGACTCAACACCGGATTCCGCGACGACGCGACGCCTCCCCGCGACGACGCGACGATCGCTCTCTTCCGCGACGAGCTTTTCCGCGAAGAACGCCTGCGCGCGATGATCGACGAGGTAGGGATTTTATAATTTGGAATACCCCTCTTTATTCCTGTGAACGTTCTTTAAAAAATTAAAGAACCAGTTTCTATTGAAGAATTTTATTTTATTAAAATTGTCGGTTCATGTGTTGAACAATTTTCTCCCGGTTGTTTATCTCTAACGCGGAGGGTGCGGGCCAAACGAACACGGCCAGACGACCCTCCGCCGTTCTTCTTTTTGTGCAGATTTGACGGGCGATGACGGAACGTTCCGCGACGGATGTTTGATGATTCCGCAATGAAGGACGAGTCCCGGGAGGAGCATCGGCGCAGGCGGGAACAAAATCGGACCACCGGAGCGATCCCGGTGGCCCGCGGAACTCGCCGGCGGGGCGGCGGCGCTGGCAGCCGGGAGCGGCGGCGCCCCGGCGCGCCGCTGGACAGGCCGCCGCGACTCAGCGCGGCGGCGGCGGCACCCGCGGACCCGCGGCCGCGCGGGTCCGGTGCCCTCGGAAGCGGCTGAAGCCGCGTCCCGACTCAACGCGGCCCCACGCGGGGGGGGGGGGGGGGGGCGCGGCACCACCTGGCCGGGGGGGGGGGGGGGGGGGGGGGGGGGGCGGCGCCACGCGTTCCCGCTCTATCGAACCGGGCCAGGCCGGTTCGGCCAACTCCCGGGGGGGGTCGGGCCGGGTCGGCCCGGGCCCGGACCCCCGTCTTCGGACGGTTTTTTGTTCAAACGCCCGTAACTTGAGCTACGGGCCTCCGAACGATGCGCCGTCAGCGGCAACGCGATCCTTGGATCAAGAGGGTCGTTTCCATATACTATACTCAAGGTGCACCTTCCTTTTCGGGAGCCTACGTAGTTAAAACTCCGTAGTTAACCGTGCTTGGCCTAGAGCAGTGATCCGGATGGGTGACCTCCTGGAAAGTTTCACAGGGTGGGTGTGAGACGGAAATGCCAATAACTAACAGCTCAGGCGTCCGATTGACGTGCCGTCTATTTCGTTGTTTTCCTCTAAGTGAGATGGATCTTTTGGCATACTCCGCCCGAGCTTTGGACGCAGGTGGAGTACGGTCGGGTTGGTTTTGCCTTAAAACCAACTGGGCCCCTGGGACGAAAAATCCAATATCTCTCAGACCGGGCGTCCGATTGACGCGCCGTCTGCGACGTTGAGTTCCTGCTGACGATACGGAACTTTTGGATACATCAACTTCGGACTTCGTGACAGTTTATGTATCAGCCTCTCGGCTTGTGGAGCGGACCCTCCCGAACGAGCTTGCTGTGTGCGGGAACCCTAGTGCTGGATGCGACTGCTTTTTCGACAGCGACGACCGTGCAGAGATCCTCAGTGGACTACGGCGACGACTGTGCAGAGATCCTCCGTGGACTCCGACGACGACTGTGCAGAGATCCTCAGTGGACTGCGGCGACGACTGTGCGGAGATCCTCCGTGGACTCCGACGACGACCGTGCCGAGATCCTCCGTGGACTCCGACGACGACCGTGCGGAGATCCTCAGTGGACTGCGGCGACGACTGTGCGGAGATCCTCCGTGGACTCCGACGACGACCGTGCAGAGATCCTCAATGGACTGCGGCGACGACTGTGCAGAGATCCTCAGTGGACTGCGGCGACGACTGTGCAGAGATCCTCAGTGGACTGCGGCGACGACTGTGCAGAGAACCTCAGTGGACTGCGACGACTACTGCACTCAGCGATCCTATGTGGATCAGTGCTACCGATCATGTGTGGGTCCGATCCTGCGTGGGTCAGCGCTCAACGGTTCTGTGTGAGCCAGTGCCTACAGGTCCTGCGTGGGCCCGGTCCTGTGTGGACCCGATCCTGTGTGGGTCACTGCGAGGTTAGTACCTATCGATCCTTTGTGGGTCCGACGACTTAGATGGATCAGTGATCATCTTTATCGTCATCCGAAGAAGTATACCTGTGTGAGCTGAATCTTCTGTTTACCTTGGGTGGTGGAGTGCTTGGTTGTAGCAGCATATCCTTGGCAGTGGAGCGCTCGGTTGTAGCGGCAGACCTGCGATACTGGAGACGAGCGTACAGAGTACGGAGACCGTGTAGCCGACTGAGACCTGAAGACTGCTCGACCGACTCGACTTGGAGTGAGTCGACTAGCCCAGTGGACGGAGCGCCCGGTATTCGGCGGCAGACCCACGGCTGACGGAGCGCCTGGTAGTTGGAAGTAGACCCGCGGTACTCGACTGGAGGAGTGCCTCTGTAGGCTATTTGGGTGAGCGCCCGGTATTTGGCAGCAGACCCTCAGCGGATGGAGCGCCCGGTAGTTGGCAGCAGACCCGCGGTACTCCACAGGAGGAGTACCTCAGCAGTCTTTGGTTAGTGAGTAGTACCTCGGAGTCGTGACAGGACCACTGTACACTTCAGAGATGGGGCTCTTCAGCAGTTACAGTTTCGATAATGAAAATCCTGGTTTGAGCTGAGTCAATGATCCTTATGTTTCTCTCCTTTGTGGATTGTGTTGAGCTATCCTGTGTGGATTTACTGTCTACTCTCCTTTGTGGATTGTGTTGTTCCATCCTGTGTGGGTTTGCGTTTTGCTTTCCTGTGTGGACTGGGTTGTGCTAGGGCTCGGACGTTGGAGCCGATCGGGGAATTGATGACATAGGTATATGTATGGGCATATACCTAATCCGTGTCAGATGTTACTTCATGATTGTATCTCTTCTTCGTGGCTTATCCTTTTTGAATTTCAGGAGAGCTTCGGGGGTCTCGGGGTCCCTACTGAGTATCTTACACTCACCCCTGCACGGGCTATGCCTGCACTTCGTGGTGTTGGTTGCAGAAGACGGACAACGCTGATCGTGGAGGAGGCGTGCGGAGCAGGACAGTACCTGGAGGTGGACCACTGGGCGGGACGTACTCGGAGCGGTTAGGTGGACCCGAGGAGCAGTGGAAGCTATCTGTACCCACCCTTCAGGTGGGACTTCTAGAGGACGGCTCAACACTGCAGTTTTTCCTTTCAGTTGCTGTTTTTCCTTTCAGTTGTACTTTACAGTTGGCCTTGTATTTCCGGCCCCTTTTACTTTCAACACAGCTTTTACAGTTTTTACTTAGTGTTTACTTTTCCGCTTGCTTACTCTGTGGTGCTTGTTTAATTTTCAAAGGCAATGCATTCCCTTTTTGTTGGGATTTACGTCTTGGTGCTAGTCGCCAGCCCCTGGCCTATGGAAGGCGGGCTTGGGGTAGTCACGGCACGGGCCCCGAGGACGGGTCGTGACAAATTGGTATCAGAGCGGTCGGTTCTACCGCAGACTCTGATCTTTCTTCTATGTGAAGCAATAGTGTTTAACGTATTAAGTGTGGTTATCAGTCCAGGGAGTCCAGTGTTGGTGCGGCGGCCGACGTATCCATACACCAGGACCCTGAATTCGGGTTTCCGACTTAATGCACGAAAACATTGATTTCATGTGTGTTTCAAGTTTTCTTCGTGATTACTTGTGTCAGCTCACCAGGTATACTGTTCTGACCGTGGCGCACTTGTTTCCTTTTCAGGATGGCACGACGACAGCAGCCAGCTAGGGTTCCTAGAGTAGTGCGCGACGATAGCCCACCGAGCGACGAGGCCTCGGTACAGGGCCCGTTGACCATAGAGGCACCGGCGGTACCTTTACCCGCCGAGCCCCCGATGCTTCCAGCACTGGCAGCTGACAATGCACGACGCCTCGGAGCTCTGCATGAGTTCCAGCGCCAGCGACCACCCAGGTTCCGTGTGGAGTCGAACACCCAGGCAGCCGAGGACTGGCTGGAGGCGGTCGTTCGAGTTTTCAGGCTAGTGAGGACACCAGCAGACCTCATGGTGATCCTCGCGGCGAGCCTACTGCACGCAGCAGCAGGGCGATGTTGGAGCCTGATGCTCCAAGTACACGATGAGGCCTCCCTCATCTGGACGGACTTCGAGAGCCTCTTCCGCTCAGAGTTCGTCCCGGCCACCCTCCGTGAGGTGCGCATCCAGGAGCTTCTTTAGCTGCGGTAGGGCAGCTTGACGGTCGCCCAGTACGCGGCGAGGTTCACCGACCTTTCTCGGTACTCGACAGACATGGTAGGAGACCCCTTCTTCCGGGCCCGGACCTTCGAGCAGGGATTGAGACACGGGATCAGGGCATCGCTGATCTCCCTCAGCATCCCGACCCAGGCAGGAGTGCTAGAGCGAGACCTCCTGATCGAGAGCTTCCTGGCTGAGTCCACAGCGAGACCTACCGCAGGGCGGCAGATAACGGAGTCTTCGGTAGCAGGTAGCCGACGGATGACTCAGGGTTCCAGGCAGACCAGACCTACCGGTGGCCGACTGTACGACTCAGGCTCAGTTGTGCGGGGAAGCCGGGGTGGAGACAGAGCCAGGCGTGCCAAGAGTGGGCAGTGTTACTCCTGTGGAGGGATTGGTCACATGGCTCGTGACTGTCCGACCCGCCATGCTGTTGATCAGCAGTTAAGTGAAGAACCTCCCAGGTAGAGGCAGAGGTTCGACTGTGGCAGTCCGCAGGGAGGAGGCGGACGAGGCAGAGGAGCTGGCCGAGCAGCAGGTGGTGGACGACGCTTTGAGGCTCTGCCACCACCACCACCAGGAGGTCCGCCCCGACCACAGGGAGTAGGTGAACATGCGAGAGCTCAGCTTCAGGCATCCGAGGTCTTCGATCATGGAGCTCTGGGAGAAGATGGACAGGAGAAGAACTAGTGGATACGTCCTTTGTACTTCTAGTTCCTTGTTGCTATTGTGTAGCGTCTTTGTATTATGAGCTGCAATAATAAAAGACGCATACCATTGTGATATTTTCATCCCTGTCCTCTTTCGTGATGTTACTAAGAGGTTCCAGTTTTGGCTATTGACTTGACCCTCACTTGTGAGACATCTACTAGAGGATACCCAGTTACCACACACTGATGCCGACAGTGTAACTCAACCCTTGGAGGCGAGAGTAACGGTTGGATCTCTTGGTAGTAGCGTCGAGGCCTTACGACGTCATCCTTGGTATGGATTAGTATCATCCATTTTAGGATTGACTGTATTAGGCAAAGAATGTGGTTCATCCAGGGGATGTGACCAGATTTCTCTTATCGGCAAAGAGGAAATCTTGCAGCTCTTGTGGGACCTGAGATGGTCCAGGTCATCCAGGGGCGGATAATTACAGCTCAGAGCCGACAGAATCCTTATGCTGACAGGAGGCGGAGACCACTAGAGTTCGAGGATGGAGACCACGTATTCTTGCGGGTCTCACCTCGGCGTGGTTTGCAGAGGATTGGCGAGGTGGCTTATCGCCTGGCTCTTCCACCTCAGTTGCACCGGGTGCACGACATCTTCCACGTATCCCAGCTGAGGAGATACGTGAACGACCCGATGCACATCATTGACTATGGGGAGCTAGACGTGGATGATGTGGAGACTTTTGCGGAGGTCCCAGTAGAGATAGAGGATCGACAGGAGCGGTCCTACGTGGGCGATCGATTCCTCTTGTGCGCATCAGATGGCAGCACGGGAACTTCCAGGAGAGCACTTGGGAGCGGGAGGCTCAGATGCGTGCTCAGTACCCACCTTTGTTTCCCTAGTTTATGATGTATCTTTACGGGGACGTAAAGTCCTGAGGTGGGAGTAATGTAAAGACCCGTAAATTTCAAGGAAATTTTTTTCTTAATTTTCTTTGGAATTTTACAAGAGCGCAGTTTCTGACAGAACCTGATTCCGAGGCCCGGTGTGCCCGGAATCATTTTCCGAAGTTTGGCTCGGGTACGTTCAGTGAACGGATGAGCGGGTTTTTCTATCTTTTGAACTGGTGCCCGGAATCGAATTCTGAGGGCACCGATGAAATCGCAGCGCTGGTATTCGCATAAAAACGCCTCTTCTGGAGTTGCGTTTGCTCGAGTGTGGTTTTTAATTTTCGGGCTTAAAGTTGAGAAATAAAATAATTTTTCGACAACTTTATTTTATTTCGCTTAAGCCACTTGGAAGCCACTTGAGGCCACTTAAAAGCGGCTTGAACTGAGTTGAACCGGATAGGATGCTATCCAGAAATATCCTACCCCCTTGGTAGGATATTTGTGAGGTGGGGCCCGCACGAGCCCCGCCGTTTCTTTCCGCTAAGAAACGCACCCGCGAAAACCTGTCTTAATGAATGTCAACTGACGCGTTTCTTAAAAATCTTAACAGACCATTTAATTGGGCGGTTTATTTCGTGAATTAAATGGGCTGTTTCTTTCGCTGAATTACTTCAACGAATTAATTCAATCGTTTCTTATCCTGTTTTCGTGTGTTGGCATGTTAATAAAATAAGACCAACCAAAACCTTTTGGTGGATTACTGGTTGAGACAGTTGTTCCTCTTCCTCCTTCGCGAAGAATGCGAAGAACGCGAAGAACGCAAAGAACGCCGAACCCGGAAATCGACAACGCGACGCCGTGATCCGCAACGCCGACAACGTTCTTCTGCGACGTCTCTTCCTCCGCGACGGATCTTCGATCGGCTACTTGAGGTAAGAGTCTCAGACCTTCTTTTTTATCTCCTTCGTGGTTCTTAACTAAAAACACGGATTTAATTAATTAAATTAAATCTGTTGTTTCATTGTGCGTTGAGTTCGCCGACTCAACACCGGATTCCGCGACGACGCGACGCCTCCCCGCGATGACGCGACGATCCCTCTCTTCCGCGACGAGCTTTTCCGCGAAGAACGTCTGCGCGCGATGATCGACGAGGTAGGGATTTTATAATTTGGAATACCCCTCTTTATTCCCGTGAACATTCTTTAAAAAATTAAAGAACCAGTTTCTATTGAACAATTTTATTTTATTAAAATTGTCGGTTCATGTGTTGAACAAATTTCTCCCGATTGTTTATCTCTGACGCGGAGGGTGCCGGCCAAACGAACACGGCCCGACGACCCTCCGCCGTTCTTCTTTTTGTGCGGATTTGACGGGCGACGACGGACCGTGCCGCGACAGTTGTTTGATGATTCCGCAGTGAAGGACGAGTCCCGGGAGGAGCAGCGGCGCAGGCGGGAACAAAATCGGACCACCGGAGCGATCCCGGTGGCCCGCGGAACTCGCCGTCGGCGCGGCGGCGCCGGCAGCCGGGAGCGGCGGCGCTCCGGCGCGCCGCCGGACAGGCCGCCGCGACTCAGCGCGGCGGTGGCGGCACCCGCAGACCTGCGGCCGCGCGGGTCCGGTGCCCTCGGACGCGGCTGAAGCCGTGTCCCGACTCAACGCAGCCCCACGCGGGGGGGCCGCGGCACCACCTGGTCGGGGGGGGGGGGGGGGGGGGCAGCGCCCCGCGTGCATCGGCCGTTCGGCCGCTCTATCGAACCGGGCCAGGCCGGTTCGGCCGACTCCCGGGGGGGGGGGGTCGGGCCGGGTCGGCCCAGGCCCGGACCCCCGTCTTCGGACGGTTTTTCGTTCAAACGCCCGTAACTTGAGCTACGTGCCACCGAACGACGCGCCGTCAGCAGCAACGCGATCCTTGGATCGAGACGGTCGTTTCGATATACTATACTCAAGGTTCACCTTCCTTTTCGGGAGCCTACGTAGTTAAAACTCCGTAGTTAAGCGTGCTTGGCCTAGAGTAGTGATCAGGATGGGTGACCTCCTGGGAAGTTTCCCAGGGTGGGTGTGAGACGGAAATGCCAATAACTAACAGAACGGGCGTCCGATTGACGTGCCGTCTGTTTCGTTGTTTTCCTCTAAGTGAGACGGATCTTTTGGCATACTCCGCCCGAGGTTTGGACGCAGGTGGAGTACGGTCGGGTTGGTTTTGCATTAAAACCAACTGGGCCCCTGGGACGAAGAATTCAATATCTCTCGGACCGGCCGTCCGATTGACGCGCCGTCTGCGACGTTGAGTTCCTGTTGATGATACGGAACTTTTGGATACATCAACTTCGGACTTCGTGACAGTTGATGTATCAGCCTCTCGGCTCGTGGAGCGGACCCTCCCGAACGAGCTTGCTGTGTGCGGGAACCCTAGTGCTGGCTGCGACTGCTTTTTCGACAGCGACGACCGTGCAGAGATCCTCAGTGGACTGCGGCGACGACTGTGCAGAGATCCTCTGTGGACTCCGACGACGACCGTGTAGAGATCCTCAGTGGACTGTAGCGACGACTGTGCGGAGATCCTCCGTGGACTCCAACGACGACTGTGCAGAGATCCTCCGTGGACTCCGACGACGACCGTGCAGAGATCCTCAGTGGACTGCGGCGACGACTGTGCGGAGATCCTCCGTGGACTCCGACGACGACCGTGCAGAGATCCTCAGTGGACTGCGGCGACGACTGTGCGGAGATCCTCCGTGGACTCCGACGACGACCGTGCAGAGATCCTCAGTGGACTGCGGCGACGACTGTGCAGAGATCCTCAGTGGACTGCGGCGACGACTGTGCAGAGATCCTCAGTGGACTGCGGCGATGAATGTGCAGAGATCCTCAGTGGACTGCGACGACTACTGCACTCAGCGATCCTATGTGGATCAGTGCTACCGATCCTGTGTGGGTCTGATCCTGCGTGGGTCAGCGCTCAACGGTTCTGTGTGAGCCAGTGCCTACAGGTCCTGCGTGGGCCCGGTCCTGTGTGGGCCCGATCCTGTGTGGGTCACTGCGAGGTTAGTACCTATCGATCCTTCGTGGGTCCGACGACTTAGATGGATCAATGATCATCTTTATCGTCATCAGAAGAAGTATTCCTGTGTGAGCTGAATCTTCTGTTTACCTTGGGCGGTGGAGCGCTTGGTTGTAGCAGCATATCCTTGGCAGTGGAGTGCTCGATTGTAGCGGCAGACCTGCGATACTGGAGACGAGCGTACAGAGTACGGAGACCGTGTAGCCGACTGAGACCTGAAGACTGCTCGACCGACTCAACTTGGAGTGAGTCGACTAGCCCAGTGGACGGAGCGCCCGGTATTCGGCGGCAGACCCACGACGGACGGAGCGCCTGGTAGTTGGCAGTAGACCCGCGGTACTCGACTGGAGGAGTGCCTCTGTAGGCTATTTGGGTGAGCGCCTGGTATTTGGCAGCAGACCCTCAGCGGACGGAGCGCCCGGTAGTTGGCATCAGACCCGCGGTACTCGACAGGAGGAGTACCTCAGCAGTCTTAGGTTAGTGAGCAGTACCTCGGAGTCGTGACAGGACCACTGTACATTTCAGATATGGGGCTCTTCAGCAGTTACGGTTTCGATAATAAAAATCCTGGTTTGAGCTGAGTCAATGATCCTTGTGTTTCTCTCCTTTGTGGATTGTTTTGAGCTATCTGGTGTGGATTTACTGTCTACTCTCCTTTGTGGATTGTGTTGTTCCATCCTGTGTGGGTTTGCGTTTTTCTTTCCTGTGTGGACTGGGTTGTGCTAGGGCTCGGACGTTGGAGCCGATCGGGGAATTGATGACTTAGGTATATATATGGGCATATACCTAAGCCATTTCAGATGTTACTTCATGATTGTATCTCTCCCTCGTGGCTTATATTTGTAGATTTCGGGAGACCTTTGGGGGTCTCGGGGTCCCTACTGAGTAGCTTATACTCACCCCTGCACGGGCTATGCCTGCACTTCGTGGTGTTGGTTGCAGACGAAGGACAGCGCTGATCGTGGAGGAGGCGTGCGGAGCAGGACCGTACCTGGATGTGGACCACTGGGCGGGACGTACTCGGAGCAGTTAGGTGGACCCGAGGAGCAGTGGAGGCTATCTATACCCACCCTTCAGGTAGGACTTCTAGAGGACGGCTCGACGCTGCAGTTTTTCCTTTTAGTTTCTGTTTTTCCTTTCAGTTTTACTTTACAGTTGGGCTTGTATTTCCGACCCCTTTTACTTTCAGCACAGCTTGTACAGTTTTTACTTAGTGTTTACTTTTCCGCTTCCTTACTCTGTGGTGCTTGTTTACTTTTCAAAGGCAATGCCTTCCCTTTTTGTTTGGATTTACGCCTTGGTGCTAGTCGCCAGCCCCTGGCCTATGGAAGGCGGGCTTGGGGTAGTCACGACACGGGCCCCGAGGACGGGTCGTGACATACTCCACATCTGAGGAGGAGAAGGCAGAGAATCTACACATTGTTTTGGGAGTTCTTCGTAAACAGTAGTTGTTTGGGAATTTGACAAAGTGTGAGTTTTGGGCTCAAGAAGTCCATTTCATGGGGAATGGTGTGTCCCATCATGGAGTATCTGTCAATCCATCGAAGATAGAAGCAGTTGTGTCATGGACATCCCCCAATATAGTTTTGGTGGTGAGAAGTTTCCCTGGTCTCGCCAGTTACTATAGGAGGTTCATAGTCGATTTCTCTCATGTTGTGACTCCTTTTACAGTTTTGAATAGGAAGGATCAAGAATTCTTATAGACTGATCAGATGAAAAAAGCTTTCGAGTATCTAAAGGAGAAGTTAGTATGTTCTCCGGTTCATTGTCTTCTAGTAGAGGGAGTTCAATTTGTTTTTATTTTTGCGATGATTTACATCTGGGGTTAGGTTGTGTTCTGATGCAGTAATGATCAGTTGTTTTTTAGGGGTCTCAGATTTTATGTCCCCATGAATGTAACTATGCCACCCATGATCTAGAGTTGGCAGCCGTGGTGTTTTCTATAATATTGTGGATAAAGTAACAAATTTGTGAGCGCTTTCTGGTTTTCACCAATTATAAGAGCCTGAGGTATGTTTTCTCCCATCATGACATGGACTTATGGCAGTGACAGTGGATGGAGTTCTTATAAGAATACTACTTCAAAATATCGTATACACCTAGAAAGGGGAATGGTGTAGCTGATGCGTTGAGTCGAAAGTTACGTATTGATGTATTGCATGAATCTGGTGACTCCTATAGTGTAATGGAATAATTGTATATATTACCTCTTGATATGGGTGAAGTTTTGGTTAGATGTAGTCTTTTTCAGATGATGGTACAATCAGCTCTCATGAAATAGGTTTAAGATTTCCAGTTGGGAGGTCTTTAGGTGGAGGTCTGGAGAGACTGAGTTGTTTGTGGGGAGGCCCATGATGGTTGGTCTGGGGATGAAAAACACTGAGTGTTGTATCATGAAAGGCTTTTTGTTCCTATGATGATGTAGGAGATGGTACTAAGAGAGTTCCATAGTTCTCCTTTAGCGGTGCTTCCCGGCAGGACAATGACGTACCAAGCCTTGAGGATCCAGTTTTGGTGGCTGGACTAAAGCGTGTGGTTGAGGAATTTGCGTCTCGATGCTTGGTCTTCTAGAAGGTGAAGGCTGAACACAATGTTCCTAGTGGTCTGCTCCAACCAATAGATGTTCCTTAGTGGATGTGATAGGAAATATCAATGAACATTGTTTTTGTTTTACTGTGATATTAAGGAGGACATGATGCTATTTGTGTTGTAGTGTATCTTTTATCAAAATTTTACAACTTTATAATAATCAAGGACTCTAGCTCAGTGGACGTTTTATTGAGGCAGTATCTGGATGAGGTGGTGAGACTTCATGGAGTCCCATGGACGATCATTTCCAATCGAGATCCTCATTTTACCTCTAGGGCATGGAGAGGTATGCAGTATGCTTTTGGTTCTCAGTTATGCCTTAGCACTGCATTTTATCATTAGACAGACGGTCAGACAGAGTGGACCATCCAGACTCTTGAAGACATGTTATGCTCCAGTGTCATGGATTTTGGATGTTTGTGGATGAGGCACTAACCCTTGGTGGAGTTCTCTTACATCTACAATTATCACTCCACCATCCGTATGACACCGTTTGAAGCCTTGAATGTATGGCATTTCAGTTCTCAATTGTGATGGACTAGGGTTAGAGAGTCAGTAATTCTTGGTCTCAAACTAGTGCAGAGTACAATAGAGATGGTTCAGGTGATTCTTGAGAGGATGAAGACAGCGTAGTATCAACAGAAATCATATGACGATCAAAGGAGGAGACACTTAGAGTTTTATATTGGGGATCACCTGTTTCTGAAGGTGACTCCCCGTCATGGGAATCTAAGGATTGGTCATTGGAGTAAGAATTATCCCCAGTTTTTTGGCTCTTTTGAGGTGTTATAACGTGTTAGAGATATGGCTTATCGAGTAGCACTTCCCTCGCAATTGAGCCGGATATATGATGTTTTCCATGTATCACAGCTCCGTCATTATCTCTATGATTACATACACATTTTCTATTGGGGAGAGGATGATGTTAATGATGATGCGACCTTTGAGTGGTGACCTATGGATATCCAAGACCACAAATAGAAGGTTTTTCATGAGCATTATATCCCCTTGGTTCGTGTCTTGTGGCAACACATTGGTGTGGGGGAGAGTTTCTGGGAACGTGAGTCACAGATACATGTTTAGTACCCATAGTTGTTTGATGTTTAAATCTTTTCATGTAACAATGTCCACTTTCTAGTTATAGACCTTATATTTTTATGGGACAAATATCTTTGGTTGCTTCTTGTGGCTTGCTCTCTTTTGTGAGGTATCTCGATGGGTGGTTGTTCAGACTACTTTTCTGTTTTGTTTTAGGATGGTATTGAATACTCGAGGACAACAAGGTTTTGAGACGTATCTAATGTAGTGGCCCAGACCTCTCTGGTCCATTCCTTTATGAAAATCTAGTCTCTGAGGTGTTTTGGGAGGTCATGGTGACTTATCCCAAACACTTTTCCAAATTTCAAGTTATGTGAACTGTGTCATTGGTAGCCTTAGCTGAACAGTGTAATGGTAACGTTATGTGAATAGTATCATTAGTAACCTTATGAGAAAATTGCAACAGTAACCTTATGTGAGCAGTGTCATCGGTAGCCTTAGGTGAACAGTGCAACAGTAACCTTATGTGAAAAGTGTCATCGGTAACCTTAGGTGAATAGTGAAATAGTAATCTTATTTGAAAAATGTCATCGCTAACTATATGTGAATAGTTCAATGGTGAGTTTCCAATGGTGATATTTTTCCTTTGCCAATTTTTTAGTTCATGAAAAGTGTTTCTAGAATGGTGAGGTTTCAATGGTGACCTCTTTCATTTGCCAAATTTTTATTTCATGAAAAGTGTTTCCAGAACAGTGAGGTTCCAACAGTGACCTCTTTACTTTTCCAAATTTTCAGTTTATGAACAGTGCATACAAAGCATTGAGGTTTCAACGGTGACCTTTTTCATTTCCCAAATTTTGAGTTCATGAACTTTTTTTTAGAATGGTGAGGTTCCAACGGTGACTTCTTTCCTTTCCCAAATTTTGAGATCATGAACAATATTTCCAGAACGGTGAGGTTCCAACAATGAACTTTTTCCTTCTCCAAATTTATATTTCATGAACAGTGCTTCCAGAACGGTGAACTTCCAATAGTGACCTCTTTCTTTTCTATATTTTGAGCTTGTGAATTGTTTTTCCAGAATGGTAAGGTTCCATCGGGGACCTTTTTCCTTTGCCAAATTTTGAGTTCATAAATAGTGTTTCTTTAATGGTGAAGTTCCAATGGAGAACCCTTTCCTCTTCCATATTTGGAATTCATGAATAGTGTTTCCAGAATAGTGAGGTTCCAACGGTGACATGATTCCTTTTCCAAAATTTGAGTTCATGAACTGTGTTTCCAGAATGGTGAGGATACAACAATGGCCTCTTTCCGTTTAAAAATTTTGAGTTCATGAAAAGAGATTTAAGAAAGGTGAGGTTCAAATGGTGACCTCTTTCCTTTTCCAAATTTTGAGTTCATGAATGGTGTTCCCAGAACAGTGAGGTTCCAACGGTGTCCTCTTACCTTTGCCAAATTTCTTGTTAATGAACAGTGTCTCCAGAATAGTGTGTTTTCAATGGTTACCTCATTCCTTTCCAAATTTTGAGTTCACGAATAGTGTTTCCAGAATGGTGAGGTTCCAATGGTGATCTCTTTCCTCTTCCAAAATTCATGTTAATGAACAGTGTACCAGCATCCTATAGTTTTTCTCCTTTAATGTTCCCTTTGATGTTACATGCATTTAATGTCTATTTTTAAGGACTTTGTGGCCGATTCAAAGGCGATAACTCCTATATTAATTTTCCTAAGGCTCGGGATGCCTTCACTTGGTCAAACCGTGTGGTTTAATGTGATCATATTTTAATTGAAAATCCAACTTATCTTAAACCGTTACTCCGATAAATCATCTAAAGGGATGAGATATCTTCCTTCATAGTTCTTCCTCCTTATTCTCTACTATGAGAAGCCTGATCCTTTCGTTCCATCCTGTAGGAGTTAGACAATCAAACTTTCAACCTTGGATTGGTTCCACTCAATTTTGATGAAACCAAGCAGTATCGAACAATATTTGATATAAGGTATGATCTATTGTCATTATTTTGGGTTCATTAACTTCTGCTTCTCCTTTCCCTTTTGTGTAATATGAATCCCTTGTTCTTAATGGGCTTTTCATTGGTGTTGACTGGTGTGGTGGTGTCTCTACATCCTTGGGTGGATACAATTGTCATGGGGGAGGAGATCATAACCTCTTTTGTGGAACATTCTCGTATAAAGAACATCAAGAACTGTTTGAGGTAGGGTATTCATATATTCTCTATTATTATATGTGATATTTCATAGTTAGCATGTTTTATCCAACTAAATTTCAATGGAGTTTATATAATAAATATTTGATCTTGATAAATAAATTGATATTGCTCATATGTTATTGCCTCTTGTTTTTCTAGATTGCATGATATTTATGCCTGGTGTGATTAGAATTTCGTTCATGATAGAAATTGGTAAAGAATGTAAAAAATGGAATTAATTAATAATTGTTTGGATAATGATTAAGAGGCATGTAAATGAGTTAGTTCCTTATTTTTGTAATTTGATGTTTATAAAATTGGTGTTGTAATCATGTTTAATTATTTTTGATAGCTTGATGTTTAGGATTCACGAAGTTGGAACCTAAAAAAAATAAATTATTTAATCCAAGATGGATTAAAGAACATGTTGTTTGATAAATGATAATTCATTGTAGGGTTCTGAGTTATCCTCTTACTTCTTTAAGGCCCAAGATCCCAATTGTAATGATGGTTTTTTCTTACTGCTTTTGTTGTGATGTGAGCCTGGATGGTTGTTTTGACATGTGGCAGCAGGGAGGCCTATTGGTTGTGGTAGCAGTTGATGCATAGAGTGGAGAGATGCTTCGATTTATGGATGTGGGTGCTGGGGAGGACACCAAATATTATGGAAAGGGATGGATGTGAATATATGGATGATTGTGGTTTCTTTGGTCTATTATCTACTTTACATTTGCCACTGCTCAAGGCAGCTATTATTTCTTACCCTCCTTTCAAAAAGGGGTGATGGCACATAGGATATGTCACATCATTTTCGTGTTTGGCTTCCTAGGGGAGGATGCATCTATGCTTTTTCTATAGGCACCAAAGACTCGACGGGTAGTCCTCTACTCACCGTGTTGAGCCCCCTTGGGTTTTTAGCATAGAATGTTTTTCTATAATGCCTGGGAATATGGAAATGTAATTCTATAAATAAATAATTATATAGATGATGTTAACCCAATGGGTTAGAGCTTGTTGGGACGCAATGATGAGGTTACAATTTAAAGGGACAGTGAACTTTGGGTGTGATGCTAAGGAAATCTAGTGTAAAAATAGTTAATGGTTAATTAATGTTTAACGAATTAATTAACGTAATGTGAAACTGATAAAAAGGAAATGATGTAATGTAATAAGTCTTTTTAAATGGTTTTGTTCATATAGGATACCTAGTATTAGAAGTGGTAGCTGGAAGTCTGAGATGTTACTTGCAGTTGAGTCTAAGACTTGGTTATTCCCATAGTGTGGTTGTGAGCAATAGTATATTTTGTATTTTTTCTATTTCTATATTCTATTGTACCCCATCAGTAAAGGTAACTGACACCCTGGGGATTCTAATCCCTCGTGTATGTTTTCCCCAACGTTATAGTAGGAGGATGGATGACTGACTACCCCCTTTGGCCCCAATCTATTATCTTGGTAGTTACTTGTGCAGGTAGGGACATTGGTTAGTTTTCCCCATATATGTGTGTACATGGATTTAATGGATTGTGGTTATTCACACACAAATATTCTGGATATAGTTTCTTATGGGCTACTATATATGTATCATGTATAGGCTGTGATGGCTTGAGGATCCTTTATCGGTGTATGAGCTATCATGGCATGTGGTTTAATACCCAATGCATGATACACGTTATGCGAGCTGTTGTGGCTCTGGGAAACTACTTGGATACATTGATTACATGGACCTGGTGGTTTTTTTGCATGAGGTGCATGTTTTGGTGCTTAACCTAGGTGACTTCAAGTAAGAATTTTTGAGAGAGATGCTTAGGACATGCGACGTTGTGGAAAAGTGGAAAACTAGTGGTGGGGAAGTACTAGTGGGGCACCCTTGATTTCATTTATTATATTATATATTCTTGTATGCGTTACATGGTGACATCATCCATGGTGAGGATGAGAACTTAGTATAACTTATTTTGGGACTAGTTAGTTTCAATTTTTGTTCATTGTGCTTTAGCATGCTTTCTTTACTTTTTGCATGAGAGGCTCCAAGGAGGATCGTACTGAGTATTATGTTATACTCACCCTGTGTATCTATAAACTGTTTTTCACGTCACTTGGAGTAGGTTGGAGATCATGATAGTTTCAACTATCTTGGGGTTGTAGGATCTGTGCAGGCTTGTGGTTCCTACTGTTATTTACTTTATTTTGGGTACTTGTAGTTTTCCCCTTTCAGTTGAAGTAGTTTTTCATGACATTACATTTGTGTACTTATGATTTCATTAATATTTATGTTTGAGTTGGATTTGGTTGTTGTCTATCATATCTATCCCTTTCGCTTGTGTTCACTTAGAGGGTAATGCCTCACATTTGTGTGTTTACTATACCCTTAGTGCTAGTCGCTAACCTGAGGCCTACTGGAGGAGGGGCTTGGGGGTCATTACCTCCCTCCTCACATTGCCGGCCGAGGAGGTGCACAATTTTGGGGAGGGGGTAGTGAAAATGGTGAAATCGAAAAGTCATAAATTATATTATAGATGATATATACTCATCCAATAAAATTAATTCAAGTGATATGGTCATTTTTAGTACTTATCATTTTATTTTTAACACATATTAATAGATTTACTCTTACTGATGTGACATAATTTTTCTAAGTTAACTAATAATAATAACCAAAAATAAAATGTAAATATTTTAAAATAAATCTCTCAAAATTAAATATATGTAATCCTTTTTTCATGATCAAAGTACATAATTGGAATTATTGAATTTAAAATTAAACCAGAAAAACGTGATTATAATGACTTTTAATAAACACAATTTTTAAGAATAAAAATGCTTTCATGCCAAATTCATTCATAAAATTCACTATAATAACATATTTTTCTTTTTTATTTTTCAAAATGATCTAATTAAATTTCAAAACTAATCCATATGTGAATTTGAATTTGAATATTCTTTAAATGAAAATATATTTTTTTTAAAAATGTGTACTTTTAACTATTCAAGGCAAAAATCAATCATTTTTAAAAATTATCCAAAATTCATTATAAGATAATTTTGATATTACTATATAAAGAATAATATTCATTTTATCAAATTAAATTTATACAATTTTCAAATCAATATTTAAAATACAACCACACAAAACATATAAACCAATTTTGAAAAAAATAAAACCTTTTTCTTTATGTCTGAAATATCACATAATATTTATTATTGAATTTAACTCTATAAAATCTATTCAATGAATGTTAAAAAAATTAAAATAATTTATCTTGAAATTATCTAGGTTGATACATTTTTCACCTTTTGGAAATTCCAACCTGGAAATTTTTTGGACTTTTTAAACTAGTGGGGATATCATTCCCTCATAAACGTTTCAGATTATCATGTAGCATCTTCAACAATATAGTTCTTCCAAAAAACAATAACATTATAAATTAACTTATTTTGAATACACTACTCTCTATAGTCAAAAATATGAACTGGTGGATCCTCATATGAATGGTATTCCCCCAATTTAACTTCTTTAGGGCTCAAAATATGAGACAAATATAGAACATATTTTTGTAACATCAAAAAAATTAAATATGTTATGTACCTAGGATAGACGTGGAAGCAAGGCCATTTCGTAAGAAATTAATCCATATTAATTGAAAATTTAATATGGACTAGTAAAACACGTATATATCTTCTCAAATTAACCAAAATACATAACACCATTTAGTGGAGAAACATTAAGAAAAACATGATCACCTACCTAAAAATAAATATGCTTCCTCCAATTATTTACATAAACTTCTTTCTTGATATTATTTTCCTTTATATATTATTGGATCATCTTAACTTTCTATACCATTTTCTATACCAAATCTATTTTCATAAACTTCCTTTCTCCTACTTCATCCCAAAATGCAGGAGTCCGACACTAATTTTCATATAATCCCTCAAAATTCACCATCTATATACTGTAATAAGAACTTTTATTATATGAAAACCCAGCCAATGAATGATTTTGATCCTAAAATCTATAGTAATACATTTAAAAATCATTATTCACATATCCAATGTAAATCATTTTCACTATGGGTTTCTATCAGATTGAGGATGAAAGGATATATTTATAATTAATTCATTAACCAATAACATCTGAATTCCTATCTAAAAAATTAGATGTGAACATGGGAGCATGCTCAAATAAAATGGATAGAGGTACACTATGTAACATGACTATTAGTTTGAGATTCATCCGTGAAATACGATTTGTTGTTATAGTATCTCAAATATGAAGGATACTCTCAAATTTATTTACTTCATCAGAAAATAAAGAAAATTTAATTATTATCTCAAGAAGTATATGGAAATCCATCTAAAAACTAAATATATCTATTTCACCATTTCAACTAAAGATATAGAAATGGATGAAGTATCCCCTTTGGATATTTTATTTTCTTTTTTGAATATTGTAAAATCAAAAATTTCATTGAAAATTTAGCAGTACATCTATCCATTACATCCCTCCAATAATACCCCTAAAGGTCTCTATAAATATTAGGGAAGATATGATGAATTCAGAATAGGGAACTATGTGATTAAAACTACAATACTCCCTTCAAGTGATAATCACAAGGCACATATAATAATTTCCAAAATCTAATAAAACATTCATCGTCAACATTAAGCATTGTAAAATTTACATTTTGAAGAAATTTTACATTTTCCTATAAAACAGTATCATCTTTATGATATTTAATAATTATTGTTGAAAGATTTTATTGTGATAACACCGAAAACAAAATAAATAAAATTACTACAAGTACAATTTATGGACTAAAAGATATCAAATCATTTAAAAAAGTGTCATATTCCAAATTTAACATGGTTAATGAAACATTTTTTTAATCTACAAATCAACTACCTTCTTTTATTTATAAGATGATAATAAAGCATAGAATCATAATCATTTATTGGGTCCAACCACATATATTTATAATGTTTAACCCATATTATGTTGATATATACTTCAATTCTTTTATCACAATATATATTTAAAATATTTCATCAAATAAATTATGCCTCTAAAATATTAAATAAGAAACCACAACATATAATTCTAGATCTTGTGTTGGATAATTTAACTCAAACGATTTCAATTTCCATGACTAATTAGAAAATAACTTATCATTCTAAATCATGACACAACCAAGAACGTTCAAAATAGAATCACTGAAGATGAAAAATTCTCCATTTTTTAGGGCACGGAAAATGTTAGAGCATTCACTAATATTCATTATAGTTCTTGAAAAATAATCATCACATTATGTCATAGAAATGGATTTTACTCCTTTTTGGGTTAAAATAGATAGTGTTATGGAACACCAACACAAATTATTGATGAACCACCAGTAGTAACCTGCTAGTTAATGAAAAATAAATATCTATATGGCATTTTTGGGTCTTGAAAATATTTTAAAAAATTATTTTTTTCATGGTCAACATTTATTATATCATTATAATTAATGTAACAAAGAAAAGAAATGTTTTAAAATAAACATTAACACTTAAAAAACATTCCATACAACTTATTTTCATTTATGTTTTTCAAAATAATATATAGGTTTCATTCATTATTCTCATGACATTTAGAATATAATAATATGTTATAAACAAAAAACCAAAAACATATCTAAATATTATTCAAATACACTTTTCATAAGATCAATAAAGAAAACTACTTCATTAGATAACCCAAAGGGAATACCTACAGTATCAAAACATCCTTATAATTTTTGAAATGCCATCTTCAAAATATTCTCTTCAGTCACCATCAATTGATGATACCCAAATTTAGATTAGTCTTTGAAGATTACTCTCCTCGCTAGATATAATGAAAAAACATCGATATGAGGAAAAGGGAACGTTATCTTAAAAGATATTTTATTCAAGGATCATTAATCAATGTAAACTCTCATCAAACTGTAATTATTTTTAACAAATAAAATAAAAACCCTATGGTGAACTTCTAGTAAAAATAATACCATTATCTAAAAAATATTGTTACATATTTTAAAATTAAAAAAATTTATATTGTATACATTCAATTAGGGGGTCATGAAATAAGCTTGCTATGAAGATCAAATTCAATAGTAAATTCAATATCCTGATCATGAATTAAAACTGAAAATCATCATGAAATATATCAAAATACTAATTACTAATACTACATCACAAATATGAAATTTTTATTTCTTTTTAATTAAATATTATTGGTAGGATTTACTACCATCCCTAATCAACTAAACGGCTTTTAGTTACGTTACCAAATATTTTAAATATTTGAAAAAAATTATTAGCTTCTCATACTATCTTAGAATGATAAAGTGAAATCTAATACATACCCAAAATGCTATCAATAAAACTATTTGTAGTTAAAAAATATTTTTCATAAATACAATAATATATGTAACATTAATATGATTCTGAGAAATCATGGTGTCTTTAATGTTTTCAACCAAAAGATACGAAAAAAAGCTATATATATTCTTTTCATGAGGTGAAATTCTCATTTTACTTGAACTTTTCTCATAATTGAAGGAATACTAAGATCCAAAGTCAATCTGATTATTGGAATAATTCAAATAAATATGAATCATACCTATCACCACTTTATCAAATAATCCAAATTCAGCCATAGTTTTATCAAATTATATTTCCATGACTTTTTTCTTTTGGTCACGATAATTTTCAAATTGGGTAACTATTTTCATTTAAATTTATACATAAATATGAAACCCATTGTACTTAAAACATATTACCATCAACATTTAAGTATTTTTATGATCACTTTCCTCGTATTCATGGACCACATGTCCATAAATTCCACATCCAAAATAGATCCCAAATATTAGAATACATTATACAAGATTCCTTTTACCAAATTTATCACAATGGGGGAACTTGATTTTATTGCCTCTGGATTTCATTGATGGATTCTTATCCATTTCAAAAAAATCTAGACATTTAATTATTATTGTTCTCATGGGATAAATGGTCATTTATAAACTAAATTTATACCTTTTCAACACATTGAAAAAGTGTCATATAACATTAAAATTCATGGGAAATAAATTTCTTTTTATATCTTGGATTCAACATGAAGTAAAATCATATTATGTTACTTTCATGATCTTGAATATAAATTGGGGTATAAAATTCCAATATGGTGAATTATGTTTCATATGAATCTATCATATATTCCATATTTTATCTCAATTACAAGACTTTTTCTCATTCTATGCCTGACAGATTTATGAAAATATTTCCCTAGAAAAATATTCGTGAAACTATCCCATTCTAATTCCTAAATCTCTCTCTCACTCTCTTTGTTTTAACTAAAGACCACAATAAATTAGTTTAATCTATAAAATGATAAATTTAAAGTGATACATTTTTATTTTCTGAACATCTCGTTGATTAAAATATCTTTTCTAGATATTTTATCCACCCTTTATCTACATCTTGATTGTATGTTCCACTAATAGGCAAATGCATTTTTTTTCATAAATTACTCCACTATTGACTTATTCTGCTATGGTGAACATGGTATCATTCTCACATCAGTACCACTAAATTTATATCCAATACCACTAAATTTATATCCTATCTTAACGGGGTCATCAATATAAAAAACTTATCAGTTGAAATTCCAACTATTCTAGGTTACTAATTTGGAAGGATATATTCTCCTCATGGAAAACCTAATTTTACATCCATGATACCTCATATAAAAAAAATACGAACAGACATAATTTAGATGAATCAATATTGTAATAATTAAATTATATGTCTTTTTTACATAACCAAAATTTGCAGTCATTCATGGTTATTTTATTAATATTATCATAAGATTTAACTTTTTTTTCTAAATTTAACTCAGATACCAACTGTAAGGACTAACCCTTAAATAGTTCATTAAATTGAATCTCTAAAATATAATTTACACTCATAATTTTGAGTATCTCTTTAGGTTTTTCATTTAATATAATTTGGTCATAAATATTTTATATAAAAACCTACATATTATAAAGTTGAAACTTCTACTTAGTATCCATTTTCCGAAAATATAAGTAATTTAAAATAAAACTCATTTTCTTTTCATGAATAATCTTCATGATCTTTAACATCACTTACTCTTTGTCCTTACCTATCCATAAGGCCCCTGTAAAACATTTTATTAAACATGGGGCTACTACAAAAATTTTAGTACGGTATATATATAATGAAATAATGAAAGAAAATCATTAGTTATTTTAAAACCATGAGATCACAACATACATTTTTCCTTAAAAATAATAATAATTCAGTGCAAAGAATCATTTACTTACTCATGAAATTAGCTTTTCATCCAAAAAAATTTCATAAAACACAATATAATAAAACATAATGGAAAAATTGTAATCATTAGGGATTCATGTAAAACATGAGAACCCTGGATTTTTTTTCTTAAAATTATAATATTTTACACAAAAAAGGTAATAATCATTTATTATCTATTGATGTCAAATGATTTCTATGAAAACAAAAAATCAACCCAATAAAATTTTTATTAATCTATTGGGAAATCTTCTTCATAGAACCCTTACAGAGCCCTTACAATTTAGAATAACCATATGGTAGACTTCCAAAATAATTACCCAATGAATTGGAGTGTTATTTGGGTAAACCCATCGTAAAAAATATATCAATATCAATTATAGTCATAAGTTATATCATTCTAACCCATTAGAATAATCAATTTACAAGGACCATATCTTAAAAAAAATTACACTATTTCATCATAAATCCCCAAAACTATTTTAATCCCATATGAAAACACCATTGTATATTGAAATATCATTTTTAATTAAATACCCATATTCAATACCAAAACAACAAGGACACAAGGGAAAGAGGTTTTTTATTTGAATAAAACCTAAAATGATGTAAATGAATCTAGAAATGAAATAATTGTTATAGCAGTGAGAGATTTCATTTTCTTCAATTAAATTTAAATTGAACATTCCTTTTTTGTTTTATTAAATCTATCAAAAAATTATGAAAAAATATTCCTTTTGAATCCTATTAATGAAATTAAAAAGGAGATAAAATTAAGTTTATAATTATTTTATCATTTAAATATATCCATAAAAATTGTTTTGAGAATATACATTGAAGAGAAAGAGTTAGGGGATACATTTGAAAGTGATTTTTTAAAAAAAAGTATCATACAATAATTATTACTCATCATTTACATTCATTATCATCCTGAATAAAAAAATTATATTAATTATTTACATTATCAGGGACACACTTATATTTATTATTCCTTCTATCAATCCAAAAATAAACTACTCATTCATAAAAGTTGATGTTAGATGTTCTGATGATATTCTACTCATCTGTCTAAAATGGATTCAGTTGGACGACTATGGTCAATAATTTCTTTACATAGATATCACAAGATTAAAAATAATTAATAATTACATCTTTTATATATCAATTATAATTTTATAACCAGTAATAGTTTATGGTTATAATAAACAAACTATATTCAAATCATGAAGACAGTATGTCATACGTATGCATGAGTGGCGTTTCAATTTTTCAATGTTATCTTTGAAAAGAAGGTAAATTTTATTTTAACATTAAATAATGATAATATAATAAATAACATATTATTCCCTTAAATATATATATGAATATCATCCGGGTCATATATTGAAAAAAACAAAATCACATCTCTTCAAGGGGGAGGTAGTCCACACGTACGCATGAACGACGTTATGATTTTATAGTGAGTGGAATGGTATAGATGTAAATGAATTATTATCTTTTAATAATGATAAATATTTTATAAATAGAATATATATATATATATATTAAAAAATAGTTACAACTATCCATAAGAGGAGGTGATGGAAAATAAATTACATGGGTTTACGAGGTGACAATTCGTTACACACAAGAATGACATATTTGTTTCTCATTTGATGGAATATGATATTTATACAGGTTATTACATTAAAATAATATCATATATATATATTTAGCATAATTTATTTTTTATTTAATCATGGTTTAATAATTTTTAAAGATGTATAAGAAAAAAAAATTGGTTACAGAATATATATCTTCACCAAAAAAATTATATGTTTTACAAGAAAAGCATATGTAAGATAGTTTTATGATAATAAAAGGATTTATAGGAAGTTAGGAGGGATGTAATGAAATGATTTTCTTATTTTATTTCATAACCAGAAGTATTTTTATGGCATATGTAAAGATGTTTAGAGGTTCTCATTTATATGTTAGGGGATGATCACTCTTGGAATTACTTAATGTGTAAAATTAAAATATATAAATGTCCATGTTCATATGGGTCCAAACTTATATATTTATATTATTTTAATAGGATGGGAAAACATACTCTTATAAAATAATATTTTGACTTGTTTAGGAGATATTTCACCCTTATCTATTTTATTTTAACCCTAATTAACCCTTCAGATGACAACCTTGATAACAATGTTTTTACTATTTAGGGGTCTTTATAGTTACTAGAAATGTATAATCAACACATAAATTTACCATGATTGATATAATAAAATATCTACCATTACCTTTGTCAAATGTTACGAATTTTAGGAATTTTAAATCATTTGATAAAATATTATATATTATAAAATATCACTAAGTTCAATTTTGGTACTATAAATTAAATTTGAATTTCAAAACAACATCAAAAAAAATAAATTTTAACATAATCCTATAAAAAATACATATAATGTGCTATTTTTCTAAAAAATTCATGGAATATGGAAATTATTTCAATTTATATTACATTCATTATTTTAAAAACATTCATTTTACTTTTTCAAACATTTAAATAACTATTCATTCAGAGTTTCTTAATATCGTATGGTAATTATTTAATTAATGAAAATTATAAATAAATTTCCTTCATAATAAACATTTATTTTTAAAATAATTATTTTGATATGAACATATTCTCTATTTATCCCCATATAAAAATATAAAGGTAATAAAACAATGTGAATGATATTTTTTGTAAAAAGGGAAAAATAATGATGAAATGAAAAAAAGTTCATATATTGAACAGTTGTAGGTTTATTGATAATATATACACATAAACTATATTTAATTCAAGTGTTAGTTTCATGTTTTAGTCCCTGTAATATTGTTTTAGCCTAAATTACTCCATTTACCCTTAATGATGTTGCATAAATTTTATATGCATACTAATTATAATGAAGAAAATAAAATGTATACGTTTTAAAAATTCAGATCCCTTGATTCCAAATATGGTACCCATTTTTCAATTTTCAGAACTTGTTTGTTTAAAATATGAATTTAAATTAAACATGAAATGTTTTAGGAAAAACTGTCTTTTTAATAATGGCCTTTTACATATAAACATATTTGTATACAAAATTCAAAAATAAAATTAATTTTAATGACAATAATTGGATTAAGATTAATAAACAGGAAAAATAGAAATTTTATAAATAATCCAAAATGGAATTGTGATTTGTAAATGATTCAAAATAAAATATATTTTTCAATATAAATAATTATTTTTTAGTATTAATTGAAAAATTGAACATTTCATAAAGTTATAAAAAATTAATCATATGATAATTTTGATATTATTATGTAAAAAATAAAGTTTCATTTTTCAAATTAGTATTCTATAATTATGAAAAAATCCTTTCCAATAAAAACATATAATATTTGAAAACCCATTTTATTAAAAAATAAATATTTTTACCTTTGACTGAAAAATTACTTAATAATTTGTTAATGAATAATACTCTATAAAATCTATTTAACAATTTTGACAAACAATAAAATTATTTCTCTTGACTTTACCTTGGATTATGCAATAATTACATAATACCATAACTAATTGACTAATGAATTCTATGAAGTCTATATTCATCAAATATATGGACATAGTAGAGGTATTTGTGGGTCCGAAAAGAAAAACTATAAATGTATGGTGTCTATATCTTAGGAAAAATTATTTCTAGGGTTTATCATCCCGTTTATCCCTTAATTACTGATATATTGACTAAATTTGTATCTTGGAGAATTATTGAACACCTAAATGTTAATCAAGTAGTTTGTCAATTTTAGGAAAGGGATACATTTTCATGATAATTATCTTCCCAAGATCATGTATATAAAAGAAAAAATGTATTGATCTATAACTCTTTTTAATAAGGAGAACTATTACACCCAACGGTGAAGAAAATGGAAATAAGAAAACTTTATATATTTTCTTATAGTTTACTTTTAAATTAAACCAATTAAATTGGGGATATCAACTAAAGAGTCATTAATATTTTCATAGCATTGGGAAAGAGATAGATTAGAACCTTCACATCAAGAAATAGAGATGTAATTGGTAACAATTTTTAAAATAGATCAATATATTCTTCCAGAATTAGAATATCATCAATAGTGATTTTATCCTCGAACATATAAACCTAATACCCCTCATTATTAGGTGTTATGATAATTTCAAGAAAAATAATATCCATATGATATTCATAGTTATACATGAAATGATTGATGATAGTGGGTTGATTTTTAAATCAAAACGAATTTCCTAATCCAGGAAATCAATATATGATTTATATGGAGAGATCCATCCATGACTATAGAAAAAGGATTATTCGACAAAAGGATGGATAATGAAATTTATAGGAAGTACATTACTAAATACAATAACTAGTGAAGAGTTGAATGCCTGAGATAAAATCATCACACCACTAGGTGTTTTCACTAATAATCCAACATCAGATCACCATATTACTGATTTTATACATTTATAAATAAAGATATCTATGATGGAAGAATGAAAATCAATTAATATGTTTTTAAACTATTTAGTGAATGAATGTGTAATATCTACCAATTAATTTTAATGACCCACATTAGCATTAATAATTTTATAATGTTTCACTTTATCCTATATTTTAGTAGGATTATTATATAGATAATTCCAATTGACCATTTTTTGGTCCACTTGTTTGTATAATTTTCACTCCATTCAATTTGGGGTATTGAATAATGGGTGTTTCACTAGGATAAATTTTCATCTCTTCCATTGTATCATTTGAAATCTTCAAATATATTCAAAATTTATGTTCCTTATGACCTTGTTTAAAACACTTGAAGAAAAATGTTATTCAAATTTTTTAATTTCATCTATTCTTATTCTCACGATTTCATCATTTAAACAGATGAATCTTCTTTCCTTGATGGGTTTTATCATTTGAGTTACCTCAAAACTCACAATTCATCTGCCTGATCAAAAAACAACTATAATATTTAGACACCATGATTTTTATTTCCTCCTATAGAGTAATCTAAAAAATCATTAATAGCTCAAACAATTCCTTATCACCAATATTTTGAATTGACATTTTTTAAGAAACTATTGAAAATTGTTATTTTTTCTTCTTTGATGAAAATAAAACAAGTAGTGTATCATGAAAATGTCATTAATTTTGATAAATAGTGTATAATCAAGTCATCATTATTTTTATCTATATTAAATAATTCTATCTTCATTTTAATGAAAATGGATTAGGAAAAATATGTATTGAAAAATAGTTTCTTAAAATCCTATCAATCTATGGAATTTATCACCTCTATTTTCTTAATATTATCAATGAGAGTACTCCATTTATATTTTTTACCTTCTATGTTATAAATATCCAAAACAACCATTTTAGGATCTAAATAGTAAATAATAGAAAATGTACTTTCTGTTATTATAATTGATATATAGAAATTTATTTGATTCTAAAACCCATATAAGGATGGGGTTTCTATCCCTATGAAGGAATCAATAAAGGGTTTCTCATTGGACCCTATTTAATTTTGAAATGGTTCATATTATTTTTCCTATATAAAGTAGGGTATGGATTTCAATGATATATTTCAATCCTTCTCTAATCATTTTAGTTCATTTGGACAATCTTTACATTATTCATCACCTTCATGTTTCACATATATCGTCCTCATTGTAACTGTTGAATTTTTCCATAAAAATATTCTTTGATTATTGAGTGATAATAACATATGTGAACAATAATGTGAAAATGATATCCAATCATATGATTTATTACATTATGTATCCATTATTTCATCTTATTGAAATTGAGGTTCAACCTATATCACTTATGGCTTGATATTGATTGTTTTCCACTTTATTTTTTTATTTATTACCATAAAATTTTCTAAATAAAATAAAATAAATTTGATACCAAATGATTCTACAAAAGAAAAATATGTATACATATTACATCATTAAATTTTATTAAATATTAAAACTCATAACAGTTTACCCCTACAATATACAAGAATAGTATTGTTGGATATACGACATAAAACCATCTTATTGGTTAATGTATTCTTCACTAGAGTAAAAAAATTGATCCTAAATAAGACCATATGTAATAATAATTTAAAGATGTTGATATGAGAGCAGAATCAGAAAAACATACCCAATGAATAATGATACATGTATCATAACATGAATTGTAAAATAAAACTGATACATAACTTTTTTAAGATTCATTATATAGAAATATGAAACACATATATTCCTTTAAAATTAAATCTATTTTCTCTAATAACTTCTAGGAAAGTAATCTTATAATATAATCCTAATTACCATAACATAGAAAACAATTATCAAATCCCATTTCCCATAACACAACATCTCATGAAGCAAAAAATATTTACCAAATTTTTTTTGTCGGGGTATTTAGATTATAGGGGTACTCATCCCATGATGATAAACCATACATATGAATTACATGGGGTCATGAAAAAAAACATAAATCAATCATATCACAAATAATTAATTTGAATAAAATGGGATTATCAAAACATTCGAATGATAATAAATCATCCTAAAATTAATGTGGACGATTTCATTAACACATATCACTAATAAATTATAAATAACACTAAATGACATTGTCCAGAGTGAAAATAGGCTAGAATAATATTAAAAAGATTTATAAGATATTATGTAACATAATTTTCATTTTCAATAAATTATTTTAAATGGAAATAGTTTATAAAAAATTATTTTTTTAGAAAATAAATTTAATGTAAAATTTACAATAAAGAATAATAAAAATTGAAAATCCAATTTTTTAATGAATACCATAGAATTCTATTGTAGTAAAATGAATAAAAATGAAACAAAAAACAATTCCTTAGACATATTTTATAATAAATTATAACTATTTAATATATACATTAACCACTCATAGAAGTGGAAATAAGAAAATGTTTAAACAAATATAAAGAATATGTACATGGGGGATAAAAATTACAAATATAAAAGTAAAACTAAAAACAATGTCAGTATAAAGAATTATTTTGGGTGAATTGTGAATGAATAAGAGGAGAAATGGTAGGAATAGGTTTGATCTAAAAAATAACTGTATGTGAAGAACGATTGTTTATTTTATGGAATTTCCATCTATTTTCTCCCAATATTTAGATTATGAATTGATAATATCAAGAAATAAGAAATATTGAAGGAGGAATCATTACCTATACATGTAAATCCCAAGAGAAAAATTTATCAACTATATAATTAACATAACCATATTAATCACTTATTTAATAAACATATTAATGTATAAAATAATTTTAACTATTCAATTGTAATTATTTTTCATTGATGTGTTACAATTTTATTTATTATTATCTTTATCAGATGTTGGTCATTTTGATTTTTTCATTGATGATTCATAATGGTGATGTCTATCCAAATTCGTCAGTAAGATGTTACGTTCTCCAAGTTGTGTTGTACAATGACACAAAATGGGGGTAGTATGAATGGATTTATTTAAATTATAACAAATACAAAACTAATTTCTCATAATATGACTGAATCAATCTAATAAAACATTTATTAGTTATGAAATAAAAATATAAACAATGATAATGAGAAATTCACAACTTTTTTATGGTGTTTTTTGGAACAAAAATCCCCTAGTCCACTATAGGAGAAATCTTCTCGAACATAATGATTTTACAAAAGCAACCCTTTTACTAAGGACATCTTTATATAGGGGTGAAAATTTTCACATCATACAATGTTCCATGATCATTTATCCAATATTCCACTTCAAAACACATGTCCATAGTATTTACAAAACACATAATACAAGAAGGAATCAAATAAGGACACAATAAAAATCTTATATAAATGATATTCCATTAAGCACAGAGATGGAAGAAACAACTAGAAATTGAGGAATAACTCTAAAAGAAAATTTGTAAGACCTGAACAAGATTCAAGGGAATATTTATTCAACATAAGTACATGTAAAATTGAGTCTAAATCAAAAAAAATCATCAAATTTAAATAATAATAGAATATATTGAATAATTATAAAAATAGAGCTTGTATTCTGAGAGAGTATATTATTTATACAGATTATTCTTGAGTATTTTGTTTCTTATTCATCAAAAATTAATATATATATTCTATTATAATCATAGAACCATATGTTATTATATTTATACTTTTATTATATGTTTATTATTATTATTATCATGAACAAATGTAATATATTTTGAATGAAAAAACATCAGTTGTGATTAATCATATTCATTAGAATTACTATACATTTAGATAGTTGATAATTTAATCTACTTGAAAAATATATTCCTTACTTAGTAATTTATAATGATTTCAGTTCTAATGATAATAATTAATAATTTATTTTTCAATAAATAATATAATCATTAACTCTTTTAAAAGATATTATATAAAAACATATACCATCATAAAATATCAGAAAATATCTTATTATTGATCATATAAAGTTATAATTTCTTCACTGGATACTAAATTATGATGAAACATGATTCTCATTTGAGTTCCCTCATATCCTAAAAAATAATTTTTTATATCTTATTCTCTATACGATCCATTCTGGGCATCTAATCTGTTACTGGGTATCATAAATTTGTCCCTTTTTCTAAACATTTATGTCATTCATTATATATCTATGATCCAATTAAATAAGTGTATGTATATTTGGAAACATCATATGTATCTTTCTATCCATAATTTGTGTCACTACAGATCTTTGTATGTCACATTTGAGACGTATTATTTTTTATTTTCAGTATACGTTTGAATATTTTAATTGTTGTTGGGATTATCTATATGTTTACTTGTGACTTCACTTAATAATAAGTGTCTTTCACCATATTGAAGTCATGTTTCACCACAGAATACATGTCATTCTATTCATATAATACGTTTTCTTCAGTGTGGGAGTATTTTTCCTTTATCATACCTATTATTAGATGATGTGTATGCCTGATTCTCTTGAAAGTATATGTATTTCAATAGTTATAAAACTTTTAATTAATGAGAAAAAAAATATTTTATTAGAAAAATATAGACTGAAATTTTTATATTCTTAGATAAACTTAAATTAAAAGACTGTGAATATACTTATCACTAAAAAATGTGCATTTATTTATAATAAAAACAATTGCTAAAATTGGTAATGATTTATCATCGTTAGTATGATAAAAAAATATTCCACTTTTTGATGAATATAATACCCATAAAATATAAATATAAAATATAATAGTATTTAGTAAAAAGGAATATTTTTTATCACAATATTTCAAAATTTTGTAGTTTAAAATAGTTTAGTATATTAATTTTAAATAATTATTTTTGTTCATTTTATTTTCATCTCATCATTTGTTTGATATAAAATAATAAACTAGATGAATCCATATAACAAATTCAATATTGAAGGATAAACTCTAGAACTATAAAAGTATATTAATAAAATAATATAGAAATTTTTATTAACCTGTATGATGAAATTAAAAGGATAAACACATTAATATATAATGGAAATTAAATATTAAGCATCATAAGAATAAATTAAAATTATAATAAGGCACAAATTTTCATTGAATAAATATAAAAATGATTATGACAACAATACTATAACAAAAAAGAAAAATACCCAAATAATAAGGACATATCATTCCTTAATATCAAGATTATGTTGTCTTGAAAGAGTTGTCCGAGGATTTCTAGCATTAGGAGGACAAGGAGAAGATTCGACAACATGGACAAGATATACATACTTAATGGAAATATGATTTTCCCAATAATGGATCATCTCATACCCATAAGATCTAATACATGACTTATCGTGTATCCTCTATGAATATACAAATAAAATTCCTCAATAATTCTACAAGGGTTTTCAAATAAATATTGTCACTTATAGAGTAAACATTCATAACAGAATAAGTAGGAGAACCAAAAATATTATAACAACATTATCCTACACGAATGATATATGTTTTTTTCATATTTGTAAGAGAAAATAAAATCCCCATTCAAAAGAAAATTCCCAACCACATGAAATGTCATAATTATCTCATACTTTTAATAATGTAGAAAAAAGTTTCACCATATTTTTTGGATCAGGATTATATTTCTTGTTTATTTATAAAATGTTAGATTTTTTATAGATATATTATTATTCAAATATTTAATCCAATATAGAAATTCATTCACTTATATAGGAATGAAGATCAATAAATATCTATAAAACTAACAAATTATTATAAAAATTATATACAAAAATGTTGACTAAGGTCATAGATACAGTGGGTTATTCCCTAAAAATAATATATTAACTTCAATGAGTAGAATCCATTTAATAATGATCTTCTTCACCCTATAACTCCCCAAAATAAAATTCTAAATCAATTGATATATATTACAAATTCATTAATTCATCCATGAAATTTTAAAGCAAAATATTAAAATATTTATTAATGAGATCCTCCAACATATTTAATATCCACAAGGTCATTTGAGTCAGCTGGTGAATTTATAGATTAATTCCATTCAGTGATCCAATAGCATCATCAAACCAATAACATAGTTTGAACAAAATTTTTTAAAGTCAATTAAGACTCCTATAGAAGTTATCATTGACCACATGAATATTTGAAGATAAAATTATTGAATCATTGGAATACTATAAAATGAGTGGATTCATTTTAAAAAATTGAATAATTTCTGTTATTATAATCAAATAAAATAATATTATTTTAATTTAAGAATCTATAGAATATATTTCTTGAAAAATGGAATTCAAAAAACTTGGGTGGATTGGTTATGTAGATTAATTTGGATAAATATCTGACTAAACTAAAACAATTATTATTTCATTTTAATTCACATATTGTAATCACTCTTGAGTGTACTAATAATATATTTAGGTTCCCTTAGAAGAGAGTATGAAATTACTAGTTGAACAAGGGATAGGTTCATGATCATAATTGTGTGATATATAATAAATTAATTCGTCTAAATGAATTCTGACATAGAAAAAAGAAGGTTCCTATCAAAACTTTCAACTTCACATTAGATACATTAATCATGAATCATATAGAAGAAATATCCTCTTCAAAAATTCAAAAATAATTAAATATTCAACCAATAATGGTAAGAACATGTTCTTCAAAATAATATAGAGTTCCAGTTATATTAGATGAAGGAATATGTTTTTCTCCTTTAGTATAAAAAGAAGTAATATATTTAGTATCATTTACATATTAAGTATCATAAATAATAGGTGAATGGATATTTTTAGATAAAACTTGATTATACCTCTTTATATTAAACAAATGAAAATCTGCACTTCCTGAATCCTCTAAATGTTATCTATTAATTTAAATAATTTCATTTTCATCTCAAACATTGAAAACATATATTCACTAAAAATCCTTATAAAATTTCGATCGACTAGATTTAAATGGTACCACATTTTCCTAAATAGTTTCCTCCTCTACAAGATAATTATCTTGGGAATTAATAAGTTTTGATCCCCCCCAAGTCATTTATTTTTCCAATTCTTCATCATGTATTATTTCTTTATATTATCATTTCATATAAACTATTATCTTTTTTAGAGAATCATCCATTGTTATTTCCGTATAAATTAATATTTTAGAAGATTGTATATAATTTTAGTGATTCTTAACATATCCAATTATACTTAATTCAATACATTCTATTAAAATAGTAGACATAACAAATGACTAGAAGGGTAAAAGACATCCCTTGTTAACATAATATTGTAGTTGAAAATATAACTTGATATGTGGATAGTCAAATTCACTTTTCTTATTGAGTCTATAGGATTTCCTTATAAATTTTCCATTCCTTCGTGATTGTGGAGATTGATGAGTCAATAAGGTTTCTATATGCCTTTACCAATTATAATGTTTTGGAAATCACAAACACCTTATCTCAAGGTAAATTTCACTCGACGCTGGGTCTTTCGTTCATAAAGAAAATTTTCCTTCCCCAAGGAAATTTATCCTTACCATGTTTTCATTGTTCATATCTCAATTTTCTAAGTGGAAAATTCAGTTTCATACCCAAAACCTCAAAATCCTATAATTACTAAGATATGAAGCATTCAGGATTAAGATCCGAATTCTGGTTACAAACTTTTATGAAGATCGACACTGAATTCTTGTTACGTACTTTTGTGAAGTTCTACTCCAAATTCTGGTTACGAACATTTATGAAGTTCAACTCCAAATTCTGGTTACGAACTTTTATGAAGTTTGACTCTGAATTCGGGTTACAAACTTTTCTGAAGTTTGACTCTGAATTCCGATTATGAACATTCATGAAGCTCGACTCTGAATTCCGATTACGAACTTGTATAAAGTTCGACTATGAATTCTGGTTACGAATTCTGGTTACGAATTTGCATTACGAATTCATATGAATTCTGAAACCGAATTCACACTCTAAATTCCCTAATAAACAGAATCCGAATATCCTGTAATATAGACTCTGAATATTATTTTTGGGTAGACTCTGAAAAATATTTTTGGTTCGACTCCGAAAAATTGGTCTTGGTGAAAAAAACATATTTTGATCATTATTGACGTATTTTTGAAATAATGTTGTACATTCTATTTCTAACTAACTATTGTTTGAGTGACATGTGTGTAGAGGTCCCTCTGAGATTCAAGGAAAATATGTCCATTGGAGGAGGGAGCTGACCATTGGAGATGTGCCTATAAATAGGAGCTCATTTGAATTAGCTCACAACATATCAATGAATGTTGATCACTCTAGGGACCACACACTGTTAAGGTGATTTCAAAAGAGAAAGACCCTCATGCTTAGTCTGTATTGAACATCCTGTTCAGATTTCTTTGTGTGACTCTGAATGTTGCTGAGTAAATTCAAGGGCTACCAGGGATAGGAAGACAGAGGTGCTGACTACCTTGAAGTTTGAGGGCTTGCGTGGATAGAAAGACAGACTCTGACCTTCGAATCGAGGGCTTACCCTGGCGTGGTTAAGACATAATTTCTTGAAAGTATAAATCAAGGGACCTTTATCCAAGGTTTTCGGATACCCTACTCTCTGTGTTAAAAGATTTACTACTTGTTACTTGTTTTGTTTCATGTTTTCCACTGCATTTTGATTGTTGAGGAAAGTATAACTATCTTATTCTTTCTTACACTTGTACTCTGATTGGTGAGATTCTCTACGCCTTATGGTAGAATCTTTTACTTGTAAAATTTTCTTAAGTTTCATTTCCGATACCATATTACTAGAACCTGTCAAGTTTTTAGAACATAGAGGTGTTGTGAATTTACATAATTTAACTTTTTTAAACAATGTTTCCCGTAACCAACATTAAAGGTTCCAAGGAATTTTTTAAAGTATACAATTCACTCTCTCTTGTATATTGTGCATCTACATCCCTATTTCGATCCTAAAATTGGTATTAAAGGATGTCTCTGAAATACTTATATTCATGTATATGTTTTTCCTTGCTCAGTTTTCATTGTTAATATTTTCCTTTCTTTGGAAGATTTTCCATGATTACGAACTTTTCTTATTAACATGTTTGTGTGGAAATATTTTTCTTTATGATGTCAGGAATAAATGTTGGTTCCATCGACAACCTAAATCCTACTATAAAACCTATTTTTTATGGGAATGATTTCGAATATTTGAGATATTGTATAAAGACTTTTGTTATCAAAACCGGAGTTGATAAATTTGTTATGCTTACTAGAGTTTATAAAATCCCTAACAATGAACTTAGTACTTTCACCAATAAAGAAAAGCATGAATATAAACTGAATTATAAGGTACACAATTCATTGATTTGTTCAATGACTAGAAATACATATAGCCAAATATCATCTTGTGAAGTAGCAGATTGCATTTGGAAGAAGTTTGAAGTTACTCACATTGGTACTTCAAAAGTTATTGAAACTATAAGAGCCTTGATCTGTGATGAATATCATGGGTTTTTCTTTCCTTATAGAGAACCCATATGTAAGGTACAATAAATATTCATGACTATTATAAATAGTTTTTAATCCATGTGTGAGAAAATTATTAGATGATGAATCCCTTGTGTACAAGATCATAGACATCATGCCTAATGAGTTAGAGTCCAAGAGAACAGATATAGATGAGAATATGAATGTTATACAGATTTATATTGATGAATTATTTGGTACTTTTCTTCAACATGAAACCAGAATGAAGAGAGATGCTGATAAAATTTAGAAGAAGAGCGGAAATTTCAGTATTTCTTTTACAACTACTTCGAATCATATGAAATCCATAACTCCTGAGAGAGTTACAAGATTCAAATATAAGAAGACTATTATTCAATCCGAATCTAGTGAAAGTGAAGTATCTAAAAATGAATTATCCAACCTTGCTCGAAGTATGAAAAGTATTATTGGGAAGAAGAACATTCTGTCTAGACACAAGAAGAAAGATAGAAAAGAGAGGAAAGTCTCTGATGTCACGTGCTATAAATTTAAAAGAGCTGGACATATTAGGTCATATTGTCCTATGTTTATGAAAAATGATAGGAAGGAATGACATTATGAGAGGAACAGAAAAGAATACTACAAGGTTAATGAAAATAAAGTCTTAAATGCTAATGATACATGGAGTTACGGCGGTGGAGAATATTCAGATGAATCCACAGAATATGAATCTTCTGGACAGAAGAATCTTGGTCTATTATCTATGTAACAGCCCGAGATTTTATGAAAAATATTCTTTTTAATTTCACTAATGTCTTGTGTTGTACGCAACACAAAAAGGAGCTTGCACAACACGCATCATTGACTTTCCTTGCATTACACGCAATCACAAACTTCCTCGATAGCGTGTGTAGTACGCAATACTGAGTTTCATGAAACAACGATATGCTATTAAAATATTATTTAATTTAGCTGTTATGAATATTAATAACCACTTTTTAAATTTTAGAAATTTTAGATCTCAAAATGGACTTCATTTTTGGATTCGGAGTATCGAATTTAGCCTAAGGTGAAATTTTGGTACTTTTCGGATAACTTTCATATTCTGATGAATAGTGAAAATTAATAAATTATAATTAAAAACAACCTTTTTAATAGAAATAATTAACAGTGATAAATTATTAATTTGAGTGGTTTTAAATTATATTTAGAATATATTTTTACAATTTAATACAATGTTGGTCATTGGTTGTAATTTCACATTTAAACTAGACATAATCAAGTGTCAATATTTTGATAGATATTGTTTCTTAAAAACACGCTATCTGTTTTAACAGCGGGATTTAATTATAATATTAATTAATGCAACTTCTATGTGATGAATTTGGTAAAATAGACTTCATTTTTGAATTCGGAATATGAAATATATCTTAGGATGAAATTTTGACATTGTTCTGAAAAACATCAATTTTTGATGAATAGTGAAACTACTAAGTGGTAGTTAAAAAAAACTGAACTTTTCATAAAACTTAATTTTACCGCTTTTGTGAATGGAATTTCAAAAATCCGAGAGACACGGTTGATGTCAGTAAGTAAAATGTGGTTCAATGAGATGAAAATAATTTTTGGTGAATAGTAACTTTTTACTTTTATTTACCACGGTTAATAGTAAATAGGGTAACTAAGGGTAAATATGATATTACTATTACCTTAACACATGTCCTAATTCTATTGTATAAGTGCAATTCGACCAAAAACAACCTTATGAATATAATATGACCATTTAGGTCCACTTGGATTAGATTATGACATTTAATATTATTTTATTTAATGAATAGTTAAAATAGTTAAAATCAAAGTTTAATAACTAAAACATTTTTAATATGGGGTTATACATAAGATAAATTCGACTATAAATATTCATTAGAAATCTAAAAGGATTTCCTACATAATGATATTTTACTTATAATTTTTATAATTTAAATAAGTTAATTTATATATGACACAACGATGATGCAATAATTACCCTTTTAAGGAAATATTAACATAATTGATGTTATAAATGCTCAAATGAATGTAATTTGAGACTTTTTATGAATTCCACTAATTTTCTAGGTTACTATGATATATTAGTTTTGATTTAATAAACTTGGTTTGAACATATAATTCTATTATGACTTTATCAAAAATCATATATCAAATAGTGTCAAAATTGACACAAAATAGTTTTTAAATCAAATATTATTTTATTAATTTTTATTTTATTCATAAAAATCTAAGGTTCGTCCAAATGACTTATATAAGGATATATATATTAATAATAAACAATTTGGGGTTCTTTTGGCATGTTATCGTAAGTGTATTAACCATATAGTGAAAGAAAACAAAAAGACACGGTAAATGTTAAATTATTTAACTTAGAGTTAAATCTAATTGATAAGGTTAAAATAATACCATAAACTTGTCTAAATCCTATTGGTTGATAGGATTTCGACCCATCCCCACTTTAGCTTCGAAATAAGGCCCTTTGGAACCATTATAAACCGATTTTGACATTAATATAAAATAATATTTTGAGGTATTCCTAAGGTGCCCCTCTCCTCCCTTATAAAAGGACACCTCCTCCCCCTCCTCCTCACACCAATTTGAGCACTCAAGCTCGGCCAACCCCTTCCGAAATCTCTTCTCCACTTCCCTAGCAACATCATAGAGGTTCTGGTCTTCCTCAAAGACCAATTTTAGTGCCCTAAGAGGAGGTCTCAAAGAGGCGCTTCAAAGAAGAGGTAATTACCGTTACCAATTCTTTCATCTTTATTTCTTCTTCCACTTCTTCTTCTTAGGATGTTTCATTATGAAGTAATAACATCAGTATCACTCATATACTGATATGTTATTATAAGTATGAAACAACCCTATTTCACCATCTATCCATCCTACGGGAAAAGAAATCCCCGCGCGTGCGTACGTACGGAATACCGTCTCCACGCCGTGGTGTAATCTATTTTCCACCACCACCTTACATGGATGGGTATAATGGTGTAAAGAATAACTATACATAGTTATTACAACATCATATTGATTCTGATATATTGTATAATCCACTCCAATTCAATTCAATATTTATGGAAATGATATCATCGCTCGTGCGTACGTACGGACTACCGTCTCCACGACGCGATGAGATTCATTCTCCATGTTAACCATTTAAGAATGATTATAAAGTATATATAAGAAATAATAATGAAATATATGACATTATAAATCTAATGGATTTATGTATATATATATATATATATGTATGTCATCTACTTACTTCCATTCAAGACAATAAGGAATGGAAAACAACGTTCATGCGTACGTACGGACTACCGTCTCCATGAACAGTGTTTTTCATTTCATTTATCTATCTATTATATATATATATACTGAATATATATGATATATAAATCATATTTTATATTCTGGAAGTATGTAAATCATGATATAAGTAATAAAAATGTCATGAACAACAAGTCAAAACACCTACGATAAATGAAACGATTTTACCCAAAACGCTTCTTTAACATGGAATTTACAAAAGAATGGGTAATATAATGTCATAAGTGAACCATATATAATATCATAACAATGAATATTATTCTGTAATAAGTCAATGACATTATTTAAATCATTATACAGGAGGTTCGGACACATATGAAGCAAATCGGACCTAAGGTAAGGGAAATATCACAATCTCATTTTTATCCGAGATTGTTTATTCGTAAGTATTTACTGGGGTGTATTTTATCATCCACATCCATGTTTCATCAATATGTAATATTATTTTCATCCAACTACAATTTTTTAAATCCAATTTTACCCTTCGGTGAGTTTTTAGTAAAAAATATGAAAAGAGTCTTTTGATGTTTTTCATACGAGGTGCTTTTTGACTTTTCCGAAAAAAGTACGAGGAATTTTTTTTTTAACATATACGGCATGAATGGATTTCTAAAAAAAATTATTTCCAAGAAGCTTCCTTTTCAAGTATTCAAGTTTATTTTTAAATCAACTTCTTTTAGTTTAAAATTGTATGACATGTTAAGAATGGAAAAGTGTTTTTGAAGTAGAAAGGATATTTTCCTCAAGAATGAAGTTCAAGTATTTTATCAAAATTATTTTACATCTAAGAAAATAAAAGGGTTCTGTTTTTACCCCTATTATTACATGGATTTGATTATGTTGTGATGGAAACATTTTTATTAATTCCTTTATCTTATATGAATTGTTTTATGATGTCATGTTGTTTAAGAATCCCATTTTTATTACATGGGTTATGCGATGATGTATGATTTATGATTATGTGGAACACATAAGAAAGGATTCATTATAAGATGGGTGGGACCTATATCTCCCTCCAATGCATTGGGTAAAGATTTTATATCTCATGAGATAGACATGGCTGGAATGGTAGGTTATACCGGTTCAGTGAAACAGGACTGAAACGAGGGTTACTCGATTCAGAAAGGGACTTTGTCCACTAATATAGTCTTGGCAATGAGTCTTGACTAACAAGAAATGATTCTCTATGATTATGTGTGAATGCCACAAAGTTTCATGTTTTAAGTTATGATTATTGTGATTACATTTCACTGCCATGATTTATCCCATGTTATGAAATTTGCTCTCTTTTGCAGGTTATGATTTCCAAAATGTTATGTTCTTATGAATATGATGTGATTGATATTTCTTTTGTTTACCCTTACTGAGCATTTGAGCTCAACCTTTTATGTTTTCTTTTCCCTAGGATATAAAGAAAGGTTTTAGGTAAAAAAAGGAAGATCTTTATGGGAGATGTTGAAGATCTTTCACCATGATTAGGAGATTACCTTTCGAGTTTCCAAAGACACTAAACTATTACGATCCTTATGTGTGTGTATTTGTTATGTACTAAGTATTCTGCAAAAGTAATGTAATGTCCATGTACGTCAGGTTTCGGGTCTCTACAGTTGGTATCAGAGGAAAGGTTTAGTCAACCTTTGGAAACTAGGATGCGAGAACTTTAGTGAGATCCCTAGAGATATTTCTAAGGTATGTCTAGGGATGTCCCTAAGGTTAAGTATACGTATATGTTATAGTACTAGAATTACGCTAACGATCATAGAATTAAACCTAAGATGTTAGATATTGAAGGTACTCCCCCTTTATTATTTTGTTTTCCCTATCATGATTTTTGCCTCTCACACTATTCGTTTTGGGTTTTAGACGATGGCTGGAACCCGAAGGAACCGTGTTGATCAATGCAATGGACAATGCAATGATTTCCCTCATGAACAAACAAATGTTATGGGAGATGGAGTGAAAAATCTTATTGCTATACTTACACAAGCTATGAATCATTCTGGACTTCCAAATGATCAGAGAAGGGAACAATATTCTATTGAGTCCTTCATGAGGCAACGTCCACCTTCTTTCATTGGGTCTTCTGATCCACTTGTTGCTGAACAATGGATGAGTACCACTGAAAAGATAATTTTCAGTTCTTCAATGTTCTAAGCATGATAAAGTCATCTTAGCAGTATATCGTTTGGAAGGTGAAGCTGATCAATGGTGGAATCTTATCAAGAATACGAGGCAAAGAGATGAAATTGAGTCCATGGAATGGGACGAGTTCAAGAACTTGTTTTTCAGTAAGTACTTCCCTCGTATTCTTCGAACAAATATGGAGAAGGAGTTTCTTGAACTAAACCAAAAGGATGATGAATCTGTTGGTATATACGAAGCAAATTTTACAAGACTTGCAAGGTATGCATCTGGCATTATCATCCAACCTGAAAGTAAAGTTGATCGATTTTTCAGTGGCTTAAAACCAAGTCTTCGAAGGGCATTAGCTATAAGAGAATTCAGTAGCTATGAAGAAATTGTGTGTTGTGCCATCAAGGTAGAAATGGAAGTTGGTGTTACATATCCATCTTATGGTTTTGAAAAGAAACGAAAGATGGAGTTCAAGGAGAAATCTCAGAATAATGGTGAAAAAAATGAATGTTTCCTTATGCTCAAAGTGTGGAAAGAAGCATGGTGGAGATTGTCTTAAAGGGACTAGAAAATGTTTTAAGTGTGGAAAAGAAGGACATAGAGTAGCTGAGTGTCGAAGTAATGGAAAAAGGGTTTCTAATGATGTGAACAAAGCAAACACTGCAGAGAACGCACCACCAACACTTCAATGCTTCAAGTGCAAGGAAATGGGACATTATGCCAATAAATGCCCTAATCCAAGGGTTAGTGATGATCAACATGAGCAACCACTTAAGGCAAAGGACAAAGGGAAGTCACATGCGATCACTATTGGCGATGTTGAATATGATAACGATGTGGTGGAATAATTAAGTGTGTATGTAATGGGATTCCAAAATAATGTTGTATCATAATGTATTGGAATATTTATGTACTGGTCTATTGTGGTTTTCAATAATTTTATGGTACCAGTAACCATTAAAGTGATTGAGATATTTTTGGAAAAAGAATGATATGCGTATAATGAAGGGAAAATGAGAAAATTAAATATTTGAAAGTATTCATGAGCTCATGATTGACATAAGGACTAAGTGATATCATGGTTTGAGTATATAGAATTCTGAGGATTTTGATATGTGGAAAGTGTTAAATTTTAACTGCATTCATGTTTACACTAAGGTTCGATGGGTATTCAAGAGAATACATGATTAAGGCCTTTGAATGTTTGGAATGTGACCAACAAAACATATCTTATGATATATGGGGATCAACGATGGTATTAAATCTCTGGTAATCGTTTTCACTATGTTATGAGAATGGACTGCAGTATTATGGATAAGCCTAAAGATTGGAATGGATTATGTTGGACATAAGTTAGTATTGTTTAAGGATAGAAGTTTTTTTCGATATTATTGATGGGACGTTATAGTAATATAGTTTTAGAAAAAAGACAACCTGCAGAACGGGCGACATCCCATCGCGTCGGACAAGGCTGTGGGAATCGAACCCACAACTGAAGTGCGACTAGCCTTTATCGCCTACCACTGGCCTACAGGAAGTCCCTGTTTAGTATAAACTAGTTTTATTATATTAAGCAGTATGATATATGAAGTATAAGCCCATTTTAGGAACCATATGTGATTAATCTCACTATAGATCGACTTATGTATATAATTTTTGCTAACCTTTTGTTTGAGACAGATGGAATGACCCGTCATTCTATCACATGATCTGCTAACACTTCACGAATAACAAATTCAACTTCATTTATTTAAGAGATGAAGTGGAAATTGTTCAAGGCATGAACAACAGTGAGATTGTACCAAAATAAAGAAAGTATTTATTCTAATTCAAATTTTCAACTTTAGGGAAATGATCTTGAAAACCAAAAATGTTGTCCTAGTGATCTTATACCTGATGAATCGGATGGTACCTTAGATCATCACAAATTTATGGATTTGTGATTGTTGGCTTTTCCATAGCCATGTTCTCTACCACTCTCCATCAGAACATGATGGTTAGATTTTTCTTCCATGTCCATATTTTCACCTATGTGGAAACCCAGTGATTAGTTTATTTGGGAAACCGTTAAGTTTCATACTTTTGTTTTAAAATATTGGTTTTGGTATTCCTTTTTATGATGTGGGTTTCTATTAAAGAAACTTTCGAATAGTAAACCATTTATAACCCAGACGAATTTCGAGGGCGAAATTCATTTTAAGGGGGGTAGAATGTAACAGCCCGAGATTTTATGAAAAATATTCTTTTTAATTTCACTAATGTCTTGTGTTGTACGCAACAAAAAAAAGATCTTTCACAACACGCATCCTTGACTTTCCTTTCATTACACGCAATCGCAACCTTCCTCAATAGCGTGCGTAGTACGCAATACTGAGTTTCACGAAACAACGATATGCTATTAAAATATTATTAAATTAAGCCGTTATGAATAGTAATAACCACTTTTTAAATTTTAGAAATTTTAGATCTCAAAATGGACTTCATTTTTGGATTAGGAGTATCGAATTTAGCCTAAGGTGAAATTTTGGTACTTTTCGGATAACTTTCATATTCTGATGAATAGTGAAAATTACTAAATTATAATTAAAAAGAACCTTTTTAATCGAAATAATTAATAGTGATAAATTATTAATTTGAGTGGTTTTAAAGTATATTTAGAATATATTTTTACAATTTAATACAATGTTGGTCATTGGTTGTAATTTCACTTTTAAACCAGACATAATCAAGTGTCAATCTTTTGATAGATATTGTTTCTTAAAAACACGCAATTTATTTTAACATCGGGATTTAATTATAAAATTAAATAATGCAACTTCTATGTTATGAATTTGGTAAAATAGACTTCATTTTTGAATTCGGAATATGAAATATAGCATAGGATGAAATTTTGACATTGTTCTGAAAAACATCAATTTCTGATGAATAGTGAAACTACTAAGTGGTAGTTAAAAAAAACTGAACTTTTCATAAAACATAATTTTACCGCTTCTGTGAATGGAATTTCAAAAATCCGAGAGACACGGTTGATGTCAGTAAGTAAAATGTGGTTCAATGAGATGAAAATAATTTTTGGTGAATAGTAACTTTTTACTTTTATTTACCACGGTTAATAGTAAATAGGGTAACTAAGGGTAAATATGATATTACTATTACCCTAACACATGTCCTAATTCTATTGGATAAGTGTAATTCGACCAAAAACAACCTTATGAATATAATATGACCATTTAGGTCCACTTGGATTAGATTATGACATTTAATATTATTTTATTTAATGAATAGTTAAAATAGTTAAAATCAAAGTTTAATAACTAAAACATTTTTAATATGGGGTTATACATAAGATAAATTAGACTATAAATATTCATTAGAAAGCTAAAGAGATTTCCTACATAATTATATTTTATTTATAATTTTTAGAATTTAAATAAGTTAATTTATATATGACACAACGATGATGCAGTAATTACCCTTTTAAGGAAAAATTAACATAATTGATGTTATAAATGCTCAAATGAATGTAATTTGAGACTTTATATGAATTACACTAATTTTATAGGTTACTATGATATATTATTGTTGATTTAATAAACTTGGTTCGAACATATAATTCTATTATGACTTTCACAAAAATCATATATCAAATAGTGTCAAAATTGACACAAAATAGTTTTTAAATAAAATATTATATTATTAATTGTTATTTTATTCCTAAAAATCTAAGGTTCGGCCAAATGACTTATATAAGGATATATATATTAATAATAAACAATTTGGGGTTCGTTTGGCATATTATAGTAAGTGTATTAACCATATAGTGAAAGAAAACAAAAAGACACGGTAAATGTTAAATTATTTAACTTAGAGTTAAATCTAATTGATAAGGTTAAAATAATACCCTAAACATGTCTAAATCATATTGGTTGATAGGATTTCGACCCATACCCACTTTATCTTCGAAATAAGACCCTTTGGAACCATTATAAACCGATTTTTACATTAATATAAAATAATATTTTGAGGTATTCCTAAGGTGCCCCTCTCCTCCCTTATAAAAGGACACCTCCTCCCCCTCCTCCTCACACCGATTTGAGCACTCAATCTCGGCCAAACCCTGCCAAAAGCTCTTCTCCACTTCCCTAGAAACATTATAGAGGTTCTGGGCTTCCTCAAAGACCAATTTTAGTGCCCTAAGAGGAGGTCTCAAAGAGGCGCTTCAAAGAAGAGGTAATTACCGTTACCAATTCTTTCATCTTTATTTATTCTTCCACTTGTTCTTCTTAGGTTGTTTCATTATGAAGTAATAACATCAGTATCACTCATATACTGATATGTTATTATAAGTATGAAACAACCCTATTTCACCATCTATCCATCCTACGGGAAAAGAAATCACCGCGCGTGCGTACGTACGGAATACCGTCTCCACGCCGTGGTGTAATCTATTTTCCACCACCACCTTACATGGATGGGTATAATGGTTTAATGAATAACTATACATAGTTATTACAAAATCATATTTATTCTGATATATTGTATAATCCACTCCAATTCAATTCAATATTTATGGAAATGATATCATCGCTCGTGCGTACGTACAGACTACCGTCTCCACGACGCGATGAGATTCATTCTCCATGTTAACCATTTAAGAATGATTATAAAGTATATATAAGAAATAATAATGAAATATATGACATTATAAATCTACTGGATTTATGTATATATATATATGTATGTCATCTACTTACTTCCATTCAAGACAATAAGGAAAGGAAAACAGCGTTCATGCGTACGTACGGACTACCGTCTCCATGAACGGTGTTTTTCATTTCATTTATCTATCTATTATATATATATATATACTGAATATATATGATATATAAATTATATTTTATATTCTGGAAGTAAGTAAATCATGATATAAGTAATAATAATGTCAATAACAACAAGTCAAAACACCTACGATAAATGAATCGATTTTACCCAAAACGCCTCTTTAACATGGAATTTACAAAAGAACGGGTAATATAATGTCATAAGTGAACCATATATGATATCATAACAATGAATATGATTATTTAATAAGTCAATGACATTATTTAAATCATTATACAGGAGGTTCAGACACATACGAAGCAAATCGGACCTAAGGTAAGGGAAATATCACAATCTCATTTTTATCCGAGATTGTTTATTCGTAAGTATTTACTGGGGTATATTTTATCATCCACATCCATGTTTCATCAATATGTAGTATTATTTCCATCCAACTACAATTGTTTAAATCCAATTTTACCCTTCGGTGAGTTTTTAGTAAAAAATATGAAAGGAATCTTTTGACGTTTTTCATACGAGCTGCTTTTTGACTTTTCCGACAAAAGTATGAAGAATGTTTTTTTTATCTTATACGGAATGAATGGATTTCTAAAAAAATTTATTTCCAAGAAGATTCCTTTACAAGTATTCAAGTTTATTTTTAAATCAACATCTTTTAGTTTAAAATTGTATGACATGTTAAGAAAGGAAAAGTGTTTTTGAAGTAGAAAGGATATTTTCCTCAAGAATGAAGTTCAAGTATTTTATCAAAATTATTTTCCATCTAAGATAATAAAAGGGTTATGTTTTTATCCCTACTATTACATTGATTTGATTATGTTGTGATGGAAACATTTTTATGAATTCCTTTATCTTATATGAATTGTATTATGATGTCATGTTGTTTAAGAATTCCATTTTTATTACATGGGTTATGCGATGATGTATGATTTATGATTATGTGGCACACATAAGAAAGGATTCATTATAAGATGGGTGGGACCTATATCTCCCTCCAATTCATTGGGTAAAGATTTTATATCTCATGAGATAGACATGGCTGGAATGGTAGGTTATACCGGTTCAGTGAAACAGGACTGAAACGAGGGTTACTCGATTCAGAAAGGGACTTTGTCCACTAAGATAGTCTTGGAAATGAGTCTTGACTAACAAGAAATGATTCTCTATGATTATGTGTGAATGCCACAATGTTTCATGTTTTAAGTTATGATTATTGTGATTACGTTTCACTGCCGTGATTTATCCCATGTTATGAAATTTGCTCTCTTTTGCAGGTTATGATTTCCAAAATGTTATGTTCTTATGAATATGATGTGATTGATATTTCTTTTGTTTACCCTTACTGAGCATTTGAGCTCACCATTTTATGTTTTCTTTTCCCCAGGATATAAATAAAGGTTTTAGGTAAAAAAAGTAAGATCTTTATGGGAGATGTTGAAGATCTTTCACCATGATTAGGAGATTACGTTTCGAGTTTCCAAAGACACTAAACTATTACGATCCTTATGTGTGTGTTTTTGTTATGTACTAAGTATTACGCAAAAGTAATGTAATGTCCATGTACGTCAGGATTCGGGTCTCTACAATCTAGGCTACCAATTGAAATCATTGTCTGATGGCTAAGGTACACAATGCTGAATCCATGACCAATGTATTAGTGAATGCTAATGATAAATATTACGAATCTTCAAATGATTAATCTTCATCTCATGAAGATAATATTTTACTTACCTATGAATAAGTGTCTAGATTTTCTAAACTTGTTGAGATTGAGAACTCAAAACTCATAAAAAACTTGATAAGGAAAATTCTAGAAATACTTTTCTTACCAAGGAAATATCAGATCATTCTAAAGATCTTAATAAGATAATTAATTATTTTGAATTTATTCCAAAAAATATTTATAATTTTAATTCTAAGAAGGATAGAAATTCAAAATAAGTAGAAAATATAATTTCTAAGAAAAATATTTTAGAGGCTAGCTCTAGTTATAATTCTAATGATTTTGTAGATAAAAACGTGGTTATTAAACATAATTCTCAAATATTTTCCTTAAGGAAGTGTTTGTCAAACTTTACCATAGGTAAGGAAAATTTTGATAAGATGTATTCACAATTCCAACCTCTAAGGAATAATTCTGGTTTTGGTTATACCCATGCTAAACCTATTTTTTCTAATAACTGTTTTGTTCCACAAAGGGATCCTTTCTTCACTAAATGATAGTTTTGTGGACATTGGGCAAAAATATGTTCCTTAAACAAAACCCAATATTTAGGTTTCCATAAAGTTTATTTTTCAATGAAAAATTGGGTGCCTAAGATTTTGTTTTTTGAAATTTCTGGATACAAGAATATTTGGATTCTTAAAGTCTAACATTATTATTTTCTGGAAAATAAGGAAAGTACCAACAACAATACTTGGTACATGGATAGTCGATGTTCCTGGAACATGAACAGAAACAAAATCTTTTTCGAAATGATTATCAAGACGAAAGAGGAAAATTAACTTTCAGAGATAATACTCAGGGAGAGATTATTTGTATAGGTAATATTGTTCTTCTTGGAAAAACTTTGATTTAAAATGTTTTGTTTGTTAAGGTCCTTAAGCACAACCTCATCAGCATAAGCCAATTATGTGATGAAGGTTACCCTGTAAATTTTATGAATGATAAGTGCTTAGTACAAAATTATAAGGAAGAGTTTATTATTTCTACCCATAGGAAAGAGATTGTATACACACTGAACTTAGACGATCATAGGAACCATGATATACCATGTCTTAGTGGAATGGAAGATCATTCTCGGTTAGGGAATAGAAGGTTAGGACACTGTAACCTTTAAAATCTATGTAAAATCTCTTAGAAAAAGACTACTCAAGGATCTACCGGAGCATAGATTTGATTCTTCAAAAGACTGTGTTCCTTGTCAATATGGAAAGAAACATAAATCAAGTTTTAAATCAATCAGTGAAGTCTCAACATCTGTTGTATTAGAGTTAGTAAATATGGATCTTTTTGGTCCAACACAAACTAGAAGCATTGGTGTCAAGTATTATCTATTTTTCATAGTTGATTATTAATCTATATTTACGTGGGTCTATTTTTTAACAAAAGAATCTGAATCTTTTTCACATTTCAAATGTTTTAGAGTGCAAGATAAAAATTGGAAAAACTATCCATTGATAGCTATTCATAGTGATCATGGAGGAGAATTACAAAATTTTTATTTTGATACCTTTTGTAGTAGAAAAGGAATTACTCATAACTCTCAGCACCAAGAACTCCTCAACAAAATGGTGTTGTTGAACAAAGAAACAGAATTTTTCAAGAGTTAACAAGAACCACGTTGATTGAATATTCTATAACAAAACATTTCTAGCTTAAAGCTGTATGTACTTCTTGTTATACTATAAATCTATTTTTATTAGACATTTTCTTAATAAACACCCTTATGAGTTATAGAATGATAGAAAACCTATACTTTCCTACTTCAATGTTTTTGGTTGCATAGTATTCATTTTGAATACTAAGTTAATATACATAAATTCGTACCAAAATCTGATGAAGGAAATTTCATAGGATACTCCACAACTTATAAGGCTTTTAGAGTTTTCAATAAAAAAACTTGTACCGTTGATGAAATAGTACATGTTAAATTTGATGAAACTGATCCCTTTGTTTTTAAACAACCCCATCCTATATCCTCATATGTGTTTTCAAAAACTGATTTTCAACCCTTGATAGAATATCCTTCTAATAAGTAAAATGTTCAAGAAAATATTTCTGAAAAATTTACCCTAGAATATTTCCTACCATATGTTGATGAACAGGTTTTAAAAAACCCAAATCAGTTGATTCTGAAGAATCATCCCAGTGATAGTATCATTGGTGATGTAAATCAACCTATAAGGACTAGAAGTTCCTTATGAAATGAAGTAGAACATCTAGCCTTCCCTTCCCAATAATAACTAAAAAGCACTGATGAAGCTTTAGGTGACGATGATGGATAAAATCCATGCAAGATGAACTAAATGAATTCGAATGGAATAAATTATGTACCTTGGTTAAAAGACCTATGGAAACTACTGTAATTGGAGTAAATGGGTCTTCAGAATTAAGTGTGATAAAAATGGAGTCATAGTAAGAAATAAGGCTAGATTAGTTGATAAAGTCTATAATCAACAAGAAGTAATAGACTATGAAGAAACCTAGGATCTAGTAGCTATAATCGAATCTATTCGTATCTTACTTTCCTTTACAACATTATTTAATTTCAAACATTTTAAAATGGATGTGAAATGTGCTTTCCATAATAGTTATGTCCAAGAGAATTTTTCGTTGAACAACATCCTGGTTTTGAAGATACAAAACATCCTGATCATGTTTTTAAACTTACAAAAGATTTGTATGGACTTAAGAAATCCCCTAGAGATGGGTATGATAGACTTACATGAATTTTTCTTCACAATAATTATGTTATGGGAAATAAAGATCCAACCATTTTTATAATGAATGATAAGAAAAATGTTTTTATTGTTCAAATTTATGTTGATGACATTATATTTGGTTCAACTCAGTAATATTTAACTATTTCCTTTACAGATCTAGTGAAATCTGGGTTTAAAATGAGTATGATGGGTGAGTTAACATTTTTACTCAGTATTAAAATCTCACAAAAACCACAAGGAAGATATATATCAACATAATTATATTAAAAATCTACTTAAAAAGTATGGATTTGACAACACTAAAAGTATTAATACTCTCATTGGTATTTCAAATTCGCTTGATCTTGATGAAGTTGGGAAACCACTATATCAAACATCTTTTAGAGGTATGATAGGAAGTATACTATACATGATAGCTAGTCATCCAGGCATAATGTTTTCAGTATGATTATGTTCTAGATATCAATCCAATCCTAAGGAATCTCATTTAAAGGCAATGAAAATAATTTTTCGCTACATAAAGGGAACCATGGATTTAGGACCCTTTTATACTTCGGGAAATGATTTTATTTTAAAAAAAATCAGATGCAGACTTTGGTTGGTGTAGAATGGATAGAAAGAGTAAATCCGTAAATTGTCAATTCTTAGGAGATTCATTAGTTACTTGGTCAAGCATGAAACAACACTATGTAGCACTTTCCACTGCTAAATCTGAATATATAGCAGCTAGAAGTTGTTGTGCCCATGTATTGTGGATGCAACACACACTCACAGACTATGGTATGAGTTTTACCAAAACACAAATTTTCTATGATAATACAAGTTCCATTTCCCTTAGTAAAAACCCTCCACATCACTCTCTTGCAAAACACATAGATATTAGGTATAACGTTCTTAGGGATCACACACTCAAATGAGATATCATTATTCAATTTATCATAATGAAAGATCAACATACTGTTATTTTCACAAAATCATCACCTTTCAGTAGGTTTTAATATATTAAATAGAAGTTAGGAATGGTAACTGTAAGTTAATCTTCCATGTTTACTTTTTGTTGAACCAATCTCCTTATAGTAATAATCTTCTTTTCAAAGGGGGAGTACATTTTTTTGTTAGTATAATAAAAAATTTCATACATTGTTTTTTCAAAAAAAATTGTAAAGAAAATTTTCGTAGTTATTTTTTCAAAATTTCTCATAATGAAAATTTTTGTAGTTAGTTTTTTAATATTTTCGTAATGAAAATTTTCGTAGTGGTTTTTCGTACTCAGATATTCTTAATGATGATTTTCATACTCAAATTTTTGTAAAGAAAATTCTCCTACACAAATTTTCATAATGGAAATTCTCATACTCAGTTGTTTTGTAAATTTTTTCATAGTTGTTAGTTCTTTTGGAAGAATTTTACCCATTACGAATATTCATACTCGATATCTGAAAGGTATGATTTTCATAACATTTTCGTAATCATATTTTACTTGTTGGTATTTTATTTTAAAATCTTCTAATTCTCTTTCCTAAAATCCCATTTTTTCATTTAAAACCCTCAAAAGATTGGATCCTATAAAATTTCCATGCGGCTATCATATCAACCGTTAGATCTGATCAAAATATTTCTCAACCGTTGTATTGAGATTGGAAGATGAATCGTCATCTCTAACGCCTATATAAATGACCCCCCTATGGTTATCCCACATCCGATTTCAAGCTCTCGCGTTCTGAAGCCCTTCCACTCTTTAAAATGCCCATTATAATTCTCTCAAATCTTGCTCAAATCCAAATGTTTTTTGAAGTTCCCTCTCAAGAGATGTCAACAGTCAAGTCAATTTTAGAGTGGCAGATTTATAGAGACAGGTTGGTGCATCTGAACTTCTACAACAAGTATGATTCTATTATATCCATGAACATTCGGTTTAATGGTTGGGAGAGTGCATTCATATCAAATCCAGGAGTCCAGGATGTAGTATATCTGAAATTTCTTGTTGAGTTTCATGAATCAGTTAGTTTCTTCAAAGAAGAAGGCACATAGAAATCTTCCATCAAGTTCTATGGAAAGACATATGCTCTTTAATACACCAAGGCTACTAACTTGGTTGGGTTTTCTTATGAAGGGGAAGCTGAGTTATGTTCCCATATGTTTCCATATGATAAAGGAAGTTTCAATAAGATTAAGGCCTTGGAGTGTCTTGGACTTTCTAATGTCCGGACTCCGAAGATTGATAACATCTCCACAAATAATAGGATCCTAGAATCATGGGTTCAAGGCTTTATCATTCGGCTAAAGGGTTACAAGGACACATTTAATAACAGTGATATATATATCCAAGATTTTCTATTGAATCTAAGGATGATTAATTTGTTTAAGCATATTCTGGTAACGATCAAGAATATCAAGAATGGAAATCTGAAAGCTCATATTATCATGTATCCAGATATTTTTTTTAAGTTGATTGTTCGGTGTCAGGAATCTTTTAAAATCCCTTGCATCTCAAAACATATAAATTTCAAAGTCATGCTAGTTCGTGATGATACTTTGAGGAGAATGAATATTGGTTTCTCTAAAGACTATGTGGAATTTTATGATTTTCCAGTGGAAGAGGCTGGAGCTATTTTGGAAAAAAAAGGAATTTTTAGAACCATCTAATAAGGCAGGAAAGAAGAGAAAATTGAAGGATGTTTAAGAGGAAGAGAAAAACCCAAAATCTAAAGAAGCTAAATCTGCACCTCCTAAACCTAAGAAGAAAAAATCATATCCAGATGAGGTTTTAGCCAAGTGGAGGGAAGATAAGAAGTCTAAGAAAATAGGGGATCCCAGTTTTGTTTTGGATCCTGTGAAATCTAAGGCACTAAAAGAGAACACAAATGATGAGCTTGAGAAGCAAGCTATGGAAAAGAAGCAAAAGAGGAAAATGACTGAATCTGAGATAGTCCAATCTCTTTTTAAGGATACTTAGGTAGCATCCAAGAATATCCATGTACCAAAATATTTTTTGGTAGAAGCCTTACCTGAAACTCATGGAAAAAAGAATGTCACTACGGAAAAAATACAAGAGAAGGATGTGGAAGATGTGGAAGAATAATAGAGAAGTGGTGGTAGAACATATCTAATTAAACAAGGTGAAGACTTTTATGAGAATAAAATTCCATCTGAGATACTGTCAATCTGAACCTTAGAAGTAGAATCTTAAAAACTTCTCACTCCTGGTAAATATGAGATAGTTGAATATGTGAAATGTAATGATGATGTGAATAAGCAATCTGAAGTGGAAAGTGAAAATCATGACTTCATTCATCCGGATGATGATGATGTTGGAGATAATAAGGAGAATGTAGATGAAGATAGAATTGTTCCACTGTCTGATAGTGAACATAAATCTATTGATGGGGAAGCCATTCTGAGAACAGATAAAAGGAAACATGTGGTTTTCAATACACCTGAAAAAGCTTTTGTGAAGAATAATGAAGCTGTTGGATCTTCAAAGAGTAAGCTAGTTGAGCTAGAGAAAGAAGTCTCACCAAAAAAGTTTCATATTTCAGAATCTTAGTCCATTAGACATGATTTTATAGTACAATCATTGAATAAGAATGTTTGGACCATTCCGAATTTCCCAATCATAGAATCTAGATGCTAGATTCTTAAACACACACTAAATCATAAATCAGATTTAGTATCCATGGTGATGGATATGTGTGTCAATAAAGAGGTTGATTTCAAAACTTTCCACATAGGCTATGAAGAACATAAATGATTTTGTAAGAAAATAGATTGCTGGTCAATGAATTCAATTGAATAAATGAGAGATCTTGATCGATTCCAACATGGTGTCAAGGAGGATTTTGACATTGATGATGGTAAGATCAAGGATCTTACAAGCAGTTTTGAAGAAAACTTGACTGTTGAGCAGAATAATTGGATTAAAGAAGTGAAGGACTTGAATGGTAAGTTTTATTCTTTTTCCCAATGTTGGAAAAGTGAAAGGGATATTTGGATTGATATAGAAGAAAATCTATCTAAGCAGGATGAAGTGATTTTGTCTCAAGCAGAGGCTCTAAAATCTTAGGATGATATAATCAAAGCCTTAGAGAAGAAATCTGGGGAAGATCATAAGGAGCCCAAAAATCATAATAATATAGTCAAGAAGATGATGTAGAAGGAGTAGGAAGGATAATTTTGTTACAATCTGTTCATTTGTTGTATTTTTCTACCTTGTACAAATTATTTCTAACCATAATGATGTTTTTGGTTGCCTATCTTTTGGATGTGTTCAACTAATATTTTAGGTACCAAATTGTTTTTCCCATTCCCTCAAATTCATTTTCAAAATCACAATGGGGGAGAAAGGAAAAAACGAATACTAAGTAAATAAGTTTTATCCCTAAGTAAGGAAGAGTTTATCCAAGGGGGAGTTTTCATTACAAATATTTTTGTACTCAAGATAATGAAAAATTGTATTCTGGAAATGTAGAATATGATCCTTAGTGTTCCAAAGCCTAAGGGGGAGTTATTTGTATTAATTCTTGTCCATGTAAAAGGAGAGATAAGTTTTATTTTCAAAGTGTAGAAAAATACTTTCCAAATCACTAAATTCTTTTTCTTAAAGATGTTTGTGCATTCCAAGAAGGGGGAGATTGTTGAGCCAATATTATTTCCTTATGACTTTTACATTCCTTCATGATTGGGGAGATTGTTGCGTCAGTAAGGTTTCTTTATAGATTTACCAATTCTCATGTTTTGAAAATCACAAACACCTTAACTCAAGGAAAATTTCATTCAACCCTATGTTTTACTTTTATAAGGAAAATTTTCCTACCACAAGGAAATTTATCCTTATTATGTTTTCTTTGTTCATATCATAATTTCCTAAGTAGAAAATTTGACTTCATACCCAAAACCTCGGAATCCTATAATTACTTATATATGAAGAATTATGGTTTAGGATCTGAATTCTAGTTACGAACTTTTATGAGTAACATCTCCGAATTTTTGTTATGAACTTTTGCCATGTTTAACTCCGAATTCTAGTTACGAACTTTTATGATGTTCAACTCTGAATTCTGGTTACAAAATTTTATGATGTTCGACGCTGAATTCTGGTTACAAACATTTGTGAAGTTAGACTTCGAATTCTGATTATGAACTTTCATGAAGATTGACTCTGAATTCTAATTATGAACTTGTATAATGTTCGTCTACGAATTCTGGTTACGAATTCTGGTTAAGAATTCTAATTACGATTTCTGGTTACGAATTCTGATTATGAATTCTTATGAATTCTGACTCGAAATTCAGACTACGAATTCCCTGATAAACAGAATCCAAATATCCTATAATATAAGCTCCGAATATTATTTTTTAGTAGACTACTAATATTATTTTTTCTTAGGCTCTGAAAAAATGGTTTTGGTTAATCAACCATATATTTCTCATTATTGTTGTTGTTATCAAATGATGTCATAAATTTTGTTTATAACTTATCGTTTTTTGAGTGACATGTGAACAATTCCTTCTGAGATTCAAGGAAAATATGACTATTGGAGGAGGGAGTAGACCGTTGGAGATGTGCCTATAAATAGGATATTATTTGAACGAGCTCACAACAGATCAATGAAGATTGATCACTCTAGAGACCAGACTCTGTAAAGGTGATTTCAAGGGAGAGAGACTCTCATGCATAGTGAATACTGAACATCTTCTTTAGATTGCTTCATGCGACTCTGAATGTTGCTGAGTACATTTGAGGGATTTCGGGGATAGGAAGACAGAGGTACTGACTACCATAATGTTTTAGGACTTCCTTTCTGAGGAAGACATAGTTTCCTACTACCTTGAAGTTAGAGGGCTTTTGGGGATAGAAAGATAGACTCTGATCTTGGTATCGAGGGCTTACGCTAGTGTAGGTAAGATAGGCTTTCTTGAAAGTATAAATCAGAGGACCTTTATCTAAGGTCATTGGATACCTTACACTTTGGGATAAAATATTTACTTCTTGTTACTTGTTTTGTTTCAAGTTTTCTGATTCATTTTGATTTTTGAGGAAATTGTAACAATCTTATACTTTCTTACACATGTACTCTGATTGGTGATATTCTATATGATTTAAGTTTGAATCTTTTACTTGTAATCTTTTCTTAAGTTTCATTTTCAAAACCATATATCTAGAACCTATCAAGTTTTTAGAACTAAGAGGTGTTGTGAATTTACTTAGTTTTAATTTGCTAAACATAGTTTTCTGTAACCAACTTTAACGGTTCCACAAGAATTTTTTAAAGTATACAAATCACCCCTCTTGTATATTGAGCATCTATATCCCTATTTAGATCATATAATTTTATCTTTCAAAAAAATGTACATGAGATAAATAAAAAAAAATAAAACCTCTTGATACTCTCATTACATTTTGTCAATCCATGTATGAATTGAAATGGTAAAGATTCTATATTGAAGTTAAAGGTCCTTAATAATATTTTTCATAATAGAGTGAGTACCAATGAAATCGAGCATCACATCAGTCAGGAAAAATTTTTAATCACTCCTTAATTTTGGACAATACACAATCTTTCATTCACGATTTAAATTGAACTGCTCAGCTAACTACATAGTTGAAATAGAAATATCCATGCCATTTACCTATGACTCTAGCACATCCTCATTCCGAGGGAATAAAAAATATGTATCTCCATATAGATCATGAATTTTATATTAAACAATGATTCGGATTTTCATTTTATCAAATGAAAACTCCCATTTGTTGAACAATTAAATCTTTCTTTGGATGTCATTTTTCATGAATTAACCAGATGAAATAAATATCCTTTTCAAGGAAATCACATCTTCTTAAATGAATAGGATTTAATTTTTATTAAATTCTTCAATCTCTAGAATTAAATATCTGTGAAAACCTCAAAATCATTGAATTGGTTAGAGGTTTTAGGTTTAGTCTTATAGTTTTAATCTAATAATGGGATCAAACGTAGGAGGTTCTAAATTAGTAGGGTATGAGCCTAAATCCAATAGGTGACTTACAATGTTACACTAACATTGAAATGATAAATAAATAGATAATAATTAATATTTAATCATTGAAAAAAACTAACAAGGAGATAAATAAAAATCTAAAATATTTAAAAAAAAGTTCACATTAACATAATCATATAGAAAAAACTTCTAAAAAACATATTTATTTGATGGTAAATGATTTGTAAATATATATGTTAGATGATTATTGGTAATAATTATTTCTAGAGATATATATCCTTTTTGGTGATCTCCTAATAAATGATGACATAAATCAATGTTTTTTGTTCTAAAAATTCATGTTATATTCTTTGAGTAGTTGATAACACTAGCGTCATCACATTAAATAAGTAAATGATGAAAATTAAATCCAATATCAATCATTTATTGTTTCATCAAAATACATAGTCATAATTTCTGCCAACTATAGTGTAATCATATTTAGTAGTTGATAAGGTAACAAAATTATGTTTTTTAAATAACATGGGTCAAATGACTTCACTAGATTATTAAAGGATCCTAATGTAATTTTTTAAATCTAATATAAAACACAATATTAGCATCAAAATTTGTTATCAAATAAAATAAATAATTTTTTTGTTAGATATAAATAAATATAAATAGTTCCTTTCAAATTAAAAAATATATTTTGGTAGCTATTAATTTTTAATCTACATGGTTTTCATGAAATCTATCACAAAAAAATAGTGAACATAATATATAGTCTAATAGAATTTTTATTAAACAATATCCCACTAATTAATCTCTATACCGTGTTCTCAACATGACTTTTAGCTTCATACAAATAATTATTAATATTGGATCTCATGGGAGTTTCAAACACCTTACTATTTTCAAGACCAAATTTATTATTCAATAAATATATTTACCTTGAATAAAAATAACCCAAATATTTTTTTGAAAAAACTGATGACCATGGAAAAAAATTATTAACCCATCACTTTCACTTCATTTCCATTTACATGATTTTGGAAAATTAATTACACATTTGTTTAGAGGTAGATATATAAAAATATCATTCATATATATTTTGATGAAATATATATATTTTTAAGAATTTTTATAAAATGATTTAGGGTATTATAATCCTACATTAGAACCATTTGATAAAATAAATGAATATAATATTCCATAATAAGTCATTGGTTCTTATTTATAGTAATATAAAAATTTAGTATGTTTGAAAATAAAATTTTAAAAATTATATTTTTGAAAACATGAAGTGCCTCAATATAATCATCCTTTATTATAAATAATTTTAGAAAATGGATTTAAAATCACAATGGAATAATTTAAAATTTAGACAAAATTTAATAGGCTAATAGTATCATAATGGATTCTATAATAGAAATAGTGGAAATTTATTGTTTATAATCAATTCCTTCGTCTTGGTTATAACGATTGGAAAATAATGTATCATTGTATCTAGTGATTATTCCTTGATCTTTATAATTTTTTTTATAAAATAAAATAGTTCTGACGGTAAGATAAGGTTTCGTCCGAGGATAGGGTAACCCAATGTTCAGGTCACTTCCCCTATCTTAGATAGTTTCTAAGTTGGTATGTATTTATGGAATTAGAACCACCAAATAGTTACAATGTATATAACAAGATACAAACCTATACTCTAAAAAATGTGTTAATTTGGTTTCCTTACCAATGAAAATGAGGAACTCACATTCGTTGAGAGGATGTTAGGTTAGTCTAATCACACAGTATTGGTGGTAATTATTTTATACTCTGGGAATCTTATAAATTTTAGTCATGTTCATGAATCATTCCCATACTTCAATATGGGGATCATTACCCAAAAATTTAAAAATCAATTATCGACTATTGATGTGATTATATGATGATATAACAGCTATCTTATTATCATGAATAGGAATAGGTATAATAGGTACACCATCAATTGATATTTCTTTATATGTCCTTTTTTCTCCATCATGTTACCCATTCCTACATAGTGAATCTATTTTTAGGGTTCTTGTTTTTTAAACCTTATATATAGGCTCTCTAGATTTTATTTCCATATAGAAAGGATTTAGGTGGTTTTGGTGTCAGGATCATGACCATGAAGAGGATTCCTATGCATCCTTGTTGATGTAACTAAAACAACCATAGTTTATTTCCACATAATTTGACATGACATACGCTTTATAGTCATATAATGATGACAAATCCAATTCATTTAATGTCATTCAATAAGGGATACTATGATAAATATTCCCCAAAATGGTTGGTGTCGTGCTTACCCATGAGGGTACTTTTCTGGTCAATATCATATGTAATGTGGCACTATAATGATGAATTAATGAAATTAGGAGTATATACCCATAAATATGGACCCCATAGGGTATATATCATAGTGGGGATAGTGTGATGTGACCCAAAAATGTAAACCTCTCAGTGGTGGAATGCTTATATCATGAATTCTTCAAGTAAATGATGGTCCGTGATGAATATGGAATGTATAGAAAAAACTTTTAGTCCCATAGGATTATAGCCAGTTGAGGGAAGGACACAAATGATTTCATGAAGAATATCACCTGATGTGGATACAAATATAAATTTAACACTGTTGGGTTTAAACCCAATGGAGGCATTCTCTATATATCATCAAGATATAAATCAAAACATATGTTGTTTGGATGACATGGTTTAAGGTCATCTGATAGAATGATAAAATATATCTTAATGTCATGTGTCATATATGAAAATGATTTCTTCAGGAATATGGATTGATTAAAATAAATATGTGAGGATAATGATGTCATGATTAATCCTTAGGGAGGTTTCCATAATATTCCATTGAGAAAGGAATCCAATACAACATATTTTTAATAGCATTGTTTAAGGTAGAGTGGAAGGAGTGTGATATTTAATATAATGTATTGTGATAAATACATCATTTTTTAGTTTAATATAGTGTGGGTAGTACATATGTGGGGACATTTTAATAGGAGAAATATGGGATTTATACTTGGAGATAAAACCTTCAAGTATCATGAAAATAAGAATTAGATTCCATGTAGTTCTTATTTAATGGATATTAGTATTGATAAATGTGTGACAATAATGGTTTGAGTGGTGATTATGTATTTGAGGCTTCAATGAGATATTTAATTTCAATTATGAACCATTTATGGTAATAAAAATATAGTCCTAACTTACACCAATGAGCATACCCATAGTGGGAATATTTCTTTATTCAAATGGTATGATCATTGAAGATTTCTAAGCTGACGTGAGTCGTGATCATTGTGATAAATAAGAGAGAGCCGGAAATAAGGCACATTTTCTGAGGGTGCAAGATTTTATCTGTATAGGTATTTCAACTTGATGAAGACCTAAGATAAATATTGTTATGTGTATTGTAGATGATATGACTCTATGAAATATGTTGTAACATCCCACCTTGGCTCACTCCATAGACAGTTTTTCACTCAGTTAGCTACAAGACCTCAGCTTCCCTTGTACACCAGAGACTGGTAACTAGTAGTGGGGGACTATGGTTATACTCTGAGGAGACTATACCCCATTTACCATATGGAAATAAAGTATTAAATTACAAAATATCATTCACAATAGTAAATAATAAATGTACATAAAATAAACAAAAAGATACATATTACATCAAATTCAGTAACGAATCAAACAACCATTCTTTACATCCAACATTCCTCTAACTAGGTCAGCCATAGATAAATACTATAATAAAATAAATAAAATTAAAAAATATCTATTTCATATTTGATCTAATACTAATGAAATCTTTCGGTACATTCTGGGATATTAAGCTCTATCATGTTATATTAAACTTCTTCTCTACATGTTCATATAACCAATTATACCACTTCTTATGTACCAAAGTGTAGTGGTGGTGCCAGATGTTGTGAGTATGAAACCTAGTAGAAAACCAACAACACAATAACATACTAACTATAATAAGAAGTGACATTTTCATGTAACATAATCAACTAAAATAATAGACAAATCCAAATAAATAAATTAATGTCAATCATCAGGTACAAGACCCCAATCAACCATACCTACATCGTCCAGTGTCAATGCATCTCTAATCAAATCATGGATAACATTCCTCTTATGTAACATGTTATTCCAAATCCATGTAAACCCTAACCTATCCTCATTATAATGGGTGACCATCCTCTAACATCCCTATCACTCCTCTCCAAATTCATGGAAACCTAAATGATCCACACGACATAGGGGAAAAGGTCCACACCAACATATCCATGAGCTCCCTAATCAGGGAAGCCCCATTCATCACCTCGTGTCTCAATTTATGTGAAAAATGACATCCCAATATATGATATCCCTACTCAAGAAGCCCCATATTTAATCTCCATATCCATTTCATCCCAAACTATTTTCTTGAATTTGGGGATAAGGATTATGGAAACCTGTCTTTGTGAGCATCAAATCCATAATATCTCAAATCACCCACCAGATTCTATGGATGAGGTCTACTTTAACCTATATATATTTTCTCTAAATTTATGGTAGTAAGAATCATCCTAAAAACTGATCAAAGGAAGCCACAATCATATCTGAGCCTCAAATCCCTATTGGCTCCTACAATACAGTTGCGTAAACTAAATCTAGATCTAAAATGAGGAATTCAATCTTTATTCCACAAATCCTGTCATGGAATCCAAAACATATTAATTTTTTTCCCAAGGGATGACTCCATACAAAAAGGAAAATGAAAGGGTTGGGTGAATTCCTTCTCCCATCATCCCTATCATCATACCCAAGGATCCCTAGACCTATACGATTTCCAGGGTAACACCCATAACCATTTTACATACACCTCATAGCGTTCATCAGTCATCAGGGCACCCACAATATCCCAAAAGTCTCAATAAAATGTAGGATCACTCACATAGATCCTTGGTATCAGTCATAGTAATGGGTAGAGAAATTATGCATTAAGATTTAACATCACATGGACTCTTTAGAAGGGTGGCATAAATTTATATCCTAGATAGGTTGTCGCCCCATGGGTGTTAGTTATGAGATGGTAGATTTAAAATATCAGTCATTAGGGTTACTATGGATTGATCCACTTATCCAAACCCAATCCTAGTCGGCCTACAGTCTATCCACATAGGCCTAGTCAAATCAGATAAGAATTTATTTCTCAACCTATTCATTCCTCTCTACACTAAAACTGTTTAAATTCATCTAGGGATTTCTATAATGTCTCAAAACCCTATTCATAGTCAATGTGTTTTGGGTTCCAATATCACAAAGAAAGTTTTCTAGAGGCAAAACCGATGTCTCGAGAAATTAACAACTTCCATTAGTGGACAAGGTGTCAATATAGAACACAAGGTTTATTTTATTCCCTGAGTGTTTTTCTATTCTAATAATGTATTTGAAATTAAATAAAACATCAATTTATTAGAATTTATTCAGTGTAATCCACTCAATATGTTTCTTATATATCCTCATACAACATAGTCAATATAAATATCATAATAAAAGGACATGAGACTAACTTCCTCATATGTTTCTTTTCCAATTTTACACAAAGGACCTGTAGATGTTGCCATGAACTCCCAATCCTATCTACTCTCTGCATTGATTAATCTAATCCACATCAAAGCCCCATGATCCTCACTCAATACAAGAAAAATTAATTAATTTTGTATAGAAAATATATGAAATTGATTAAATTTAATTTAATTTTATCATATTGAATACTAAACCGTTAGGTCATTCTTCCATAAAGAAACCATAAAAATAGGGTTTTTTCCACTCTTGATGCATCACTATATATATTGTAGTCAAAAAATCCAATTAATTAAAAAGATTAAATAGTACGGTAAATTAATTTATGTAAATAAACTGTCGAAAAAATCTAAATAGTGAAAAACCTCAACAGAATGATGTGCAAATATAGGGAGGCATCATCTCAACATCCCCAAATTCATAGATGACCAAAATACCCATCAAAACAACATATTACATAATACATTGGAGGAGTCACTAATTAGAATAAGACTAAAAACTCTTGACATAAAATAAGATAGGGGAAACTAATCTTAAGGAGGGGGGAGGAAGATATTACCTGCTAAAACTTGTGAATCACACTGAAGATCATAAAGAACATTAAATAATAGAGGGATGAAAAATATGACATCCATCCCCCTAACACCACAACCCTTTATGCATCCCACATTCTTGAAGAAGCATGAGAACAACCCCCCAGTTTATCTTAAAAAATAATGGAAACAAGTTTCATGTTGTGACCTAATGATTCACATCCTGAATTTATTCAACAATTCTCTAGCCTCCCCTATCACATCATGAATCCCCACAGATGAAACCTTTAAACATCGTTCATGTCATGAATGCTTATTCATTATGTGGAATGATTTCTCCAGTTTCATTCAACAACTTGACATGCCCCTAAATCCTCTAGTGCTCGCCTAAACCCTTGGGACTTCCACTAAAAATAAAAAATGTTCACAAATAACATTTTTGAACATTCATATATCAACAACCTGATATTTTATATAATATCTTTGTCGAATAAATTATATGCCATTGATAGCTTGTGTTTCACGCAACAATGTGTTTTCACACAATGTGATATACTATTAATATTTATATTTATACATGGAAATTATATCCTATTAAACAAACATTGTAGTATTAATATGAATAACTATTTTTTTGAGAAAGATTTATAAAGGATTTGGATAAGGAAAATATATTTTCAAATTAATAAAAAAATTTAGTAAATTTTTATGAGCTTCAAAAATACATTTTTCTATATTTTTGTGATGAAATAATAAAATTACTTTTTTAATCTTTTTGAATAATAATTTAAAAAAATTCCATTAATTTTTGGAATCAACATATCAAAAATTATATTAGGAACTTATTTTGTATTTTTATGAAAGGATAAATTTTTTAGTAAATACTACAAATGAATAGTTTTTATTAAAATCTACCGACTCATTAAATAATTTAAAAAGTTATATTTTGTATTTATATTTTTTCAAACTCAATTTAGTTCAATTATGTTATTATTAATCGAATTTAGTTCATTGGAATACAATTTATATCAATTTTTTGTATTAATACATTCAAAACATATGAATATTTTCTCTTCAGAGAACCCCTTTTTCATCACGTCTATAGTTTTTATTTCAAATTAATTTTTCACTACTATAAATTGAATTTGTAAAAATAGATTCTATCATATTAATCTTAATAATTAATATTATATAATAAATCAACATAATGTTTCGCTTAAATTAATAGTAAATCCAGTAAAAATTAATTACTATGAATAAGGTTCTTAATGGTTTTATTGAGGGTTATAATAATAATCTATGTGTTAAAATTACATAAAAACATGTGAAATTATTATTATATGGTATTATTTATGACTTATCATATCTATTTATTTAGAAGGAATCGTTTTTTCCTTGTTTCATGTTTAAAATATGGGTATACCTCTTTCATTTAAAATATTTCAATTGTTTCCTCTCCCCCACATGTAAATGTGAACACACTCTCCACTCCTACTTAAACTTATAAATTAATTTTCATCCAATAAATACCATATTTTCTTCCTTACATACTTTACCATGCCATAGATTCCTTGTTTTAATTATTTTACCCACTTAAGATTATTTCTTCTGCTAATATGAGGAGATTTTCTAAAGAAGTGGATTCATTCTTAACAAAACATTTTTATTTAATTTAATTTTCTTAATATTTAAAATACTATTTAACTGAGATTATATAATAAAATCAGTATCTCATAGATAGTTATATTTTTTATGTTAATTTCATGATCTATATTAACCTCATCCATATCAAATTAGAAAAGAAACCATCAACAATGTGTACGATGGACTACCACATTGTGCAACGATGTTATTAAATTTTCTTAATTGTCTCTCACATAAATAGATAATGGTAAATTTAGAATATTTATATCATATTAATGAAATAATTATACTTATGTAATTATATTATAACATCTATATTCATATCTTCCATTCTTTTGTAAAATTATAACTTTTCTCAGGCATACATCTGGACTACCACCTCCACAAAGTGATGTGTTATGATTTTCATTTTATTTTTCAGATGGATGGTAATGAGGACATATTTGATGATTATATATGATATGTATAACATAAACGTTTTTTCTATATTTTTTATATATTATTCTCCATTTTTTCAGCTATTGACAAAATGGAAAAAATTTGATGCGTATATATGATCTATTGTCTCCAAGAACGATGCAATTAATTCTATTTCCATATCATTAATGGGTTACTTTAAATAAATGAATTATTTATTTATATATATATGTCATATTAATATAATTTTAAAAATTATGAATATTATGGATCCATCATCAATGTAAATGGACTCAAACTACAATTAAAAACATATATGAAAAATTAAGTAGTTGTTACATAAAGAGTGGTTTTAACAAGGAATTGTTAATAAAAGGTTCATAAATGGACATCAGAAAAACATATATGGTTTGATATATATTATTATGATTCTGGAATATATATATATATATATTTATATAATAAACCTATATCTATTATATAGGATGTTTGAATGTGTACGATGAAAGTTATTTCATTAGGTAATGGGTTTTTCTTCTCACTTTTATTTCTATGGGAAACATGCCATTTTACTACTTGTTTCTTTTGTGTGGTGTATATTTTACCCATTAAATAATTTTATGATAACTATTATGATAATTTTGGGGATATAAATATCTATAATGTCTTATTTTTTCATGTTTCTATGATTCAAACATTAGTAATGTGTTAACAGTTTTATGTTACAATCGCATTTTATATCCCTATTATTTGTAATTATGCTTCTGATAATGAAATATTATGATATGTCTTTCATTAAACACATATATTTCTTCTCATATATTTATTTAAGGAGAATACATGTTTACCATTAATTTTCTTCTTTTTATGTGCTTAAGATACTGAAATAATAATTTTAAAAAATATAAATATTATTTCTCAATTTGGAAAAATTACTTTTCCATCAAAGAATATGTTATCAAAAAATGACATAAAGATTGATTTTACAATTCCTACATGAATGATTAAAAACATTTTTACCCTTGTATTATTTATTTCCAAAATTGTTTATAATTAACCATCTTTCCATTTTCTAAACATTCATATTTTTAGTTTTTACAGAAAATGTAAAAGGAATATTTATATCTACATTAACAAAATAAATTTTATTTTCCACTGTCATTACTGCTCAATGATTTCATTCATCCCATAAATGTTTAGAAATTATTTTTTTAAGAAATATTTTCTTTAATATTTTTGAAATCATTATATATTATGTATTATTTTCCAAAACAGAATGGTTATTTTCCTCATGAAAGTTTTCAATTAATCTTTCAAAAACATTTTCCATTTAAGAAAGAATCCTTTTATATTACATATTATTTACTAGGTGTATGATCCCATGATAAAATCCTTATTCTTTCTATGGATGATTTATATTTATGATAGAAATATTTTTCTGAAACCCATTCCAGTTCTATATATTATTCTATGACTAATTGTTGAAATTATTATAGAACTCGTTTTTTTCATGGGTAATGCTTGGATTAAGTGTTTATCAATTCTATTTATTTTCACAGGTTATGATTTTTTTATAGCTTTGTGATTGTGTGGAACACATATATATGATTTTCATTATACGAAATTTAAGAACTACATATCCCTCCAATTAATTGGATGAATACTAATCTCTCATAAGATAAATAGGACTGCAATTGGTAATGAACCCAAATCATTAAGGGATTCTATCAACTAAGATTATCCAGGGAGTGAATCTTGAATAATAATATGGTTTAGATATTTAAACCATTATAATATGACATCCTTATCAACTAACCTTTACTACTAATGAAATGATATTATATGATTATGTGTGTGCCAAAAATTAATATTGTATTCATGTGTTATGATCTCATGATACAGGTTAATTGATTCAATTATGATCATTATCATATAAACTACCAAGATTTATTACATCACTCAAGTTTATTATTTAGGTTATTTATGAAATGGTTTTCCAATTCTATTATCATGTTATTCTTATATGATCAATTATATATCCCTTTTTATCCTTTCTAATAATTATATCCCTCAATTTCTTATGTTTCTTTCAAAAGGTTATGTAGAATGGTTTCATATTTGATAAGTATAATATGGTGATAAACATAAATAACAATCTAGGAGATTATGTTTAACACATATAAATATTGTTTTTTATGTTTCCATATTTACAAATTCACTAGAACTATATGATTCTATCATGCATTCTTTTTTATGTAATGAATATTAATCTATTATGATGTGATATCTATCTTCAAAAAGTTTGGGTATTTATATTTTGTGTCAAATTAAGGTTTATTTGTCCTTTAAAAACAAGGATGAGAAATATTTAGTGATAAACCTAGGGATAATTACAAGGATATGTCTATTTATAGGTTAATATTTGAGTATTTTTGTAAAGGATAGAGGTAGTGGCTTCTAATAAATGCCATCCCTATATGGATACTACAAGTTGATATGGCTCCATCATAGTTTTACCTAGGGGTTATAACTCAAAAAAATGGAGCATTTTTCTTTGACATAATAATCACCTGTAGTACAAAAACATTAAATTCTACACAGCTATTTTGACACTCCCAGGGGATATACATGAGAAATTAATAATCACTTTATAATACATCATGAAAGAATTATTTAGATAATTATCATGAATATCCAATATAAAACATAAGGATTAATATTTTGAAAATAAAGTTTCATGGCATAGAAATAAAATATTTTATTTTTCATCATTGTGTGGTTTTTAACTGTTATTAATTTTTATTAAACTAAAATTTTTGGTTTTAGTCAACAGATAGAACCTGAAGGAATAATGTTAATTATACAAGTGTCAGAAAATGAAATGATTCTCCTCCTAATACACCAAACGTAATGTGAGTGAGAAAAATATAGATATTGTTTCCATGATCATACAGTTTTTCATTCTATGAATCAAAATGATATTCCAAAAAACAAAATGACGAAACAATTCTCTATTGTGTTCTTCATGAAGCAATTTTCAACTTCTATTAGTGGGTATGTTGATTGACTAGTTCCTAAGAAATGGATCAGTGAAACTGAAAATGATATTTTCTATTCCCTACTGTTCAGAATAAAGGATAGTCATTTTAGATATATATCATTAAGATAAAAAAGATTATAAATGGTGTACTCCTATATTGAATATGAGTGAACATGAAGTAATTGATTACCTGGAGTGGGACGATTTTAAAAAATTATTTATCAATAACTTATTTTATCATATTATTTCTAAAAAATGGAAATGGAATTCATTGAGCTTATGAATAAGGATTTTGAATCTTTTAGTACCCTTGAGGAAATTTTTACAAAACTTCTAAGGTATGATTTAGGAACTATCATCCATTCTAAAAGTAAGGGGGATAGATTCTTTAGTGGGTTAAAACCAAGTCTCCAAAGGGGGTTAAACATATGGGATGTTAGTATCTATGAATAAACCATTTGATGTTCTCCCGTGGTGGAAATGGAGATTATATTTAACCATCAATATCATCATTTTGATTAGAAACAAAATATAAAATTTTAAGGATTTATAAGAACCATATATATAAGAAGATGATAATTCTATTATTCTAAATGTGTTGATGGAAACATGGTGATAATTATATTAGATGGACTACTCTTTGATTTTTGTGTGTAAAATACGTTCATTAGGAAATAGAATTCTAATGTTTTTAGAAGAATTTAATTACTCATAAGAATATAGGGAAATCCCTACAGAATTTGTCACAAAAACTTTAGTTTTTCATATTAATGGACTATGGAAACTATGCTAATCAGTGCCCAAATATGAATGAAAAAGCTGGTTACTGATGTCAGATCCTTCTTAATCCTATAGGAAAAGGGAAATATCATTTAATGACTATTTATAATGTGGTTATGATAATGACATGGTGAAAGGTACACTTACCATTCAAATTATAACATTTATTGTCTTATTTGTAATTTGTTCTACCCAATATTATATATTTGATGAATTATTTATGGGAATCAACTCTCCACTTTAATGATTGGATGTTTAATTAGCAGTGAAAACCTATAATACTGTGATTATCACATCTCAATTATATGATTCGTCACTAGTTTATGTATGTGTAAATCTCCGTCCTGAAAATCTATTTATTCACCCTCTTTGTAAATTTGATTGTATCTTAACAATTAATTGTATTTTTCTATATAAATGCCTTTTAAATTGTTTAGTATGGGAGCTCATATTTGATATTCCAAACCAACCTATACTCCACAATTAGTGTGATGATAAATATGATCATCCAATGAATATCACATCCATTATATGGGTTCTACTTCTTATATAGAAGGATTTTTTATCATAGATGGATATTGTGAAACTAGAAATTGATTATATAACTATTATGTGATATTTTTTCATGTCTATTTACAATAGTTCCCATGTCATACTCATAATTGTGAAGTTGAGTTGTTAATTGAAATCATACATTACGCTACACCAATTTCAAATACTCCTTATAGAATGGCCTTGATTGAGTTTAAATAATTCAAGAAGAAACTCCTGTTGAATATTAAAAATGGATTCATTTATCCACGCATGCCACATTGGGATTCATATATCCTTTTTGTTAAGAAGAAATATGGATTCATGTGACACTGTATTGAATATTGGTTAAGGAATAAGATCACAATCAAGAACAAGTATCCTCAATTCTGCATTGATGAATTCTTTTACCATATGTGTGGAGATCAATAATTTTCCAAGATTGAAAATAATTTTGGATATCATCCACTAAGTTTTAATAAGGAGGATATACCCAAGGAAATATTTTGTACAAGGTATGGATACAATAAATATATATTCATTCCATTTCTTCTTACTAATTCCCAATCTATCTTCATGGATTTAATGAATTGTGTATTTATAAATTACCTTGATCATTTTGGGGTATCCTTGAAAGATGGTATTCTTATATATTCAAATTAAAATGAATAACATGAATATATCTTGATTATTGTGATAAATTCACTAAAGAATGAAATAGTATTTGAAAATTGTAAAATTTTTGAAGCTCGGCTATAAAACAATAGTTTCATTTTTTGGTCATATAATCTAATGTGACTATATATCGACGGATCCATCAAAGAGAGAGTCTACTAAACATTGGACCAATCCAACCTTGATGAATTTTATCCATAGTTTTCATGGTTTAGATGGAAATTATTTATTCTTTGTGGAATATTTCTCATATTTATCTAATCCACTCACTATGTTAACTCATAAAATATATTGGTTCCTTTGGATAGATGGAAGTGAATAAAATATCAAGGAACTAAAGAGATGGTTAGTAAGTGAACATGTTATTACATTACCCTATAGTGATTAAGGGTTTATAAACTATAGTGATTCAACAAATAAGGGGTTGGGATTCTTTATTATATAGAATGATATGGTGATAGCATATGACATATAAAAAATAATTGTTCATCTGAAAAATTACCCAACTCATGATTTGGATTTAGTTGTTGTAATTTTTCATTATTTATATGTAGTAATTATATGGATAGAGAAAGGTGTTATATATATTTAATGATAATAAGATTTCAATGTATATGGTCTCACATAAATATTTGAAAATTCACTAGAGATGATGGTTAGACTTGATTAAATATTATGACTTCTCATCATTTTACCACCATGAGAAAGTGATTAATGTGGCTAATTATGTCAGTTAAAAGGATCATGAAAGGTTATCAATGATGAGTATTATAATAACCTTGTTTTAACATAAATATAAAATACACTACTTTTGAGGAATACCAAATACATTATACAAACAAACACCTAATGCATGTGTTAGTTTAGTTCCTTTGTAAACGAGGAATCATAGACATTGGTACATAATTAATCTATATTATATCTCACTAAGATTATCATAACTAGAACCCTTCATTGTAATATCATGAATAATGAATATCATCATAACCTGGGGAAGGAAACATAAAAAGGAGTTATCGTAGATTCTCAATAACGGTAAAAATGGAGAAATCAAAGTAGAAACATGAGCATTGGGGTATTATAATGTGATCATAACATTATAAGACCATACCCTTCATATCAATGATCATAAACATGAATCATGGAATAAATATTGGATTCTCATAAGACATGAATCATATTGGATTCAAGATAATACACCATGAAAGGAAAACATATGATGAAGACAGATAAATGTGTAAAAAACACATTCATATAACAACCCTATGTCAAGGATTCCAATAAATTCCTTTATAACTTGTTTGAATTGGACTAATCACCCATTTACCTAATTAGGATTTGGGATTCCCCCCTGCATACCCAACTATTCCAGGATTGGGATTACCTACCATGTACCATCTTGTTTCAGGATTGGGATATCGTCCCATGTACCTTCTTGTTTTGGTCTTGGTACTCCCTCTTATATACCATATTGTTTCTAGATTGGGATTTCCTCTAGTGTATCCTCTTTTTTTGGGCTTCCAATTCCCTCCCATATACCCTCTTGTTTCAGTATTGGGATGTTCATCCATATACCCTCTTATTTTGGGATTGGCACTCCTATGTACCCTTTGATCTCAACAAAACATTTATCAATACCCAATTCATTAAAGAGATATATATGTCCCACCAACCCCATAATGAAATCATACATTCATGTTCCACAAGATCATACAAATAACCATAACATAACCTAGAAAATAGTATTGGTATCATTAACAAGTAATAATCTCATAACATGTGAAAAAAATATATTGGTTTCTTAATAATTTCATCAAACTAATTACCCATGAAAAAATAACGTTTCAAAATCATATAATCCATGAAAGAGAAATGGGATTCATAAACAAATTTCTATCAAAACATAATCAACTCGGTGAAAAGAATATAAATGGAAACAATGCATTATTTTTCAAAAAATGCATGATTAACACCAATAGATAACATCTTAGATGGGAGTCATTTTGTAAAGATCTTTCTAATGAATTTCATGAATAAAATATCATTTCTTCTTGAAAAATGAATTTTTTCAAACATGAATGACTTTGAAAACCCTTATTCATCTTACACATTTAAAATAATGTTGAAATTTTTTGGAAAATAATTTCATTGAAAATAATTTGAGAAAATATAAATAAATATTGAAAACATTCTAAAAAATATTTCATTTGAGATACTTTGAAAATATATAAATCAAGATTGAAAATGGTTAGGAAACCATTTTTATTAAAACATACAATAGAATATTGAAAAAAAAATTGAAATCCATTTCATTGAAATTAATTTTATAACATATAAATAAATCCTAAAAAATGTTTTGAATCATATTTTCCATGAAGGCCTGCACAATTAGAATGAAAATTTTTTGAAACCCATTTCATTAAATATAATTTGAAAACGTATAAATAAATAATGAAAAAAAAATTTAAACCATTTTACCGGAATCATAAAAATGAACCGTCAAAAAATTTTAAATCAATATAATTAAAACTACATTAAATAGTTTAAAAAAATTATTGAAAATGTTTCAAAAACTGTTTCATTAAAAAAAATTGAAAAATATAAGTAAATATTGATATCATTTTTGAATAAATTTTTTACTGAAAAACCATTTTCAAAATAATTAATATACATAATATGAAGAAATTATTTTAATTTAAAATTAATATCATTTTTATCTTCTAAAGTAATCATCAATGGATTTTCATTGATAGAGTTGTGTAAATATTTATACACTGAAAATTCCTATTCACCATAAAAGGGTTAGAAAAGTGCCTCAACTAGAAAATGACAAGAATATTCATTTTTAGAAGACATTTTATTTAAAAGGTAAAATATTAGTAAAAATGTATTTTTAGGATTATTGGATAATAGTTGAATATTTTATGGAAACCTTTTAGAAAACATTGTTTTGATGGAACATAGATTTCCGACCTAAGAGATAGGTAAAGTCGAGATTTCATAAAAAAAAATTATAACTATCTTATGTTACTAAAAAGAGGAAAATGTTACTAATAAATGAATATATTGTGAATAAATATATGAGAATAAATTTTGTATAGTTCTTAAGATATATATCATACGATTTCATAAAAGGAAGTATAATAATAAACAATCTTGAAAAGTTATGGTATTGTTTGAATACAATATAATCACATGGTAAAGTGGGATCATAATCTCCATGTAAGAAAATGAAATTACATGAATCTTAAAATATCATTAAATTAATTATATTCATGACCTAACATGTCATGTGGATGTATATTCCCCTTGAAAAAGAGCGTAGGTTCAAAACAATACATGTGTCTCAAAGAAGGAAAATTGAGACAAAACTATTGTGCCGATTTGGATGCATTTGAAACATTAACCCTATCAAATAAAGAACATAGAATTGATATTTAAATACCCATATATTTATTTATAATAATAATATAATACATCCATGGACTGTATACACAACACACAAAAGGAATGGGTGGTGACTAAAGCATGTATATCATAGAAATAAAAAAGTGAGATCAAATACCTTTTCTATATGCCTTGACTTTAGTCGTACTAATAAAATATTGTTGTATAATAAATTTGAGATTAATATAAATATTTTATAGAATAATAACTTTATATTTTTTCCATATATGGTTTTATAATAACTTTATTTTACCCACCTATTAGCAATTATATGTTTTGTTTTCACTTTTGGCAATATCTGGTTTTTTCTTTGCATATGTCCTAATTTATAATATATGATTACAATATTTATAATGATTCCCAGAATTTAAAACATGATATATATATCATTATTATTAATAATTTATTATTATAATAATTTATAGAATATATATTAATTAAATGGGATTCACCATTCATAGAGACGGTAACTCGTACGTACGCATGAACGTTGTTTCCAGTTTTATTATCTTATTGAAATAAAGAGAGTAAGTGAAATATAATTGGGTATATTTATATATATAATTATTAATGTGTAAATATTATATCATTTATATAATATATTTTTAATAAAATCATTTTAGTACATTCCATGTATTGTGTGAACGAATCACATCACATTGAGGTGCCAGTAGTCTACACTTTCTCAAACGAAATTATCATATTTACACAAGATGGAAAGAAAAAATATATGTGTTGTAAAATAAATGAATAATATTATATAAATTATTTATATTATATATATTATATATAAATAGATTTTCCATCATAACTCCCACCATGAGAGGTGGTAAAGGGAAAACAAACAATCATTGTTTTGTGAGGTGGTAGTTAGATGTACACATAAATAGTATGTTTTTTAGCCATTAGATTGTGGTGTGTGTAAGTGTAGGTATAAAAATTAGAATAAAAACATATTAGTGTATTGAGGATAATTTAGCTTCTGTATAATCATGGAATAAGGATAGTAGAGGGGGTCGAGGAAGAAAATAATATAAACGAACTTGAGGAACATTGTTGCCTCTTCTTTGAATAAATCCTGTTGGTTTTCAAAAAAGGGATACATTGGATTGTGTTCTACTAAAAGGGTGGATTCAAGGAGTATTGTAAATATTTTTTAAGTGTATTTGGAACATATTTCCCAAACCAATGTTTTTATGGAGGTTTGAGGAAGTGGGAGAAGTGGTGGCCTTTTATATAGGAGAAAAATGACTCACAAGAATTTTTGAAAACAAGTTAAGTGTACCCACGTCTTTTCCTAAAAACATTCATCCAAAAACAACCAAACTAAATAATTCATGATTTATGGAATAATATTTTCTATAAAATGTGTGTTGGAATAGTTACTAGTACATTTGGGCCCTTATCATCAAGTTATATTCCTTTATTAAGCTTAATTTATCCTCAAGGTGGAAATTAATTTTAATTACATTGACTAATATTTTAGGTAAAAAACTAATTTTACCTTATTAGACAATATAAATTATGTTAATTATAAAAATTTAATCCATTTTTCCAAATTATGTTCAAGGAAGTGTCAGAAATTAATTTAAATTTACCACCACAAACGGGACTACAATACAAATTTTTAAAGTAAAAAATGATCAAAATATTTCTATATTAAATTTCAATGTGAAACAGGTTCCAATGACCTAAATGGGACTAATTGATAAAACAATAGAATAATTATACATTAATACCATTTAAAAATATTATTTAACCATGTATATAAATTAGATGAAAAACTTGTTTGGAATTAAAATTCATTATTTTTCACCATTCATTAAAAATGAAACATCACAAAAAAGTACAGAAAAAACCTAAACTAATTTTCATGTATCTAGTTAAAAAATGATGTTAATTTTTACATATAATATTTGTAAATGTTCCAAAATTTATATTTAAAATAGGTTCCCCATTAAAAGGTAGTAAAATTATTTCTATAAAAAATTGGTTTTTATGGGTAATATTGGGTATGTTCTAATTTTGTGATAATCATGTCCATTAGATGAATGCAAGAAATATCTGATTTAATATATAACATATAATTTTATTCAATATCATTACATATTCGTAATTAATTTAACTTATTATTTTAAATCGCTTTTTTAACAAAAAAAATAGTATTTTATAAAATCATTCCATTTATATTCATTTGATTTCTATATTTATTTCTAATTAATGAGTAAAAAATGAATCTAATTATATATTTACATATTTTAGTTAATACTATTCATAATAATAAACTTAATTTCTAGTTTATATCATATTAAATATTGATAATATATTATCGTTCGATAACTCTCGGTCTTGTGTGTTATGCAAATCACTGAGGAAATTTACTCTTGCGTTTAACGTAATCTATCCTTAGTATTATGATTAGAGAAAGCTAAAATTTATGTTAAATTTAGTGTACCATTTAATTTTTATTACATATAATTTAATCCATACCTAGTTATTTAATGAAAAAAACTATTTTCATAAATGAAAAATATCAAAAGATTAAATTAATGAAAAAAAATATTTCACACAATCTGGAGGTGTTACATTCTACCACCCATAAATTGAATTTCTCCCTCAAAATTCTTCTAGATTATTAATTTTTTTAATATATGAACTTTTAGTTCATAGAAACCCACATTATAAAATTGAATCCTAAAACATCATTTAAAAATAAAATTTTGGAAAACTAATGATTACCCAAAGTAACATATTACAATGTTTCCATAGAGAAGAACATATATGGAAAATAGAAACATGGACTTAGAGGGAAAGCGTAAATATCCATAGGGACTGATTAATGTCATCAATAAAAACAGGTGAAAGTTAAATGTAAATTTTAGGGTCTTAATTTCTAAAATCTATGATGATTCAAAAGGCCACCAGTTCAACAAAAATTAAGGTATTCAGACAGAATTATTTTGATCATTTTCCAAAAATTGAATAATTATTTTATTGACCAAAATTATAAGGAATTATACATGACATAACTCTATATACATAATTTGAATTTTTGGTTTTCCATTAATCAATTTCTAGTTGAACCATTACATCAATTAATTGATGTACAAAAAATAACTTCATTTCTTGAAGTACTAAAAGATACGTTTAGCTGATCTTATGGCCCATAAAAGATGGAAAATAATAACAAATTATATCTAAATGTTGTTAAAATTAAAATTGTTAGTACATTAATCTATTAACATAAAAAGTAACTATACATTCTCACTGTTAATATTTATTCATAAAAAATAATTACACATTAACATAAACATTTTGTAGGCCCATGGTAGATGTGAAACCCATATCATTTTTCAGTCATTGGTACATGTCATAGAGCCTTTCTATACATGATTAGTTTTCACCAATAATACATGATTTCCATCCCTAAAACCAAAGTAATATAATTTCCAAAATATTATGGATATATTTGAAATAAGGTTAATAACTAAATAGCATTTTAACCATGGTTTTCAATACAACCATAATTCATAAATACTTCTTCTAGAGTTTAACATAATATTTTGATGAATGTATGACCTTATAACCCTTATGAATTATGAAAATAAAAAACACTAGTTTTATGGTCATGAAATCTTATTAACATTGATCCTCTATAAATCACAATGATTCTATTGGTTTCACATTCTATACATGTGAATACCCTCATTGTATAATGTCTTGATATAAGTTAACAACCAAAATTTTTGTAAATGATTTTAAAAAACATGTTTTCTTCCTTATTCAAAAGGTTATTGGATATATTTCATAAATCCATGAAGTTATTAACTTCTTCCATGGTAACATAGACTATATTTTCAATTAATCCTTTATCATTTCATGGGTAATCAATACAGTAAAATTTACTTTTTCATATAAAACATATCATTATCCAAAAAACATTATCTTAACACAAGGTAAATATTAAGGGCTATCTTACCAAAGTCAATATATCACCTTGAAATTAAATCACTTTTCTATTACATTAAAAATAGTCAATATATTCTTTTAAATCCATAAAAACATAAACTAGAATATAATTGTATATTAAACCATTAATATATCATAATTATTGAATCTAAATTCATTTTTTTATAATTCCACTTCATTGATAATCTATAATAACTATACCTCATCCTATTATGTAATACCACATTCTGATCACATTTCATTTTTACTATAATTATCATCATCAATATAATATTTAATCCTAAAAAAATGTTGAATCTCTTTAGGAGATTTCCACTTAGGACTAGGATTTTCATAATGACCATTCATTCCACACATAAATCATTTTACCTTTTATTATTTCTTAGGGAGGCCAATATTACAATAAAATTTTTAAGCAAACCATTCATCGTTAAATTGTAGTTACATGTATTTTGTTATAATTATCATTGTAAAAACACACTCTTGTTCATATAAGGCATTCACTTAGGTGTTTATTTCCACATTCATGAAACAAAGGTGACCAAATATTCATTCATTCATTGTATCTATTTCCCAAACTCTTACTGAACTCCTTCCTTCTCCTCCTTGGTGAGTTTGATAGTCAGTTAAGGTATATGATGTTGATCATGTTCCTTGAATACTAATTAGGTGTGATCACAACACCCTTCACTCAAATGATCATCCCATATGAATTCCCATAAAATAATTTTCCATCACATTAATTGTTAATCTAGTTCCTTATGGTTTCCTCCATTGAATAAAAACATGAATAATTGAGTAAGAAATTATTATCATAGTGATGGAACACGTAATCATAAAAACCACTTATATTATTTCTAAATTATGACTCATTTCATAAAATATTATGCCTAGTTCTTATTATTGTGTTTTCATAGCCAAAGTCAATTTAAATACATCATGATGGTTCAAGAAGAATTTGTGAATTTTCAAAGAATATCCCCTTGGAGTGTCAAACTAGGTGTGCAACAACACCAGTTTTTATGTACCAGATTACCCTAAGTCAGTGTCAAATGCATACCCTTATATTAAGGTAATTTTTTCTCTTGAATTCATTGAATAACATCCTATATATATTTTCATATCCCCCAGTTTAATTTGGAAGAAATTGTAGGGTTTTTTGGTGGCCAGAACACGATGCACGGTTTACTAAACCATGCAGCCAAACCATGCACATGTGTCCAGGTGTCCAGGTCATTAAAATCGTTTCATAATTATATTTTTTCTATTCATAGATTTAACCTAAATCTCCCATTTCTTCCCCATTCATCCCCTGTAGCCATGAATGTCTTTTAAGATCCCTCATCCTCTCTTAGAACCCGTTTTTAAAGAGGATTTTGGTCAGGAACCTTCAAGATTATTCATGTAAGTGGTTACTCTTTTGTTCTTATTCCAATACCTTTGGTTATAATCCACCTTTATTAAAGTAACAATTTTATATATGAAAGGGCTTCATACGTAGGGATTTATTTTGGGTTTCTTCATCCAATATTGTGGATTTCAGTTCATTTTCATTCCCTTATGGTGTATCAGTTGTGCGATTCAACATTAGCATATGGATTTGGGGTTATTGAAATATAAGGTAGGTGATTCCATGTTTAAACATTCTTGGACGTATTTATATTTCTTTATTAACATATTTAACATGTTTTCTATCCTTTTTGTATGATTAGAAAGCAATTTTTGTAGTGTTGATTGAGTGTTTAATTTTAATGATGCATTATGTCCTAAAAAATGGGTTTCTCATTTGTATTCAATGTTGTATCATTAGGGATAATTTGGTGACCCATTAAATTGTAATATTAAATATTGTTTTGGACTCCAATTCTTGTTGGGTATGGTATTTGTGTACATGTTTCCTTGAAAAAGGTTTATTAAATGGATTTTGTGTGTTAAAACCTTGTTTTATAACATGAAATTGTTTTATGAAAATTATGAATGGTTTATTGAGATACCCTATCACGAACCAGCCCGGGTTCCCTGGTAACCCGATAACCACGCCAGTCCTGACATAGCCTGAATGGCATTTCTGATCCCCACGGGTTGGCGACTAGCACCTAGCATCATACAACATACAAGAGGGGACGATTTTTCTACAAGAATATTGAAGGAAAAGAAAATAAATAAATATGCATAACATAAGAAACTCCATTGGGGTGATGTACTAGAATAACATAGGCATAAAAGGCCCAAATTACTACAACCTAAGTACTAAAAAAGTCAAAATAGCCCCAATATCCCTAAGGACACAACTCACCAAGATCAAAGATCAACAACTGGATCCACCTCCAAGAGATACCTTCCCTTTGCTCAATCCTAGAAGAAGAAAGTCTACAACCACCTGAAGAAAAAAGTAGGGTGTGAGCCTAAGCCCAGTAGGATACCGCCAAAGATTTCATAACAGATTCCATATATAGATTTGTCAATGAAAACATTTCAATTTTCAAATAAATAGGTTTGGAAACATAAAAGCATATTTTTACAAAACATGCTATACATTTTCAAATGATGAGAAAATTACTATAAGAATAGGCTTTACAATGATGGAATATTTCTAAAAAAATGGCTTAAGTAAAACATTTATATAAAACAGTTTATATAAATTTAGCAGGCAATTAATGCAGTTAAAAAGAATAGGTATACATTTATATCTCAAATATAAATAAACAAGAGAGCAACATGGTCATCTGGAAAAATGTACGATATTATTAACCAGTTATAGGATTTCAAACTCTCTATTGAACTCATAATAATTTTGCATACACACGTACGTATGACATTGGCCAAAGAGACTCGTCACAAACCCATTGGGGATGTGACCCGCCGCAAGTATTTTTTAGAACGTTGACGCAATGTAGAGTGTATCTAAATAACTCAATAACAACCTAAGGCTTGCATGCGCTCTTACATAATAGGAAAACTATTTTAATAATTCATAAAATATGATCAATCCCAGTCTTCAATTTCAAATGTTCCAATTTCATTCCATTTATAACCAAAACTTGTTTTATTCAAAACATGACGTTTTCGAAAAATAAAACCAATGGGTTTATATCAAATCATTTGAAGCCATTTTCACCAGTTTGAAATCTATTAAAAACTAATTCCATCATCACGAAATTTATTTCCACAATTAAATTCAAAAATTTAATTGAAATCATTTCCATCAAATCCACTATTTAAATTAAACAATTTAAATCGGAAAATTTCAAAAAACACACCCAATTGAATTGAATTGGGGTTTTCCAAATTTCCATTCCAAAACCATTTCAAATATCTAAATTCACTAGAATCAAGTTCTTATCAATTTAATTGAAAGAATGTTTGAAAAATTGAATTTATATCAAGAATTGAAATAAATCAATCAAATACAATGAAAATCAAAAGGCAAGTTAGGACGGAATCACCTACCTCAAATGTTTTGACAAAAACCACAACGGTCAAAGAATTTTCAAGAAACCCAGGTCAATTCTCCACAAAACTGCCTTAGATCTATTCTCCTAGCATGATCAAGACCAAAACACATCAAATTTGGCATCCACACACTTAGATATACCCATAACGGGTGTAGATCTAAGAAACTGTGAGAAGAGGAGAGGTATATCTAAGTAGATCTAAGAAACCGATCAAGAATGATGAAGAACGATCACATACCTCAATAATATCACTTTGATACACCAAGAGAGGCCATTGGATCACCTCCAGAACAATGGGAGAACCTTCTCAGACCATAGGAGAAGCAAAATCTCGAGTTAGGGCTGCTTAGGAGGAAAAATGAGGCCCTTTGAGGCAAAAACGAGTGATATCCACTTTTATAAGATCTCATTTAAGTGGCCGCACAGTTTTCCCGCATGGTTAGACAAAACGTGTGCTAACCGTGCGTTAGCCACTGCCTCGGCAGACACTCCATGCATGGTTTGGCTGTACGATTAGACAAATCGTTCGCCGACCGTGCAGAAGCTACTGCCTCCAAGACCAACTATGCACTATTTGGCTGCACATTTTAGACAACTTGTGCGCCACTCGTGCGACACCCCCTTTGCCTCAAAACATCATTTAACGTTCTCCAGACTCTCCCAAGTCACTACTACAAAAAAGAGATACTTAGAAACATCAAAAGTACCTGAAAACGTAACGTGATGTTACCACCTCCCCACCATAAGATCTTTCTGTCCCCAGAAATCCTATGAGGAAACCTCCACGTCAAAAAGGTGAGGCCACTGCCCTCTCATTACTACCTCACTTTCCCACATCTTATGAGAATCAGAACCATGATGCCATAGTACACAGACCAGAGGTATCCTTCTACCACAAAGTACCAATGTCTCAAAGTCAACAACCCTGACTGGTCATGCAGTCACAGATAAATCAGGTTCAATGTCAAGATCACTCCAGCTCAAACCATGAGATGGATCAGAGATATACATTCGAAGCGGTGATACATGGAAGATGTAATGTATCGACGTCAGTTGTGGTGGTAGATCAAGAGAGCAAGCAATTTTCCCTATGTGGCTAATAACCTCGAAAGGTCCCACAAAACGGGGAGCAAGCTTCCCTTGCCTCCCAAGCCATCGATGAACTAATCGGGGTGAAACTTTACAGAACACCTGGGCACCAATTGAGAACTATAATGTTATATGGCGATGATCAGCATAACACTTGTACTAACATTGTGCTGTCAACATTCTCTAACGAATAAACTGTATCTTAGCTGTCATCTCTGGGACCAAACTCGGTCCTTCCAAAGATAATTCACCAATCTCTGACCAACATAAGGGAGATTTAAAACGACGTCTAGAAAATTACTCAATAGGATCCATTTTGATCACAGATTGATAAATATTGTTATAAGAAAACTCTACTATCCCCATATGATCATCCTAAGACCCGCCAAAGTCGTGAACACATGTTCGGAGAATATCCTCAAGGATCTGAATAGATCTCTCTGTCTGTCCATCTCACTGTGGATGGTAGGATGTGCTCAAACGGACCTGATATCCCAGTGCCCCGTGAATGCCTCTCCAAAAGTGATAAGTAAAATGAGGATCCCTATTAGAGACTATAGCATATGGAACTCTGTGAAAAAGAACAATTTCTTTCACGTAGATATTTCTCAAGTCCTCAACATTTGTTGTATCTCAAATAGGTATAAAGTGATCCAACTTGGTCAACCTGTCGATCACAACCCATATCACATTCTTCTTCCTCTAGGTTTGTGGTAACCCAACCAAAAAGTCCATAGATATTTCATCCCACTTCCATGTAGGGACTGGAAGTGGTTTAAGAAAACCAGAAGGTTTCTGGTGCTCGTTTTTCACATGATGGAATATATAGAAACAAGATACAAACTCAGCAATGTCCCATCTCATACCTGGCCACCAGAACTGTCGTCGCATATCATAGAACATCTTCATTGTTCCCGGGTGCACAGCCCATTGAGAGTTATGGCAATCCCCCATCACATCCTTCCTTTCTGATAATGGCACAAGGTAATAGTTTTGATAACTCAAAACACCCTCTTTGGATAATGACCACATGGTGTCAGTCTCCCCACCATAAAGAGAGTCCCTAATGCTATGTAATTCATCATCCAGTTGTTTTTTCTGAAGAATTAACTTGAGAACAGTAGATGTAAACTAGACACTGGCTAATTAAACTTCATTCCCCTTCCACTAAACTCCAATATGAAACTGAGTAAAAAGATCCATCAAACTCCACTCTTCTGAAGATTCATTCATATCCTATGATGTAAGTTTCCTGCTTAAGGCATCTTCATCTACATTCCCTTTCCTCGGGGTATAGGCAATGTCAAAGTCGAAAGATTGCAGGTACTCAACCAAACACATACGGAAGAGATTTAAATCTTTTTGAGAGAAGATATAACTCAAGCTATTGTGGTCTAAATACACTGTAAACCATTCTCCATAAAGGTAATGTATCCAACACTTAAGTGCATGAAATACAGCTGCATGTTCAAGGTCATGGGTAGGATAGTTCTTCTCATGAGGCTTAAGCTGATGAGATCCATAGGAAAAAACATGGTTATCATGCATAAGGACCCATCCCAAACATGAACCCGATGAATCACAGAGGACCATGTACCCTATTACATCCTCAGGAAGAGTTAACAGCAGTGCAGTAATCAAAATATGCTTTAGCTCAACAAAAGAGATCTAACTTTTATCATTCCAGGAAAACATCAGTCCCTTTCGTGTCAGAGCAGTCATTAGAGAAGCTTAATTTGAGAAGGCTTTAACAAATTGGCGATAATATCATGCTAAGCCCAAGAAGCCTTGAATTTTGAAAAAATTTCATGGTTGTTCCCAAGTCATAACATCCTTCACCTTCTTAGGATCAACTGATATTCCTTGTTCTGACATGACATGTACTAAGAATTTCACTTCGCAATTCTAGATATCGCACTTTTAATGTTTGGAATAAAGTCGGTGATTCCATAGAAGACTTAGAAATGTTCATAGATGATGCACATGGTACTCCTCAGACTTGGAGTAGACAAGAATGTCATCCATAAAGACTACCATGAATGTATCTAGATACTCATGGAAAACCTTGTTCATAAAATCCATGAAAACTTCTAGAGCATTTGTTAGGCCTAAGGGCATAACAAGGTACTCATAATTTCCATACCTACTCTCAAAATTAATTTTATGAATGTCAGATTCTTTTATCCGCTCTAATGGTAACCAGATCGAACATAAATTATTGAAAACCACTTCAAACCTTTCAATTGATCAAACAATTCATCAATTTGTGGTAAATGATATTTGTTCAATATCATAACTCGATTGAGATTTTGATAATCAACACATAAGCAAAGAGAACCATCAGCCCTCTTGGCGAAGAGAACTTGTGCTGCCCAAGGTGACACACTCGGGCGTATAAAACCATTCTCAAGAATATTTTATAACTTAGACTTCATTTCTTTTAGTTCTGCTAGAGCCATTATGTAAGAGGTAATAGAAACCGGTTGAGTACCAGGCATTAAGTCAATAGAAAAATCAACCTCCCTTACTGGTGGAAAACTGGAGAAGTCAGAGGGAAACACGTCAGGACACTCAACGACGACTGGAGGAAGATCACCACACAAATAATGTCTCCCTAGATCTAAAGAAAACACTGATATAACTTTACCAAACTCTGGATAAGAGGGTCCAACTCTTCTTGAACTTGGGTCCCATTCTCCTTGAAAAACAAGAGGCACACTACTGGGTCTATTAAGGTAGACCCATTGAAGATAACAATCAATCCAGGATTTATTGGAAATGAGGCAATCCATCCCAAATATGATTTCAAACGATTTAATGTCGATAACCTAAAAAACTCCAAGCAAGATCAACATATCATAGAGAGAAGACAGAAGAAAGACTAAAGAAACCTTTCTATATCATTGTACCAAGGGGTGTAGTAATATTCATCGCAAAAGATAAAAGTTTCATAGGTAGATTAAAAATATTAACAACATGAGTTGAAATAAATGAGTGAGATGCACCAGTATTAAAAAGAGTTGTCACTAATGATGAAGCTATAGTGATGGTACCTCTCACAGTTGAAGGACCTGTATCAGCTACCTCTGGAAAATCTTCCACTACACGAAGAAGCTTCGTTCCGGATGCCTGTGGCTGGAACACTTTTGTATATGAAGAATTTGATTTCCCCATAGTTTCTGGAGGTGCTGATGATCATATTTTACTACGTGGAGTAGAGAAATGATGGAAAAATATTTGTATGTGCCCTAAACATCCGTAGGAGCTATAGTTCTTGGGTGGTTCCATGAAAACCCTCTGAGAATGTCCTAGATTTCCATACTGATAGCAAGTCAACGAAGCCCTCCTGGTGCTACCGGAGTTCTAGAATCACTATGTTGTTGAGAACTACCATAATAAACATTGTGCTTACATTTTCCTTTAATCGAACCAACACCGCCACTAGGAGGAAAAGGAACTCCCTTCAACCCTAACATTCCTTCCAATTCCATCTCAACCATCATCGCCCTATCCAACACATCGACATATATAGGTAGCTTCAGTAAGAAAACCTATGAACAGAGATCTGATCGAAGTACCGACTCGAATCGTCGAGCCTTCAGCTTCTCATTAGATACAATCTCAGGAGGAAACTGTAGCAACTCAGAAAAGTGATTTGAGTACTCAGTTATGGTTTTGTTGGAAAGGTCAAACTTGAAAAACTCCACAGCCTAGGACAACACCATTGATTCTGTATAGAACTGGTTTGTGAAAATAACCATAAAGTCATTCCACTCCAAACCCTCATGTTTCCCAGCCATCACCATCATGTCCCACCATCTCTTACATGGTCTCTCCAGTACGAAGGTGGCACACTTCCCCTTGATAACATCAGTTGTCTCTAAGAACCCAAATAGACGTTCAATCTTACTCAACCATTCCTCATCATGTTGAGGGTCAGTGGAGCCTTTGAAAAATGGTGGCTTATGGCCTAGGAACTCTTGACAACGACTTCAGAGAATCTCACTATGAGGATCTATAGCTGGATCCTGTACAGAAACTGGAGGTGGTGCCCATCCTAGAGTTTGGACAGTGCAAACAATCACCTCAACAAGTCTCAAATCCACAATAGGACTTGCTTGCTGAGATTCAGCAAGAGGCTCTTTATGGATCTAATTCCCACATCTTCACAGAGGCATGATGCTACACAACATAAAAAGAAATAGATTAACACTCAAACTGAGTATCAAGGAAAACTATTCTTAATAGAAGGAATAACAAGATTTGGATTCCACTCTATCCAAATCAAAATATGGAAAATACTAGAACCAGTCCACATGTCATAGTTGCCTAACGAAACATGGTGACTTAAGGTTTATTGGGGTGAGAGATGGCCAGGCACTCAATCACAACTACAACCTTAGTTCTGACAATAATACTCAAATACATAGTGTCACCAAGGAAAGTTGTTGAACCTCCCTTTGATACCATGTTGTCACAAACCAGCTCGGTTACCCCGGTAACCCGATAACCAAGATGGCCCTAACATAGCCCGAAGGGCATTCACCATCCCCATGGGTCAGTGACTAGCACCCGACATCATACAACATAAAAGAGGGAAAGAGTTTTCCACAAGAATGTGGAAGAAAAAGAAAACAATGCAGTATGTATAATATAAGAAACTCCACTGGGAGTGATGTACCCGAATAAAAAGAGGCATAAAAAGCACAAAGTAATACAACCCAAGTACTAAAAAAAGGGAAAACATCCCCAATTTCTCTAAGGACACACCTCACCAAGATCAAAGATCAACAACTGGATCCAACTCGAAGAGATCCCTTCACTTTGCTCGATCCTGGAAGAAGAAAGACTACAAACACCCGAAAGCAAAAGAAGGGTGTGAGCCTAATCCCAGTAGGATACCACCAAAGATTTTGTAATAGATTCCAAATAAAGTTTTTTCAAAGAAAAGCATTCAATTTTCAAATAAATAGGTTTGAAAACTCCAAATCATATTTTAACAAAACATTCTATACATTTTAAAATGATGGAAAAATTACTATACGAAAAGGATTTACAATGATGGAATATTTCTAAAACAATGTCTTATGTAAAACATTAATAAAAAATAGTTTATAAAAATTTAGTATGAAGGTAATTCACTTCAAAGGCATTGGCATACATTAATATCTCAAATATAAATAAACAAGAAAGAAACATGGACATCTGCCAAAAGGTTAGATAGTATTATCCAGTAATAGGATTCCACTCTCTCTATGTGAACTCAGAAAAATGTGTATACACACATCCCTATAACGCTGGCCAAAGGAGACTCATCACCAACCCGTCGGGGATGTGACCTTCCACAAGTATGTGTTGTAATGTTTTCATAACGTAGAGTGTATCCAAATAACTCACTAACTACCTAAGGCTTTCATGCGCTATTACATGATGGGTGAACTATTTTGTGAATGATTAAAATACGTTCAATCTCATTCTTCCTTTTCAAAAGTGCTGATTTCATTCCATTTAAAACCAAAACAGGTTTTATTCAAAAACCTGCCTTTTTCACAAGATAAAACCATTGAGTATCTATCAAATCATTTTAATCCAATTTCACCAGTTTGAAAACCATTCAAATCCAATTCCATCATCACACAATTTATTTCAAAACTTAAATTCAACAATTTAACTAAAATCATTTCCAAAAAATCCAAAATTTAAATTAGACAATATAAATCAGAAAATTTCCATAAACACACCCAATTCAATGGAATTGGGGTTTTCCAAATTTTCATACCAAAACCATTTCAAATATCTCGATTCACTAGAATCAAGTTCTTATAAATTTAATTGAATGAAAGTTTGAAAATTTTGAATTTAAATCAACAATTGAAATAAATCAAGAAAATACAATGACAATAAATTTGGCATGTCAGGACAAAACCACCTGCCTCAAAGGTTTTGACGAGAACCACAATGGTCGAAGAACATTCAAGAAACCTGGGTTGATTCTCCACAAACCTTCCTTAGATCTCTTCTCCTAGAAATATCAAGACCAAAACTCATCAAATTTGTTATCCACACACATAGATCTACCCATAATGGGCGTAGATATAAGAAACCAAGAGAATAGGAGATGTAGATCTAAGAAACCGATCAAGAACGATGAATAACGATCACATACCTCAAGAATCTAGCTTTGATTCACTAAGAGGGGCCTTTGGGTAGCCTCTAGAACTATTGGAGAACCTTCTCTAACCTTAGGAGAAGAAAAATCCCGATTTAGTGCCTCTTGATAGGAAAAACGAGGCACTTAGAGGCAGAAACGAGTGAGATCATCTTTTATAGGATCTCATTTAAGTCGTTGCACTGTTTTACTGCACGGTTAGACAAGTCGTGCGCTAACCGTACGTTAGCCACTGCCTCAGAAGACACTCCACACATGGTTTGTCCGCATAGTTAGACAATCCGTGCACCGCCCATACAGAAGCTACTGCCTCCAAGAACAACTATGCACGGTTTGGATGCACGGTTTAGACAACGCGTGCACTGCCCGTGCGACTTCCTCTTTGCCTCAAAACATCATTTAATGTTACCTTGGCTCAACCACATCACTTCTACAAAACATAGGTACCTAGAAACATCAAAAGTACATGAAAACATAACGTGATGTTATATACACAATGTGTGAAAAGGCATGATGGGTATTTTTAGTGTGTTTATGTTATAAAAATTGTGTTTTTTTGTGAAAAAAATATTTTTTAACATCTGGAAGTTTTTTAATCATAAACAGGGGAACCTGGGTATTTAGGTGGGCAGACGAGGACTTGTATTTTAGTGATCCTGAGTAGTATCATCCATGTATCAATTATCATGTTTGATGATGAAATCAAAAACTAAACTTTAATGATGTTTGGGAAAACAAGGCTATTTTGGTTTCACCTCCTATTGGACCATGCATTAAAAGGATATGGGTTATGGTTTCTTTTTCAATGAGATACGTTGTACATAAATCCCATAGCTAGCAAGTGCCTAGGGGTGCTCCCGTGATTAGTACTCATGGAATATATTGTACATACCATTGGCATACAGTAAGATTGTCTAGAAAATTAATTATCATGGAAATATAAATTAAAAGTATTCATTTCCTAATATATTTTCCTTATGAACTTTTTTAATTTGAAGTGACATCCTTGTAAAAATATTACTAGAATTTCTTGTTTATAAGACATTAAAGCTTTATTTGTCTTAAAATACTTCTCACATGTAATCATTATTGGGTGGAATCCTATTTGTCTTAGGCTCACACCCTACATACCCATAATCCGTCCTTGATGCAGTGTTGTGGACAAGGCTTGGGGATGATGGCCCCTTGCCGTTTGTTGGTTCTAGAGTTGTAGTTTCTATTAATATTGAATTTTTGACCACTTGGGAATTATTTTAAACCTTGTATTTCAGTATTGAATTTTATGATAGGATTTTTTTGACTAAATTTTTAGATTCAATTTATTTATAGTTTTTTGTTGTTTAATGCTTCTAATATAGGGTACATTTCTTTCAAACCATTATGCATGATACCCAGTAACTTGTTCGATCCCTTGGAATTAGGAAAAGTCTTTTGGGCCTTGCCATGGACCCGTTCCGGTGCCTATTTTTATGGAGACCATATCTGGTTCATTATAGGTAGGCTCAAGACATCTTGTCGATGTTATTACCCCTAGATAAATCTGTTCCAAAGGAACATCCACATTTAGAATAAATATATAGATATGTTTTTAGAAAACCACTCACTATATATTTTAACAAAATTCATGGAAATTTACCTAAATGCTAAATCATACATATGACTATCATTGAAAACAATCTTATACTTATCCTTTGAAATATTCCAATGGATATCGCTAATGTTTTTCATAATTTATTCAAATGGATGACTAAATCTCCTCTATGATAAAAACTATAATGAACTAGTATTAAATTATATAGAAATTACACAAATTTTACGGAATACATAAAAAATTATAAAAACATATTCCCAAATATCGTAACAGTTTAGTACCTTTGGATGATGGAAATGTAAAAATTGGTATATAATTGTGATATATTATATCCCACTAGGTTCTCCTTGACTATCACCCTTCTTAGAAAAATCAAGAATAATACATATGTTCCTAACCTAGGGAAGAAAACAATAAAAGGGTGTGCTTGAATTCCCAGTAAAGGTAAAAAAGTTATACATGTAAGCATAAACCTAAGAACATGGGTATGAGATTATAATGATTACATTAGAATATCATACACTCTATATCAATGATAATAAACATGAATAATTGGTAATATATTTTCAAGTCATAATACATGAATCATAGTTGAATAAAGATCACAATCCATGAAATCATAACATATGAGTAACAAATAGGACTATGGAATACACATAAGCATATAAAAAACATATCTCAAGGATGCCCACCAATAACATAATAACATGTTATGATTTGGATATTCACTCTTCTACCTACATCAGGCATGAAATTATCTCCCATGTACCATTTGGTTTTTGGATTGGGATGCCCTCTAGTGTACCCTCTTCTTTTAGTCATGGGATTTCCTCCCTCGTACCCGCTTTCTTTGGGTGTGGGATTCCCTCATGTATACCAAATTATTTCGGGATAGGGATATCCTCCGATGTACCCTCTTATTTAGGGAATGGGATACTCTCATGTGTCCCCTATTTTTTTAGTCTTGGTGCATCCTTCTATATAACCTCTTTTTAGGCTTGGGATTCCCTCTCATGTACCGATTAAGATAATAAAACATTTATTATTACAGAATTAATTATAGCGAGATACAGGTCCCCCTAATCTCCTAATGGAATCATACATACGTGTTCCACAAATCATAAACATTAATCATAACAGAACCTATAAAATGGAATGGGTATCATATACATGAAATCATACCGTAACCTATGGAAAAAGATATAGGTTTCATAATCATTTCATCAAAATAATAACCCAGGAAAAGAAGCTAGTTTCAAAAGAATATAAATTTTGGAATAGAAATGTGTCTCATAAATAAAATGCCAACAAATAATAATCCATCCAAAGAAAGATTATGAATTGAATCATTGAATAAATTCACAAGAAAATAATGAATAACTCTAACATATGTAATCATATAAGGGAACCAATTTGGAAATAACTTTTTAAAATATTTCTTCAGTAAAATATCCATTATACACGAAAACTTTTTTTTTTAAAATATGAAACTTTTTGGAAACAATATTAGTTGAAAAATTATAAAAGAATATTAAAAAAAATTCTAAATCATTTTATTGAAAATACATTCAAAACATAAAAATAATGATTGAAAACAATTTGAAAACAATTTCTATGAAAATAATTTTATATAATATAATGAAATGCTCAAAACATTTTGAAAACCATTTTCAATGAAGTCATACAAAAGATGCATGACATATTTTTAAAAACCACTTCATTTAAAATTATTTTAAAAATATATCAATAAAGCTCCCAAAAAAATTTATAACTATTTACATGAGAACATACAAAAGAAAGTTAATTTTTTTTTCAAAAACATTTCATTGATATATATTTGGAAATTTATAAATAACTTTTTAAAAATATTTTGAAATTAATTCAACTTGAAAACATACAAAATAAACTTGAAAATGTTTGTGAAAACCATTTGATTATAAATAATTTGAAATTTTATACATTAATATTGAAAATGATTTTAAAAAAATTTCATTGAATATACTTTGAAAACATATAAATAATGATTAAAACTATTTTTGGAAACCTTTTTCCTTGAATTTTTTAATCAATCTTCAAAACAAATTTCAAAAACTTTTCAATTGAAATAAAGTTACAAACAATTAATTTCTAGAATATTATGAATAAAATTTCTATTAAAAATAATAAAATTTTAATCATGTAAAGGAAGATTCAATGGAATGTCGGTCATGACATAGGGTAAATTCATACTTTAAGAACATTCCTTTTAACCATAAATGGGGAGAAATGTTCCGTGATAGAAAAAAGACAAGAATATTCCTCTTTAAAAACCTTTTTTTGAAAGGTAAAACATTGGAAAAAATTTATTTTTAGGATCATAGAAGGATAATTGAATATATGTTTTGGAAACCATTTAAATAACATGGTTTTGAAGAATCATATATTTCTGACTAGAGGGAGAGGTAAAGTAAATTTTTTTTAATAAAACATTATTAAGAAATATCATGTACCATAGGGTGGAAAAATTGTACCAATACATTAGGATACAACGAATAACCATAGGAGAATAAAAATCATTTAATTTATTATAAGATGGATCCTAACGTTTCATTAAAGGAATCATAAGAAAAAAAATTGAAAAGCGGTAATATTGTTTCAATAAACACTTACTACTTAATAATTTAGGATCACACTATCCATGTAAGAAAAATAATTATATTATGAATAAAATATAATTAGAACAATTATATTCATGATATGACAGTTCAAGTGGATATATACATCACAAAAAAGAATGTAGGTGCATAACAAGAGATGTGCCTCAATTAATGAAAATTGTGAAAAACTTATCTTGCTGATTTTGTATCTTTTAAAACAATAACCACATAAAATGAAGATCCTTGAATGGAAATGTAAAAAAATAATTTAAATTATAGGAATAATATGATAAATTCATGGTTTGTATTCACACCACACAAAAGGAATGGGTGGTTACTAAATCAAGTTTCTCAATGAAAAAGGTGAGTTGAAATTCCATTACCCTGTGTATTGACCCTTATCAAACTCATAAAATATTCTTGAATAATAAATTTATGTTTAGTATACTCATTTTACTTATTAATATTCTTATCTATCATACCACATATGGTTTTATTATGGCTCTATATTACTATATTATTAACAATTATATATTTAGGTTTCACTTTGGGTAATATCCACTTTGTTCTTTGCATGTATCTTAATTTTTTATATCATCAGACCTTATAAATATTTAATTATTTCAAGAATTTAAATGATGATATTAATACCATTTATATTTATTATAATTTTATTATAATAATCTGTAGAATATATATTTTTAAAATGGAATACACCATTGAGGGAGACGGTAGGTTGTATGTACGCCTGAACATTGTTTCTGTTTTTATTTTTGTATTGAATGAAATAACGAAAGTGACATATTAGTATATAAATATACGTATTTAAATATCATTGTTAAATTAAAATTAGTATATCATATATATCATATATTTTTATTAAACCCATCCTTAATACATTCCATGTAGTGTATTAATTAATCGCATCACGTTGAGGTGGTGGTAGTCCACACTTCCTCAAATGATTTTATAATATTAATAAGAAATAGAAAGAATAATGATATGTGTTTTAAACTAATTACATAAGAATAAATAAAATATATATATCAGATATATTATATATAAATACAGTTTCAATTATAATTCCCATCATGAGAGGCACTAATGGAAGAACAAACCATCATCATTTTGTGAGGTGGTAGTTCATTGTATACATAAAGTAGATTTGGGAAGGTTGTTAACTATTCTTTGAGTAACTGCTTTTGGGTTTATCCAAATAGATCGTTGGATTTCTTTCTGCCAAAATGGAGGACTCAAAGAGTAGGTTAGGGATTTTTAGAACTATATTGGGTAGGAAATTTCTAATCCTAAGTGGTTTGAGAGGTGTGAGGAAGTGAGATATGTATTGTCCATTTATAGGTGAGGAAAAGGACTCACATGTTTTATTTAAACAAGTTAGGTCAACCAACTTTTTGACAAAAAAGTCATCCAAAACCAATAAAAGGAAATAATTTTTTGTTCATGGCCAAATAATATCCATTAAAATTGTTTTATAAAAGTTAATATGGGAATTGAGCCCTTATGAATATGGTTTATTCCTTTATAAATATTAACTTTCCCTAAATCATTGTAATTAATTTTAAATAATTTCATGAATATTTTTCGTAAAAAATTAAAATTACATTATTAGATATTTCAAAATGTTTTTTTATAAATATGTAATACATTTTTCTAAATTCCAATCATATAATTGGTAGAAATTATTTTAAATTCAACCCTATGAATGGGATGACAATACAGTTTTTTAAAGTAAAAATGATCAAAAATATTCTATGTTTTTATATCCAAATTCAATGTGAAATTGGTTTCAATGAACTAAATTATATTAATTTATAAATATTTAGTTAAATTAAACTTTAAAAACATTTAAAATTATAATTTAACCTTATAAATAATTTATATGGAAAAGATATTTTAAATTAAAATTCATTACTTTTCACAATTCATTAAAAATGATACTTCATAGAAATACAGCAAAAATTCACCATAACCTAATTTTTCTGTTTTTATATTTAAAATTATATGAATTTTGAACTATAATATTAATAAATGGGACAATATTTAGATTCAAAATGTGTTCTCCATTATAATTTGGTAAAGCTACTTTTATAATAATATTTGATTTTATATGTACTATTGGGTCGGTTCTCATATTGTGATTGTCATGTTCGTTTGATGAATATAAAAAATATTTTTTTGAATATATAACACATAAATTTTTACAATACAATTAACAAATATTAATTAATTTAAATTATTAAGGTAAATTTCCTTATTCACATAAAAATACTCTTTTTTAAAATCATTTTGTTTACATCAATTTAGTATCAATATTCATTTCTAATTAATAGGTAATGAATTAAATTATATATTTTTATTAGTTATTTCATACTATTGATAATCTAAAATATAAAAACTAGGTTATATCTTATTAAATAATAATAATATATTATTGTTCAGTAGCACTCAGTCTTGCGTGTTACGCAAGCCATCAAGGAATGTTAGTATTACGTGTAACTTAAGCTAACCTCGATATTTCATTTAGAAAATGATAATATTTATATTCCGCATAGTGTATGATTCACTTGGTATTGTGTATAAAATTAATCAAAATTAGTGATTTAACATAAAATGAAATGTATTTTCAGAAATTACAAATATCAAAATATTTAATTAACTCAAAAAAGAAATGGTTCACAAAAACTATACGTGTAACTTGGATCACAAGATATTTATAATTTTTTAAATTTTCAAAGGATGGATCTTAAATTCATGAAGGAAGGTTTAAAACATTTTATTTCTAGTTTAATTGTTCAGCCATAAATCCATGTGATGATTAATGGGAGCTTAAAATAATATGTAGTGGTACATTAGAAGGTTATAAATGTTTCTATGTTTAACCATGATAGTGATGGAATGGTAAGGTTCATGAACCACGTATGCTTTACACCTCTTCCAGAATTGAGGACGTATATATTAGAGGAATCTTATAGTTATTAATTCAATATTCTTCTCATAAGTACCAATATGTATATATATTTGAAAAAGTATTTTTGATTGGATGGAATGAAGATAAAATTTGTATAGTTTTTATCCTCTTTCTTGGTGTGTTATAAAGTTAAGGTTGGTGTATAAAATTATAACAGATGTTACATCCATTTCCCATAACAGAAAAGAATTAATAAAATAACACCATTAATTTTGTTATTGAGCTCCTAAAAATTAATATAGGGACAATAATATATAGGTTTTAGTTGATTTCCTTACACATTTATCACACTTAATTGCTACCAGAGAATATTTCTATCTTAATCATCTTTAAAGTATATTCATTAAGTATGTGGTAAGATTGTGTGGATTTCCACATTCTATTGCCTCTAATTTGGATCAAAGGTTTACCTTGATGTTTTAGTGATGTTTTTTAGAAGATAATGATATATAGAATAGTTTCATCACTGCGTATCATCTTCAGATAGATGGACAGACCGACAGAACAATATAAAACCTAGAGTATATCTTAAGATCATGTTATACTGATTTCAAAGGTGGTGGTTAATAACACCTCCCTTTAGTTTTGTTTATTTATGAAAAAACAATTCACTTAAGCATTATGATTGATCATTATAGATCTCTATATCGAAGTATGTGTATAAATCCAATGTCATCTGATGATGTTATAAAAAATAAATCCTTTGTGACCATATCTATCAAATTAAATAGAAGAAAATTCATGAGATATTGAGAAGAATATATAGAAAGCTCAAAGTTGATATAAAATTTAAACTGATAATCATCAACATAATTTTGAGTTTGATGTTAGTGAGAAGAGTTTTCAATGAATTTAAATATGGAATGATGTTATGGTATTCAGAAATAAATTAAAGATAAAACCTTGAAATATTATCCCTTTTAAAAAAATTTACTATGTAGGGATGGTTTCTAATAATCTAGAACATTAACCAAACCTCTCCCAAGTATATAATGTGTTCAATGTATGTCTCCTAAATAAGTAATTAAGTGATCCTTAAAATTTACATAACCCAAAGATCATACCATTGAATCATGATTTTTACTATGAGGAATAACTGGTTGAGATTCTGGATTTTAGAGGGAAATTTTTAACAAAAAACACCACTATCCTTGTAGAGGTTTTATAAAGACCACCAACTTGAGGATTCTATAATGGAACTTGGGGATATAATGTGGAACAACATTCCTCATATATTTTTATCTTATTGATATAATTTTGAGGTTGAAATACATTTTCTTGGGTTATAATGTAATACCTTGATATTTTGTGAAATGTTTTTTTACAAATAAATTTAGTTTTTTCGATAGCTTATTTTACATGCAACGCTTAATTTTAAAAAACTATGATATAAAATTAATATTATTTCATAAACAATATTATTATAACAAATATATTAAAATTGTACTTATAAATAGATAAACCTGTATTTATAAAATTGACAATAATGGTTTTAAATAAAGACAATTTATTTATAAATAAGTACTTGATTATTAGTAAAGTATTTCTATGATTTGAAAATATATTTTTATTTATTTTTTTATATAATTAATAAAATTAATTTTTAACTGATCTATAAAATTCATTCAAAAAATGGAAATATTTTTTTTTATTATCATTTGAAAAAATATATTTGGGTGATTTTTTGGTATTTATCACAAAAGTTTAATTTTTTTAATGAACAGTGGAAAATGATTATTTTTATTAAAAACTACATTGTTGTATAAATACATTAATGTGTTATAATTTTTGTATGTGGATTATAGTAAAATCAGTTATTTTTATATTAATATAATTAAGTTTCCTCATGATGAAATTCATTTAGATCTTTCCTATTAAAACATGTTATAATTGTGAAAATATTATTTTTAGAAATCCGCTTTTTGATCAAATCTATAGGTTTAATTTTAAACTAAATTTTAATAAAGTTGTGAATGGGATTTGAAAAAATGGATTAAAGTTTTGGAATCATCAAAATTAAACTTATATAATATGGTCAAAATAATATTAGGGAAAAATGAAATGGATAAAAGTAACACTTAATTATTGTTGTTGAGGTAAAAATGTGTTTATAAGGGGTTAAACTAAAAATATATAGGTTAAAATGACAAAACAAACTTCTAAAAATCACATTGGATGGATATATTTATGTATTATATGATTTAAAGTTCTATAATATTCTATTTTTGAGACTTATGCATTGTATAAAATGTGGGTATACATTTTCCATTCATATATTCCATGTTTGTTATCCCACCAACTTATAAATGGGAACCTCTTATCCTATCTTATTTACACATCAAAAGCATTTTGTATAAAAAATACCTACATAAATCACTTCCTTACTTCCCTCCTTATATCCTGTAGGCCTCAAATAGATTATCATACCCTCCTATAAAGTATTTTAGTGCAAACATGAGGACGTTGTCTAAAAAATTGATATACTTATTAGCTGATCGTGTTTATTTTATTTTTTTATTATAACTCCATGAAATGTAATAAAATGATATTGATATGATAAAATAAATATATATCATATATTCAGATTTTATTATGTTCATTTAGTGACATATATCCATCTCTTCCCCCATCATATGAAAAATTAAACCATCGATCAGGTGTATGGAGGACTACATCCTTACAAACTGATGTAATTTATTTTCCATATCAACCTCTAATGAAAAAAAGATAACGATTAATTTATCAGAAATATATGATATTTATGACATAATTATACGTCTGTAATTATAATAGCAGATCTCACTTATAACATTCCAATTTTATGAAAAATAGTAATCTTATGTTTGTGTTTGTGGGGACTACCATCTCCTCGAAATGATTTCAATTTTTAATTATTTTATATTGAAATATATGGTAATAAAGATATATTTAATTATTATATATCATATCTATGAAATATGAACTATTTTGTTAAGGGGATATACTATTTAACTTCTTTTGATCCATCTATTTTGAAAATTGAAAAGGTATTCATTTATATGTACGACTACCGTCTATATGAACGATCTAATTATTTATTAGTATATAAAATTAATGGATTATTATAAAATCGATAATAATGATTATATATGATAATTATATCATGGATAACATTCTATAGATAATCAAACCATGATCAATGTAAAGGGACAAAAACAAAAAAACCAAAACATACAAGAAAAATTAAGCATTTATCAACTAAAATGTGATTTTAAAAAGGAATTTTAATAAATAGTTAGTAAATTGTCATAATTAAATAATATATTAGTATGATTTTAGAATAAATATATAATAAACAAATATTTATTAAATTTTTGTTTAAATATTTATTAAGAAAGTCAAAAAATATATTGGGATTTTCGAATCACATTTATTTCTAGGGCACAGATGTCATATTCAACAATTTTTTACTTTGTGTGGTGTATTTTATTCTAATGATTTTATTTTATGATTATTTTTCCTAAACCTATGGGCATTTAAATATACAACTAGGGTTATTTATTTCATTGGGACTCTGATTCAAACATTGCCAATGTTTTAATGGTTTAATGTCAAAATATCATATTTTGTGATAGTTTATGACTATTCTTATAAAGATAAAATCATATCTTCAATATACTAATAAAATCATTTATTTTATTATCCTCTAGAAATTTCTATGTAATTTATGTTTCAATTTTATTTTCCCCTCTTTATATACTCAATATATTTGTGTAATGTTTTTATTAATATTTGAAATTATTTTTCTCTTTGGTCATTTTTTTTCAAAATAATTTTTTTCGTAAAAAAATGAAATATAAAATTTAAAATTCAGATATTATTTTTTAAATTCATTTTTACTAATTATAGGGTTTTACATGAATGTTTTAAAAAATTGTTATTGTCATTTTTGTACCACCACGTGATCATTGGAATGATTTTTTACAATTTAATTTTATATTATATATATTTTTCATTAAAATAAATATTAAGGTTTTATTTTGTTACATTGAAAATAAATTATTACTTTTACTATATTCTTCACAGTAAAATCTTATGTCACACATGACATTGAGTTTTAACAAAACCATCATATTTTATTAACAGAGTTATTTGAACAAAAATTATATAACCTAGTTGTTAAAAATAAAGATATTAGTAGTAATAAGAAAATTTAAAAATATTAAGTATAATGGTTTTATATAAATAAAACATATAAATTTAATGATACTTAATTTTTAGTAGAGTGTTTATACGTTTCAAAAAAACTATTTTCTCCAAAAAAGATTTACATTTTGTTTTATGAATTATAAAAAAATTAATTTCTAATCATTTATAAAATTATATTGATAGTATAGAAGTAATTATTTAAATAATACTTTAATAATTGTATTATGGAGATATTTTTATATTTCTAAAAAGCAACATTTTTTATGAATAGTGACAAATCCCAATTTTTAATTTGAAAACTGCTTTTTTAAAATTATTTATAAAGTTAAATTATATTTTAATTTTTTTAATGTAAAATTATTCAATTATACATATATTAATATTATTTATGTCATTTTAATAAGTTTCCTTATAAATATTGATTTAAAAACCATTTAAACTGTTGAAAAGTTTCTCATTAAAAACTCCCTTTCTCATCACATACATGGGATTAATTCTAAATTAAAATTTGAAACACATGTAAATTTAGTTTTGGAAAATGGATTCCATATTCTCAAACATAATATTTTATAAATTATAATAAGGGTAACATGTTTGTTGATAAAAATGAATAGTAAAAACAGAAAAAATAAAATATAGTGGTTAAGGTAAAATTAGGGTTACTGGGTGTTAAACTAAAAAGATAAGGAATAAAATAACCTATATGTTTTCTAAAATCTATTTTCTCGAAATATTTTAAGCATTACCCATATAAGGTTCAATAATGGCCTATTTTAGACCGTTTTGACATATGTAAAACATGGGAGCACATATTTATTTTCAGAAATACCAAGTGTGTCCTCTCCCCCACTTATGAAAGGTCGCCCCCTCTCCTCTTTTATTCAGATCATAAAACAATTATTCATGAAATTACTACCAAATTTTCTTAAAAATCTCCTCATCCCATCATATAATCCTTATATTAGAAATAAAACTAACCAAGGAACTCTTTTGATGCAAACCCTAGGTGGAAACCCGAAGAATTTGTAATGTACATCAAAGAGCATTTTTTTATTTACTACACATTCAAAATAAATTTTTATTATAAAATAATTATATAATAAACTATTTAAATATAATATAAAATATTTTATTATGTGAATTTCATGACCTTCAACCATCTCTACTTCTATCTAATTCATTATAAAATCATCATTTATTTGTGCGGCACACTACCGCCTCACAAACCATTGTCATTAATTTTTCCAATACAACCTATCAAATATTTAAATAATGATGTATTTATAGTTTATATATGATATTTATATATTTATGGTGTTATTATGATTCTAGATTATTATATAACACATACCTTTACACTCTCCATTTTTTGGGAATATGAATGCATAACTCATGTGAACATCGAACAACCACAACAAAAGGCAATTTGATTCGTTCATGATTTACATTGATTTTAATAAGAAATATATTAATTAATATATGTGATACATTTGAAATTAGATTTATTTTATTAAAATAGTACATAGTTCTATTTTATATCCTTCAATATGATACAAAAAACAAGACAATGTTCATGCTTATGTATGACCTACTGTCTCCATGAATGATGTATTTTATTTCATATCACCAAGTTTTATGGATTAATATAAATATATATATATATCTATATATTATCTATATATTATATTTATATCGTGGTATACATTCTATTCATGATGAAATCATGAACTATGTAAGAGGTCCAAAATTTACAAGTAAAACGTATTTGAATAACCAAGGGGTTATTAGCCAAAACGTCATGTTAACATGGAATTGTTAATAAATGGGAAATAATAGTTCATAAGAAAATATTATATAGTATTATATATACAAATATTTTCATTTAATATATCTATACTTAAGTTATAAATTATATATAGTTTATTTGAACTTGTACGATGGAAGTCCGGACCAAATGTAAGAGATTTTAAGTCTCTCTTTTAATTCTGGGAGACAAACGCAAATTCATCACTCGTTAGTTTTTTTTTGGAATATATACTACTCATTTTACATTTTATACCATTATTATCCTTATTTTTATGACACATAATGTTTCATTTCATTTTATACTGTAATTTGTCTTAGAATCAAAAATATTACTAAAGTGGTAACATATTTTCATCTCGCTTTTTACTCCCAAATGACACATGATATTTTCACCACATATTTTTTATATAGTGTATATACTACCAATGAATTTATATTTTTGTTATTATAATTATATAAAATTGTTTTCACATATCCATTTGAGAGTCACTCTTTCATGTGGTTTATTTTCTGAACCACAAAAAATCACTAAGGGATTTTGTCACAATTTACCTTCTTTTTGTCATTTGTAATGTTATACAGGTATATTATTTTAAGAGGTGTATATACATCCCCTTTAAAATGTAATATCATGAATTTATTTATATTATGATTTTTTATTTTTAATTTAATGTTACTTCTTCATGTTAATTACATTTCAAATTTAATAATGTGGTAAGGTTATGTTGTTAAAGTCTCAATATTTATTGAGATTATTTACAATCATGTTGAAAATTATAGAATACAATGGTCTATATCCCAATAAACCCATAATTTTTATTATCATGTGGTTATTTCTCAGGAAGAAATTTTTTCCTTCATTTTCATCTCATTATGTTCTTAAGACTTAAAAAAAATTAAGAATAATCATCTCTTCGGTCAAAAACCCTTTTTCATCCAAAATCAAGTTTTCTAAAAAATTCCTACAGTGTTTTTAAAAATATTAAAATGGTTTATTAATGAAAATTTTACCAATGTATTATTTTTTTTCAAATAAAATATTAATGTAATCATCCTTTAATTTCTCAAAATATTACCATTTGGCTTTTACTGAAAATTTGAAAATAATATTTTTTTAACATGAATAGCATTAAATGTATTTCATGCTATCATGAATACTCAATTATTTATAGACTCCCCTACATTATCTCAATGTTAATTTTCAATAAAATATTTTCCATAACATTTGAGAAAATTTATGATTTTATTATATGATTTAAAAATAGAATGGAATTTGAAATTTTATTATTTTTTAAGAAAATTGTTTTATAGTGGTGAAATGATATTTTCCTCTATCAATATTTTTAAATGATTGTTCAATATTAATTTATAATGCTTCATATAATTTTCAAAAAAAAATGATTTAATTTTTTTTAATTGTTTGAAATTGTTTTGAATGAAATGTTATATTAATTATGAGATGTTCCAAGTTATTTATCATTCAAAATCATTTTCTATATAATATGAAATTTATTGATGAAACTTATTCTTTACTAAGGATATGAAACAAGGATACCATTCTCATTCTTTCTTTGGATTTTTAATAATGACAATATGTTTATGAAACATTCTTCTCTTATATTGGCTATACCGTGATAAAATTTTAATAAAATCTTCTTATTTTTTCCATGGGTTATGCTATTATGGAAGGTTGAAATGATTATAAAACCTATCTCTTTCCCATAGGTTATGAAATAATGAAATGTTTATGAAACCCATTTCCATTCTAGGGTTATGATATGAAGAATTGTTTATGATCTTATGGAACACATATGTATGATTTTCAATATGTGATAGGTTATACCTATATCATCCTCCAATGCATTGGGTAATTATAGATGTTATATGAGCTCAAAGGGTACATTAGTGGTTCTCAGAAGCCCAAAAAGCACAATACAAGGGAGGTTAGCACAAGCATTAAAAAACATGGTACATAGGGGATTAACCTAATCCTGAAGAAGGTAAATTGGTGGTTATCCTAAGACTAAAATCATATGAGTGTGTTCATTTTTATCCTTGACTTAATAGATTTTATGTATAAGTATATGCCAAAATTTTATATATTTTTCCAATTTTATGCTCTCATGGATCATGTTCATTGATTCCCTTATAATTAATGTCTTATGAATTGACAATCATTATTCAATGACTCGTGTTTATGTTATTTAATATGCAAGGTATGGTCTTCAAATGTTATAATCATGTTATAAAACCCTTATTCTCATTTTATAATTATTTATCTCCCTTTTTTACCCATACTGAGAAGCAGATCTCACCCATTATTATATTTCCATTCCCATAGTTATAGAGAAATATTTTTTAGTTGGGATATTAAAGGGGATGATCTCTATGGGATACATTGAAGACCCACTATGTATTATGAATGTTTTGATTTAAGTATCCAAAGGAATTAAACTATTTTGGTCCCCATAAATGAATTTGTATAATATAATGAATATTTATCTAAAAAGATATAAAATCCACGAATCAGAATAAAAGGTCAGTAAAGTTAGTATTAGAGGAAAGGTTCAGCTATCCTTAAGAATCTAGGACGGGAAAACATTTTTCGAATATCTAGGGCTATTTCTGTTGATATTTATAGGGTTGTCTCTAAGGATAATTCTAAGTACGAGTCAACCTTTTGGAAAATATACTATCTTTTTTATAAAGGATATAACAAGTGGTTTCAAAAAATTAAATCCATTTCTGAATACTATATGTGGATGTGGCTCTAGAATTAAGGAACATGTTAGTTATAAAACCAAAAGGGAGTATTGATATGGAATCAATCTTCATCTGGTGTATGACATTGGGACTTGTCACATACATAGTCAAACACTCCTGGGGGATATGATTTAGAAAATTAATAAACTTTTTTATAAACCACCATGAAGGATTCAAATAGACAATGAACAAGAATTACATTGATTGAAAATAAGCTACCCTTATATAGACAACCAATAATGCATTTTAATTCTTATATAGTTCCTAAAAATGATTAGTGTTTCTCACACTATTATTAGGGTTTTAGTGGATGGATTTAACCAAAAGGAACTAGGTAATTTATAAATGTAATGATTTTCCTGATGATCAATAAAAAATTACAAGTGTTGGAATACAAAATATTACTTCTATGATAGAACAAAGTTCTCAATCTCGGAATCATGATGGAATTCACAATGAACCATGTGGGAAAAAAAATTATGTGTATTCATTCATAAACAAATTTCCACCTTCATTTAGTGGGTCTTCAAATCCACTAGTTGATAAGTAATGGATCAGAAACAGTAAAACAAAATTTTCCTCTAGTTTTTATAACATGAAAAATCATTTTAGTTGTCTATAATTTTAAATTTGAAGAAGAAAAATTGTGGACTCTTATAATTAATATGAGGAAATATGATGAAATTGAATCCATGGGTTGGAATGAGTTCAAGAACATATTTTTAAACATATACATTACTCATATTCTATGTACATATATGGGATGGAGTTCCTTGAGCTAAAAAAAGGATGATGAATTATTTTGAACCTATAAGGCATATTTTACATGACCTTTGTTGGATTATTTGGGTATTATCATCCAACCATAAAGGAAGGTTGATCAATTCTTCATTGGATTAAAACCAAGTTTCCAAAGGATTTAGCCCTAAGAGTATTCAGTATCTATAAAGAGATTGTTTGATGTTTTATTGAGGATGAAATTTATGTTGGAGTTCTGTATCAATTTCGTAGTCTTGATAAGAAGATAAAATTAAAATTCAATAAAAAAATATAAGAACCATGGTGTGAGGAAGATAAGGATTACTTGATGCTCTAAGTGTGGGAAGAAATATGGAAAAACTAGCCTTAAGGGGACTAATAGATGTTTTATGCATGGAAGGGTTGTTCATCACCTGACTGAATGTGGATGTGATGAGGAGAAGCTAACTAATGATGAGAATAATGAGATATATCTATAGTGTTTAACTTCAAAACATTAATGATTCAACTAAATGATGTTTGGAAACTATAGTAAAAAGTGTCCAAATTTTATCTTTAATAATGATGATCAAGGTCAACAACCTCTAAAGAAAAAGGAAAAAAAGTGAAATCATATGTGATCATGATTGTTGAAGTAAATCATGATAATTATGGAACATTAATACCCCCCTCGTTTGTTAGGAATTTCTTGTTTGGATTTGTATGAATGAGAACTATGCAATATTATTGCTAATTATTTAGTCTCAATCATTGATTATCTACCTCTAACAATGTTATGGAATAATGAAATAACATTAGATATTCTATTGGTATAATATAGAACCCAATATTCCAATGAAATTTTTTTAATATAAGATAATATTTTATATATGGAATAATTGGTGAATTATCTTTTAGAATCATATCTTCTAATATGAATGATTAAGATTAGGGTTTTGGATACTAATATTAGTTTATGAGTTTATGGTTGATCATCGATTCAAAGTCATTAATACCCCATTAGAGGTTTCATGTTACGAGAGATTATCATGGTTATGTCTATTTTAAGAGTCAATTATGGAAATACAACCTATTGGATTAGTCTATGTTTTAGTGAAAATTTTATTTAAGGATGAGTTCCTTTACAAATTCTGGAAAAATATTAATTTAACTAGAAAAGATTAGGGGGGTGATTATATTTTATGTTTAGGTAATTACTAGTTATAGTTGATAATAATACCAAGTGAGCACACTTATTCACATTCATTGAATATTTCTCTTTGGATCTACATTCAAAAATATATATTTGGGAAGTTGTATGGTTTCATGGGGTAAAGAAAACACTTGTATTTGATCGCGATTTTAATTTTTCAATTTTTTCACACACTTTTGTATTATCTTGGTACAATGTAGGGTTCCAATACATCGTATCATCCTCGAATAGATAGCCAGTCTGAGAGAAAATTAAAAAATCTAGAGGATGTGCTATGTTCTTTTTATATAGGTTTCAAAGGTGGTTGGGATCAACAACATCCTGATGTTGAGTTTTTTTAAGAATATATGTCACTCATGCATTCAAAGGGATCCTGGCTAATCCATTAATGTGAAGAATTGTGTAATTCAAATGTGATGAAATAATTTTACAGAAATAAAGCTATTGGGACCTGAGAAAGCTGATGTGATGGAAGAAATGGTTAAATTCATTCTACAACATGTAGGAAATAAACAAAGTTAAAAAAACTATTATGATTATACTTTTGAAAATGATATATAATTTTATGTTTCTAAGAAATTATTTCCATAAATCTCTCCATGGAAGAAATAATGGAACACTAAAACCTGTGTAAATCAATTCCATTAAGATAATTTATTGTAGTGAGACAATATATATCGTTGGTATTGTCTTAAAAATCTCTCCCAGGTTAATGATGTGTTCCATGTGTCACTACTACGTAATTACATACCTTATTCATCACATGTACTGAACTCAAAGGTCACACACTTAGAGGATTATATTTTTTATCAGGGAAAACTATTAGTGATCATGGATAGAATAGTGAAATTTTTATGAAACTGTACCACTAAACTGGTTAGTGTTTCTTGGTGAAACCTCCAGCTTATGGATGCTACATGGGAACCATATGATGTAATAAGTTATATGTGACATATTGATTTAGTTCCAATGTGATGAATTCTCAGGGAAATTTCATTTTAAGTGGGTAGAATGTAACACCATGAGATTTATTGAATTAATTTTATCCAAATAAGTTTAATGTTTTGTAATTTTATCATTAAAAAAATATTAATTTTTGAATCCATTACACTAAAAAAGGTATATTTGTTCTACATACAACATTGTGTAATCTTGCATTATTGACGATAATAAGTTTTAAACAAATCAAGATATTATATTAATATAGTTATTTGAATATAACCATTTGAAAAAGTTGTTAAAAATATAAATATGAGTATTAATAACTAATTATTAATCATTTTGTATAAAATTTTAATATAAATAAGAATATTTATATAACTATAATTAATTTTTAGAATATTCTTTATTCATTTTCAATGTAATATTTTCTTGACAAAAATTATTTTCATTTATATCTGTTGATAATAATGAAATAAATTTTTCACATTTTTATCAAATGAATATGATAAAATAAAAATATTTTTTTGAAATTAAAAAAAATTATCTTTGGGTGAACACTTTGGATTTTTATAAATAGTTACATTTTTTGATGAATAGTGAAACATATTTAATTTTAATTGAAAACTGATTTTCTTTTATTTTATTTAGAAAGATAAATTATATTTTAAATTTGTTTTAAATTAAATTCATTAAATGTATACATCCATTAATACAAATTATGTTATTTAAATTAATATCATATTAAATTTTTATATAAAAACATTGTAAACATTCGGACATTTTCTCTTTTAAAATATTCTTTCTAATATCGTATGTGGTATTAATTTTAATTTAAAATTTTACACCAATATAAATTGACGTTTTAAAAATGGTTTCATTATTTTGAATAAGAATAATTTCTAATTTCTAATTCAGTAAAATAATATTTTTTTACTAAAATGAACAATGAAAACAATAAAAAATAATTACCACCGTTATGGAAAAAATAGGTCTATTAGGGGTTAAGGTAAAAATATAATGAATAAAATGACCTATAAACATGAATAAAAATTGTTTTACAGAAATTTTTATAACATTAATATTGTATGATTCTATTATTTATAATTTTTTATGTTTGGTATATATAAAAAACATAGGAGCACTTATTTCATTTAAAAAATACCATGTCTGTCCTCGACCATAGAAAAATGCCACCCCATCTCATATCTTCTTCACACCATAAAAACATTTGATTATAAAAATAAATTACCAAATAACATCCTAAATTCAATCCTATTATAATGGAATACTTATTTTTTTTAGAAATAAAACCAAGGAATCCTTCTGGTGAAAACATAAGATGGATACTCAAGAATAGGTAATGTTAATCAACGAGAATTTTTATTTATTTATTCCTCCACCTCCTTAAATTATTATTATAATATTATCTTATAATATAATCAGTATCTTACATATACAAATATGTTTTTAGGCTACGTTAATGACCTAAAAAACTCTCTATCTAGTAAATGGGTTAAAAAATCAATGTTAGTGTGTACGATGAACTACCCCTTGGAATCCCGATGTCATTCATCATTCAATTAATATCTCTCAAGGATGAAAATAATGATGTATTTATATTTTTATTATTATATTTATGATATTTATAATTTTATTTTTATTATTAAATCTATTATAACACACATACATTCACACTCTCCATTTTTTTGATGTACAATAACGTTGCTCGTGTTTACGACAGAATACCGCCTCACGAATTGATGTGATTTTTTCACGCTTTACATGGAATGTATTAAAAATATTTTTAATTATGATATGTTATATATTTGACATAAATATTATTATTATATAATAATATATCATTTAATTTTCATTCTTTTAATTTCACAAGAAAATTGAAATAATGTTCACAAGTACATATAGCCTACTATTTCCATGAATAGTGTAATTTATTTAGTATAACTAAATTATATGGATGAATATATATACATAAATAATGAATATATATTATATTTATATTATGGATTGAATTATAGTTATTATGAAATCTGGATCTCGGTAAAAGGACAAAAAATATCAAGTCAATACTTCTAAGAAAATCAACGCGGTTATTACCCGAAACATAATGATAACTTGGAATTGTTAATAAATGGGTAAAAAAAGGTCATAATAATAATATATAGTATGGTATAGCTAAATTTGGTTTTATAATAATCATATATTAATGATACATGAATTTTGAACAAGTACAATGAAAGTTATTACTTAAGGTAAGGTATTTTTAGTCCCTCTTTAATTTCTGGGAAACATATGAAAATTCAATATTTGTTTCTTTTTTATGGTGTACATAATTCACATTTAATATGTTATATAATTAATATAATTATTTATATACTTATTAATGTTTAATTTTATGTTTTTATTTATGTTTTCTTATGATGAAAAAGATTACTAATGATGTAAGAGATTTTTGTTTGACTATTTCCTTGAGTGAGACATATTTTCTATTTACCACCTATTTAATTTACGTGGTGTATATAAATGTCATGAATGAATATTATTATTATTCACCTAAAAAATATTCGTGTTTATATTTCAATTTTAGTATCAAAATTTCATTGGTTTTATTGTTCAAATAGTTAACAAAACTGTAAGGGATTTTGTTTCAATTTTCCTTCATTGAAATATATGTTATGTTACACACCTATATTAATTTACAAGGAATATATAGACCCTTTTAGATGATATATGATGAATTTATATATTCTCATTAAATTTTATTTCTCCTTTAATCTTATTCCTTCATTTGTCTTATGTTTCAATGTTACCAAAGTGGTAAATATTTTATGTTAAAATCTTATCATTTATAGGTAATTTTTATAATTATTTATCTGATAATAGAATCTTATGATCCATCTCTCAATAAAATCATGAATTTTATTATGCTCTAGTAATGTCATGAGAATATATTTTTTATCTTCATTTTCCTCTCGTTATTCCTTAATGAGTTTAAAAATGATGTTTTTAATAAAAAATGCATCTTCGTTCGGAAACCAATTTTCATCCAAAACTGTGTTTTCTAAAAATGTTCTCAATTTTTTTATATTATTTAAATTATTTATTTATTAAAAAATAAAAATTATTTCGCAATTTTTTATGTATTGAATTTTTATTAAAAATAAGAAATGGTATTTTCCATAAGAAATATTTTAAATGATTTTTAAATATTGATTTATATGTTTTCAATTATTATTCAATGAAATTTATTTTAAAAATGTTTTATGTTTTAAAAATTTATCTTCAATGAAATTTTTTGTTCCTCGTGAAATTTTACAAGTGATTTATCATTCAAAATAATTTTCCTTCTAAAAGGGAATTATTATATGTAACTTATGATTTAATTGGGTTATGAACCAAAGATACCATTATTAATTGTTATTTAAATGGTTTGTGATTAAATTATATTTATAAAACCCACTTCTCTTCCATGGGTTATACCAAGATAAACTTCTAAAGAGACATCCTTCCCTTTCCACATGTTCGGATATGATTAAATGACATAATAATAATGAAAAATTCTTATTTTCCATGGTTTATGATATGATTAAAAGTTTCTGAAACATATTTGATTTCATGGTTTAGGAAATAATGATTTTTTATAATATTTTGGTACATATATATATTATTTTCATTATGTGGTGAATGGGACCTATATCTCCCAATATTAATTTGGGTAATGAGAAATTTTCTATGCTGTCAAAGGTTTCAAGGGTGGTTATACAACGGAAAAATTGTAGGGTATATGGGTGGTTAGACAACCCTGAAAAAAAGGGTAAACAGTTGTATGTTGAAACCCAAAGTAAAGACATGGGTGCTTCGCCCATGCCTGACATGTTTTGAATTTCTTGTTTTGTAGCCTTGAAAAAATATTTTATATGAATAAATGTATTCTATAATTTTATGTATAATGACAAATTTAGGCTCCCATGGATCATGCTATTTGATTCCTTTAAGATTCATGTCTTATGAACTGCCAATCATTATTCCAATACTCAATATTTTTATAATTGATTTTCTAGGAATGGTTTTTATAATGTTGTAGTCATGTTCTCATACCCTTATGATCATGTTATTCTTATTTTTATCCATTTGCTTTCCTTAATCTGCATCTGAAATCACCCTTTCATATGTTTCATTTCCCCAACATATGAAAAATGGTTTTTATGTAGGAGTACTAGTAATGAAGATATTTATGAGAGACATTTATGATCTTACATGAATTAAGAAATTTGTGTTCCATGATTCCAATGGAAATAAAATAGTACTACCCTCAATCATGTGTTTGTATAATGTAATGAATATTCATATAAAAATATGTAACATTCATGTATATGAATCTTGGGTCGCAAAAATATTTTAAACAATGATCTTTTGACTTTCAACCTATGATGTGATATAAATATATTTTTAACACGAACAATATGGATGATATTTTCAACTATCATAATACCATAATAATTTAAAACATCCTTTAATATATTCCAAATTTATTTTAAATATAATTTTTTCATTAATATTTGGTAAATGGTTTTTATTTTAAATATTTTTTTTCAAAGTGGAAAGGTTATATTACTCAATAAATGTTCAATTTAAACTTTTAATATCATTTTCCATCTAATATGGAGTTCTTTAATGTTACTTATGATTTATTGGGGTCATTCTTATTTGATACCATTAATATTATTTCTCTAGATTTTTCATGTTTTTGATAATATGATATTTATGAAACCCATTCCATTTCCATGGGTTATTCTATTATGAATTGATGAAATAATTATGAAACCTTTTTTCTTTTCATTGGTTATGAATGGAATAATTGTTTTTAACCCCATTTCTTTTCATGGGTTTTGATACGATGAATTTTTTATGACTTCGTGTAATTCATATGTATGTTATTAATTATTTGAGAAGTGAAAACTATATATCTCTCTAATTCATTGGGTAAATATTAAAATCTCATGAGGTAAAAGGATTATAATAGGGATTGTACCAACATCAATAAGGGACTATTTCAAATTTTATATTTTTAGGAGTTAACATTTACTATTATGAGAGATTGGATAGTGATCCCTTTCTATAATGAAATCCTTATAAATAATCATTGACTACTAAGGAAATTATTTTCTATACTTATTTGTATTCCCTAAATCCATGTTTATGTCTTTTTTACTCTCACATAGCTCATGTTCATTGATTACATTATGATTAATGTATTATGAATTACTGGTATTTATTCCATGAATCAAGGTTTTGATATTTTATATGTAGGTTATGGTTTTGAAATGTTATTCTCATGTTCTCATGCCCTTACTCTCATGATATATTTATTTGATTAATGATATCTTCATTGTTTAATCTTACTGAGCATTTGATATCAACCTTTCTAATGTTTCCTTCCCAAATTCTATAAAGAAAGGATTAATGTATTAATTTTCTAGGAAGGGTTCTAGTTAGGAAGAACTATGTTAGAGATGATGTAGAAATATTATGAACCATATTCTTATGTTTCCATGTTTTCAAATGCACTATACCTATATGATTTTTTTGTGGATCATTTTTTTATAATGAATATATATTTCTTATCATATGATATCTATGTAAATAAAGTATAGGTCATTAAATAGATGCTATAAACCTTTTTATGATTTATGGTTTTCAAAATGACCTATCCACCATTGATATAATTCAAATTAGTTATGAACTTCTCAACCAATAATAATGTGGGTTCTTACAATCTCTCCACCATAAAATATATCATCCATAAGAAATATTGTTCGTCATGCACAATTCAATCTCGACCTACTTGATCTTTTTATCAATGCTCAAAACACCATGTTCTGGACTAGAGTGGCCATTGAGATTTTATTTCGTGACTCCATACATGAGGTGCATTATTCATTGAAACTCATGAAGCAACTCATATCCAAAACTAAACCACAAGATGGTATTTCTTGAAATCATTATTTTTAAAATAATACAAGTTCAAAAACCAAACCACAACCCATATTTAGGTTCTCCCCAAACAAAATTTCTATCTCCATGGCCAATTTTGAGTCATGGTCCTCCATACCATCAAAATCACCCTCTAAATGACTTTTCCAAGGGTATAATGATCATCTTGACATAGTTCCAAACTCCCCATACCTGAATATAGACTAAAAACCTACTCGAGTAGGTACCACAACTAGTCTTAATTTTGATCAGAAATGGATGAGTATCCATTTCCCATCCGTGGTTCCCATATAATAGAACCCTTCATCGGAATGTACGAACTAGACATCTGAATACTCATGTTGTACCAAACAATTCCTACCCAATAAATAGTACCAACATCAATAGATTTATCAATCATTTATCTGAAAACTAAACCTTCATCACATTTTGTCTCATGTTTCACCCCTGGAATCATTCCATGACATATTTCATCACACGATTCACACCATTAAAATGTGATGAAATAGATATTCACCCTTTGAAGGTAGTGAAGAAATTGGTTCGATCGCATAAACCAAGTCATGAATCATAGATCAAATAATGAACTTCCTTGATTTCACATTGTAATATTCTAATCTCAATATTTGTAAACTGAATCTATCTGGCATCTCATTTGAATATTAAATATATATATTTTAATAGAACTAGATATATAAATATTTACATCAAATTGGTATCAAATATCCACCCCAACCATTCAATAGATAATCAAACCAAGCTAATGACTCATCCCATGTGATAACAATCTTCTTATAACCTATAGAAGTCTCCCAACCATATTCATTTCCTTATACGAAACACCAAGTGCGACCCCTAATAAGGCCCATCACAAATCATTAAAAGACAATTAGATAGGTTGGAATATATCCATTACTCTCTCTATGTATTCAAGATGATGCAAAGATGAAGGGCGTGATCGTCTCTACACTATGAACACACTGAGATATAGGAAAATTTTATAACAACACACCCATTTAATTGATTTATACATCTAATTCAGAAACCACTTAGTCAACTTATGTATACTATGACCCAAATGATTCCAAATTTCAAAACTATGATCTATTATCATAATAAAGAAATCAATGATACAATCATATCAAGAACCCATAACCTGTATGTTTTCAAAAGCAATATGGACATACATTTGATACATTTATTCCCATATACCCAAATGGTTTAGAGAATATATAGTACGTGTCAACTATCTTATTCTCACAAAATACCCTAGTTATCACACTTTCAAATGACTAGTCACTAAACTTAACTAAAAACCCATGAGTTTTTCATCATCTGAACTAGTCTCACATCACCATTTCAGCAACTGACCATGCCTCCTAGACCTTCAGTCTCATCATGAATATTTTATCCTCATCATTATAATAAAACAACATGACTTTTCAAACATTTAAACTAAAACTATATAACCATCCATTACTTTGGGCATCATTCCCAGATCTAATTCATCCATCGTTATATCAAACTATGTTTACTCACCCAACCAATGTTATCACCGATTCTCTCACTAAATACCATTAAAACTATAGGATCAATCATTTGAATGATATTTATCCTCGAAACCAACCTTATTTAAATAGAATAATAACTAAAGATTCCCCACTTATGTCATTACCTTACCTTTTATCAAAACTCGATGCAGCCTATTGTGCTTCTATTACATAAGACAAATCGGCCAAAATATTGAGGTGACCCCTATAATATGTTACCCTTAGAAGAATAAAAAATAACTGCACCACTAGGGTACATGTCAACAATAAAGGCCTCTATGTCTCTAATAAAGCCCTATCGGTGACATATCGCATCTGGTTCACAACCAATGTTGTGTCAGCCATACTCATGTGTCAGCTCAGAACAACAAAATTCAAAAACACCTTCCAAGATAGGAATACAATCCACTCCATTCATCTTCACACCATACTGATCCCAAGGGAACATATCTCACTATTTAGTGATACACAAGCACCACATCATCCTAGATGATTATTATGAAGGGAAACACACACCTACTGTTCAGATAAGTATAATTCCATTATATGTTATAATGGAAATCACAATTTAAATTATTTCTGGACACTTTATAAAACATAACACAAATAACTACAATTCAATATGTGTCTAAATCATTGGCACAATATGCCACACCATACCACAGGGGTCATTGCACCTCATGTGCACGTGGACCATGTCATCATTTCACACTTTAGGGAATGTCTCACTATTGGATCACATGATATTACAATAGAATGAAATACATATAAAATACCACACTAGAAGACATATATGTCATGCCAATATTGTGTAAATAATGGGATACAAGAGACATCTCTTTCCTCTATAGGCTAATAGTAAAAATCAACTTGTTGGCCTCATGTAAATGAGACAAGAACTATATAGTAATCAAAAATCAAGATATCCAAACCACATGGGAATCACCATTTATATAAATAAAATAAATATATTACAAAAAAATTAGAAAAGTATCCCCATTCCCTAGTAACATGGAATTCCTACCAGAATAGGTGTTCATTGCATAAAATCCCGGTATCCATCATAGGATTCAACACATTCCTAAATCTCTAGTCTACCAGAACCCAAAATTTAAATGTATTACATAAAGGAAAATTTTATACCTATTTCTAATATATTTCCTCAATAAAATAAATAACCAGTAGTTGGACTGGTTCACCAAATGACCGCAGGCACATCTCCCTATATTCTAGAAGTTTCTGACTAGTAGTAGAGTCTAAGGTAGTATTATATGGAGACTATAACTTTTATATTAGAGTGAGAAATAAAATATAAATTAATAAAATACCATCAATAGTAGTAAAAAATATTATTATGTGGATTAAATAAGCATTCAACAATTATACATGAAATGAAGTAAAAGCCCAAACATCAATGTTTTACATACAATTGTCCACCCACTAGGTATATTGTAAACACATACCAGAACAAATGAAATAAAAAATGGATTTTCTCCAACTATGATCAGAACCTCATCCAATATCTTGATATAATACATGATATCCTACTCTACTGTTCTATCCTGGGCCTATAAACAAGTTAATTTTTTCATTGATACCCAATTATGGAGGCGGCCTAAGAAGTGTGTGAGTACAAAACTCTATAGGGATCCACCAATGTTGTCATGTACTAACATACATATGTTTTGATATGTGCATGTAACTTTCTAAACTAATGAAATGGTGCCTACAAATAAATAAATTACTATCAATCATCAGGCCCATGACCCCAATCGACTATAATGTTTTCAACTTATGTTGGAGTGTCTTTGAGAGTGCCATGATGACCATGCCTCCCAACTAACATCCCAATTCCAAATACGTGGAAACCCTAACCAATAAATATTAATCTAGGAACCCATCACATGACAACCCTATCATTGAGGAAAACAAATCATGGAAATATAAATCTTTTACATAACTCTAGGGATACAACCAATGTTATCCAGTTTATGATATCATTACTGAAGGGATCCCTATTTATCTCCTCATGACACCAAGGATGAGGATGAAAGAAAACCTATCAATAATATCCGTAATTGTGTATGACCTATCACTACGATCTAAATCTATGGTGACCCAAATCATTCACTCAAAATTGAGAATGATGCCCATTACAATCAATCTTTCTGATCTCAAAATCCATGGAATCCAAAAAATCATCTTCTTGAGTCTAGGAATTTTGTCCAAGAAAACCTATAAATATGTTTTCAAAATCCATGGAATCTTATATCATCTATGATATTGATCCCTTGAATATCCTTTCATATCTAAGCCCCAAATCCATAGTCATGATCTAGCACTATGGTAGCTCAAACTGTATCAGTCTAACAAATGAGGCATACCAACATTATAGACTTGGTCCAATAATGGAATGAAAAATATATTAAATAATCAATGAGGAATCACTATATATGTAAAGGAGTATAAAAGATAAGTTCATATTCACATACCCACCATCCTTAACCACATCCAATGTAGCTCCCTAGTACGTTACGGGTTCCAGGTTACCATATTCAACAATTATTGTAACATCCCAAGTTAGTAATGAATAGTTTATATAGTTATATATGTCTATGTATGAATTTGATAGTTTTTAGAGGCTTTAAATGAGAAAAAATTCAATATTAAGCTTGTAATACTCTAATATTTTTAATAGATTGTTTTACCGCCTTTTGATGGCGAACCATTTTTAAATATAACTTTTGAAACTTTTATAAGATATATTTGTCAAAATAATCTTATTATTTATGAATGGGTCATTGAAATTTACTTTTTATTAATTTTTTGTATTTTTCTGACAATGTTCATTTTTTAATGAATAGTGAAAAATACTACATGTTACATCAAAACAGATTTTTCATCTAATTTATTTATATGGATAGATTATATTTTTAATTGGTTTTGAAGTTTAATTATAATATATTTTTACCATTTAATCCAATTGTGGTCATTATATTTAATTTCACTTCGGAATTGGGCATAAACAAGTGCCCAACTTTCCATAGATATTGTTTCAAAAAAACCCTCTATTTTTTTGACAACAAAAATTATTTTTTAATTAATTATTGCAATTTCTGTATTTTGAATTTGGTAAAATGGGTTCCATATTTGGATTGAGAAGTTCCAAATTATTTAATTAAGACTCTTTTGTTTTTGGACATTGTGAATAGTAACGACGGTAATTATAGTTAATTATCTTGATTAATTAGTAATCGAGTAGTTAAGGACAATAAAATAATATCATAATAATCAAAATTTACACCAACATGTGTCCTAATACTATTGTTTGTGTCATGGCCAACCATGGGATTCCTTGTGCCAAACATGGGGACCCCATGAAATCACTTTTGTGTGATAATGACTTTTTATCTTTTTATTTTTTAAAGAAATTAAATATAACAAAGAATGTATCATTTAAGTAAAACATTTTTAAATTTGTCTACATAAATTATATCTTATACTATAAATATTAATTGGAAATATAAAAATATTTCCTACATCATTGTGTTTTTTTATTTTTAGACATTAAATAAATAAAATTATTTATGACATCATGATGATGCAAGGATTACCACATTATTTAACGATTTAAATAAAATGAAAAGATAGTGTAAAATATAAGACCTACACAGGCCAAAAACCTATTGCATCGATGGATTTAGAACCCTTATCACCTTATCCTATAAATATATGAATTGGGGGGCTTTAAAATCCTAAAAGCTTTTTCATATAAAGTAACATTTTATAACTTTTCAAGAGTGCCCCTCCTCTCCTCTTATAAAAGGCCCCCACCTCTACCTCCTTACCAACACCTCTCATGCCTTTGTCTCGGACAATATATGCTAATTTTGTCTCTCCACATCCCTCTACTCATCTTATAAGCCTTACCTTAGGAAGGAAGCTCTTCAAGAAACCCTTTTTGTTCAATCAAAGAGGAGCTACCCGATTTAAAGGTAAAGTCTTCTCTAATGTTCTTTTGTTTTATTTTGCTTCTCCAACCCCCTAAACATTTTTTATTCATTTATTTTGTAACAACAACAATATATTAAATATACTAGGATGTTTTTATAAGAAGTATTCTAGCTACACTGAAACACACCAACATCTAATTGTTAAAGAGCATATTGTTTCCGTGGATGGCGAATTTCTGCCTCACGAAACAATGATTGTTCAATATTCATTTAACACCTTCAAAGGTGGCCATTATGATGACACTATATTTATATATTATATATAATATGTTTAGGTTTTCCATAAGATACTGTATTTTTTATTTAGGGCATACCATTATGGTTTCCATTTTGGGTAAACGCGATAATTTCATTTTAGGAAGTGCGGACTGCCGCCCCCTCAAAGTGATTTGATTCGTTAATGCCATATGTGGGACGTATAAAGGATGGAGTTAATGATATTAATATGATATTATACTGGAATTATAATATACCTTTATAGAATTATGATTCCATTCCATAAAATACAAAATAGTAATGAAAGTAGCATTCATGCGTACGTATGGCTTACCATCTCCATGAATGGTACATTTCATTTCATACCTCAAAATGTTATGTAATATTATAAATGCATGTATATACTTTATATATATGATATATATGATATCTACATCATGAATATAATTTTTCATATAATGGATACTTTAACACATTAAAAACATGTAATTATAAGGAGTTTATTTTTTACTCAAGTACCAATGATCGACAAAACAACCATTATTAACCTAAATAATTAAAAAGTGTTAATAACATGGTAATAAGTGATATAAAATGAGTAATGAACTTTAAAATGGTTCTTATGAAAGTAGAAATTAACTCAATTTTATTATTTAGGAGGTTAAAGAACGATCGAGTCAAGTCGGACATGAGGTATGGGACTTCGTCTCAATCTCCTTTCATTGAGGCATATTTTGTTTTATACACAACTTTATTTTATACGGTGTAGAAACCCCTTTGACTTTTACATTTATTCAAAAGAAATATTTTTTATACAAATCGTTTTACTAAATGACAAAAGGGAATGTTTTTGTCCTACATATGCGGCGACAATGACTTCTCCGCCGCCGTGACCATTATTTGAGTTTTGGCTTCCTCTACAGGACATTAATTTTTATTAAATGAAAAATAAATACCATGTTTTACTTTTATTTTATTTTGGTATTGAAAATGGTTTCCACAATGTATTTATTATATCAATGTGTGGTATTTATATCTTGTTATTGAAATATGGAAATGTTATGTTTCCTTTATGCATGTTTTATGCAATATGATTATGTTATGGTTCATGGGAATTGATTATGAAGACAGGTGGTTCTGTGATAAACTAAGTGTGGGTGAGCCTGATATAGCTCTCCAATGCATTGGGTAATGCGAAGGGTTTAAACGTTAAGGTTTCTCCGAAGAGATTTAGGGAATATACTGTGATGGGTATTCCAAACGTAACCATGAGGGTTACTCCATACGTAAAAATGTTATGAATGCCTCAAGTTTCCTTTATGTCTTATGATTTCTATGATTTATTCATGATTTGATGAGGTATGTTAAAATGATTATGTTTTATGAGTAAAGTATGATCTGATACATGGACTAATGTTTTCATTTCGTACTTTTATATCCCTTACTATGCTTTTTATGCTCATCCCAGGTTTTTTAAATGTTTTTCACAGGTCAAGGGAAAAGTACATAATATGATGATAGTGTCAAGGAAGTGTCAAGAAAGAATCCATGTTTTATTTTAAATAGGTTTCCATTAATGGAAAAAATGAGTATTATATTTTATGTAACCACTTTGATTAAATGTGGAATGTAATCCATGATTTATGATCTAATTCTCTAAAACTCAAAACCTGAAAAGATTCTAATCATCTATTCTTCAAATAACTCACGATTAACTAATGTTTAAGGCTAGGGCCTTATAGTTGGTGTCATTGGTCGGTTTAGATAACATTAGGAGTTATAATTATATTAAATGAATATCCAAAAATATTTTTTTATGGTCAAATTGAAATGATATAGCATTTGATGATTAGAATGTTGCTTCATCTAAGACATGTTTATTCAGAATGCTTTTCTGTAGAGGAAACAGGGAAGCAGTGCTAGGATGGAATACAGAAGGAAATGACCTTCCGAATCACCATCCTGAGATGGTAAAAATTGGAACTGAATAGTTTGTTGTATTAATGGCGTAGTTGACTCAAGAGATAAATGGTAGTGGTATCAATGCATGAGATCAGTCAGATCAACCGCAGAGGAACATGTCAGTGGTGGAACATTTCATGGGTAAACATCCCCCATCATTCAGAGGATCATCTGACCCTGTTCTAGCTAAATGGTGGATTAATGCATTGGATAATATTTTCAATGTCTTGGGGTGTTCAAACAATCAAAAGGTTAGTCTTGCTATTTACTATTTGGAGGGTGAAGCAGGTCAGTGGTGGTAAGATGGGACATAAGGCTCTTTATTGCACTGAAAAAGATCAAGGTGATGGTAAGACCAAATTTGATTTATAGTTACTGAAATTGTTTACGTGCAATGAGATGGGTCATTATGAAAATGAGTGTCTGACAAAGAGCTCGAGTGATAGGAAGCAGTCAAACTACAAGTAGAAAGGGGTGGTGAAATCCTTTGCAAGTACTTCAGCAGATGTTGGGCCATCAAATGAAGTGGTATCAGGTACTTTGTTTGTTTTTTCAGATTATTCTAGTGTGTTGTTTAATTTAGGGTCTACAAATTCCATCATCTCTGAAAACTTTTCTTGTAAAATAGGAATACCATATCAAGAAATGACTCCTGAACTTGTGGTAAAAACACCCAGGGTAAATGTTGAGGCAAAAAAAATTTATAAGAATCTTCCTATCCTTATCCGTGGAAAGAAACTACTTTAAAACCTTATTGTTTTACCTATAGTAGAGTTTGATTTTATCCTAGGTATGGATTGGATCTCTATTTACCATGATAAGATTGAAATGTAGAGCTAAAGAAGTATCTTTTCAGAAAGAATTTCAGTTTGTGTACAAGAATGAACCCTTACTGTTGATACTATATCAAGAGGATGAGAAACATATAAAAGATGGAAATGAATGTTAACTTTCACATATTGTTGAAAACAAACGAACTGTTCAGACTAATGATGTGCCAGTGGTAAAAGAGTATCCTGATTTTTTTCCTAATGAGTTTCCTGGAATAATACCAGATCGGGATGTTGAATTTACTGTTGACTTATTTCATGATGTTAAGACAATTTTAAAACCACCTTATCGAATGTCTCTAGTTGAACTTTTAGAGTTAAAGAAGGAATTACAAGATTTATTCGATAAAGGTTTCATTAGACCTAGCACATCACCATGGGGTCCTCCTGTTTTATTTGTTAAAAAAAAGATGGTTCTATGAGAATTTCATTGATTATAGAGCCTTGAATAACATCACTATTATGAAAAAATATCCTTTGCCTCATATCGATAATTTGTTTTATCAGCTCCAGGGAGCTGAGTTTTTTTCAATGATTGACCTGAGATCGGGGTACCATCAGTTTAAGGTAAAGGAATCAGATATTCCAAAGACTGCATTTCATACAAGATATGGCCATTATGATTTTGTAGTTATGCCTTTTGGTCTAACCAATGCACCTGCTATATTCATGGACATAATAAATAGATTATTCCATGAGTTCTTGGATAAGTTTGTGTTGGTTTTCATTGATGATATTTTGGTGTTTTCTAAAAGTAAAGAGGATCATGAATGTAATTTAAGGGTTATTTTACCAACCTTATAAGAAACAAATTTTTATGGGAAATTCAGCAAGTGTGAGTTCTGGTTGCAAAAAATTTCTTTCCTTGGTCACATTGTTTCTAAATATGGAATAACTATTGATCCTGTAAAAACAAATATTATTGAAGAATGACCAAGACTCACAAATGTAACTGAGATTCGTAGTTTCCATTTTTTGGCAGGATATTACCGAAGGTTTGTTTGAAATATTTTCTCGGTTATCTAGTCCAATGACACAACTAACTTGGAATGGTGTTAAGTTTATCTGGACAAAAGAATTTGATGATTCCTTTTAGGAATTGAAAAAAATATTGGTGAATTCTCCAGTTTTGGCACTACCTTCTAGGAATGGTGAGTTTTCTATCTACAGTGATGCTTCATTAAATAGACTTGGTTGCGACCTAATGCAGAATGATTAGGTAATTGCTTATGATTCATGTCAGTTGAAATCTCCTGAGGTAAATTACCCTACACATGATTTGGAATTAGCTTCTACTGTTTTCACTTTAAAAATTTGGAGGAATCATTTTTATGGTGTAAAGTGTGAAATAAATACTGATCACAAAAGTTTAAAGTATATATTCACTCAAAAATAATTAAACATGAGATAGAGGAGATGTCTAGAATTAATAAAATATTATGATTGTACAATTCATTACCATCCGGGAAAAGAAAATAAAGTTTCTGATGCTTTGAGTCAAAAAAGTAATACTTCATTAACAATGTTACGTTTGGAACATGATCCTTTGGTTAAGGATTTAATGAACTTTGACATAGATGTTGTTGGTATAGGATGTCCATCTGTTTTGTTTCAGGAATCAGTGATATCTTCTTTATCAGACAGAATTAAGCAAGCGCAGAAGCATGACACTGAGTTGTAGGAAAAGGTAGAGTTGGTTCAGAAGGGTAAGTTTCCTGAATTCAACATTGATAATGATTGTGTTTTGAGATTTTGTAAGACATTGTGTGTGCCATGTGATTTATAGTTGAAGAGAGAGTTGTTGTGTGAAGCTCATAGTTCTTCATTTTCTGTTCATCCTGGAAGTACTAAGATTTATAGAGATCTTCAAGAGTATTACTCGTGGGACGGAATGAAAAGAGATATTGTTGATTTTACTGTGATGTGTTTGACTTGTCAATAGGTTAAAGTAGAGGGGCAGTTACCAAAAGGGATGTTTCAGCCATTCCCAGTGCTAGAGTGTAAATGGGAGAATATATCCATGGAATTCATTGTGGGATTGCCGAAGACACCTCGATGTAATAATGCAATCTATGTTATTGTTGATTGCTTGACTAAACCGGCTCATTTTCTTGCTATATGAGATACTTTTTCCCTAGATCAACTTTCTCGTTTGTATCTTAAACAGATAGTCAGGTAACATAGAGTTCCCCTCTCTATTTTATCTGATCGTGATCCCTCATTTACTTCTAACATTTAGAAAGGCCTTCAGAAGTCGTTGGGTACTGAATTAAATTTTAGTACAGCTTGTCATCCTCAATCAGATGGGTAGTCAAAACAAAAAATTCAGACTATGGAAAATATGCTACATGCTTGTTCGATAGATTATCAGGGAATTTGGGAACAAAATCTTTCTCTGGTTGAGTTTTCTTATAATAACAGTTTTCATTATAGTATATAAATGGCACCATTTGATGCATTATATGGGAAGCTGTGTCGAACTCTAGATTTCTAGGATGAAGTGGGTGAAAGGAAGTTTATGGGACTAGAATTGGTAGAACAGTTGGAAAAAAAAGTTCAGCTGATAGAGAGACACATGAGAACGGCTTAGAGTAGGCAGAAGAGTTATGAAAACAACAAGAGGACAGATCTCTCTTTTGCGGTAGGTGATCATGTTTCTCTCAAAGTATCACCATGGAAAAGTGTGATGTGATTTGGTAAGAAAGGAAATATGATTCCAAAGTTCATTGGACCATATGAAATTCTGGAGAGAGTTGGATCAGTTTCATACCGAGTGTCTTTACCTCCGAGTTTATCTCAGGTACACAATGTTTTTCATGTTTCAATGTTAAAGAAATACATGCCAGATCCATCTCCTGTTTTGAGTCCAAAGGTAGTTTAGCTGGAAGAGAATATATATTATAAGGAACAACCGGTCTAGATTCTTGACCATAAGGAGAAAGTGTTGTGGAATAAGGTGATTCATCAATTAAGGGTTTTGAGGAAAAACCACATGATTGAAGAGGCAACATGGGAATCTGAAAATGCATTGAGGGATAAATACCCCCACTTATTCGATAAGTACATAAATTGTGGGGCTGAATTTTTCTAAAGGGGGGAAGGATGTAACATCCCTAGTAAGTTATGAATAGTATATATAGTTATCTATGTCTATTTACAAATTTGATAGTGTTTTAGAGGCTTAAAATTAGAATAAATCCAATCTTAAGCATATAATACTCTAATATTTTTAAAAGATTGTTTTACCACCTTTTGATGGAGAACCATTTTTAAATATATCTTCTGACAATTTTATAAGCTCTATTTGTCAAAATAAACTTCTTATTTATGATTGGGTCATTGAAATTTAATTTGGATTAATTTTTGGTATTTTTCTGACAATGTTCATTTTTTAATGAATAGTGAAAAATACTGCATTTTACCTCAAAACTTCTTTTTCATATAATTTAATTATATGGATAGATTATCTTTTTAATTGGTTTTATAGTTTAATTAGAATATATTTTTACCATTTAATCCAATGGTGGTCATTAAAATTAATTTCACTTTGGAATTGGGCATAAACAAGTGCCCAACTTTCCATAGATATTGTTTCAAAAAAACTAGCTATTTGTTTTGACAATGGGAATTATTTTTAAATTAATTATTGAAATTTTTGTGTTTCGAATTTGGTAAAATGGAATCCATATTTGGAATTATAAGGTACAATTTATGTAATTAATAATCTTTTTTGGACTTTATGAATAGTAATGACGTTAATTATCGTTAATTGTCTTGATTAATTAGTAATCGGGTAGTAAGGGATAATAAAATAATATCATAATAATAAAAAATTAAACCAACATGTTTCTTAATACTACTGGTTGTGTTATGGCCGACCATGGGATGCGTTGTGCCAAACATGGGGACCCCATGGAATCACTTTTGTGTGATAATGACTTTTTATCTTTTTATTTTTTAAAGAAAGTAAATATAACAAAGAATGTATCACCTGAGTAAAACATATTTTATTTTTTCTCCATAAATTACATATTGGACTATAAATAGTAATTGTAAATCTAAAAATATTTCCTACGTCATAGTATTTTATTTATAATTTTTAGACATTATATAAATTAAATTATTTATGACATCATGATGATGCATCGATTACCTCATTATTTAACGATTTAAATAAAATGAAAGGATAATGTAACATCTAAGAGATGCACATGTCATAAACCTATTGTGTGGGTGTATATTGAACCTTTATCACCATATACTAGAAATATTTCAATGTGGTACCTTTAAAATCCGAATATCTTTTTAATATAAAGTAACATTTTATAACTTTCCAAGAGTGCCCCTCGTCTCTTCTTATAAAAGGCCTCCACCTCTACCTCCATTCCCACACCTATCAAGCCTTTGGATCGTCCAAGATCTACTCATTTTGTCTCTCCACATCCCCCTCCTTATCCTAGAATCTTTACATTATGCAGGAAGCTCTTCAAGAAACACTTTTGGATCAAACCAAGAGGAGCTACCCGATTTAATGATATAGTCTTCTCTAATGTTCATTTGATTTATTTTCCTTCTCCAACCCCCTAAAGATTTTTTATTCATTTATTTTGTAACAAAAACAGTATTTTCAATATACTAGGATGTTTTTATAAGAATTATTCGAGCTACACATACACACACCAAAATCTAATGGTTAAAGAGCATACAGTTTCCCTAGATGGCGAATTTCTGCCTCACGAAACGATGATTGTTCAATATTTTGTTAACACATTCAAAGGTGTACATTAAGATGTCACTATATTTATATCTGATATATAATATGTTTATGTTTTCCTTAAGCTTATGTATTTTTTATTTAGGGCATACCTTTATGGTTTCTATTATGGGTAAACGCGATAATTTCATTTTAGGAAGTGTGGATTACCGCCCCCTCAAAGTGATTTGATTAATTAATGCCATATGTGGGACGTATAAAGGATGGATTTAATGATATTATATATGATATTATACTATAATTATAATATGCCTTTATATAATTATGATTTCACTCCGTAAAATATGAAATAGAAATGAAAGTAGCGTTCATGCGTACGTACGGCTTACCGTCTCCATGAACGGTGCATTTCATTTCTTACCTCTAAATGTTATGTAATATGATAAATGACTATATATATTGGATATATATGATATATATGATATCTACATCATGAATATAATTCTGGATATAATGGTTACTTTACCATATGAAAAACTTGTAATTATTAGGAGTTTATTTTTGACTCAAGTACCAATGATCGACAAAACGACCATTATTAACCTAATATTACAAATTGTTCATAACATGGTAAAAAGTGATATAAAATGAGTAATGAATTTGAAAAATTTTCCTAAGCAAGTAGAAATTAATACATGTTTATTATTCAGGAGGTTAATGAACGATCGAGTAAAGTTGGGCACGAGGTATGGCACTTCGTCTCAATCTCCTTTTATTGAGGAATATTTTTTTTATACACAACTTTCTTTTCTACGTTGTGTAATCCCCTTTGACTTTTACATTTATTCAAAAGGAATATTTTTTATATGAAGCATTTTACTAGAGGACAAAAGGGAATGTTTTTTTCGTACGTATGCGGAGACAACGAATTCTCCACCGCAGTGACCATTATTTGAGTATCGGCTTCCTCTACAAGCCATAACTTTTTTTAAATGAAAAATAAATACCATGTTTTACTTTTCTTTTATTTTGGTATTGAAAATGGTTTCCAACATTTTTTTATTATATCAATGTGTTGTATTGATATATTGTGATTGAAATGAGTAAATGTTATGTTTCCATTATGCATGTTTTATGCGATACGATTATGTAATTGTTCTTGGGAACTGTTTATGAAGACGGGTGGTTCCGTGATAAACTAAGTGTGGGTGAGCCTGATATAGCTCTCCACTGCATTGGGTAATGTGAAGGGGTTAAACGTTAAGGTTTCTCCGAAGAGATTTATGGAATATATTGTGATGGGTATTCCAAAGGTAACCATGAGGGTTACTCCCTACGTAAGAATGTTATGAATGCCTCAAGTTACCTTTATGTCTTATGATTTCTATGATTTATTCATGATTTTATGAGGTATGTTAAAATGATTAATTTTTTTGAGTAAATTATGATTTCATACATGGAATAATGTTTTCATTTGGTACTTTTATATCCCTTACTGAGCTTTTTATGCTCATCCCATGTTTTTGAAATGTTTTTCACATGTCAAGGGAAAATTACATGATATGATGATAGTGTCAAGGAAGTGTCAAGAAAGAAACCATGTTTTATTTTAAATATGTTTGCATTTATGGGAAAAATGAGTACTATATTTTATGTAACCCATTTGTTTAAATGTGGAATGTAATGAATGATTTATGATATAATTCTCTAAAACTCTAAACCTGAAAAGATCATCAACATGTATTCTTGAAATAACTCAAGATTAAGTAATGTTTAAGGCTAAGGCCTTAAATTTATACATTCACTACACTGGGTTAGTCAATCTATGAGGAAGACGCAACGTCCCCTTGGTCTTAGTACAGTGGAGGAACCCTAACAAGATTCCCTAATCACAATCATAGTCTTGGGTAAACATATAATGCACTATAAAATGTTTTACCTAACTTCTTATAAAGGGTAGCACAGCCTTATTGACTACATCGTGTCTCGATTCATGGTATTAATTTAAGAGGTAGTGGATAACCGATCTAAGTTCTTAGGGTCACTATAGTTAATTCTTCTTACACAGAACCATTCAAATATATGCTCTGGTCTTTCCACCTTGGTATGGTCACATATTAAATGAATGTATCTCGCATCGTGTACTCACTTTGGTTAGTTAAAATAAACCAAAATCCTTCATGGAGTTCTCAAATATATCAAACCCCTCTACATATTCTTAATTTCTTGTTGTATTCCCTCACCTAACAAGACATCTACAATGGAACCGATGTCTGAAGGTATCAATAGTAGCCATTGGAGGATGAGGTTTCAAACATGCACATATGGGTTGTTTTTGATCCGTGGTATTTAGCTATTGAAAATAATAATTTTAAATAATATAAAACATATATTTAATTAAATTTACTATTGGAATCAACCTCAATGATGTTATTGGACACTGTTACGCAACACAGAGAACATAAATTTCATAGGAAATGTATGCAATACCTCAAACATCATATTTTTCTTTTTGAAATTGACACGAAGGGTAAGTAACAGCTTCCAAGGCCTTCAATGATCTTACAACCTTCTACCTGACCAACCTGACCCATCACAATGGCCTAATATCCTAAATCAATGCATACAACAAAAATTAATTATTTTTATAAAATATATTTAAAAATTAATTTAAATTCAAACATGGAACATTGTATGTTAACTAATAAAGTTATTCAACCACACTGAAACCATAAAAATGGTGTATTCCACTCCCTAGTCATCCTTGGGTCTAGGATAAAAAAAATAACCAATTAATTATACTAATTTATTATCCAAATAAGTTAATTTTGTTAAAACCGCTTTATAAAATTCTGAAACAATGACATTGTTCAACAAAACGATGCTTAGATGTTAGAAAAAATCATCTCAAGATCCACACTTTTTGGGATGAGATAAATACCCATAAAGAAATATTTGATTCCACCATACTATCTAATAATTGATTAGGAACCATAAAATGTAAACTCATGAAATTAGAAACAACAGGGGGTGAAATGTGGAAGGAGGTGGGATGAAGTTATTACCTAATTATATCATCAAATATCACTCATTATTGACATTAAAAGATATGAATAGAGGGAGGGAGGATCTGACCAGGCCCACCCACCATTTACACATCTCACTTGTACAAATAAATATGGTTTCAAGACCCCTTTTACGTTAAAAAATCACCATTTTTTATGTCATGACATATGGGTTCACACCATCAATGTATCACGTAATCCTCTAAACTCCCCATTTATTTCATGAAACCCCATAGATATGTTGGTACCAAGATGGTAGAAAAATGTTTTTGGAATGATGTTTGTATTTCAAGTGTTATATTTTTTCAAATAAGAATAAAACTAATTCACATTGTTAAATTTTATAATAAGAAGGATCACCATATTTAGTACATCAGAATCACTTGTCCTAAGAAATTATATCATATTAGGACAATTTTCTATAAAATAAATGGTTCATCATACTCGCATTGGGTCCAAGATGTTTTTTGATCCTAATGGGTACCTGATTATGAATTACTAAGATACAAACCTAATGAAGCATTTCTATTTTGTAATTCCCAAAATCCATAATCTTTTGGAGAAGTTTTAATTTATGACCTATGATATAAAGGTGGACATCCGATGCTTCGAATTGTATTAATTTTCGATAGAAAGATATTTCTAGAAGGATAAGAAAATAAAATACTTCCCAATGTAAGTAAAATGGTGTTATACTGATATTCAATGTATTCAATGTTATGAGTAAGTCATCATACAAGAAGAATCTTGTGGAAGAAAGTAGTTGCTAAAGATGAATCTTTACAATCTCATATCATTGTGATGAGAACATTGGAGAAATATTTTTTTGACAACTAGGAAGGATGATTGTAATGAAGATTTTGTTTTTTCAGTAATACCAATAAGATACAAGATATAAATCATCTATGAAATAAGTTTAGGTATAGTATTTCACTGGTGTCATAATAAGAAGAGGAAATAAGTGTCTGATGTTAATGTTCTTGATACTGGTATATCAAAAATGTTGTGCCACAATTCATCAATGGTAGAGTGGTTTTATTATATAATTTTGGAACCAATGAAATATACAATATGTTATAGGCGGTTGAGATCAATGTTGATGAGTAATGTCATAGAACAATAAAAAATGTAGTCAATAATTTTCAACAAGCTAAATTGTTGGTTGTTATTCAAGTGGGTTATGAGAATGAAGAACTCTGATTTCCATTACAAGTTGGTCAAAATAAATATAAAAATGCTATAATTTTTTCCAAGGGGTTTTGTATCAAGTTGGTTATGAAAATCATATTGTAGATAACACCGATGATTTTATCAGCCACAATATCACTGTTCTAGGGAAATAACAAATTGAAAATTTCCTGAATCTTTTAAAAGTGTTATCAAGGGGATCATAGAAGAGGTTGAAGAAGATTGAGGAATGGTTTTATTGTATTTATTTTAGAAAATAGAATCATAATTCAGATTCTGTTACCTATATAATAATGATGAAATCCGAATGAGTAATTCACTATGAGAATCATAATGAGAAGACATAAGTTTGTTTTCCAATTGGCGTGGATAAATGTAATGAAGTATTATATGTATTCATTATAACGAATAAATAAGAATGGGGAATTAGAATACGTATTATGTTTTTTAAGAATGTTTGTTGTTAAAAGATTTCATGATGATTTGAGAAGATTCGAGAATAATTAAGAAGCATTCAAGAAGTTAAGGATGAGGCCTAGAATTAAGGGAAATTTGAAGATTCTGGAATTAGTTGAGTAAGAAAATTATACAAAATCCCACCCAAAACACTATTGGGTAGCCTATAAATGAGAATGAACGTTTTAATTTCTTACACAAGTATTGTGTAAAGATGAAGAGAGAGAATCATTGAGGTTCTAGATAAAATTTGTATCCAGATTGATCATTATTAAGGATGATTACTAAATAGAAGAAGAAATGGAAAGAGGAAATATCTTAATAATTGTTTCTAGATTAAAAATGAGAAATAAGATATGGTTTTATAAAATCAAATAGAAGTGGTGAAGAATTGTTTCTGTCATATTCTAGATGAGCTATATTATCAGACTGGAAAATCATACTGGTTAATTCGATTTTCGAAATCTGACTGTGTAACATTACAAAGTCCTTGAGCTTCCTCCCTACATGTTGGTAAGAATTTGAATAGCTATTTTTAATATAATATTTGAAAATGTTGATAAGTAAGCATAGTAACATTTTTCTTAACATGGTTACACAAATTGAAACATCCTTTTTTTTCAACATGAATGACTTGCATTATTGTATTGAATATAGTGATACATATGTGTAAGGGAATATCAGACTCATTATATTCTATAAAAAAGGATTGGTTTCAAGTGGATTGTTTGGTATTGGAATATTTTCAAACCATAACAAAGATGTATATAAATTTTGGAGTAGTGAACCCCATAAATATTTGTGCCCCGGTGGATGTATGATTTTTTTTCAACGAATGTGTAAAATATTAAATATGAGGAAAAGAATGTTTCAAAAAGACTAAATCCTAAAAATAGATATCACTAAATAACTACCTCCCCCTCTCAGTGATACAAAAACCATGATTGGTCATGTATGAGTTTCACCCCATGAATACCTTTAACATCATGAGTCAATATTCAATAAATGAAAGTCATTCTATAGCATCATTTCATGGCCTGGACTATGAAAACCCTTCTTTTATTACAAACTTAAACGTGATTTATTACATAAAACTTCACTTGATACAACAAAGAAGATCAAGAGGTTTAGTGTCTTTGGGGCTTAGGATCATTACATAAAAACATAGTACATGAAATACAACATCTTTATTGAAAACTTCCTTTACATGACCACTACATTCCCTCGTACTTAGCATTGCATGGGATAACTTGAGGACATGCATAAGAAAAGGGTGAGCTATAAAGCCCAGTAAGGAAATAAACAAGGAATAAAATGATGAGTAAAATACATGTAAGACATTAGGAATATCAATAGATCACAAGAGAAACATGAACATAAAGTCATGATAAAGCATGATAATCATAACATGGAAATGTGGCAACAACACTTAACATGGAATTAGCATGAGCCAAGGCCCATTGCACATGGAGCATGAGTAAATACACATTGCACATGAAGCATGAGTAAACCCTCGTTGCAATTTAATTAGCATGATTCAACACTCATTGCACATGACATATCATGATACTATACTTTAGCCAATGTATTGGAGCGCAATAAGGGCGCACCCTTCTTAAACATTTCATTTCATGCATAATTTTGCCACATGGATTCATTAAACATAATAATTTATTCCAAAATAAAGGAATGTGGAATTAATACATGAAACATTATAATCAATAATTTAAATTTTCATAAAGGTTAATACCATTGATGGAGAAATGGGCATGGTATTCACTACACAAAGGCATTGGTTTAGAAAATCGATGCAATTTTGGCAGCATAACGGCATGACATAAGAATTCATAAAAATGGTTGATGAGAGAGAGAGGGGTGTCTCATAATATTTACATGAAATGGACAGTAATGGGTTCATATAGAAACATGTCCCAAAAATTGTAATGGAAATTAGATTCATGATACAAAAGTATTGCTTGAATGTAAATGAGAAGAGAGAAGTTCCTTTCTGAATTTCTCCATAGTAACGGGTCTACATGGGAGGCTTTTAATGGGAGAGAAAGGGGTCTCCCATCATTCAAACAAAAATAGGGCAGTATGGGGGAGGTTCAAAACCATACCCCAGCATTTATAATTGAAATTAAAAGGGCATAGGAACTTAAAGGAAATTGGACAAAAATGAAAAAGGAAGAAAAACCCTTACTTGGAAGTGTGCTTCCAAAGGCTAGAGAGAGGCTTGAGAGAAGGTTATTGGGAGCTTGAGGCACCTTGGGAGGATTCAAGAGAGAGTAGGGGAAGAGTTTGGATGAAATCCAAAGGATTTGTATGAGGAGAAAGTGGGAACATGGGTGGGTTTATATAGGAAAGGTGAGGGAATTCTTTATTATTTAGGTTTGGGACCCCATTCATTAAAATAAACCCAGCCACAAACCACCACATGGTTTTTGTCAATGGTTTTTGGAAAAGGGAAGAGGAAAACAATATTTTATAAGGCCAAAGTCCTAACTTAATATAAAATGGTTTCTAATGTGGAGGTGAGTCACACTCTCATGAAAGATAATTTAAAAAGACAAGATGTTTAATAAGTATTGAAGGGTCCATTAATTCTTTGTAAAAAAAGTCAAAAAACCCAAAATCACATTATTTTAATGGTAAAACATATATTGTACTGACATAACGCTTATATTATTTTATTACATTACTATTGGGTCATTATGATGTCATAAAACACATTATATATTTAAACGGTATTTATTTTTTACCCAAAAATTCGACTGTCTCAGAAAATTTTGAATATTTCACCATTGGATAATTTCAACATCCTGATTCCATAAATCATATTTATTTTATATAAATAATTTTATAAATATGTTAATTTACACTTTTAAAATAAAAACCGATATTTATCGAAAACTCACGGGTTTTGACATAAATGGATTTCAGACCTTAATAAAGATTACAATTGCATTCATAAAATTATATGATCATTTATATATAATAAAATTAATTTTAATAATAATAATATTTTATTAAAATATTATTTAATTCAAAAATACATTAATTTAATAAAAATATATTTCTTAATTAAATAATAACTAAAAACACTATTTGTACGTTAAAATCTATTTACAATGTATTAATAATGACAAGAAATTATATTCATTATTATATAAAAAAATAATGTACATGAACATAGTACCAGCGATTTGTTACATAACCCATTAAAATAGCCGCATAAGAGCTAAGGGTAAGGTGTGCGATGGTGACAGACTCTTGGGGTGGCTCGGATAACATTGCTCGAGTGGTAATCTCTATCAACGTCCACTTTTCCCGTAGACTGTTCCGTTCGAGCTTGACATGATGAAGCTCAGCTTGGTCTTGGTCATGGGTGAAGCCCATGGACGCCACCACTTTTCTGAGCTCTGAAAAATGGGCTTCGTATGGAGCAATTCTACTGGATGGGGCCATCGGTTCCTTTGTCTGTGTAAATTGGATTTGTTAAAGCCCTATATTTATACTAATCATGTGAATATTGTTCAACGACAATAAAATTAGCGGTCACAATTCTTAACATAACACCAAATAATTTGACATTTTATATAAACATTTCACTTAAAGAGACATTTAACTTGATCAAAAGGGACTTTCCATTAATGAAACTTTGGGTCGTTACAATATTCTCCCCTTAAGAAAATTTTCCCTCAAAATTTCCTTTTCCCACACTAAAAAAATGTGGGTAACAAAGCTTCATCATTTACTCGGATTCCTTAGTATCTTCTTCAAACATCTGGTTTCTCCACAACACCTTGATGAGGGGAATTGTCTTATTTCGTAGAACTTTTTCTCTATGATCTTAGATCTTCACTGGTTTCTCCTCATAAGAAAGATCATACTCCAAATGTACCACCTCAGAAGAGAGTACATGTGAAGTGTCGAGTATGTACTTCTTTAAGAGGGATACATGAAAGACATCATTTACTTTGGCCGTGGTAGGTGGAAGTTATAGTCAATAGGCCACATCCCCGACACGATCAAGAATATCGATGGGGCCGATGTAACTTGGACTTAACATCCCTTTCTTTCCAAACCTCATGACCTTCTTCCACGGAGATATGCATAGAAAATCCATGTCCCCAACTTTAAACTCAAGGTCTCGTCGACATTTATCAGAATAACTCTTCTGTCAACTCTGGGATGCCTTGATATGCTGCTGAATGGTTTTCAACTTCTCCACCATTTCCTCAACCATTTCCGGTCCAAGCAGCTTACGTTTACCGACCTCATCCCAACACACAGGTGTTCTACACCTTTTCTCATATAGAGCTTCATATGGTGCCATTTGGATACCCGAGTGGAAACTGTTATTATAAGAGAACTCAACCAGAGGAAGATGTTGATACCATCCTCCTTTAAAGTCAATTGAGAATTCTCTCAACATTTCCTCAAGTGTTTGGATAGTCTGATCAGATTGGCCATCAGTTTGAGGATGATAGGCCGTACTGAAGTTCAGTTCAGTATTCAGAGCATGTTGAAGACTCTTCCAAAACATGGAGGTGAATATTGTATCTCGGTCAAACACAATATATAGTGGTACTCAATGCAGCCTTACCACTTCCTTGATATATATCTGTGCCAGTTTATCAAATGAGAAATCCTCCCGAATAGCAATGAAGTGTGCAGTCTTTGTAAGATGATCCACAACAACCCATATTTCATTTTTTTCCTTTGGATGTCCTTGGATGTCTGGTGACAAATTCAATGGTTATTTTCTCCCATTTCCATTCTAGTATGGGTAATGGTTGCATAATCCCCTTAGACTATTTCCTCTCTGCCTTCACTTTCTGACACACCAGGCACTTTGATGTATATTCAGCGATCTCCTTCTTCATATTATCCCACAAAAGGTTTTCTCGGAGATCTCGATACATCATTGTGCTCCCTAGGTGAATAGATAAATTTGAACTATGTGCATCATCCAAAAGATTCTTCTTCAGCTCCGGACATGATGGAACGCATAGACTTTTCCCAGACCGCACAATTCCTTCTACATTAACATTAAACTCTGAGGATTCCCTTTTTTGATAGCTTCCACTTTTTCCTGAATTCCCACATCATCCTTTTGAGCATCCTTTAATATTTCCAAAAGAGATGGTTGAACAATCATTTGTGAAAGAATTGATGATGTTACCTTCTTTATGATTCCCATGTCCATCTTCATCAAGTCCAAGAAGATTGGATCCTCCTCAATTCTCATCCTTGATAGAATCGCTGGGTCCTTTCTACATAGGGCATCTGCCACCTTGTTCGCTTTCCCAGGGTGGTAATGTATTAAACAGTCATAATCCCTAATGAGCTCTATCCATCTTCTCTAGCGCATATTAATCTCTTTCTGTTTGAATATATATTAAAGACTCTTGTGGTAAGTATATATCTCACATTTCTCCCCATATAGATAATGTCGCCAGATTTTCAACGCAAAGATCACAGCCCCCAACTCCGGATCATGTGTTGGATAGTTTTTCTCATGGATTTTTAACTGCCGTGAGGCATAGGATATCACTTTATCATTCTACATCAGCACACAGCCTAAGCCCTTCTTTGAAGAATCACTGAATACCACAAAAAGTTCCCCACTTGTGGGTAAAGTGAGCACGGGTGCCGTGATAAGCCTATGTTTCAACACCATGAAGCTTTCTTCACATTCATCACTCCAAGAAAACTTTACTCCCTTCCGAGTTAGATTGGTAAGAGGGTTGGACAATCGTGAGAAATTTCTCACAAATCGTCGATAATAACCAGCTAACCCCAAAAAGCTACGAATATCTGTTACCGATGTTGGCCTCATCCATCCCTCAATTGCATCTGTTTTAGAGGGATCCACATATATCCCATTTCTTGTGATGATATGGCCCAAGAATGATACCTCCTTCAACGAGGACGCACACATGATGTACTTTGCATAGAGCTTCTCCTTGCGTAATGTCACTAGTACAGTTCTTAAAAGCTCCCCATGATCCTCCTTGGTTTTGGAGTATATTAGAATATCATCTATAAAGACTACCACAAATTTGTCGAGCTAATCTATAAAGACACTATTCATTAAGTCCATGAATATTGCTAGAGAATTGGTGAGTCTGAAAGGAATTACTTTGAATTCATAGTGCCCGTATATTGTGTGAAAAGCAGTCTTGGGGATATCTTCCATCTTCACCCTTACTTGATAATATCCCGACCACAAGTCCACCTTGGAGAAGTATTGTGTTCCACGCAGCTGATCAAACATGTCATCAACTTGTGGGAGAGGATACATGTTCTTTATCGTGATTTGGTTATGTTCAAGATGATCGATGAAAAGTCGCATTGACCCATCCTTCTCCTTGATGAAGGGGACTGGTGCACCCCATGGTGAAGCACTTGGGCATATAAGCCCTTTATCCAGATTCTCCTGTAGTTGTTTATTCAGAACTTCAAGCTCAAAAACAGCCATTCTATATGAAGTCTTGGGTATTGGTACTGCCTCGGGTATAAGTTCAATTGAGAAATCAATATCTTATATAGGAGGAAGACCATGCAGTTCCTCGGGAAACACTTTCATGAATTCCTTCACAATAGGCATTTCTTCAAGGATGGTTTCTTTTGTGGACTCAATCATCTGAGCCATATACATGTGCTCATAGGGCAGAAATATCTATGCATGAGATGATGGAGATAAAGGAGATTCATCTTCCTCCCGATACTTGTAAAGAATCGGGGGTCGATTCTCCATATGAAGTGTGATTTCCCTCGCCCGACAATTTATGTTTGCTCTATATAAGGAAAGGAAATCCATGCCAAGAATTGAATCAAATTCCACCAGAGGGAGTATGACGAGGTTCACTGAGAAATTCAATCCACATATTAAAACAGGAGAGGACTTATATTCATGGTATGCAATGATTTCCCCATTTGCAGTAATCATTGACATCTTCACTTCCATGATTTGTGGTGGTGCTGGGATTTCTCTACTAAACATTCGAGATATAAAAGAATACATTGAACCTGATATAAAAAGTACATCCACTATTCTTGAATGAATAACAAGCTTACCTATCACCACTTCGTTGTCGGGGTTCACTTCAGAAGAAGTGATGGCAAAAGCTCTTCCTTGCTGCCTGTGAGTTTGTTGGTTGCCTCCGAAAACCCTTGGATTAGGGTACTAATTTGAAAAATGACCCGGTTCTTTGCATTTGAATCATTGAACAATGAGTTGAGATTCAAACAGAGTGTTCCTATCCTCTGTTTCAGCCGAGGGTCTTTCATGATGACAATTAATAGCTAGGTGCCATTCTATTCCACAGGTGACGCATTTCCTCGTCCCCTTATGGCAATTTCCAGGGTACTTCTTTCCGCACTTTTGGCAAATGGGGTGCTGGATCTTCTTAGCACCATTGGATTTATCCATTGGACCACCAGAATTGAAGTCCACCTTACGCTTCTTATCCCCTTGATACACCTGTGATTCCCCAATCTCCATTTCGACCTTGAGGGCACATCGGACAATTTCCTCATAGCTGTCGAACTCACGGATCACTAATGCTTTCCACAGGCTAGGCTTCATCCCACCATAGAAGCGGTCAACCTTGCATTCGGGGTTAACGAAAAAGCCAGAAGAATATCGTGCAAGCCTTGTGAATTTGGCCTCGTACGCTCCAACAGATTATTTATCTTTTTTTCTTGAGGGAAAGGAAGTCCCTTTCCATCTTAAGTCGTAGGGTGCGTGGAAAATATTTATCAAAAAACATCTTCCAGAAATCCTTCCATTCCAATGCCTCCATCCCCTCCTCAGGCTTTTTATTTTTGATCAGCGTCCACCATTGATCAGTTTCACCCTACATATGATAATCCTCCAGGAGAACCTTCTCATGTTCAGAACTTTGAACGATGGAGAAGATTTTTTCAATGGAGTTGATCTATTTTTCAGTGATCGTCGGATCGGATGATCCACAAAAAGTGGGAGGCCTTTGTCTCATGAAGCTCTCGATAGCGACTTTTTCTTTCTTAGGGGGGTTTGTAAGTTCCTCTTGACCCGTGTTTCTATTCAAAGCTTGAGTTAGTTGAGAGAGAAGCGTGAAAAAGTTCACGATTCCTGCTCCCATTAGATTGGGTATCTCATTAGTACAGTCATCACACTGATCTTCACATCAGTTGTTATTCTGATTCCTCTTATTACCAGCCATTGGCTGTAATAAAAGGAAATTTAGGGGTAACACATAAAGGGTAATCCAAAGAAAAAAGTTGATGACTTATTAATAAACTTTTATTTCTTTAACTCATGAGTCTATAGGCTTCAATCTAGGATTTTCATGATCTACTTTATAACATATATTCTTAGGGGCATTTTTTTATTTCCCTTAATAAGGTTTCATACTAAGCTTGTGAATTTATCAAAACATATTTCCCGGGAGTATCGTAACCAAGAGTGCATCAAGGCCCGTTTTCGTGCACCAGTTCCCGTTCGAGTCTAGCACAAAGCGGTGTTTTCGGGTTTTACCCCTAGGATACATCTGTGCCAGAGCTGCCTCTACCTGCTCGTATCCAGAAAGGGATGTATTTTCTTGATAAACCACATAATCAACACTTACCAAAACTTAGGTATATTTTTATTATACATAGTCTTGTCTATAAGGCTTTACTAGGGTTTTCTAATCCTAATCCCAAAAATAACTAAACATATCCTCTGATACCAACTATGACAACCCTTCTTTTATTACAACCTTAAACGTGATTTATTACATAAAACATTACATGATACAGAAAACAAGATCAAGAGGTTTAGTGTATTTTTGTCTTAGGATCATTACATAAATACTTAAAACATGAAATACAACATCTTTATTGAAAACATCCTTTACATGACCACTAAATTCCCTCGTACTTAGCATTGCATGGGATAAACTATGGACATGCAAAAGAAAAGGGTGAGCTATAAAGACCAGTAAGGAAATAAACATGGAATAACATGAAGAGTAAAATACATGTTAGACATTAGGCATGTCAATAGATAACAATAGAAACATGAACATAAACACATGATAAAGCATGATAATCATAACATGGAAATGTGGCAAGAACACTTAACATGGAATTAGCATGAGCCAGGGCCCATTGCACATGGAGCATGAGTAAATCCTCATTGCACATGAAGCACTAGTAAAACCTCGTTGCACATGAATTAGCATGAGTCATAAATAATTTCACATGACTTATAATGATACTATACTTTACCCAATGCATTGGAGCACTATATGGGTGCACCCTTCTTAAACATTTCATTTCATGCATAAGTGTGCCACATGGATCATAAAACATGGATTCATTAAACATAATCATTTATTCCATCATAAAGGAATGTGGAATTCATACATGAAATTTTATAATCAATAATGTAAATGTTTATAAAGGTGAATACCATTGATGGAGAAATGGGCCTGGTATTCCCTACACAAAGGCATTGGCTTAGAAAATCGGTGCAATTTCGGCAGCGTAACGGCGTGACATAAGAATTCATAAAAATGTTTGATGAGAGAGAGAGGGGCTGTCTCATCATATTTACATGAAATGGACAGTAAGGGATTCATATAGAAACATGTACCAACAAATTTAATGGAAATTAGATTCATGGTACAAAAGTATTGCTTGAATGTATGTGAAGAGAGAGAAGTTCCTTTCAGAATTTCAGCATAGTAACGGGTGTACATGGGAGGCTTTTAATGGGAGAGAAAGGGGTCTACCATCAGTCAAACATAAAGAGGGAAGTATGGGGGAGGTGAAAAACCATACCCCAACATTTAAAATTGAAATTAAAATGGCATAGCAACATAAAGGAAATTGGACAAAAATGAAAAAGAAAGAAAAAACACTTACTTGGAAGTGTGCTTCCAAAGGCTAGAGAGAGGCTTGAGAGAGGCTTCATGGGAGCTTGGGGCACCTTGGGAGGATTCTAGAGAGAGAAGGGCAGAGTTTGGACTAACTAAAAAGGATTTTAGTGAGGATTAAGTGGGAACTTGGGTGGGTTTATATAGGAAAGGTGAGTGAATTCTTTATTATTTAGGTTTGGGACCCCTTTTATTAAACGAAACCCAACCACAAACAAACACATGGATTTTGTCAATGGTTTTTGGCAAAGGGAAAAGGAAAAAAATATTTTATAAGGCCAAATTCAGATCTTCTTAAAATAAGAGGGTTTCTTATGTGGAGATGAGTCACACTCCCATGGAAAATAATTTAAAAAGACAAGATGTTTAATAAGTCTTGAAGGGTCCATTAATGTTTCGTAAAACAATTAAAACAAACCCAAAATCACATTATTTTAATTCTAAAACATATATGTTCCTAACATAAAGCATATAATATTTTATTACATCACTATTGGGTCATTATGATGTTATAAAACACATTATATATTTAAACAGTGTTTAATTTTTACCCAAAAATTCGACTTTCTCAGATAATTATGCAAAATTCACCATTGGATAATTTCTAAGTCTTGATTCAAGAAATAATATTTATTTTATCTAAATAATTTTCTAAATATGTTAATTTCCACTTTTAAAATAAAAACAGTCATTTATCGAAAACTCATGGGTTTTGACAAAAATGGATTTCAGACCTTAATAAAAATTACAATTGCATTCATAAAATTATATGATCATTTATATATAATAAAATTAATTTTAATAATAATAATATTTTATTAAAATATTATTTAATTTACAAATACATTAATTTGATAAAATATATTTCATAATTAAATATCAACTTAACACACTATTTGTACTTTAAAAACTATTTATAATGTATTAATAATGACAAGAAAGTATATTCATTATTATATACAAAAATAATGTACATGAACATAGTACTAGCGATTTCTTACATTACCCCTTAAAACAGCCACATAAGACCTATGGGTAAGGTGTGCGATGGTGACAGACTCTTGGGGTGGCTCGGATAACATCGCTCGAGTGGTAATCTCTATCAACGTCCACTTTTCCCACAGACGGTCTCGTTTGAGCTTGACATGATGAAGCTCAGCTTGGGCTTGGTCAAGGGTGATGCCCAAGGGCACCACCTCTTTTCTGAGCTCTGACAAATGGGCTTCCTATGGATTAATTCTACTAGATGAGGCCATAACTTCATTTGTCTGAGTAAAGTGGATTTGTTAAAGCCCTGTATTTATACTAATCATGTGAATACTATTCAATGTCTATAAAAGTAACGGTCACAATTCTTAACATAACACCAAATAAGTAGACATTTTATATAAAATTTTTACATAAAGAGTCATTTAACTAGATCAAGAGGGATTTTCCATTAATGAAACTTTGGGTCGTTACATGGACTGACTATTCCTCATTTAATAATCTACTGATCCTCCAAGAAATTCACAGAAACTTAAACCAATCCCATAAAAAAATCAATTTTTATATTGAAATACTCAAAATCTCATTCTAATTATGTATTTATAAATGAAATGTCCTTCAATAAAAAAAATTAAATTCCCATGAAAATTATCAACCTATATGTATGTTGGTTCCTAGAGAGGACATGATCTCTTAGAATGAGTATTGTACTATGAAAATCTATATGGGGGTGTTATAGTATTTATAAGGAATATTTTAATGTTAATATACCAATGAAGTTATATACTAGATTTTGAGCTCATACCATAATAAGGCATCCTACATATAATAATTATAATAGGAATCAAATTCCTCAAAGTTGAAAAATTAATTTCTCATTGGTGGGTATGTAATGATGATTTCAATCATGGAGATGATTAACCTTGGGGTTTTAAAACATTAGAATATTGGGGGTTTTAATCCAAGGTGGATAACCATTACGAATATATCAATATGGGTGAGAATAAAGACTCTCAATGGTTTGATTCACACTCTTCGAGGTTAGGTGGTCACATAGTGGTCATATGATTATATGATCATGAGAAAGAGTTGGGGTTATGTAATCACAGAAAAAAAGGGAATCATGTGGTCATTAAAATGAGCGGAGGATCAAGTGATTTCATAAAGGATATACATTTATATGATATGGTAAATGATATTAGTTCAAGGGATCATTCATTTCTATTACATGACCAAGAGATCATCATTAGCTGAAATGACTAATAGGTCATCATGTAATAACCTGACCAAGGGGTGGTCATTAGATCGACTATTTAACAAGTGCCAAATTTCTATATCTTTATTTTGAATGAGATTTTTTGATGCCATGTATTCATACATAGTTCCTCTTGTCTACTAATTTTCATCCACATATCAAATATGTTCTTCTTATTAACTATTTATCCTTGTTTTTTTGTGTCAATGGAGGGTTTATAGTCAAATCCCCCCTATATGTGTACTATTTCACAATGTGGATGAGGCATATAAATTAGTGTTTTCTCATGTGCATCACATGACTGAGTCACATTTCATCAATGAAATCCTTTATAACATTTCATGATTATGAGTGACAGAAAAGGGGTATGTCATAGACATCCTCACACCAGAGTTGATAATGCGATCAATTTTTTGTTAGGTGATAATGTGACCCTTGGGGCCACATAAATAATATAGACAACTACATCCTCCCATCATAGACAGCCTTGTTCAGATGATCCATTTTTTATAGGGTAACCATTCATACCCTGGAGGCATCATATGACAATGAGTATCCAGAAGAACATCTAATCATAGATATCCTCAATTGAATGATGCTTTTGGATTTTTTCTACATCCATCTATGGTGTTTTAAGAACATTGATCATGATAAACTTCTATCATATATCATAACCTACAAAATTAATTTTTAAGACATATTGTTTAGGTGATTGAATGGCTTCAGTGTAATCACATTATGAATAGTTTCCACAAACCCATCTTTCATTGATAAATTCATCCAGCAATGTCACTTGATAACATGTTTTGAGACCTCATGAAATCACATATCTATATAAACAATACATGTTCTATATATCATACTTAGGATAATATTTTCTCAACCATTATGAAATAAAATCAATGGATCTCCAGTTTCTTTTCTCTTATATATCAATTATGGAGTTTTATTTTTTACATAAGCTCAATGGTACACATAGTATACGTTAATTTAACTCAGTGGTGTCACATGACAACCTTCTTCCCAAGATGATATTATGAATCTATATGGATCATATGATCATATATCTTTAGAGTTTGTTGTGATAATTAGTTAATGACAATTGATCCTTCATCAACAACCACCTTTAGGTGCAATTCATGAAGCTGTGAATGTTACATGATCAATGTTATCCATCACATAATAAAATATCATGTATCATCATTAAAAAATCACGAACGGCATGTTTAATTTCATAATCCATGTTTTTTTTCTCTCACTATATGTCGGCATAATCAATTATATCCTAGGCCTTTCATTTCATGTAGATTTGGTGTAAACCAAGATGTTCAATTACACATCTAGACAAATGGGTTTTCATAGTGAAACTATGATTTATTTATTTCATTCTACAATGTCATGAATCATTTATCTGACCATGAATTGTATTCTTGTTAAATTGTAATACTTAGAGCTCGATGTTAGTAGAGAAAACTCTATCTTACATGTCATATGAATATTAAATATAATGTTTTGTAGAACTGGATAAATAAGACACTACATCTCACTAGAATCCAAAATACACACTAAACATCCAAAAAACGTTCCAACCAAGATAATTTCCCTTCCAACAAGTGGTTCATCTTCCAACAGCCTATGTCTGTCTCCCCACATTATATATTTCTTTATACCAGTACTCATGTGAATCCCTAATGAAGGACCTTCATGAATTTTAAAAAAAAAATTAGATGGATAGTATATGTGCAATGCCCTCTATATATATTTAGGATGATGTAATGATATTGATAATGATCATATCTAAACCAGGAACACGGTGAGATGTTGTCAATGTTTACCACCACAAACCCATTCAATTGAATCTTGACTACCTATTGGTAATCACAAAATTAACATTCAGTCCCAACGACTGGAACACATCATAATGATCAAACATCAACCCATTTTATTGATCCAAACACAAATTATTCAACCATATAAATCAAAAATCAACTTGATGTCACTGAATAAAATATCCACTTACCCTTGAGCCACCCATTCACATATTCCAAAATGGAATCATGAATCACTAGTAATTTTCAACCATATTGTTCTCACCAAAGACCCTAGTCCTCACAATTTCAGGTGGCCATTCAATTAACCTAACTCTAATATTAGGTGTTTTTAATCACTAGAATTAGGATCACACATCCATTAAAGTAGTAGACCATGCCTCCTGGCCCATCCAACTCATCGATCACATGGTGTACTCTTCATTCCAATCAATCAACTTGACCATTCACACATGTCAACTCTCACCACAAGGATAACCCTAACCCTAATAATAATTTCTAGATCATTGGAATATATCAATGTTGTAAAACTCAAGACTCACCTGACCAATGTTATCATTAATTATCTCACCAAACAGTATCTAAACCATAGGGTCGGGCATACGAATTATCTTTCCCCTTGAAATCAGAATTAATTCCAACCATAAGAACTCGAGATTCTCCTATTAGAAAGAAACTAGGGAATTACATTTCCTTTTATCAAAACATTATAGAACCTACGATGAACTTATTACATATGAAAAAACATCACTAATGTTGAGTTAACCCCTCTCATGGGTTACCATTAGACAAAAAAACACAAACACACCAGGTTCTAAGTCAAAAAAGGGCCTCTAGGTCTCCCACCATGCCCTACTAGTGAAATCTCACATCAAGGTCACAACCCATGGTGAGTAACCCGCACTTCATCTCATCACGCATCAACAATTTTCCAAACCACATCCCTTGAATTGGGAACCCATCCTCACCAATCATCTTCACACTAGACTTCTCCTTATAAGATCACATCTCATCATCCATCAATACAGAAGCAAGAAATCATCTTATATGTTTACTAAGCAAGGAAACATACTCCCACCATTTAGTTAAGTGAAATTTCATTCCATGAAATACTGGAAAAATCATATAAATTGTTACTGGTCACTTTAAAAACCCGAACACAAACAATACAAACCCATAAAGTTTCCAAATCATAGAAACCATGTGCGACATTATTCCACCAGGGTCACTACACCTCTTGTACACAAGTACAACAACATAATATCCAACCTCAATGAATTTCTATCTATAGGATCATATTATCATTCATTAGAAGGAAATATAAATAAAATCACACACTATACATCCTATATGTCATCTTGGTCATATATGACTTATGTGATCCATGAGATGTCTCTTTCTCCTATTGGATAAAGGTAAAATAAAATCAATAGACCCTTTATAATGTTGTAACATCCATATATAAATCATAAATCAAAACATAAAAACCACATGTGCATATACCAGGATGAAAATAAAATACCACAATAACATAACATAACATAATAGTATCCCCAATATTCCAACTATACTGGGTGATCATGACACACAATCCTAGTATATAGCATAATCTCAAACACATTCGAAAATCTCCAGTATATCAAAACCCAATATTGTAATATAAAATAAAAATAAACCAGTGATACCACATTATAATGTATCACCTCAGATTACTCAATAATAAGAAGTTATACTTGTTCACAAAATGACCTCAAACACACCTCCACATATGCCATAGGATTCCACCTAGCAGTGGGGGTCTATGTTAGTTCTATATAGAGACAATAACTTCTATATAATATTGTAAAATAAAATATAAATTATCTAAATAACATAAACTTTAGTAATTAATTATGTTATATCTAATAAATAAACATCCATCAATTATACATGTCATTATTTAATGGCCCAAAAATCCATTATGTACATACAAAGGTCTACCCACTAGGTTGATCTTAGATCTATACTAGATTAAAAAGAAAACAAATCAAAAGGGATTTAAAACAACTCTATTCCAAATGTAATCCAATATCGTGATATAATACAAGATATCTTACTCGACAAGACTATCATGGTCCTAAAAACAAGTGAATGTCTTATCAGGTACCCATGTACAGAGAAAGAATGATATTTTTTGTGTGTAAAAAACTCAATAGGGATCCACCAATGTGGTAATGTACTAACCATCATATATAGATATATTTTTATGTGAAATGTGTATCTAAAATTAATGAATCCTCCAAAAAATCATTTAATATCATTCATGAGGCTTATGTCCCCCAATCGATAATAATTGTTTTCTCTAATGAAGGAGTGATTCTATTATATCCATGAATACAATTCTTCCCATGTAACATATGGGTTGAAAATACATGTAAACACTTATAAATCATTATAAATATAGGAACTCATCCCTTGACATCACTATCTCTATGATCCAAATCCATGTCAACACAAATCATCAACTTGACTCAATGAATGAGGCCAATTACACCTTATCCATGAGAACTCTGCATTGGGTATCTCTAATAATATCCTCATGAATTAGGGGATGATTCCCATGAAAAACCTATCTATGATATCAATACTCAGGGAATATCTTTCCCTCATCTCCAAATCCATGGTGAAAAAAATAATTTCATAAAATCCACAGACAAGGCCCATGAAAATCCAATTTATATCATCCATAATCAAGGAATCTATATATCCAATATCTAAATCCATGGTTGCCGAAATAATCAGCCTAAATCTGATAACATGTCCAATTTCATCCTATTGTTGTGAGATCTAAATCTATGGAATCCAAAATAATCTAATTGACTCTGGGATGTTGGCCAATAAAAACAGTCTCATTTAGATCAAAATACATGGAAACCCAAATCATGTAACATAATATCAAAGGCATCCCCCATAATATCTAAGCCCCAAATCCATGTCATCTCTAGCATATTGGATGCTTATACCATATATATCTCCAAAATGATGTAACTCCCTGACCCTAGTTACCCAGATTCAGTGGATTATTTTAATACATTGGTATGATTACAAGGAATCATGTCCTAAAGGACCAATCAGTTTAGTAGTCTTGGAAAATATATTACATACATGAACATTACATTTCACATCCTAACATACAACACAACATAAATAACCCTTTAATAACGTCAATGTTCCCTTTAGCTTAACCCTTTATGAAAATGAAAATAATCTTCTTCGAAATCCTGGGAAAAATAAAACATAGAAAGATGTGAACTCAGATGCTCAGTAAGGATAACAATATAGCGGAAGCTTTCATAAATAAGCATAAACATTTAAGGAAATGTATAACTAAAACAAAAGCCTTTTTAAACTTCAACTTCAGCATAATATGGAAAAGTTAAAATCAAATAATCCCATTTAATTACTCACATGGAAATTCTAGTAGTCTAATAATCACATGCAATATCAAATATCGAATTTCATAATGATGGAATGCATAATGCCAAACTTTAATTTCTGTGTCAAGGCCTCGTGGAAAGACCTAAGGTCTAACTATAACTGGAACCCAACCCGGAGAGCCTCTATAACCAGACTCCATCCCGGAGTGCCTCTAATAACCAGACACCAACCCATAGTGCCTCTAACAACCGGACACCAACACGGAGTGCCTCTAAGAACCGGACACCAACCCGGAGTGCCTCTAACAACCGAACACCAAACCAGAGTGTCTCTAATAACCGAACACCATCCCGGAGTGCCTCTAATAATCGGACACCATCCTAGAGGGTCTGCTTTAACTGGACCCCATCCCGGAGGGCTTACATTTACCAGTCCCCAACCCGGAACATACTAGTCCAATATATTCATCATAAGAAAAGGTTGAAATATAACATAAACATTCATATTAAAACTATCATACGAAGTGTCAACACATTAACCATAAACCATGAATGATATAAAAATAGAACATCCATAGTCAATATGATATGGAAGATTCTATTATAATAAATCAACTTCAAATAAAATTAAAATCCATCAAATGATTTTGACATGGATGAAATCAAAATTATTTGAGACAAATATCTCTTTTTGAAATCATTTAAAAATCAAAAAATTTATAAAGGAGGTCATTTAAATAGATTTTTGAGTCAAAGTGTCCCATAATACATTGAAACATTTGAAAAGAATTATCATTTCAAAAAATTCATGTCCATATAAATAAATACTTAAAATCATTTTTAAAACAGGGAAATTAATTTAAAAAGGTTTAGAAATATAGATCATTAAAACATTTAAATTTATGTTTTAGTAAAAATTCACTTAAAAGTAATCCATTTTAAAACCCTTTTTTGAAACATGGACATGGATAATAAATATATCTTAGTAGATACTTACACATAAACAACATCAGATAGAAACGAGATTGAGGAAATAACCCTTACCGATTTGGTAACTTACGAGACATACATACCATGAAAGAAGGATCATTAAATGAAGATGTATGTACCCATAAGATAAATTATATTATACAAAGAATACAATCAAGGTAAGTACATACACCACTCAAAAGGAAATAGTGGCATTTATAGCATGGATCTCATGGGAATAAAAAGTGAGATGAAAACCCCTTACCTTGTACATTTCCTTGGTAGTGGGTAGGTTAACCTCCTTTATAATGGTGAAATCATTGTTATTAAATTATAAAATAATCATATACATTAATATGATATCATATACGATCTTTTAACATTGATTTATTAGTAATATCTTAGTATTATCTTTGTTTCGGGTTATAACTGATTCGTTCTCCTTATATGTTTGGTTACGTAAGCCATGTTTGTTATGGATAGATTGTATCTTATTCATATCCAGAATGATATTATGTCTTTAAACATTATTTTTAATCATCTAATGAAAATGTGTCTTGAATTGATATGATAGTGAATGAATCTTATCGCGTTCGTGGAGACGGTATTCCGTATGTACGCATGAGCGAAAATATCATTCTTTTTATATTAAAATAATATATAATTGGATGTTATATAATATATACAGGATCATTATCATGTTATATTTATTATTTATATCAATTATACTTCATTGTCATACCCATCCAAATAACAATTTATTGAATGACAATTGCACCACGACGTGGATACGGTAAGTCGTACGTACTCACGTATGGTGACATGTTATTCAAAGGATGGATATAATACTGAATATGTTTGTACCATATTTATAATAAAATCAAAGTATATATTATATACTGGAGTTATTATTTTGTGATGGAAATAACAAAGAAATAAGAAGTGGAAGAAGAAAGGAACTTGATAGAGGGTGGTGAAAACATTACCTCTTCTTCGGGTTCTTCCTTCTGATTTGATCAAAAGGGCTCCTTAGGTTGGCATTATGGTTAAACTAAGGCCTCTAGGTTTAAGTTAGATATGCTGAGAGAGTATTTGGGAAGGGTTTGGCCGAGAAAAAAGGCTTTGAATATGTGAAATTGATATAAGGGGGAGTTCCCTTTTATAAGAGGGGTGAGGGGAACTTAGGAAAATCTAGAAATATTAATTTATAATAAATTCATATTTAGTTTATATTGACTCAAAAGTGGATTATTAAAAGTCTACGGTGGGGATGGGTCTAAATCCTTTCAACCAATAGATTTTAGACTGGTTTGGGTCATTATATTAACATTATATTTTAGTTTTAACTCTTAGTTAACTAGTTTGACATTTGCCATGTCACTTTGTATTTTTATATTATATAGATAATAAACATACTATATACATCCAAGAGACCCACAAGTGTTACATTAATGATACACCTATAATGATATAAGTCATTTGGCAGAACCGTAGATTTTTAGGAATAGAATATCAATTAATATTATAATACTTGTTTTAAAAACACATTTATATCAATTTTGACAATATTTAATAATTGAATTTTTCTAAAGTCATAAGAAATGTATTAGTTCGAAAAAAAAATTCATTTAAGAAATCCTAAAAATCCATATTAACCAATAAAATTAGTGGGTGTCATCAAAACATTCAAATTGTATTTATTTTATCATTTATAGTACCATTTATTTGATTCTTTCATTAATAAGGAAAATACTGCATCATCATTGTGTCATATATAAGTTTAATTTTTTATATCTAAAAATTATAAATAAACTCCCATTATGTCGGAAATATTTTTATCTTTCTAATCAATATTTATAGTCGAAACTATAAATTATATAACCCTATGTAATAATTAATTTACTAAAAGATGTTTGGTAACGTCATTTTGGCCTTTACTTTATCTTAATTAATATAAAGTGTCAATTTCACATATAAGGGGCTCAATGGTGTCCCAAAATCTACCCAAATATGCCCATGGTCGGCCATTACTCATCAAATAAGGTTAGGACAAGTGTTAACGTAATTTTGAATTATTATAATAATCTTTTAACCTTAAATTACCCTATTTACCTTTAACCGCGGTAAATAAAAGTCAAATGTTACTATTCACCAAAAATTATTTTCATATTATTGAACCAAATTTTACTTAATAATAACAACCATGTATATCAGATTTTTAAAATTCAGTTCACATATGTGGTAAAATTTCATTTTAATGAAACAGACAGTTTTTTAACTACAACTTGTGGTTTCACTATTCATAAAAATTTGATGTTTTTCAGAAAAATACCAAAAATTCAGTCTAAGATATATTTGATATTATGAATTTAAAAATGATTTCTATTTTATAGAATTCAAAACATAGAAGTTGAATTAATTAAATTAAAATTAATTCCCGTTGTAAAAACAAATAGCGGGTTTTTTTAAGAAACAATATCTGTCAAAAGATTGACACTTGTTTATGTCCAGTTTGACTGTGAAATTATATCCAATGACCAAAATTGTATTAAATGGTAAAAATATATTCTAATTATAATTTAAAACCTCTCAATTGTAAAATTTATCACTATAAATTATTTTTATTAAAAAAGTTTTTTTAATTAAATTTTAGTATTTTTCACTATTCATAAAAAATTGGAATTTCTCAGAAAAATACCAAAAATCCATCCTAGGATGATTTCGATATTCGAAATCCAAAAATGAATTCTATTTTTAGTTATGAGTTTATATATTTTCAAAAAGTTGGTGTTACTATTAATAACGGCTACTTTGATTGGTCGCGGTGTGTTAGAATCTCAAAGTTGCGTAGAATACAAGCTATTGAATTATTCAAAGGAAAACGTACCGTAGAAGCTTAGGGTGTTACATTCTCCCCTCCTTCAATAAATTTCATCCTCGCAATTTGAAATAGTTTATCGAAAATAAGAGGATTAAAATTGAAAAATACCTCTGTGGAGAACACACATCGGAAAAATGGATTAATGGGGCTCTATTTGAAAATAAAGAAAGGTAATTATGAGGGTTACTGTAAATAACACATACTAGGGTTCCATGTAAGATAACATGGATATGTAAGAGAAACTAACCATTAAGTACTGATGGAGAGTGATAGAGAATATTATTAGGTGAAAGTAAACGATCTGGAAACCACAGACTTGTGATGAGTTAAACGGTATTTGAATCCCCAGTAGGAAAAGTAAACGAAAAACTTTTTTGTTTTTAGTACATTTTCATAAATATGAGGAATTTATTTATGATATTAACTATGAACATAAAGATATATAATTACATTTTAAGTATAGATTCATCCGTTAATAAATTTCTACCACTAACTCATCTTTTTTCTAAAAGATAATAGAATTCAAAAATATTCAATTTATTATAATCATATTGGGTTCCGAAAAAAAGAATTTTTAATTCACATATTATAACCTTTTAAAAAAACTACATTATAAAATCTAGGGACTTCATGCAGTCCAGTGGTATGTGATGCACCATTGTCACCCTTCGGTTACGGGTTCAAGTTTGTCTGACGCGGCGGATTGTCACACGGTCTGTGTGTTGTCCATTTTAGATATATCCAAAAATAACCTTAACAATAGTATCCAATGTCAAATATTATCAATTCCAACCATTATACTTATCTAAAATTCTTCTGTCCAAACTCATAGTCCAAAATCTGTAAGGAATGTAAACATAATGATGATCCTTTTTTCCACGTAATAACATGTGAATACTTTCATCATGTACTCTTTTAAAACATGGTAACAACCAGAATTACCATAAAACCTTATATATTACATCAATACTCTCTTATTCCTTATAGAATACTAGATATAATCCTTATATACAAAAACATTGAATACTCCGACAATGATGAAATAAACAAACCATTAATCGGTTCCAAGGAAGTCAAGAATATCCAATATAATTTATCCAAATCAACCATCTCATATTCAAAAATTACTACCTCAGTATCAGTACCATATTAAGGATTACCTTTCCTTCCACCATGTATTTTAAAAAATGTTTAACTCATTGTTGAGTCACTTTTCATAGTACCATATAATCTCAAATCCTCAATGAAATAGTACTGCAGTATAATCCTTATTTATTTCCATAATTCATATAACTGGAACATCATCTATACATAACTGAAATTACATCATACATTAAACACAACATAAGAAATCTAATCATTCTTCTTTATCTTAGGTAGTATCATAACATGATTATTATCCAATAGTAGCATTCAAATCATACTCTAACGATTTGAACATTTATTTGTGTAGTGTCCCAACTCATTGCAGATGAAGATTGTACATTTGAAACCTTTTTCTTACCCTTGCAGTCACGTACTTAGTGTCTATTTTCTCCCCACTTAAAAAAATTCACATTCCCTTCAGGCATTTACCAAGGTGATTCTTTCAACAATTATCACATATGGTAAAATCCTTCTTTCCCTTCGTCCCTTTATCCATCTTTCTCTCTTCCATCCTTTTCATCTCTTGCTTCCCTTTAAATCCATAGGACTCAGAGAATTCTTTACGTATCTTATTAACACGTGAAACTATTTCTTCATATGATGAGAATACATGGGAGAATATTTCCCTTCTAAATGTTGGATTAATACTATGAAAGATATGATCCTTCAGACTCTTTGGATCATGCATATTGCTGGAGTTATCATTCCTTCTACTAGGAGCCATTTCTAAACAGTGGCATACACTAGGTTATATTATGAATCAAAATACGTAATTCCTAACTTGTAAATCACATAACCTAAATTTAATAGTTTATGGATATAATCCATAATAATACAAATGTTTTCTTTGAGTAAATAAATACTCCTAAACCCTTCATAATGGTTTGTAAAGAAAATGAGAATTATCCTTAGCATATCCCCCGAAAGTGTCGTAACCAAGAGTGCAGCAAGGCCCGTTGTCGTGCACCAGTTCCCATTCGATTCTAACTCAAAGCAGTGCTTTCAGGTTTTACCACTAGGTACATCTGTTCTAGATCCACCTCTACCTGCTCGTATCTAGACAGGGATGTATTTCTCAGAAAACTCACAAAATCTCTACAATACCAAAATTCTAGGATGTTATTCTATACTAATCCTCAAAGTCTATCTTAGGGATATGTGCTCTAATCAGAGTTTATCTAAATCTAACATACAAGGTTATTACTAAACATCCTATGATAACAACTGTAACACCTCGACCCCAGTTACCCAGAGTCGGTGCATTATTTTGATACATTGGTATGATTACATGGAATCAAGTCCTGAAGGACCGATCAGTTTAGAAGTCTTGGAAAATATATTAAATACAGGAACGTTACATTTCACTTCCTAACATACAACACAACATAAATAACCCCTTATAAACATATTTGTTCCCTTTACCTTAACCCTTCATGACAATCATAATACACATCCTGGAAATCCTGGGAAAAATAAAACATTGAAAGGGGTGAGCTCAGATGCTCAGTAAGGACAACAATATAGCAGAAGCTTTCATAAATAAGCATAAACATTTAAGGCAATGTATAACTAAAACAAACGCCATTTTAAACTAACACTTCAGCATAATATGGAAAAGATAAAATAAAATAATCCCAATTACATAATCTCATGGATATTCTACTAGTCGAATAATCACATGAAATATCAAATAGCCAATTTCATAAGGATGGAATGCATAATGCCGAACTTTAATTTCTGCATCAAGGCCTCATGCCAAGACCTAAGGGATAACTGTAACTAGAACCCATCCCGGAGAGCCTCTATAACCAGACTCCATCACGGAGTGCCTCTAATAACCGGACACCATCCCGGAGTGCCTCTAATAACTGGACACCAACCCGGAGTGACTCTAATAACCGGACACCAACCCAGAGTGCCTCTAATAACCGGACACCAGACTGGAGTGCCTCTAATAACTGTACACCAACTCGGAGTGCCTCTAATAACCGGACACCATCCCGGAGGGTCTGCTTTAACTGGACCCCAACCCGGAGGGCTTCCATTTACCGGTCCCCAACCCATAACATACTAGTCCAATATATTAATCATAATAAAAGGTTGAAATATAATATAATCATTCGTATTTAAACTAGCATATGAAGTGTCAGCACTTTAACCATAAACCATTAATGGTATAAAAATAGGAAATCCATAGTCAATATGATATGAAAGATTATATCATAATAAATCAACTTCAAATAAACATAAAATCCCTCAAACTATGTTGACATGGATGAAATCAAAATTATTTGAGAGAAATATCTCTTTCTGAAATCATTTAAAAATCACATATTTATTAAGGATGTCATTCAAATATATTTTTGAATCAAATTGTCCCATACCACTTTGAAACATTTGAAAATAATTATCATTTCAAAACATTCATGTCCATATAAATAAATCCTTAAAATAATATTTAAAACATGGACATTAATTTTAAAATGTTTAGAAAGATAAATCTTTAAAACATTTAAAATGATGTTTTAGTAAAAAGTCACTTAAAAATAATCCATTTGAAAACTCTTTTAAGAAAAAAGGATATGGATAATAAATATGACCCTGTAGATACTTACACATAAACAACCTCGGACAATAATGAGATTGAGGAAATAACCCTTACCGATTTGGTAACTTACGAAACATACATCCCATGAAAGAAGTATCATACAATGAAAATGTAAATACCCATAAGATAAATTATATTATACAAATAATATAATCATAGGCAGTACATAAACCACTCAAAAGGAAATAGTGGCATTTATAGCATGGATCTCATGGGAATAAAAAGTGAGATGAAAACCCATTACCTTGTACTTTTCATTCGTTGTGGGTAGGTTAACCTCATGTATAATGGTTAAATCATTTTAATTAAATTATACAAGAATCATATACATTAATATGATATCATATATGATCTTTTAACATTTATTTATTAATAATATCTTAGTATTATTGTCATTTCGGGTGATAAGTGATTCATTCTCCTTATATGTTTGGTTATGTAAGCCATGTTTGTTATGGATAGGTTATATCTTATTCATATCCAAAATGATATTAAGTCTTTAAAAATTATTTTTAATCATATAATGAAAATTAGTCTTTAATGGATACGATGGTGAATGAATCTTATCGCGTTCGGGAGACGGTATTGCGGACGTACGCACGAGCGACAACATCATTCTTTTGATATAAAAATAATATATAATTGGATGGTATATCATATATACAGGTTAATTATCATGTTATATTTATTATTTACATCAATTACACATCATTATCACACTCATCCAAATAATAATGTATTGAATGACAATTACACCACGATGTGGAGACGGTAAGTTGTACGTACGCATGTATGGCGACATGTTATTCAAAGGATGGATATAATACTGAATATGGTTGTACCATATTTATAATAACATCAAAGTATATAGAAGATACTGGATTTATTATTTTAGGATGGAAATAACAAATTAAGAAAAATTGGAAGAAGAAAGGAATTTGAAAGAGGGTTCTGAAAACATTAACTGTTCTTTGGGTTCTTCCTTTTGATTTTATCAAAAGGGATCCTTAGGTTGGCTTTATGATCAAACTATGACCTATATATTTATGTGAGGGGAGTTTAGAGATTATTTGGGAAGGATTTTTCTGAAAAAAAGCAATTTATGGAGTGAAATTGAGAGAAGGGTGAGTGCGCTTTTATAAGAGGGGTGAGGGGCAACTTAGGAAAATCTAGAAATATTAATTTATAATAAATTCATATTCGGTTTCTAATGGTTCCAAAGAGGATTATTCAAAGTTTAAGGTGGGGATGAGTCTAACTCCTTTCAACTAATATATTTTAGACAGGTTTGGGTCATATATTAACCTTATCTTTTCGTTTTAACTCTTAGCTAATTAGTTTGACATTTACCATGTCACTTTGTATTTTTATATTATATAATCAATAAACATACTATATACATCCAAGCGATCCCCAAGTGGACCATTAAGGATACACATATCATGATATAGTTCATTTTGACGATCCTTAGATTTTTAGGAATAGAATATCAATTAATATTATAATACTTGTTTTAAAAACTCATTTATGTCAATTTTGAAAATACTTAATAATTCATTTTTTTTAAAGTTTTAAAAACAATATTATTTCGAACCAAATTCATTTAAGAAATAATAATAAGTTATATTAACCAATAAAATTAATGGATTCCATCAAAACATTCAAATTAAATTTATTTTAACATTTATAATACCATTTATTTGATTCTTTCATTAATAAGGAAAATACAGCATCATCATTGTGTCGTAAATATGTTTAATTTTTTAATGTCTAAAAATTATAAATGAAATCTCATTATGTAGAAAAATATTTTTATATTTCTAATGAATATTTATAGTTGAAAATATAAATTATATAACCCTATGTAAAAATTAATTTACTATAAGATGTTTTGTTATGTCATTTTGGCCTTTACTTTAACTTAATTAATATAAAGTGTCATTTTCACTTACAAGTGGATCCATTGGGTCCCAAAATCGATCCAAAGATGAACATGGTCGGCCATGACTCATCCAATAAGGTTAGGACAAGTTTCAAGGTAATTTTTAATTATTATAATATTCTTTTAACCTTAAAATACCCTATTTAACTTTAAACGCGGTAAATAAAAGTCAAATGTTCCTATTGACGAAAAATTATTTTCATCTTATTGAAGAAAATTTTACTTACTAATAACAGCCATGCATGTCGTATTTTTAAAATTCAATTCACAGAAGCGGTAAGATTTCATTTTAATGGAAAAGACAGTTTTTAACTACCACTTAATGGTTTCACTATTCATCAAAAATTGATGTTTTTCAGAAAAATACCAAATATACAGTCTAATATATATTTGATATTATGAATTAAAAAATGATACCTATTTTAAAAAATTAAAAACATAGAAGTTTCATTAATTAATTTAAAATTAATCCCTGTTGTGAAAACAAATAGCGGGGTTTTTTAAGAAACAATATCTGTCAAAAGATTGACACTTGTTTATGTCCAGTTTGACTGTGAAATTATATCCAATGAACAACATTGGATTAAATGGTAAAAATATATTCTAATTACACTTTAAAACCTCCCAATAGTATAATTTATCACTATAAATTGTTTTGATTAAAAAAGTTGTTTTTAATTAATGTTTAGTATTTTTCACTATTCATCAAAAATTGGAAGTTCTCAGAAAAATACCAAAAATCCAACCTAGGCTGATTTCAATATTACGAATCCAAAAATGAATTCCATTTTTAATGATAAGTTTATATAATTTCAAAAGGTGGGTGTTACTATTCATAACAGCTACTTTCATTGGTCGCGATATGTTAGAATCACGACATTGCATACAATACAAGCTATTGCATTATTCCAAGGGAAACGTATAGTAGAAGCTTGGGGTGTTGCAAATGAGGCATCCCACCCTTATATCCATGCTCCAATCATGGAATTAATGAATAATTAAATTAACCATGAGTGCTAACTAAATATGTAAAGGAAAACAAAATGGATTTTCAAAATCGTGTTCCCACCATACCTAGCCAAAATCCATAGATCTCCTCACTCCATTACGGGTTCCAAGGTAATGATAACAATCATTATACTTATACACCATTGGGTCAGTCAGTTGAAGGGGTACCCAAAAGGTCCCCTCAATATCAATACAATAGAGAAACCCTCACATGGTTCTTAGAATCATTCAATATCTTGAGTCAACATCTGATGCACTAAAAAATCATGTCCCATGACATCATCAAAAGGGTATCACAGCCTTTCCAAAAACATATGGACTAACCACAAGGGCTTAATTTATGAGACTGTTGATAGGCCATCTCAGTCCTCTGGGTCATTGTAGGTCAATCTTCTCACCCAAATCCATTTATATCTAGGCTCTAAGATTTCCACCTAGGACTGGTCACATAAGATAGGAATGTCTCTCTCATCCTATCATGACCTATGGGCACCCGAATGACCTGAAGCCTAGTAGGGAGTTGTAATGCCATAGATCTGGGTTCCACTCTATGGGTACCCCAAACCTGGTTGGTCACATGACCTCAGGCACATTTCCCCAAATGCCAGAGGCCGCTGACTAGCCGCGAGGGCCCAGGTCAGATAGTGGGGAAACTATGCCCTCATTTTTCAATGTGTAGCGCATCGGAATACAATATACAAACACACAATAGCAGCAGCAGAAGCAGTAACAGCATACGACTGAAGTAAAAGATAACCAACCTTCATATAGATAATGATGCTACATATCTCAAGTTCTAAGAAAAAAGACAAAATATATTACATAGAAATATAGTACAATACAATAAAGAGTACAACAAAGAAAAAAAAACAGTCGGAAGCATCACGAGCCTATGCTCGGTCCCATGCTCCCCTAATTCTAATCAAAAATAAAGTACCTTTATAAGGACCCTTGCCCTTATCCACACCTGCAGAAACGTAATCTTTTTGGGGTGAAGACATGACCCAAACAGGGTGTGAGGAATAAATCAGAGTAGGCACCCACCAAAGGCATGTGCCCAAATGTGTGAAAAATATACAACAACAGGGTGTAGTAGTAAAATGCAATAAGCTAAGCAGTACTCAAAAGTAACTAACTTTACTAGTTATATTTCCATTTTAATATTCAGTTAATAATTCAGTTATAAGGAAATCACCATAGTGAATTTTTATATATAAAAAGTCAGTGTCCTCAGACACGCAAACCATTACCCTCAGGTAATCAGAATCTTTTCCTTAGGAATTTCCCTCAGGCATAATAGATATTTTCCTCAGGCATATGAAGTTTCGCCCTTAGACACAGAGTCACTTCCCTCAGGCATACAAAAAGTTTCCCTCAGGCGAAATAGAACATTGTCCTCAGGCTAAGCAGTACCTTTCCCTCAGGCTAAACTAACAATGGCCTCAAGCTAAAATGAACACTGCCCTTATGCATAAGTAAATGGGCCATGCACAACATGTAAACAAGAAATTCACAAACAATTCCTCTTAATGAAATCTTATATACATTATTACAAAGGCATATCCATGGGTATCCTGTCCAAACTACTAAATAGAGGAACACACCCCTGGGGTGGTCCTGGATCAAAGTAGCGATCCAAAATAGTATTTTAGTATCACATTTAATTAACTATACAATTCTAGTTATTCAAAACATACAAGGACATAGACACACGACACCCCAACATGGGTTCGTAGCTCAACGGTACACAAAATGCATAGCAGTTGGAATTTAAACACCAAACCACCTACCTCAAATTCCTCTTAATGGTATACACGAATGACGATCCTAGAATTGTCCATGAACGATACCGATCTGAGGTGAAAGAAAACCCATTCGAATGCAAATAAATTTCCCTCGAGAAATAATTAGTCAGAATGACTTAAGGAGAAGGAGAGGCTTACCCGTACAGTTCGAACGAGATCGACAGAGACAGAGATTGATTCCCGACGTGCAATCCGGAGCTCCTTGAAGGTCTGACCCTCTCTCCTAACTCCTCCTTCAGTTCCAAACCAATTCTGTGAACAGGGTTGGATGCTTCCCATTTTAAACCAAAAATAGATACTACACTGTGTGTACTATTGGGTACAAGGCGTGTTGTTTTCATTTTTTTTAACTGTTCCTTCGCCGACTTCTCGCTAGTGTGGAACTGTTCATCTGTCGACATGAGTACATGGCATGTGAAACCTCAGTACACAGCGTGTACTTCCACACAGCTGGCCACCGCCTTACTATTTTCCTTCTGACTAACTACACGACGTGTAAATACCCACTACATGGTGTGTAGTCCTTTTTTACACCTTTCGTTGCCCAGAGGGCTACAAACCATACGTACTCATCCCACACGGCCAAAGTAAACGGCATGTGAAAAAATACATGGTGTGTAGTCCAAAAATTTAATTATTTTCCCATTTTCCATATTTTCTCAAAAACACTTTAGGAAATGAAAAAAGAATAAACTCGTACCTCAAGAATAAGAACTGGGTTCTTAAAAACTTCCCTACTTAAATCAATTCTTCTTTGAATTTCCCGTCGAAGGGTAGCAAAGATAATGATCAGAACTGCTCTGGCCACTGAGCACGTACATCGGTCTCCCGCTCCCATGTTTCGTACTACACTCGGCCATGCTACCACAACACCCTTATGAGAGGAAATGACAAGTCTCGGAGAACCTTCGTGCTCCTATCAACAATTCAAATCATATGATCTTCAATGGACGCATCTACATGAAGCTCAACCTCCTCAGGATGAAAGACATGAGATGATTCTGAAAGATAGCGGCGTAATTGAGATACATGGAAGACTTCGTACATGGTCTGGTACCTCTGTGGTAACTGCAACCGATAGGCAACTGGCCTGAATCTCTCTAGAATCTCAAATGGCCCCACATACCTTGATGAAAGTTTACTCTGTCTCCTGGTTTGTCTATGTCCCAACCTTGGAAAAACACGCAAGAAAACCAGATCTATGAGCACGAACTCCAATGGTCATCTGCGACGATCGGCATAAGATTTTTGTCGAGACAGTATGGTAGCCATCCGCTCTTGAATCAACTAGACCTGCTCAGAAGTCTCCTGCACAAGATGTGGTCCCATTAAAGCTACCTCACCTACCTCTAACCAATACAAGGGTGATCCGCATGGCCTACCATATAAATCCTCATAAGGTTCCATCTCAATAGTTTCCTGAAAATTGTTATTATAGGAATGCTCGACTAGGGGTATGTTCTTCTCCCAGTAGCCCCCAAAGTCTAGGATTCATTCACGTAGCATGTCCTCAAGCGCCTGTATCGTATGCTCTAACTGGCCATCGGTCTGAGGGTGGTAAGCTGTGCTTAGAAGCACCTGTGTACCCAGTTCCCTCTGAAAACTCTGCCAGAAACGAGACGTAAAACGGGTGTCCCAATTTGAAACGATAGAACGAGGGTCCCCATGAAGACGTATGACCTATCAGATATACAGCTTCCCGAGATCGTCAACACCGAAGGTCTACTTGATCGGTAAAAAGTGAGCTACCTTCATGAGTATATCCACAACAACCCAATGACAACATTGCCTTGAGGTGACCTTGGAAACCCAGTCACGAAGTCCATCGTGACATCATCCCATTTCCACTCTGGGATGGGTAACTGCTGTAAAATTCTGGATGGTCTCAGATGCTCCGCCTTGACCTACTGACAGGTGGAACACCTCGTAACAAAACCAGCTATATCCCTCTTCATACGCAGCTACCAGTACTGAAGTCTCATGTCATGGTACATCTTGGTAACTCTGGGATGAACTGCCCAAGGTGAAGCATGAAACTCCCGCATCAGCTCCTCACATATACCACCTGGATCCCACACTCGGCCATGGAAACACAGTATTTCATCATCGCCTATTGTCCAACCAGGAGAAGAGTCCTCATTTCCACTGACTCCCGTATAACTAGGCCTTCAGAATCAGATAGTTTCCTCATGCTCACCCTATCCAGGAGGGTAGAAATCACAGCTAATGAAGAAAGGTAGGTCTTCCCTTGACTGTCGTGTACCTCCAAATTCATCTCAGAGAATAAATCCATAAGCTGCCACTCACCACTGGCCTCCTACACCACCTGTATCTGAGACCTCCTGTTCAATGCATCAGCTACTGAATTACCTTTACCAGGTGTATAGGAAATCTCAAAGTCGAAGGACTGAATATATTCAACCCACTTTCAATGTCTCAGGTTCATGTCAGGCTGAGTAAAGATGTAGTTGAGACTTTTGTGGGAGGTGAAAACCACAAAATTCTCCACCAAAAGATAGTGTCTCTAACAGCACAAGACATGAACAACTGCAGCCAACTCGAGATCATGCGTCGGGTAATTCCTCTCATGTGGCCTCAACTGCAGAGACCTGTACGCAACTACTCTATCGCCCGACATCAACACTGCTCCTAGACCAATACCTGATGCATCACAGTAAAATTTATATCTCTTCCCTTTCTCTGGAAGTATCAGGACTGGTGCTGATGTCAACCTTCCATTCAGGTCCTAAAAGGTTGTCTCGCAAGTTTCTAACCTCCATAAACATAACACCTTTCTTTGTCAAACCCTTCAACGACCCTACTAAATGGAAAAAGTCTTGGATGAAGCGTCTGTAGTAACTAGCCAGCCCTAAGAAACTGCGTATCTCAAACACGTTCTTAGGATGCTCCCAGGAAACTACTGATCTCACCTGCTTTGGGTCTATTGTAACTCCTACCTTTGAGATGATATGACCTAGGAAATGAATCTGATCCATCCAAAAGTGGCACTATGAGACCATATCTTATAGATGATTCTCTCTCACTGTACTCAACACGATCTTAATATGGGTGGCATGGTCGTGTCGAGTGAGAGATTACAGTAAGATATCGTCGACGAAGACCACCACAGAAGAATCCAGATAAGGATGGAACAGACGACTAATCAGATAAATGAAAACTGATTCCATGTTTGTGAGTCCGAATGGCATAACCAATTACTCGTACAGACCATATCTACTCTGAAAAGATGTAAGTGGTATATCCTATGGTCTCACGCGCTTCTAATGATATCCGGATCTCAAGTCAATATTCGAGAACACTCGTGCTCCAAAAATTTGATCAAAACTATCATCAATCCCCGGCAAGGGATATCGGTTCTTGAATGTCAACTGGTTCAGCTTCTAATAATCCACACAAAGTCTCAAGGTACCATCTGCCTTCTTAGTAAACATGATAGAAGAACCCCAAGGAGAAGTACTGGGTTGGATGAAACCCATTTCCTGTAACTCCTCTAACTACCTCTTGATCTCATGCAACATAGGTGTGGCCATCCTATACGGAGGAATGGACACCGGTGCTGCTCCCGGCACCAACTCAATAGATAAATCCACCTCACGCTCCAGAGGTAGACCTGAAAAGTCGTCCGAGAAGACATCCCTGAGATAATCAACCACTGGAGGGAAATCCTGCTGACAAGTTCCCTGATCATCTAGATATAAAATCACAATCTGGGCTATCACACCACCATGCCCACGATGCTCTGGTCAAGCTTGACTCACCTGAACATCCCACACACCTTTGTATTGAAACTCTCCACCCTCTAGTGACGTGAAACTCACCCTGTGACGATAGTAGTCTACAAAGGCTCGAAAGGGAACCAACCAGTCCATACCGAGAATGACATCATAAGTCATCATAACTATGATATAGAGGTCCCAGATAACGTGACACCCACCAACCTCATGGGGGCCCTCCTTGAACTAACGCGCACATTCCATTATGGTTCCCAACAGAGTGGCTAGCATCATAATAGTAGAATAAGAAGAAACAAAGATCCCAAGACTCTCCACAACGAGCACAAATATGAAGCTATGTGTAGCACCAGTATCGAAAAGTACTGAAGATAAGATAGAAGCTACTAGAATAGTACCTATTACAGTAGAAGGTCTGGGATCCTGCTCCTGTTGGGCCTGTTGCACTACATATGCATTCCCAGTGCAGTGGCCCTGCAACACAGCCTGGCTACCCTGAGCTATCCTGCCCTGCTGCTTCTGAGATCCTGGTGTCTGGCTACCACGACCATGACCACCATCTCTACCAGCATGCCCTAACCTATTCCAGTTCCCCGACTGGTAAGAATCCACTGGTCCTGCTCCTGCATGCGAAGTTTGCAAAGAACCCCTCTCACTAGCCACTGATGGAAATTCCCTGCAAAAGCACTGCAGATGACCCATCATGCCGCAGGCTCAGCACTCCACTAGGTCACGTGGACACTGCGGTCTCTTCTTCCCCTCTTTACCACACTAGTAGAAAAAGGTCGGGCCACCTGAAGAAACTGCCTGGCTAGTACAGACATCGTGAGAGAAACTCATATATCGCTTCCTCTTCTTGGTAGAAATAGTGCCAGAAACTAGTGTCAAACCTCCCTGGCCCACACCACTAGCTTCTCGAAGGATCCTCTCTGTAATCAGTGCCTGGTTTAAAATGGAATGTACTGAAGCCAACCTGAAAACATTCACCAGTGCTCGGATGTCATATCGAAGACCATCCTCAAATCGTCTAGCCCTAAACGTCTCATCACCCACCAAAATGGGTGAAAAACGCTGAATCTTGGTAAAACGAGAAGAATAATCCATCACCGACATAGCGCCCTACTGTAGATTCATGAACTCTCGAGATCTATCTTCCCTCAGCGTCTCTAGGAAGAAGAAATCATAGAAAGCTATCTGAAAATATTCCCACACCATGTCTCTCTGATGCTCAGATTGAGTGGTAACATCCCACCACCTCTTGGCGGAATCACGCAGCATATACATCGCGATCTTGACTCTCCACCCAGGAGGTTTGTCAAGATGCTCGAAAATAGTCTACATAGACCCCATCCAAGACTTCGCAGCCTGTGGTCCTCCATCTCCTTAAAACGTAGCCGGATACTTCTGTTGGAATATACGAGTCAGCTCACCCATAGATGTGGTAGCCAGCGGTTCTCCCTGAAGGTCTGCTTGAACCGCATAATGCCTTCACGGAACTGCTCCTTCGTGCCTGTGTTCGGTATAATGGCTGGCACTGCATATGGATCTGCTGGTGGATCCACTGGTAGCCCATAGCCTACCATCTCTGGAGTATAATCGTTTCTGATCTCCTGGCGAATAATGCATGGTCGTCTCGGTGGCATGACTCTACAAGGTCAAGCGCACACCTTAGATCAAGTTTATCAAAGACTGAAAATGAAGGGACTGAAAAGGTAATAGGAGGAAGAAGGCTTTTCAAAATTTGAAAAACAATATTACACAACGTGTATAATGACTACATGGTGTGTACCTGACTTCTCTTCCCCTACCCAGGTCCTTCTACATGGCTAAGCCACACAGCTCCCGTTGAAAAAAACTACACAGTGTGTATATAAACTACACAGTGTGTATGGTGTAATTTTCCAACTACCCGTGTCGTCTTGGACATGGACGACTACTCATCTAAGAAAACACGGCATGTTACACCCACACACAGCGTTTACACCACCTATTTTCCCATCCACATGGCCAGGTCCACACAGTCTTACATAGGTCAAGACTATACGGTGTGTCCCACAGGTACACGGCGTGTTCAACAAGAGATAACACCAACCCATGTTTGTTAGCTACATGGATGGGTCCCCAGGTCACACTACACGGCGTGTTCATTAGTGTCCACAACATGTATGTCTTAAGGTATCATCGGTCCATGTTGTTAGTTACACGAGCGGACTCCAGGTCAACACTACACAGTGTGTACATCCGCTACACGGAGTGTTTTTCCCAAGCATTTCCCTTCCCCGTGTCCCCACCCACACGGTCTATGACACTGAAAGAGACTCCACTATGTGTTCTAAGGGTACACAACATGTACTCAAAAAGTTTTCTTTTCTACCTGAACAGAAGAACACACGACATGTGTCCAAGAAATTATACGGCATGTGTCTTGGGTTTTCCGGACATTAAGCCTCAGATACTACTACGAAATCCCAGAAAATACTAAAAAACAACACCTAAGTGCCAAATTCTGATCCGTGAGGGCCCATACTCCCTGAGAATCAATGTTTGGCATCTTATATGTGTTATAAAAAGATAAAAGGTCAATGATCCTCCAAATTCGGGTCAATGAGGGCCAATAGTACCGAAAAACCAAAGTATAGCGTCCATTCTATCAAAACCTCACACAACAATACCCTATAAAATAGCAGGTATTTATCAGTGCATCTTCCACAACAACATGCTTCTCTACCACAACAACTATCACAACAACATGAAAATTCTAATGCATCTATGTGGCGTGTAACTATGCATGGCATGTGATTTCTAGCCAGTTCCTAATTGATGCATGATATGGGATACCCTCATCTAATCTGGTTGCAACTAAATAGAACCCATGGATAAAATATATACAGCAAAATCACAAGTGCCTCAACCAATGTTGAAATCAAATCAACTATAAAATTTTCAAAATCTGAAAAATTACAACATGCGAGTTAGACTAGATTTTTTCTGTACAAGGGTTAGCTACTCCAGGGCACAACTTATTACCAATTACCATTTTCGTCTTATCCCTGACTAAGGCTCCAAACAGTAAGTCAAGAAAAGAACCTCCTTTGATTCCACTTTGTAATTCCCCTGATCCGGGTGCCACTCTACGGGTGCCCCGAACCAAGTTGGTAACATGACCTCAAGCGCATTTCCCCAAACTCCAGAGGCTGATGACTAGCAGCGAGGGCACAGGTCTGATAGTGGGGAAACTATGCCCTCAATTGTCAAAGTGTAGCGTAGAGGAATAAAATATAAAAACATACAACAATAACAGTAGAAGCAATAACCACATATGACTGAAGTAAACGATAACCAACAGTCATATAGATAATGATGCAACATGTCTCAATTTCTAAGAAACTAGAAAAAACATGTTACACAACAATACAGTACAATACAATACAGAGTACAACAATGCAAAAAAAAATAGCCAGCAGCATCGTGAGCCTAAGCTCATTCCCATACTCCCCTACTCCTCAGCAACAATCAAGTACCTGTATAGGGACCCTTTCAATTATCCACACCTGTAGAAATGTAATCTGTTTGGGCCGAAGACATGACCCAAGCAGGGCGTGAGAAATAAATCCCAGTAGGCACCCACCAATGGCTCGTTCCCAACTAGGTGAAAAATATTCAACAACAGGGTGCAGTAGTGAAATGCAATAAGCTAAGAAATACTCAAAATAAACTAACTTTACCTGTTATATTTCCATTATAATATTCATTTAATCATTCAGTTATAAGAAAATCACCATAGTTACTTTTTCTATGTAAACAGTCAGGGTCCTTAGACACGCAAACCCTTACTCTCAGGTAATCAGAATCTTGCCCTCAGGAATTTCCCTCAGGCATAACAGAGATTTCCCACAGGCGTACGAAGTGTCACCCTCAGGCACAGAGTCACTGCCTTAGGCATATGAAAATTTTCCCTCAGGTGAAATACAATGTTGCCCTCAGGCTAAGCGGTACCTTTCCCTAAGGCTAAACAAACAATGCCCTCAAGCTGTAATGAACACTACCCTCGGGCACAAGTAACCGGGCCATGCCCAACATGTAAAAAAGAAATTCACATACAATTCCACTCAAGGAAATCTTATAAACATTATTACAAAGTCATACCCATGGGTATCCTATCCAAATTACTAAATAGAGGAACATACACCCAGGGTGGTCCAAGATCCAAGCAGCGATCCCAAACAGCAGTTTATTATCACATTTAATTACCTATACAATTCTAGGTATTCAAAATAGCCAAGGCCTCAGCCACATGACACCCCAACATGGGTTCGTAGCTCAATGATACACAAAACGCACAATAGTTGGAATTTAAACCCCACGCCACCTACCTCAAATGCCTCTGAATGGTATACACGAACGATGATCCTTGAATCGTCCAAGAACAATTTAGATCTGAGGTGAAAGAAAACTCGTTCATACGCAAGTAACATTCCATCTGGAAAGAATTGGTAAGAATGACTTAAGGAGAAGGAGAGGCTTACCTGTATGGTTCCAACGAGATCGACAGAGACGGAAACATATTCCCAGCATGCGATCTGTGGCTCCCTGAAGGTCTGGCCCTCTCTCCCGACTCCTCCTTCGGTTCTAATCCAATCCTATGAACAGGGTTGGCTACTGCCCATTTTATGTGAAAACAATAGACTACACGTCGTGTATTATTGGGTACATGGCGTGTAGTTTTCATTTTTTTAACTTTTCCTTCGGCGACTTCTCGCTAGCATGGCACTGTTCATCTGTCGACATGAGTACATAGTGTGTGAAACCTGAGTACACAACATGTACTGCTACACAGCTAGCCACCGCCTTACTGTTTGCCTACCGACTGACTACACAGCGTGTAAATACCCACTACATGGCATGTAGTCAGTTTTTACACATTTTATTGCCAACGGGGCTACAAACCCTATGTACTCTTCCCACACGACCAAAGTAAACCATGTGTGAAAAAGTAAACACCGTGTAGTCCCAAAATTTATGATTTTCCCATTTTCCATATTTTCTAAAAAACACTTAAGGAAAAGAGAAAAGAAGAATATCTTACCTCAAGAATAATAACCAGGTTCTTACAAGAGTTATCTAATGTCTCAATCCCTTGTAAATGGGATTAAGGTTCTGACGTCCACCACACAACATAGGCTGTATAAATGCCAACCGATCACTCAGGGTCTCAACATCATCCATCAGTTGCTGAGGTGTCAAGAAATCATAATAGTGTTTTCTGGTGACCCATTCCAATTATCTATTCCAATTATGAACTTTAAATTAAATAAAACAATTATTAAATTTAATTTAATATGGGAATCTCCCACAATGGTGTTCCCATATATCCTCATGCAACCTAGAAAACATAAATTTTATAGGAAAGGTAAACATAAAAACCCACATCATATAGTGCTTTTCCATTTGACACTAAGGGCCTACAACATAATCTAGGGCATATTAGGATCCACCAGTATTACATAAGATCAACCAAATCCATCATAAAGATCCAATCTCCAAACTCAATCCAAAAAAAAAAAAATTTATAATTATAGAAAATATAATAAATAAATTAAATTAAATTAAAACATGGAATATTTCTAATTACTAACAGTAACATTATACCACATAAAATCAACAAAAAAGCAGTTATTTCACTCTAAACACATCATTTGAGTTAGGACACAAAAAAACTCCTTATTAATTCTACCAATTCTGTATCCTAATAAATACATTTATGGAAAAAACCTTGGAAAATTTTGAAACAATGAAATACCTCAAAGAAATAATGAAAATATGTTACTGTATATCATCTCTAGATCACCAATTTCTAGAAGGAGAAAATTCATGTAAAAAATGGTTGATTTCACCATACTCTGGTGGAGTTGATGAAGAACTGTAAAAAAGGAAACTCTTGAATTTAGAAATAATAGGTGTGAAATGTGGAAGGTGGGAGGAGGACCATATTACCCAATGAAGCTTTAAAATATCACTAAATATTTCAATAAATGGATTACAATAGTGGGAGGTAGCAACTAGCCTAGACTTCCACCCAATACACATCTCTCTTATTTGACGAAATAATGGGGAAACCTTGTGTTTAACTTAAAAAACACTACAAATTCTCAATGCGTGATATAGGGGTTCACTCCATATATGTGTACAATAATCCCCCGGTCTCCCCTTTCATTCCATAGAACCCCTATGATTCACCCCATGAAGCCCTTTCACATCAGGAGTCACCATTAACTACATCAAAGGACCGATATAGCTTTTTTCGACAGCACGACTTTTGCATTACTCCTTCACTAATTTCCTAAAGCTCTAGGCCTTTCACCAAAAATAAAACCATATAAAAAACCATTTTTTACATTAATATAATCAAAACCTAAATCCAATTTCTATATTTCAAAATTACCTATCCACCAATAGGGAAATTCAAATACCAACTAAAATTTTCAACCTGTATGTATGTTAGTTCTTACAGCCAACACGATCTCTCACAAAGAGCATTGTAATTTGAAAGTCTATATACAAGTATTATGTTCTCCATGATGAATATGGACATGTAAATAGGCTAATGAAAATATATACTTGATACAAATTGTAGACCATAAAGAGGAATCATGTGTATCATAATTATAATAGGAATCAAAACCCTCGTAGTTCAAAAAATACATTATATTTTGTAGGTGAGGAAAAATACATAAAATCATTGATATTTTTATCCTTGGTATAGAAAATAATATAACAATGGGGATTTAAGCCATAGTGGATTGCCATGAGGGATATAGTTATATGGGTTTAAATGAAGCATATGAGTGTTTTAATGGAACTCTTGGTTGTTAAGAGATCAAATTAAGCTAATATGATTATGTGGTCATGAAAAAGAGTTAGGATCATGAAATAAAATAAAAAGGGGTCATCTGATCGTGAAAATGAGAATAGTGTCATGATATTGTATGAAGTCACAGTATTCACATGATCATATAAATGATCGACTCTTACAAAAGTGGTTATATTTCCAACATTGAATTTTGAAAAAGATATTTTGAAGTCATGTAATAATCAATTGTGATTCTTTTGTGTTCCTTTTGTTCCATATATGAAATATGTTGTTCTTATTTACTCCTTATCACTATTTTTGAGTGTGATGCGGGATATTTAAAGGCATATCCCCTTTATTTGTTTTTTATTTCATAATGTGGTTGAGGCACGTCCATATACACAAGGTGGTAGGAGATTTCCCATGTAAATCAGTGTTGTATCATGTGAATCACACGACCATGTTTCAAGATATTGACAACGTCCCTCATCACATTTCATGATTAAGATTGACTGAAAAAAGGCATCTATCCTAGAAATCCTCACTATGGAGTTGATTTCATTGTCCATTCGATGTTGGGTGATCACTTGACCCTTGGATCATATAATGATTAGGGACTAAAACATTTCCCCATCACAAAATACCTCATCCACATGATCCATTTGGGATTAGGTGACTACTCATTACTAGGAGGAGTCACTAGAAAATGAGTGACCATAAGATCATCTCATCATGGATAGCCTATGTTTCATGAATCCTTTGGAATTATTCTACTTGTTTGTAAGGTAAGTCATGAATAAAAATTATTGTCAGACCCTTCTGTCTTATATTATATCCTTCAAAATTTATCATCAATATATAAGGTTTAAGAAATCAAATGACTACAATGGTATCACATTGTGAATAGTGAACACAAACCAATATATCATTGATAATTTCTTCAACTCATGTCATGAGATATCATGTGTTTAGCAACACCACACAATCACATATCCTTATAGTCATTACATTATCTACATATCTTCCTTAGTTAAATATATGTTCATCATTTATGAAACGAAATCAATGGATCTTAATCATATGTAATTTCATATATCAATCATTGAGTCTTTTGTATCACATTAGATCAAAGGTACATGGGGATTACTTTATGTGAACCCAAGAGTCTCGCATGAAAACCTTCTTCCCCAAATGAATATGTAGATAAATTTGGGTTAGGTGATTGCATATCTTAATAGTGTCATGTGATAATCAATGATTGAAAACTGTTTTGTCATCGAAAACATCCTATTGGTGCATCATATGAATTTGAAAATATTAAAATATCAGTTTTATCCCTCACATAACAAGATATCATATATAATATTCATGAAATCCTGAACTGTATTCATATCTTCATACTCCATTTTTTTCTCTCATTGTATGTATACTTTTTTAATTCAATTGTGGTACCTTCTTCATAAAGAGATTCATTATGAATCGATATGTTCAATTGCAAATGTAGACAAGAGATCTTTTATATTGATTCTATGCTTCATGTAATTCATGAACATATATAAATAAATATTCAAAATAGATCATCATGGACTACATGAATGATACAATGATCCCATCCATAGACCGTACTCATGGAATTTAATCAATATATAATACTTTGAGGTTTCACATAATCACAAAATAATTATATTCTCAGGTTATCATGATCCAAATAATGGGATTCATTCATTCTATATGATATATCATAGCAAAATAGGCATTTTCTTGATGCTCTAATTTAATTATAACTAGTACATCTCCCGTGAAAATGCACGGGACTATTCAAATTCCCATTAAATCATATGGTTCAATATTACTAAAAAATTAATATTTTCAATTAACTCAATATAATGTTTATAATAAAATGATGATAATAACAATATGAATACAATAGGTAATTAATAGATAAATAACCATTAAAAACCTGGAAAATGAAATGGAGTAGTGAGGATTGAAATTAAATAAATACAATGTTGAAATGAAAATAACTGAATAAGAATATTGAAATTACAACTTCAGAAATAAGATTGAAATAATACAATGTTGCAGTAAACAATGAGATGAAAAATGATTTGTTCAATGGTACATAATATAAAATCTGATGTCAGCTCAGAAACAGAACTAACAGTTGGTTTAAGTAGAAAATTCCAGGATGAAAACAGTAGCCGTAAACATAGTTTTCAACACCTATAAGTGTGCATTTCAAAGTCCACCTGTCATCAGCAGTACGTCCAACTCCTCATACATTCCCCTCATATCATGTGTGGGTCATGACCATTATACAGGATCCAACCACTATAAAAGGAACAGAAAACATAACCACTTTAATTAGTACTGGAGAAAACAAAAACCGAGATGAATGTAGAAATCCAATGTAATTTTTGTAGAAAAATAATTTAGATACTGTATTTCAGTTAACATAAATAGACATAAATAGAGGTTGTTACATTATGTTGAAAAACATGGAAAAAGAAATTTGTTAACAACAAATTCATTAAGGATAGTCCAATACCTTCCAATTAAATCAATGATTGTCAGTCAATTTTCTCAGTATTTTTGGTGAAGTTATCCTTGAAGAAGCGATGCAACTCAATGCCACAGCTCGGTGATGTTGCATGCTCTGGGGACCTTGCAACCTTTTGTCGCATCACATCATCGACATCAAAATCTATCCACATATTTTTCTACACAAATAAATGATTTTAATTAATAAGTTGCAAATTAAAGTGACAACTGTGTATGACTGATCTCAAGAAACTGTGAAAATTCATAGATGTAGGTCACATTCTCATGACCATCATGTCATTCCCATGTTGTGAGAATCATTATCATTGCACTACTGAAAAAAAATCTAGATCATTGCATCCCATAGTCAGTAGCATAACCAAACCATCTCATTTTTGATCATAAATGTTAATGTGACTTATCTCCTGTTTCTAACCCATTAAATTAGAATCCATGAAATTAATTAAATATCATATCATAATGATCTTAACACCCTCAATTTGTTCCTTATATAGTCATATCATTAATCATATGCAGTTGTTCCTGAGAAATGTTCAACATAATCTACGAAAAACTTTTCCTTGTTCAATCCCAAAAACTACTTTCCCTACTAATTCAGATCAATGACCACCCTTGGGTCAACCATACAAAGACACCTGATCCAAATTTTCAAATGAGAAGAAGAAATTCAGGCAGTTTTAATGTAATAGACAATGTATAGAGAACTTCTTCCATTCCAGTATTGTATACTCCAATAATGTAATGACTATAATACGTAATGAAGGGAAAAAAAGATGCACCTGAGTAGATGATGTAGTTGTAGATGTAATAACTGATGTGGAATCATTACATAGGACAACTGATGTTTTAGGGCAATCATGTTTCTAAAGCACAAGTATGAAACAAAGATGACAATACTATGGGATAAGTTGTATAATTATATGTAATAAAGAAAAGATAAATATGTACTACCTGGTTTTGGTCAATTGTCATCTGTACTTGTGAAGAACGAATGCTTTGATAATTCAATATAATACCGTTAAGAAGAATTCCTATTATGGGAAATTAATCTGGTTATTCATGCAAGGTATGAGTTTCAAATTTGTAGTTACCTGATAGTCTTGAAAGGTTTCATGAAAATTGGTTATATAATTTTCATTAGCTGTGCTAAATAGAACATTGTACATGTTCTGATTTAAAGAACGGTGTCGATTTAGAACACTGAATGTGGTGACATCTATTGACAAAAGAACTTTTTTTACTTGAATATTTTTAGCTCTGATGGATAACCAAAGTCATCATCATCCTAATTTGTAAATGAACAAGAGGTTCAGTTTACATAAATTACAGGTCCGTGATTATTAAAAAATTCAAACAGCTATTAAATGTAACCTGTTTCAAAGCTTCTCTCAACTGAGAAGCTATTTTTTATAAATTGCATGACCTATTTTTCCAATAAAATGACCGAAAATGACTTTTTTGATCCGTTACCAGTAGCTGCACTCTAAATATGTTTGGAAAGTAATATATTTTTATCAATATTAGTCCAGTAGATCTCTATGAAAATACTTATATAATAATACGTATGAAAGGAAACAAAATATGACAACATAAAAGTAGTACATGTTAGGGTTATTTTGAAATTTTCTAACAAAATGTTGAAATCCGTAGTTTCTAATTTCTTCGTGCAAGAGTTTCATGATTCGAAAAACAAGTTTTGGGAGAATTGTATTTTCTGTATTGTTCCAGAAATCAAACACCTTGTCAGCTAGAAAAGAGTTACTGATATTAATATTTTGAGTATAGTATGACATAGTTGTATAAAAATGATGAGTAAATTCTGAAATTAAAAAATTAGAATATGTAAAAATTTATATTTAGTATTATAGTGTAATTTAAAATAAGGAGAAGTAAATAGTACCATGTCATTTCAGTATCAAAAATCCCTAACCTTGAATGATGCTTACTTCAGAATGTTTGTGTTCAAAACAAGAAGGTCAGAATGTTTAAATATACAATGTGAATATAACCAAAGGGAACTAACTACTCATGATTTATCAAAGTGAAACACCCATATATAACCTATATTTTTAGAGTCATTGTACTATTCACCCAGAAAAATTACAGCTGTCTCCAAAGACAGTTGTTTTTTGTACCTCAATACAGAATCCCTTTGAAACAAATGGAGAACGACATGGTATCCAAATGATTTAGTATTCATATAAATTTTTTCAACTTAGAAGAATACGATAGAATGCATCCAGAAAACTAAAAAAACCCATTAAAATTTTTGACTATCAACCAAATAGCAGTTAAAATCATAAATTGGGAAACATATCCATAAAAATCCTTCAAAACTGATACAATAACGTATCCAGATTACATAACAGTCTTTTATCAAGAAAGGAAATGACAAGATCATAATTTTTCAACATAATATGCTGAACAGAAAATTCCTTGAAGAGGCTGCAGGGTAATGTTGTTGAATGGCATTGGTGGACATCCATATGAAGAGGCAAATCCACACTATAATGCACATACCCAATTAATCAGTAATGGAAAATAGCAATCATTGCAATATAATTAAATAAATATAGCTTGAAATGAAACAAAATTAACATATTGATGAACAATTTTCATTTTTTTTATAATGAAGAAAATCAATGAAATATAGTAAAAAACATGGTACATCACTCAACAATGATAATGAAAGAGACAAAATAATCATAACTAAACCACCTATAGACTATAGAATACAATAATCATCAAAATTTTGATATATTAAAAGTAAACAAACTGAGACAGAATATTTACTAAAAGAAGGTACAAAAACACAACCTTAATTCGGTAAAGAGAATTCACATGAATTATATACGGAGTTAAATTTGTAATGGAAATTTGAAACAGTGATATAGATTTAGTTGTAAATACTACCTTTTGTCAGGAATAGATACATTTAGTCTACTTTGGCTGGTTTTTCATTTCTTATCTCCATAATATGGAGATTATTTTCATTGGAAGAAGATGATGTTGGCTTGGGGTCTGGAGATAGGGAGCCTTCCATAGTAGCTTCAACATCGAAGTCAGTCATCAATTTTTTCTACATGAAGGTTCAATTATAACAAATGAGAAGCAGTCAGTACTCATTAGTCATACCATTGAAACATGAATATAAATTTTTACAGATGGAAAATCACTATAAATAGAGTGTTATTAAAATAAATGGTAATGGGATTCCAAATTAAAGAAAGATACATTATTGTATACAACATGTACAACATCAGTGTAAGAGAGTATGAATTTCTAATATTTATACCCCGGTTGAAGAGACAACAATAGTACTTGTATCAACAGCAGCATAATTTTTCAAGGTGAGTCCTGACGAAGTAGCGCTTTCATGTTCCTAAAAACATGGATAAAATAGTTCAAGAATGTGGTCTATGTTTTGATACTAATTTTAATTGTAAAGAAGATAATTTAAAGAACTTATTTTTATTCACTTTAAAAATATTGTTGTTATGTGATCTTCAGCATGCTGCCACGAAATTCTAGTGGTAGAATGAGACTGCATATCTGGCTGTCTACAGAACACTGATTATAGTTACTGATATAATCTTCATTATCACTGATGAGGAGAATTGTGTCTGTGTTCTGTTCTGAACTGTGTTTTCTATTTTGAATGTTGTACTCTGTCACGTCAAGTGATAGAAGAACTTTCGTTGATTTGAAAACATTTAGGTCAGGGGGTAACCAAAGACATCCAGGTCCTATGTTATAATAAAATGGTAAAGTGAGTTAAAAAACATAAATTACTTGACCAAAACACATAGGTGATTAATATTACATGTAACATATCATCTCTCAACTATGAAGCTGATTTTCTTATAAACTACATCACTTTCTTCTCAAAGAGAACAACAAATAGCGAGTCTATGTCATCTTTAACCAGTGGTTGTACTATAAACCTGATATATTTATAGTTTTGTAGTGTCTTTAAAAATTTAGTCATATAAGAAGAATATTAATGAATAAATAGTTAGAAATAATGGTATAAATTAAATGAATACCTTGGAGTAGTGAAGGTTGGTGTTTTCTGACAATTCTGGCACTACAATTTTCCATATGCAACTTGAATTTTTTTCATGCAGGAGTTGTATGATTCAAAATACTAGTGATGAGTGCTTTGATTTTTTACTATTGTAGAATCAATTATACACCTTAATGGATATGAAATAATTAGTAATATTAATATAGTTATCAAAGCAGGTATTACATGTAGTGCATTATAGTTCACATCGTGAAATAATTGAAACTGGATACTATACTTACCTGTAGTAAATTTTTAACATCAGAAATGAATTTTATGTTTTTCCAATAAGGAATCGTTGTAACACAACTGTTTGAACGTTTTGATTGAGGACTTTAAAACTGGGAATTATTTAAGAATCCAGTTTTGATTATTGAAGTAAAACAATCATTCAAGAACACAAATAATGTTAATTTTGGTCATATAGTTTGTATTTGTAGGTAGAAAAAGTTTTAAAATAATGGCAGTGTATATTTTACTTTCATCTAAACTCATGAACTACTGGGATGTCAATGTTGAGTAGGATTTTTGAAGAATTAATTGAAGTGGTGATAACAAATGATGCTGGGACATGTAGATCATAATGGGCCGAAATTCAAGTTTAGAAATTGAAAAAATACATTGATTCCTATAAAACATGTTGTAGAGCATTAGAAGAATTTGTAAATGATACAAATTTCAATAACGCATAACAATACAGTTTTCAGTATGGAATACAATATTACGGAACGTAACAATTGTTGGAAATTTAAAATTTCTGGAAATATACAAATTGAAGTTACATTTCAGGAATAGAGCACTGTATAACATTTTTGATATTCAATCCTATTGATTTGGAAACTATACAGTCAAATTGGTCATCATTTTTTTGCATTAGTAGAATGTATTAGAAATGCATTTTTCAATAAGGCATAATATTTAATGAACATTTATAGTTTCAAAATGGCAGTAAGTAAGATGGAGCATAAAATATGTCCGAACATTATAGTTTCCAAATATTAATAAATCATATCACATTCTAGATCAAAGCTATTATGCTAGATCATTATATATATGATCATTTCAGTTTTCTAGAAGTTTTTTAATAGTAAAGTTAGGGTGATACTTTATGATGGATCATATATATCATCAATTTTCATTTTTTGAAGGAAATCATTACAGTAAGTAGTAACGAATATTTTTTAACGCATAGATAGATTTCTTACAGGTCAACCGCTATTCCCTGACCAACTGCAAGATCACTAATGTAGAGGATTCCATGTTGTTATCCAAGTACTCTGAAATAATGTTTGCAAACTCCCCCAATAATCTATTGTTTTTTTTCCAAGCCTTTAGAATAAATCATAGTAGATGTTTTGGTAATTAAAAGAATATATGTAAAATGTAGTGAGAAGAGAAGGATGCTAACCTATCATCCTCTAAAATGAATTGATGCTTTTGTTTTGATGTACCCACAGACTGTGTGGGGTATGATTTTCATAGATGTCCAATAATTTCTATAACAGGTATGAATGATGTGGAAGGAGTAGTTTTTAAAGAAGAGAGCATTACTGTTTACTATAGTATCAAGACTACAAAATTTAATGAAACTGAAAAGATTTGAAAATAACTATTTTTGTATTACCTAAATAATTTGATCATGTTGTAACTAATATTTTCTTAATCATGGACTTTAATACAAACTCGGTGCTCTTTAATGTACCTATTTGATGTTGTTCTAAAAGAGTTTTTTAATGATGTCATCAAAAGTAATGAATTCGTAACAGAAGAGCAGTAACTGTGCATCTGTTGGTGGAACAAATGTTGTTGTTGTGAAAAAGAATCTGCAAGCATCTCTTGCCCCCAAGTAACATCCTTGATTATGAGGAATATGGATGTTATGTATAATGTAGAAAAGGCCTTCACGTAAAAGTGTTTTTTACTTGTTGATTTCTTGGAGGTTGCTAACTGTATACTGCATTTTTGTATCCTGCATGAAAAAATAAATTTTCAATCTAAATATTTTAAAACAAGCTGTCACATTTCAGAGATATGAAAAATTATACTACAAAATAAGTACATATTATTGGTGTTATGGAAATAGTACATGAACTGTAATTTTTGAACTAGATAAACTCACTTGGGAATCAAAGATAATCAGATCGATAGCAGCAACACTATAGTTGGGTGAGGAGTTCAACCACATATTCAATACATTCACTTCTATTTTCAAAGTATTGTCAACATCAATGGAAATCTCATTCAGATGACAATTCATGTTTACAAATATTGTACAGATATGACATATTAATCATCCATTATAATGTGTTGTACCTATATATAATTAAATAATAAAATCATCAAATTGTATAAATTTTAAATGAAAAGTTATCTATCATAGGTATTCAAAAATTTCTCTGTAGAAAACATTTTGTGTACAGTTAGAGGTAGGTTTTTTTCTATCATCAACATCAATTTTTAAACCACCTGGTGGTGTCACTCTAGATAGGGAAACATAATGTTTTCCATGAAAGAACACAGGCTTGCGAAGATATAAACATACATAAGATAGATATCATCATTGACTATTATTAATATTCATTGCATAAGAATCAATCAAACAATATTGTCTTCTTTGTAATTTTAAAGGCCATCTTTTGTCATTGAATGTCATATTGATTCTTGGGAGGAATGCAAGATATCTGGAATGACAACTAGTTAAAATTTCTTCTCCAATGACATGATTACCCAAATTTGTTACAATTAGACAAGTACCATTGCATAGCCCCACTGATTGGTCAACATTTCGAAGAAACATAATGTGTACTCCGATTTTCAATGAAATTTTATGTGTAGTTAGCCTAGAGACAATGATACCATTTAATACATCAGTTGTCTATATGTTCTCTAGATGATCTATATCAAAACTGGCATTGCTAACAGAAATAGAGCTGAAATAATCTTTTCCTTCAGAAGTAGTAAGAGTTAACATGTAGTCACTGGCTTCCTGCACAACGTCACATGATGGTGCTAATATAGAATGACCTTTCAAATAAGATACATCTGCACACATTTCAATGAAATCTATGTAAGAAAATTTTACAGATGATGTCATTGGGGATTTATTTATTGCAAGAAGATAGGTTGATGGTATTTCAATGCACACCTTCCCAACACTAAGCTCTCCAATGCGACCCTCACCAATGTCAAAAATCCACTTTGTAGAATCTCGAACTTCGTTTGGATCGTCAATAGTATCTGGTGATTTCAAACTCATGTTCTGAGTCAATATTAAAACCTGATAGTCTATCCATAGATATGATGATCTTATACATGCAAAGAAAATGTCACTTCTGTCTCCTCCAGGGATCAAAAGTAGTATTTGTCTGAAATCCCCACCCAGGACCACTATTAGATCAACAAAAGGTAAATTATAATAGTTTTCATTATATAATGACATAATATCTCTTAATGTATGATCTAGAGCTTCAAAATAGTGTTTATGAATCATTGGAGCCTCATCCCAAGTAATCAAATTGGTTTCCTATAGTAGCTGTGCAACATCACTCCCATGTTGAATGTTACAGACCGACTGGTCATTTATAAGAATTGGTATTTGAAATTTTGAATGAGTTTTCCTCCCTCTAGGAAAGAGTAATGATGCTATTCCACTGGAAGCAACTACTAGAACAATTTTTCCTTCGGACCTTAGTAGACATGTTAAAAATCTCCAGATGAAAGTCTTACATGTACCTCCAAATCCATGCAAGAAAAAGAATACACCCTCAGGAGAAGATAACCCAGACATAATTTTCTAGATTACATTTTTCTGTTCATCAGTAAGCATTTTTTTTAATGTTGTGTACTCGAGATGTAGTTTTTCCCTATCGTAATTAGGATCTTCTGAAATCAATCTATTCGGTTGAGGAGATATTGTATAATCTGGAAGGGGCATTGGTGGATAACATTACAGAGATTTTCCATTGATGTGAAGAATGTTTTCTATTTCAGCCAAAGAAAACATTGGTTTTTGATGATCTGTCATTGTCAAGTCTAAAAGATAGTGTATTAATATTAGAAAGAAATAAAATAATTACAATATAATCTAGTCAAGAAAGTAAGATGTTTGTACCTTGTAATTTAAGTCGCTGTTGTTGGGCATATAAAATGTCATTAGTTAGGATTTTCCAGGTTGCAAACCAAACAATATCAGGCCGATAAATGGAATTTGAGAATAACATTTCAGCAAATAGTCTTCACAAATAATATCCCATTCCCCAAGAAGATACATCTTGTAGTGCTTGTATGAATTCGTTTTCTTCAGATAGAAGTCCCATGACTGAACATGTTTCTCTGAATGTAACATGAGTAATGTTGTTCACTATTTTGATATATTCATATTAAGTTGCTCCTCAAACATTAGTTAATAGGATGTTCAAGTAATGTAGTTCTCCAAAAGAGGGTGCCACATAGTATAGTCTTCCAATAATGAAACACTATTTTCAAGGGTACCATTTCTTTTCACGATAGTGGTAAACAAATCATGTTGTAAATTCTTCATATGTAAGATTTATGCCCTCTGGATACATTAGATTTGCATTTAACCATGTTGTGAACAAGGTTTCAGAAATGATGTTATTATTCAAGAAGTCTTCAATTTTATCACAGTCTGCATATGTGACATTATTTTCTCCTGGTAAATGAAATTACAGTCTATCAACTGGAGGATATCTATAGTAGATATCAGAAGAGAACATACTCCAAGAAGCATCACAAGGTGAGATGTAACGGCAGTCATAATACATTTTAATCACATCAACACCCTTGTCGTGAAGATCTTTATTTCTACTATCAAAGAGAGTTGAGGTAACATGATTTTTCCCCTTGATAATATATTTAAAAAGGTATTTTATAGATGATGAATGATTGAAAACTTCGATATTGAGATGAGATTTATATTTTAACAGAAAAGATGGATTGTATGGCACAACAAACCGATTGTCCAATGGTAAACCATTTTTGGGAATAGTACAACCTTTATTTCTTATCTGATAGATGACATAACCGTAATCATCCATTGTTGTTTGGGGAAAAAATTTGGATAATTCTTTGAGAAATTTCCACTCTTCATACAAGGTGAGCAACGGGTGGCTTCACCATAAGGTCCATGGATCATAAAATTTCCGACCGTTACATGTAGTTTATGGAAGTAACCTTTGATTGTAATTTCTGCAGAAAAAATTCTTTTAATGTCTGATGGAGTGAACACCTTGATTTCTTGACTATGAAATAATAGAATGGGCACTTGCGGTAGTCCTCTTTTTTGAAACTCCATTGTATGAACAACTACATTGAAAATTGAACATAAGAAGAAGAAAATTTACAAAACATTTAACAAATTTTGGTTGAAATAGTCATTAAAAACCACAAAGAGATTAGGGATGTAGTTACACAACTGCTCAAGAATTTATAAAGAAGGATCCTTCTCGTAAATATTTCATGAGTTGTTGGACCTTTATTTTGAAAATTCACGACAGTATTTGAGGACATTACGATGGGAGTAGGTTGTTTACTTTGACATATCGAGAAACATCATGCAACATTGGATTGCATGTAAATGTTAAAAAAGATTGGGATACCCTGCCCAATTACAGATTGACATTGAATCTTGGTAAGTCTGAATCATATATCTTGGGCCGCCTATAAATTTCAAAGGTAAAATGATACGCTTTCCACACAAGGAACCATCCCAATCACCCCTAAGGAAAGAATCTTGCATCCCATTGTATAGTTTTCCCCTTAATCACTTTTGGTTTTAGAGAATAAAAGATAATCTCTGAGACTCAATCATTGTGTATGCATCTACAATAAACTATTGAAGAAGCCTCCTAGAAAAAAAAGGCTGGAAAAATCATTGAAACAAGATTTAAGTTTAAAGGAGAAATATTATCGCATTGTAACATTTTTGACTTTTGTATTGTCATTAAATGGAGTAGTGCGATGGGATATATTGTCAACATATCCATACTCTCCAACCATGAAAACCAATGGATATTGAAGAGGAAGGTATAGAAGGTGAAGATCATCAATTTGTTGGAAGCCACCATCTTTTTTTTGAATGACGATATCTCTCTCATTATTTAGATCTTTGATGTCGCCGAAAATGAGCATTGCAATATCAGAAGTATTTGGTATGTTGTATTCTTGTTCATCCCTTCCTCATCTTCTAAGAAGTCACCGTTTTAAATTTGTAATGCACTGTGTCTCAATAACATCCCTTGCTTTTCTGAATTTATGTGATAAACTGTTATGTTCATGAAGCATATTCTATAGCTTTTGAACAATACTGACTTCAATAATAAAGTCTTTGTTTCTGTCATCAAAAATACATAAGAAAGTGTGTAGTAGTAGTGAGAATTGAAAGAGACAATATATATGTATTCCCACCTACTAAATTACATACATGATTTCTCGTACTCAATTCTAAGCTTCATTTGCAGTGACGTATACATAGAGTTGAGCAAACTTGGGTGGTTTTCCATCGGAAGGACATAAAATACCAATGCGATGGCAGTGTTTTCCATTTAAACTATAAATATTTAGAGACCCACCACAGTTCACAGATTTTTCTACTTTGCCTCCCAATGATGTGAATGCAAACATAGAGTTGTAAATGTGCATGTGATCTTGGAATGATTTAGAATTTGGACAGATTTTACTGAATAACAATGTTCTATGGTATTCAGGATATACAGGGAAAGGATGTAAAGCTATTTTTCCATTGAGAAACATATTGAGTAATGGTGTACATGTATCTGGCTATATTGTTTATTCCTCTCTTCATACCAGAAGGTAGTACCGCCGTGCTCACATATGTTAGAAGGGTCTTCGCAGTCGAAAAATTCTGAAGAGAAAAGGATTGGAATAGATGCTATGAAATCATAAATATAGTGTATGTTTAACATTATATTACACACACAATCTGTGTAGTAATTAATGTGTTTATTTATAGTAAATTAACTGTTTGTTCAGCAGTTTGAAGTTGTATTGACATATCTCCATAATTAACAATCAAGTTATTTGTTGTTGATGAATATTTACTATTATAATAAAGAGAGTTAAAATGTGTAATGTTCGTAATAGAATTTCCAAGTTGAGATACCTTTTAATTTGAATGCAGGATATATCCCAGAGGTCGTTGATGGAGTAGTATCCCTGTATATACCTCTCATTGAAAGTTGTTCATCAGTTGTTTCTATACAACCTGCATGGTTGGTAATATGTCCTTTGGAAAACATGAAATGTGATGATTTTAGATGACATTAAAAAGTTCTTATATATGAATGTATTTATACAAAATAAATATGAGATGATAGTTGTAATGTGAAACATACCTGTGGATGAAGGAAGTATGAAGTTTCTAGTTGTAGCATAATTTTCACTGTTTGATAAAGTAGTAGTATGCGTAAGAGTCAATATTTTACTACATAGAAGGCTTTATATAGTGGGTTTTTTGGTTCTTATTGTGATGAGGATGAATCAGTTGACTCTATAATAGTACAATCATTTCAATATGTACATTGTAAGTGTGATATTAGGATTGTAAGTTGTGAAATTGTAATGTATAGTATTCACAATAAATGTAACAGAAGTTTAAATGCGTAAATGTTTACAGAATGAACGCCCATGTCGTATCGTGGTGTTTGGTCAATTTTTTTGTTCTTTGATCCGCTGTATATAGTTGATAGCTGTGAATACTCTTGAGGGACTATGAAACAGGGTATGACATAATTTTAGGAATACATGGTTAGTATATTTTCAGATTGTAATCAAAATAATAAAATGGGATACAGTAAGCAGAACTAATCGTTGATGGATATAGATGATAATGGAATGTGGCAAGGTAATTTAGTGTCAGTAGTTGGTGTGACCTGTTCTGGTGTAAAAAAATTTCCTATAGGAATTATTAATTTAAAACATTCATTACTGTTATAGTATATAATGTCAGACAGCATTGTACTGTTTTAAAGAGTATGAATATAACGTTTGTCTATATTGCTCGCAGTTGAAAAAGTAATGGGTAATGAAGACATGCCCCTTTGTGTTTGTCTCCGCCCTGATGGTGTCACATGTTAAGGTTCAGTAATGTTTTCAGTGGTCATTCTACTTGTGGATTTGGTGATATAGTGAACATGTAAGCTGTTGATTCTTAAATAATGAAACTGTTTTAGTAGTGTAAAATATTTATAAGACATCCTGATTGACGTTGTTATCGTAGTAATCTTCTTTGAAGTCGTGCATCTCTATATCTTGAAAGGGAGTGCCTATTTGTTCGGTGTTTCTATTTATTTGATTATTAAGAAACTGAACTGGACCGTATACCCATGCTATAAAGTGATGTGATCTCATTTCAGAAAAGTTATAATATGAGGAATATAATGTAAACCATTATAGTAATGATTCGACAAAGAAAAAATGACCAATAATAATTAACATGTCTACTTAGTTGTTGTAATGTGCGAATAGCATAGATCATGTAAATGCTGCAGTCATGTAGTACATAGATTGTGCTTGTAGTAAGTGCTATGGTTGGTTGTACAGTTTTAGTCACATAGTATGAATATAAGACCACAGATTCCATCAAAACAAATAAGACTTCAGAGTATTGAAATAATATTAAGTAGTATGATATTTTATTAAACTTATGAAAACCATTAAACAATATATTGTAGTTTTTAATGGATAGATATCCTAATGGACTTAGATAACATACCATGCGGAAGGTACTACAGTTTTTGAACCAAAGACAACCTGAGTAAATTTTCCATTCATGTTAGTACACATTCTAATGGATAATGCAGGATAAAGGAGCAGAGTAATTTTTCAGGCTTACCATTACTTTTTTAGGTGAATGAATTTCATCTAGTCAATGTATGAACGCACATAAATCATTAATGCACTATAATACTCATTTGTATACAAAGAAACATAATTTCTAAGTTGTGTTGTTGTGAAGGAATGTAAAAAATGTAAGGTACAATAAATTACTAATCAAATAGAATTTGTAACAGTCATTAATGTAGTGAAAATAAAAAGAAGTAAGTACTGAATAAAGAATTATGATTTTGTTAAAATGTATAGTATTACTGTATAACGGGATTTTGTTTAACTGAAATTAAATCAAAGAGGTCAGTAGGCTTAATATGTCAATGAAGAAAACATACATGATATGGAGGTCTCATTTTTTACAGTCCGAATTAGGTATAGTACATGGAGGATATGAAGCTATGTGGGGATGATGATTTGGTTAGTAGTGGAGGTGGATATACAGAAATAAACATGAAACCCTAGAAATTTGATGGGGTAATCGACACCGGAATACGGAATATATAACTTGAGCGTAGTACGGAAGGATGATTTTAGATGTTCTTTGAAAACCAAAAAATTTACATAGGTTTATACCTGTGATTAATCACAACAAACTGTTTGTCACGGTTACTGTAGGTGGAGTAGAGGACCGAGTTGTGGCAGAGCCATAAGAGGAATAACTGGTTGGGGAAAAGATGCAGGCGTTGGGGATCTGGATAGAGGAGTCGATGCCCGATGTACCGAAGTCGAAGTCAATGCTTGAGAGGATAGTCGAGATCTGGTGGAGCTGATGACTGTCGTTGTAACACCCTGATATTTTATGAAAAATATTCTTTTTAATTGCATTAATGTCTTGTGTTGTATGCTACACCACAAGGAGCTTCCACAACACGCATCCTTGACTTGCCTTTCATTACACGCAATCACGACCTTCCTAGATAGCGTGTGTAGTACGCAATACCGAGTTTCACTAAACGAGATATTATTATAATATTATTATGAACTAGCCGTTATGAATAGTAATACCCACTATTTGAAATTTTATAAATTTTATCATTAAAAATGGACTTAATTTTTGGATTCGGAATATCGAATTTATCTTACGGTGAAATTTTGGTACTTTTCTGATAAATAGTGAAAATTACTAAATTTTAATTTAAAAAAACCTTTTTAATCGAAATTATTAATAGTGATAAATTATTCATTTGATTGGTTTTAAAGTATATTTAAAATATATTTTTACAATTTAATTCAATTTTGTTCATTTGATGTATTTTCACATTTAAACCAGACATAAACAAGTGTCAATCTTTTGATAGTTATTATCTCTTAAGAACATGCCATTTGTTTTGACGACGGGAATTAATTTTTAAATTAATTAATGCAACTGATATGTTTTGAATTTGGTAAAATAGACATCAATTTTGAGTTCATAATATCATATATATCTTAGGCCTAATTTTTGGTATTTTTCTGGAAACTTTTATTTTTTGATGAATAGTGAAACCACTAAGTGGTAGTTAAAAAAACTGAATTTTTCATAAAACATAATTTTACCGCTTCTATGAGTTTAATTTTGAAAATCCGAGAGACACGGTTAATATCAAGGACTAAAATGTGGTTCAATGAGATGAAAATAATTTTTGGTTAATAGTAACTTTTTACTTTTTTTACCACGGTTAAAAGTAAATAGGGTAATTAAGGGTAAAAATGATATTATTATTACCCTAAAACATGTCATAATTCTATTGGATAAGTTTAATTCGACCAAAAATATCCTTAGGAATAAAATATGACCATTTAGGGCCACATGGATTAGATTAGGACATTTATTATCAATTTATTTAAAGAAGGGTTAAAATAGTTAAAATCAATGTTTAATAACTAAATCATTTTTAATATATGGTTATACATAAGATAAATTAGACTATAAATATTTATTAGAAATCTAAAAATATTTCCAACATAATTGTATTTTATTTTTAATTTTTAGGCTTAAGATTAATTAATTTACCTATGATACAATGATGATGCAATAATTATCTTATTAATGATGTATTGACATAATTGATGTTATAAATACCCAAATAAATGTAATTTGAGACTTTTTAGGAATTCCAATAATTTTATATGTTAATATGACATGTTAGTATTGATTTAATTAACTTTTTTCAACTGATAATTTTGTTATGATTTTCACAAAAATCAATTACCAAATAGTGTCCAAATTGAAATAAAATAGTTTTTAAAACAAATATTATATTATTAATTGTTATTATATTCCGAAAAATCTAAGGTTCGGCCAAGATACTTATATCATGATAGGTGTATCATTAATGGACCACTTGGGGGTCTCTTGGATGTATATGGTATGTTTATTAACTATATAATTTAAAAATATGAAGTGACATGGTAAGTGTCAATCTAATTAACTAAGAGTTAAAACTAAACGATAAGGTTAATATAATGACCTAAACTTGTCTAAATTCTATTGGATGAGAGGATTTAGACCCATCACCACCTTAGATTCGAAATATATCAATTTGGAGCTATTAATAACAGAATTTTACTTTATAATAAAATAATATTTTTTGTTATTCCAAAGGTGCCCCTCTCCTCCCTTATAAAAGGGCGCCTCCTCCCTCTCTTCCTCACACCACTTTGAGACTTCAAGCTCGACCAACCCCTGCCAAATTTTGTTCTCCACTTCCCTAGAAACATCCTAGAGGTCTTTGTCTTCATCAAAGACCAATTTTAGTGCCCTAAGAGGAGGTCTCAAAGAGGCGCTTCCATGAAGAGGAGGTTCGGATACGTATAAAGCATATCGGGCCTAATGTAAGGGATAATTTGGCAAATCTCATTTTTATCCAAGATTTATTATTCATCAGTATTTACTGGGGTTATTATTATCATCAATGTCCATGTTTCCTAAAAAATGTTTCATGTATGTTTAAAGTCCTTTTTACCCATTTTGACTTTTACCCAATGGTATGGAAGGAATCTTTCTTTTCTTTACCCTACAAGGTACTTTTTTACTTTTTCGACAAAAGAACGAGAAGAATGTTTTTTTAACGTATACGGAATGAAAGGATTTTTACGGTTTTATAAAGCATTGTTTTCATGATGCTTTCTCCAAAATATTTCATGACTATTTTCAACAAAATCATTTTCTTTTAAAATTGCATGACATTTTGTGAAAAGAAAATGATTTTGAAGAAAAAGGGATATTTAACTCCAGAATTCATTTCAAGTGTTTTATCATAACCATTTTTCATCTAATATGACATTATTTTATATCTGTATGTTTCATGTATAACGTATCTTTGATTTAAATGGTTTCACTTCTCTTATTATGAAATAATATGCATTTCTTTTATATGGATTATTTGATGATGGGATGATGTTTATGAAACCCATTTTATTTATTGGGGTTTTATGAGTTATGTATGTTTATTTTGTGGAAAACGTAAGAATGATTTCATTATGAGATGGGTGGGACCTATATCTCCCTCCAATGCATTGGGTAAAGATTTATATCTAATGAGATATACATGGCTGGAATGGAGAAGTTAAACCGGTTCGATAATACAGGACTGGAATGAGGAGTGAACTCGATTCAGAAAGGGACTTTGTCCACTAAGACGGTCTTGGCAGCAATGACTTGGTTAATATGGAAATCATATCATGTTCTTAATGGTTTCCACAATTACATGTTTTATTCCCATGCTATTTTATTATTCTTAATGTTTCTTTATAATCTATGCCTTACAGACTTCTATGTTTGATGTCTTTGCTCGAGTTTTTGATGTTTAAACTTTATGTTCATGTTTTTAGGTTCAAATGTATATGGTATTCTTTATTTTACCCATGCTTACCCTTACTGAGAATTTGAGCTCACCCTTTTTATGTTTTCTTTTCCCCAGGATATAAAGAAAGGTTTTAGGTAACAAAAAAAGGATGATCTTTATGGGAGATGTTGAAGATCATTCACCATTATTAGAAGATTATGTTCCATGTTTCCAAAGACACTAAACTATTACGGTCCTTGTGTGTCTATTTTTGTTATGTATTACGTATTCTTCAAAAGTAATGTAATGTCCATGTACGTCAGGCTTCGGGTCTCTACAGTTGGTATCAGAGGAAAGGTTTAGTCAACCTTTGGAAACTAGGATGCCAGAACTTTAGTGAGATACCTAAAGATATTTTTAAGGTATGCATAGGGATGTCCCTATGGTTAAGTGTATGTTATAGTCCTAGAATTTGGCTAACCATCTTATAATTATACCTAAGATGTTTGATATTGATGGTACTCCCCCTTTATTATGTTGTTTTCCCTGGCATGATTTTTTCCTCTCACACTATTCTTTTTGGGTTTTAGATGATGGCTGGAACCCGAAGGAACAGTGTTGATCAATGAAATGGAAAATGCAATGATTTTCCTCCTGAACAAACAAATGTTATGGGAGATGGAGTGAAAAATCTTATTTCTATACTTACACAAGCTATGAATCATTCTGGACTTCCGAATGAGAAAAAAAGGAACAACATTCTATTGAGTCCTTTATGAGGCAATGTCCACCTTCTTTTAGTGGGTCTTATAATCCACATGTTACTGAACAATGGATCAGTACCACTGAAAATATATTTTCAATTCTTCAATGTTATGAACATGATAAAGTCATCTTAGCAGTATATCATTTTGAGGGTGAAGCTGATCAATGGTGGAATCTTATCAAGAATACGAGCCCAAGATATGAAATTGAGACCATGGAATGGGACGAGTTCAAGAACTTATTTTTCAATAAGTACTTCCCTCGTATTCTTCAAAAAAAGATGGAGAAGGAGTTTCTTGAACTATATCAGAAGGATGATGAATCTGTTGGTTTATAAGAAGCAAATTTTACAAGGATTGCAAGGTATGCATCTGGATTTTTCATCCAACCTGAAAGTAAAGTTGGTCAATTATTCAGTGGCTTAAAACCAAGTCTTCGAAGGGAATTAGCTATAAGATACTTCAGCAGCTATGAAGAAATTGTGCGTTGTGCTATCAAGGTAGAAATGGAAGTTAGTGTTACATATCCATCTCATGGTTTTGACAAGAAACGAAAGATGGAGTTCAGGGAGAAATCTCAGAATAATGGTGAAAATAAGATGAATGTTTCCTTATGCTCAAAGTGTGGAAAGAAGCATGGTGGAGATTGTCTTAAAGGGACTAGAAAATGTTTTAAGTGTGGAAAATAATGTCATCGAGCAGCTGAGTGTCAAAGTAGTGGAAAATGGGTTTCTAATGATGTGAATAAAGAAAAGACTACAGAGAACACACCACCAACACTTCAATTCTTCAAGTGGAAGGAAATGGGGAATTATGATAATAAATGCCCTAATCCAAGGGTTAGTGATGATCGACATGAGAAACCACTTAAGGAAAATGACAAAGGGAAGTCACATGCGATCACTATTAGTGATGTTGAAGATGACAATGATGTGGTGGAATGATTAAGTGTTTATGTAATGGGATTCCAAAATAATTTTGTATATAGTATCATGGAATATTGGAATATTTATGTATTGGTATATTGTGGTTATCAATAATTTTATGGTACCTGTAACCATGGAAAGTGATTGAGATATTTTTGTAAAGAAGATGATATATTCATAATGAAGGGATAAGGAGAAAATGAAATGTTTGACAGTATTCATGAACTCATGACTAAGATAAGGAGAAGGTTATATCATGGTTTGAGTATATAGAATTTTTTAATTTTGGTATCATTCATTTTTTCACTAAGGTTTAATGGGTATTCATTTTTCAAAAGAATACATGATTAAGGTATTCACATGATTGGAATGTGACCTACAAGATATATGGGGGATAAATGATGGTATTCACATGCTTGGTTGATGACATTTGAAGTAATCGTTTTCCTAATACTATGAGATTGGATCGAATTATTTTAGATAAGCCTAAAGATTGGAATGGATTATGTTGGACATATGTTAGTATTGATTATGGATAGAAATTTTTTCGATATTATTGTTGGGATTTTATAGTAATGTAGTTTTAGAAAAAGGACAACCTGCAGGATGGGCGACAGCCCATCGCGTCAGACAAGGCTGTGGGAATTGAACCCACAACCGAAGTGCGACTGGCTTTTATCGCCTACCACTGGCCAACAGGAAGTCCTTGTTTAGTAGAAACTAGTTTTATTATATTAAGAAGTATGATATCTAAATTATAAGTCCATTTTAGGAACCATATATGATTAATCTCACTATAGATCGACTTATGTATATTTAATAACTTCTGCTAACCTTTTGTTTGAGACAGATGGAATGACCCATCATTTTATCACATGATCTGCTAACACTTCACGAATAACAAATTCAACTTAATTTCTTTAAGAGATGAAGTAGAATTTGTTCAAGGCATGAACAACAGTGATATTGTACCAAAATAAAGTAAGTTTTATTCTCATTCAAATTCTTCAACTTTAGGGAAATAATATTGACAACCAAAAATTTTGTCCTAGTACCCTTATAATCGATGAATCAGATGGTACCCTAGATCATCAAAAATTTATGGCTTTGTGATTGTTGTTTTTATCATAGCCATGTTATCTACCACTCTCCATCAGAACTTGATGGTTAGATTTTTCATCCATATCCATATTTTCACCTATGTTCTCCTACGTGGAAACCCAGTGATGAGTTAATTTGGGTAACCGTTACGTTTCATACTTTAGTTTTTTAAATCCAAGTTTTGGTATTCCTTTTTACGATGGGGGTTTCTATTAATCAAACTTTCGAGTAGTAATCCATTTATAACCCCGACGAATTTCAAGGGCGAAATTCATTTTAAGGGGGGTAGAATGTAACACCCCAAGATTTTATGAAAAATATTCTTTTTAATTTCATTAATGTCTTGTGTTGTACGCTAAACCAAAAGTATCTTGCAGAACACGCATCATTGACTTTCCATTCATTACACGTAATCGCGACCTTCCTAGATAGCGTGTGTAGTACGCAATACCGAGTTTCACTAAACGAGATATTATTATAATATTATTATGAACTAGCCGTTATGAATAGTAATACCCACTTTTTAAATTTTATAAATTTTATCTTTCAAAATGGACTTCATTTTTGGATTCGGAATATCGAAATTAGCTTAGGGTGAAATTTTGGTACTTTTCGGAAAAATAGTGAAAATTACTAAATTTTAATTAAAAACACCCTTTTTAATCGAAATAATTAACAGTGATAAATTATTAATTTTAGTGGTTTTAATGTATATTTAGAATATATTTTTACAATTTAATACAATTTTGTTCATTGGATGTAATTTCAAATTTAAACCAGACATAAACAAGTGTCAATCTTTTGATAGTTATTATCTCTTAAGAACACGCTATTTGTTTTGACGACGGGAATTAATTTTTAAATTCATTAATGAAACTATTATGTTTTGAATTTGGTAAAATAGAAATCCTTTTTGAGTTCATAAGATCAAATATATCCTAGGCCTAATTTTTGGTATTTTTCTGGAAAGTTTCATTTTTTGATGTCTAGTGAAACCACTAAGTGGTAGTTAAAAAACTGAATTTCTCATAAAACATAATTTAACCACTTATGTGAGTGGAATTTCAAAAATCCTAGAGACATGGTTAATATCAAGGAATAAAATGCAGTTCAATGAGATGAAAATAATTTTTGGCGAATAGTAACTTTTTACTTTTTTTACCACGATTAAAGGAAAATATGGTAATTAAGGGTAAAAATGATATTATTATTACCCTAACACATGTCGTAATTCAATGGGATCAGTTTAATTTGAACAAAAAAACCTTATGAATAAAATATGATCATTTAGGCCCACTTGGATTAGATTAGGATATTTATTATCAATTTATTTAAATAAGGGATAAAATAGTTAAAATCAATGTTTAATAAGTAAATAATTTTTAATATAGGGTTATACATAGGATAAATTAGTCTATAAATATTCATTAGAAATATAAAAAGATTTCCAACATAATGGTATTTTATTTGTAATTTTTAGACTTAAAATAATTTAATTTATTTATGATACAATGATGATGTATTAATTATCTTATTAATGAAATTTTGACATAATTGATGTTATAAATACCCAAATAAATGTAATTTGAGATTTATATTAATTCCAATAATTTTCAATGTTAATATGACATGTTATTATTGATTTAAGTAACTTTCTTCTAACTAATCATTCTGTTATGATTTTTAAAAAAATCAATTACCATATAGTGTCAAAATTGACAAAAAATAGTTTTTAAAACAAATATTATATTATTAATTGTTATTATATTCCTAAAAATCTAAGGATCGGAAAAGATACTTATATCATGATAGGTGTATCATTAATGGACCACTTTTGGGTATCTTGGATGTATATGATAAGTTTATTAACTATATAATATAAAAATACAAAGTGACACGGTAAGTGTCAATCTAATTAACTTAGAGTTAAAACTAAAAGATAAGGTTAATATAATGACCTAAACTTGTCTAAATTCTATTGGATGAGAGGATTTTGACCCATTTACACCTTATCATTGAAATATATGAATTTGGAGCTATTAAAAAACGAATTTGACTTTATAATAAAATAATATTTTTAGTTATTCCAAAGGTGCCCCTCTCCTCCCTTATAAAAGGGCACCTCCCCCCTCTCTTCCTCACACCACATTGAGCCTTCAAGCTCGGCCAACCCCTTCCAAATTATTTTCTCCACTTCCCTAGAAACATCCTAGAGGTCCTGGTCTTCTTCAGAGTCTAATTTTAGTTTCCTAAGAGGAGGTCTCAAAGAGGCGCTTCAAAGAAGAGGAGGTTCGAATACGTACAAAGCATATCGGACCTAAGATAAGGGATAATTTTGAAAATCTCATTTTTATCCGAGATTGCTTATTTGTAAGTATTTACTGGGGTTATTTTTATCATCCATGTCCATGTTTCCTAAAAATGGATTCATGTATGTTTAAAGTCCTTTTTACCCATTTTTTTTTACCCAATGGTATGGAAGGAATCTTTCTTTTATTTACCCTACACAGTATGTTTTGAATTTTTTGAAAAAAGTATGAGAAGAATGTTTTTTTAATGTATACGGCATGAACGGATTTTTATGGTTTTATAAAGACTTGTTTTCATGAAGATTCCTCCAAAATATTTCATGACTATTTTCAACAAAATCCTTTTCTTTTATAATTGCATGACATTTTGTGAAAAGAAAATGATTTTGAAGAAAAAAGGATATTTTCCTCAAAAAATCATTTCAAGTGTTTTATCAAAACCATTTTTCATCTAAGTTGACATTATTTCATAGGTATATGTTTCAGGTATAATGCCTCTATGATTTACATGGTTTCACTTCTCTTATTATGAAATGATATCCATTTCTTTTATATTGATTATGTGATGATGGGATGATGTTTATGAAACCCATTTTATTTATTGTGTTTTTATGAATGATGTATGTTTATTTTGTGGATCAATTAAGAATGACTTCATTATTAGATGGGTGGGACCTATATCTCCCTCTAATGCATTGGGTAAAGATTCATATCTCATGAGATAGACATGGCTGTAATGGCAAGTTAAACTGGTTCAGTAATACAGGACTGGAACAAGGAGTGAACTCGATTCAGAAAGGGACTTTGTCCAAAAAGATGGTCTTGGCAGCAATGCCTTGGCTAATATGTAAATCATATCATGTACTTAATGGTTTCCATAATTACATGTTTCATTCCCAAGCTATTTTATCATTCTTAATGTTTCTTTATAATCTATGCCTTACGGACTTCTATGTTTGATGTCTTTGCTCACGTTTTTGATGTTTAAACATTATATTCATGTTTTTAGGGTCAAATGTATATGGTATGATTTATTTTACCCATGATTACCCTTATTGAGCATTTGAGCTCACCCTTTTTATGTTTTCTTTTCCCCAGGATATAAATAATGGTTTTAGGTATGAAAAAAAAGGGAAGATCTTTATGGGAGATGTTGAAGATCTTTCACCACGATTAGAAGATTATGTTCCAAGTTTCCAAAGACACTAAACTATTATGGTCCTTGTGTGTCTGTTTTTTTTATGTATTAAGTGTTCTACAAAAGTAATGTAATGCCTATGTACGTCAGGCTTCAGGTCTCTACAGGCGTTGATAGGGTTCTAGAATTTTTGGAGAAGAGGAGGATCGGCTTCGAAGGGATACAGTATACCTGATACCCTAGACGTCGAGGAGAGGATACGCGGGAGGGTTGGGGGTAGAGGGTTGGGGATTTTGGAGGATTATTTGAGGGTTGTATAGCGCGGTTGATTCATGGATTCATCCTATGTTGACACGTAGGCTGAAAAACGATTACATTAGAAGATATATAGATGATATCTCCCTCTAAAACACATCATTTAGATGCTTAATTATTCCATGTGAATGGTTAAATGTCTCACAGTTTCATTCTTGTTTTGTGAATGTGCATTCTTGTAACTCAATACTCATTATGATAATATGCACCATCTTCACACTCCGTTGGATAAATTTATGTACATGAAACATGAATCCTTTCATAATAGGGTACACATTATAACAATATCTACAAGTATTGCAATATTCTTTTTTCGCTGAGTTATAATTCATAAGCAAATGATTTATCCACATAATTTCATCACCTTATATATTAATATAAAAACATTGTACATAATGATGAATTATCCACCTCTTCTCTAATGATTATATCATTTCAATGATCCATGATTCTATGCATATCTCAATGATATTCATGTGATGCCAAGTTATAATGAATTAAGTGATCACATATTTATAACCTGTGTTCTCAGCTTCTTCATGCGATAGAGATACTCACATGCATGTAAAAAATAAATTCCATATCTTTTGTTTCTCCTTTGGGTGAATCTACACTATTTTATATTGGTTCTCAATACATGGTATGATCACTAAGTATGGTTGCATGTCTGTGTTTGGAGGTCAAGCGCATATGAGTCCCACACTGAGAGGTTCAAGAATATCTATATTGTATAACAAATATCTTTTTGTTATAATTGTAAATGTCCCAATTAAAAATAAATCAGAACATATATTGATGTGTAATGATAATATTTATAATATTTTCAGGCCCATCTCAATATCCTTCATCAAAACATTTCATCAAAATTGGAAATATCTTTTATGAGATTAATTGTTTAGAGATCCTTCTCATTATATTACCACTCAAGTAAATATCCTTAGGAATTTTTTAATTGATAAGCACTACAAACACCATAGAACATGTCTTAAGAAATAATACAAATGTAATATGTCCTTATTCAGAACAATACATGGTGCACATTTCCATAACCCATCCCCCAGGGCCTATGCCGTGACAAGCCCAAACCCGGCTTCCATAGGCCAGGGGTTGGCGACTAGAACTAAACGGCATATCCCTGAAAAAACAGGAAGACATTCCCTTTAAACCTGAAAAAACATAGTCGATGTATAGAATGAGAATAACCCACATAGTAGAATTTTAGTAGTAAAAAAATGTGTACTAATAGTAAAAAGGGTGAGTACTGTAAGTAAAAGGGGGATAGAATACAAGCCCATCTAAAAAGTAAAACATCAATAAAAAACAGCTCCTAGAATCATCTTCCAAGGTTCCAACCTAAAGGGTATGTAAAGCTCATAGTTGGATGTCACTATGGTACATCACGTCTAAATATCCACCTCTGAACAACGTCCTTCCCTTTCTCCCAAACCTCAGTTAACGTTGTCTGTTGTCTGCACGTGAGACAACAATGTGTGAGCAGAGCCCATGAAGGGGAGAGTATAACAATACTCAGTAGGGAACCTGAGACCCCCAAAGGTCTCCCAGAGTTCCAAAATGGGAAACCACAATTTAATGCCTCAATCACAAATTAAGAAGAAATAGCCATCTCAAAGAAGGTATAAAAATCATAGATCAGGGATATATATTATTATTCTTAAGCTTTATCATCTTCTTCCATTTTAGAGTTCCAAAAGTGATCCATAATTTAGTTGTTATATTATCATTCCACTAATGGACATAAGTTTCTGTTCCACGAAGGACCAATGTAAAGCTTCTCCTTCTTGGGTCACGCTACTACTGGTCCACATAAGGTCAGTAAAATGCTAACCCACACAGGGTCGCTAGAATGCAGATACACACAAGGTCGCCCGATTCTGTTCCACACTGGCTCTCTAAATGATGATCCACAGAAGGTCACTAGAATTCTGATCCTTGATGGGCCTCACTAAAACTAGTCCTCATTGGGTTGCTTCAAAGTTGATCCACTTAGGGCCACTACTTAAGAGACAACCAACCACATTATTCCTCGCACTCGGTGCACTGAAGTTGCATAGAATCTGCTCCTTGAGATATTAGTTCTATCTCGACCACTACTAAACTCCACAAAGGTGTATCCCAAAGGACCACCTTGTCGTAAGGGTTCTAATCTGACAGACGGCACATCAATTGGATGCCCGGTATGTGAGTAATAAGTATTTTAGTTCTGAGGGGCCAATTGGATTTAGGTTCGATCCCATCCATCCATACACCAAAATCCTCATAAATTGAAGTGGAGTATACCAAAATGGCCATCTCGCTCCAAGGATCCCAGCGCCATAGACAATTCTTCAAATGGATGTCTAGATTTCAAGTTATGGAAATTTAAGCGAAAATGGCCCTGGTTGGGTTTGGGGCCAGTCCGACCCAGTTTGACCTAGTCTTGGCCGATCCGACCCGGTTCGGGTCGACTCAACCACGGTGGGCTCAGCCCGCTGGGCCGATATTATCCCCGGCCCAACCCTTTGGGGGGAATGGACCAACCCTCAAGGTGGAATGGACTGACACAGAGTGGGTGTGGCCCGACACTCAGTGGGCGCGGCCCGTCCCACATGGGGGTGCAACCCGGACCGCATGAGGACGCAACCTGAGCCGCATGGGTGTGCGGCCTGGCCCGCAAGTGGTGCGCAGCCTAGCCCTCAGGGAGGCACAACCCGGCTTGGAGGAGGCCACATCCCCCCACTGGAGGGCACAGGGACCACCATGGCTGGCATGGGGGGGAGGTGTTTCTGTATTGTTTCTGAATGGAAAAACAATTCGGAATTGGAGAGGTGGATCCACATGGCACCACCAGGTCGCCACGGACCCGCATTGGCGGGTCCCACTTACTCTGTCGCGGCTTTAAGCCGAAGACTTCTCCAGCAGCGTGCGACAACACACCGCTCTACCTCTTTGTCAAGATGATGTCGACCTCCCTACTTGGCCACCATAGTTGTATAGTTGTGGCCTCCTTCTCCTGCTGAGCATGACTGCGCGCCACCTCCATCGCGGCTGGCTGGTGTCGGCCGCCACCATAACCTACCAGTGCCAATCGCTGGTGCCGCCACACCAGTGGTGCACTGATGGCCTTTCATGGGCCACTAGGTGAGCTCTAGTGGTCCATTTTTTCCACTAATCACACCTACGTGCTTCCAGGGTTGTCTCCTTCACTTCTGGACTCTAATAATTGGGTTCCATCCACCCCAAAAATTTACCTGTGAAGAACCCAATAATAAACAAGTGGTTATCGGGACTGGGCCTTATTCGTTTGGCCCACGCCCTTTGTTTTATCATCTTAACAAGGGATAGGATATATGATTTAACAATATCTTGAAATTGAATGAGATAAATCCCTATCTCATGAGTTGTTGGAGACTGTCCCGCGTTTGAAGGTGGGTTGGTGTTCGTTGATCCCGAAGAAACCTCCAATGATGCCACTCCAACAATGTTCTTTGGTTCATGTTTGATGGATTCTTTCTTTTTCAAGGGAATCCTAAAAAATCCTCCTCTCCTTTTAAAAAATACTCAAAATAGAGAGAGGATAAGGGAGTTATCCTCACAACACAATTAAGAGATTTTCATTAATTGCTGCAATTTATGAACCTCCATAATTTCTTGTAGGGTTGTTACACATTTTTTTTGTAACTGGAAATTTAATGTCCGGAATTAAATGCCCGACCACCCATTGTGGTCCCCAACACAAAAACCTAAAGGGATGTGGAAGATGATTAAAATAAACTTGATTTACTTTATTGATCCTCCACAGAACCCGTAAAAACTAACTTTCTCTCTCAACCAACTACGGTCGAGGATAAGGCTCCTATAAGAGAATCCTGGTGCTACAAGTTCAATGGTGACCATGGATTTCAATTATAAGAACTTTTTTAAAATGTAGGGCTTCATGCTTGAGTGATTACTGATAATAACGAAACAAGGTCTAGAAATTCATTTTGGGCACACTGGGCTTCAGAATCACACTTTTTCAATTTTCACAGGCTCGTAATAAATCTATATAATTAAAAAATATTACATGTAAAATTTGGGTATTTAAATTCTCCCCACCTTATGTATTTTTCATCCCCAATAGCCACAATATGGACTAAAGAATCAAATGGGGGTACTGAGCACGAATCTGAGCCTCCTGTTCCCATGTGCTCTCTTGGAGGTCCCCATGCTGCCAGTGAATGCACCCCAGAGGTATTGATTATCCATGAAGGTCCCACTCATGTCGATTCTAAGTCTTCACTGGTACCACCGTAAACATCACCCCGTCATCAATTTCCAGCTCTCCCTGGTAGATAATGTGCGATAGATCATGCACGTACTTCCTCTACAGTGACAGGTGGAAACATTCATTCACCCAATTCATCTGTGGGGGAAGATCTAGGTGATACTCCACCTTTCCAAATCTGATGTGAACCTGAAAGGGTCTGATGAACCACAAATATAGCTTTCCACCCCGACCAAATCTCCTCAAACCTCGTCGAGGTGAAACCCATATGAAAACATGGTCTCCCTCCTAGAACACTAAAGGTCTCTGTCTCCTATCAGCATAAGAATTATACCTACTTTGTGCAGTCTTCGTTGTCTCCTGGATGATCTGCATCTTTTTAGTCATAGCTCGTACCATCTCTGGATCCATAAGTGTTGAATCCCCTGGGTCTGTCCAGTATAGAGGTGATCTTCATGGTCGACCATACAAGGACTCAAATGGTTCTATACCTACGGTGGAGTGATAGATGTTGTTGTATGTGAACTCCACAAAGGTCAAGTTATCCTACCAATTGCAGCCATACTATAGGATGTAAGAAAGAAGCATGTCCTCGAGTGTCTGAATGATGTTCTCCGTCTGACCATCAGTCTGAGGATGAAAGGTGGTGCTCAAATGTAGTTCTGTCCTGAATTACTCGTGTAATCCCTTCCACATGTTGGATGTTAAACATGTGTCACGATCTAAGACGATCGTCGATGGAACCCTATGCAGTCGCACAATCTCCTGTACATACAGACATCCCAAGCCCTGTACTGATCTATGCTCTCAGATGGGTAGGGAGTGGTCTGACATAGTGAGTCAGTCTACGACCACCCAGATGAAATCATGTCCCTTGGAACTCTGTGGTATCCCTGTCACAAATTTCATGGAGATACCATCCCACATCCACTCTAGTTCGTCTAATGGTTGCGCTAATTTTATTGGAACCGAATTCACAGCCTTCACTTGTTGTCATGTGAGGCATCATAAAACAAACTTTGCTATAACATTCTTCATCCCTGGACACCAGTGCAAACACCAGAGGTCCTGGTACTTCTTCTCCACACAATGATGAACACCCAAAGGGGACATAAATAACTCCCTCATCACCTCCACATATAGAACCATCGGTACCATTGTGCATCCTCTAAAGAGGATGGTGTTCTCCCCACCATTAGAAAATCCATCAGGTGCCTGTAATGAGGATATATGAGCATGTCGCGTCTCACTGTCAATGTCCCCAAGCTATGCCTCCTGAACTCGCTGAATAAGTGGGGTAGTGAAAGTCAAAGATTAGAGGTAAGATGCTCCATCTATATCCACAAAGTATATCTTAAATGCGGATAGCTATTCTGTCACCTCACTCCTCGACTGTAGATCAGACTTCCTACTAAGTACATCTGCAACAAAGTTTCCCTTCCCAGAAGTATAGACTATATCAAAGTCATAGTCTTTAAGGAACTCTATCCATCATCGCTACCTAATTTTTTGATCCTTCTATGAGAAGATATACTTGAAACTCTTGTGATCATATTAGACAATAAAATGTTCTCCCATCAAGTAGTGTCACCACATATTCAGGGCAAAGACCACTGCTACTAACTCCAGGTCATGGGTAGCATAGTTCTGATCAAGTTGTCTCAGCTGTCGTGAACTATAATTGATCACTTATCACTCCTACATCCAGACACATCCAAGTCCTTCCCCTAATGAGTCGCATTAGACAACATACCCAATGCCCTCATCTAGTAGCCTCGTGATGGGGGACCTCTTCAATCAAAAATTCAAATACTAAAAACACTATTGGCATCACTCTGTCCACACGAAGTGTTGTCCCTTATTCGTCAACACTGACAAGGGTGCCACAACTCTAGAGAAGTTAGGTACAAATCTTCTGTAGTACCCAGCCAACCTAGAGAAACTTCGCACCTCGGTCACACTCCTTGTTGGATCCCAAGCAAGTAAGACCTCTATCTTTTCCAGATCTACTGTGACTCCTTCCTATGAGATAACGTGTCCCAGGAAGTGGAACTCCCATATCTAGAACTGGTTCTTTGAGAGATTACCACAAATTTGGTTCTTTTGGAGTGTATATCGAACTATATATAGATGATAGGTATGCTCCTCCTCCATCTCCGAGTATATCAAAATGAAGTCGATGAATACCACCACAAAGTGAGCGAGGTCTGTTTGAAAGAAACTTTTCATTAGTCCCATGAACACTGCAGGGACATTGGTCACACCGAATGGCATAACCAAGAACAAATATTGGCACTACTGACATCTGATGTTCATCTTCTGCACATCCTCATATCGTAGCCTGAGATGATGATAGCCTGATATTAGGTCTATCTTCGAAAATCAAAAAGCTCCCTTCTGCTGGTCGAATAGATAATCAATCCTTGGAAGTGGATACTTATTCTTCATGGTCACCTTGTTCAGGAGCTGATAATCCACAGAGAGCCTCAAATTTGCATTTTCCTTCCTGGAAAACTAAATTGGGGCTGTCCATAGAGAAACATTTGGCCTTATGAGCCCCTACTAGTAAAAGTCCTCCTATTATAACTGTAACTCATGAAGCTCTGTATGAGTCATCTGATATGCTGGTGTAGATATTGTTGTCGTCCTGGGGTACAAGTCGATGTAAAATTCCGCCTCTCGGTGAGGAAGTAGTCGTAGAACATCATTAGAGGTGACATCAGCATACTGGTCCACCACTACAGGATAACTCAGACTGTCAACATCAACTGATCTGAGGGTAAGGCTATCCAACTAATGTGTGATCGGTTGTACCCTCCTCTGGTTATGTCCATCCTCTGCTGTAAAGGTTCCCTTCTTATTGGTGAAGGAAAACCTAGTCCCATTGTTACAGACACACCTCACTTTGCACCTAATACAGTCAATCTAAGCATGGACTGTGGACAATCAGTCCATACAAAATATGACATAGAAAGGAGATGTGAGTTAACCTCACAATACAATTAATAGAGGTTCATTAATTGCTGCAATTAATGAACCTCCTTAATTTCATGTAAGTTAGTTACACATTTTTCTGTAACTGGGCATTTAATGTCCTATATTAAATGCCTGACCACCCCTTGTTGTCCCCGCCACCAAAACCAAAATGTAAGTGGAAGCTATTTAAAATAAATTATATTTATTTAATTAATCCTCCAAAAAAACCACAAAAACCAACCTACTCTCTCAACCCACTACATTCGAGGTTAAGGATCCCTTAAGTAAATATAGGTGCTATGAGTTCAATGGTTCCCTATTATTTCAATTCTGATATCCAGTTGAAAAGTTAAGATTTCATGCTCAAACGATTACTAAATGTACCTAAGAAAAGTTCATGAATTCATTCTTGGCACATCAGGCTTCAGAATCATGCACTGTCAATTTTTTCAGACTCAAAATATTTCTATATAATTGTAAAAAATTACATGGAAAATCTTGGTCTTTACACACATCTAGGAGCTCCAACCAAATTCCCTCCTATAATGGGAATCACTCAATGAGAAAATAAATATATTGAATTGTAAATATAGTGCACATTTCACTATCTATAATCACATGGTGGGCATGTGTCTAACAAAAAATTGGTTGTACTCTCTTCAAGAGTAATAAATTTTACTAATGACATGGAACAAGTCAACAGTGGCACCCAAATTCATGGTCCAAAAAAGTTCCTCATGGGTTTGGGTCCAAATAGATTCTAGGATAAACACCATTACTGATAAACTATATTTGTTCCATTCAGTGGGATTGGGAATTTATTGGATAGAAGGGGTAAATTGGATGAGTATTTAATGGAGAGGGTGTGATTTAACATATTCCTAGGCATTAGGCCTAGCTATCATTGCCTCACATTTACTAGGGCCATAAAATTGGACCAATAAGATTTTATTTAACTTTTTAGTATTTATGTTACTCTGGAATATTAATTTTATAATGAATGATTATATGGATGGGAAATCAATTATTCATAGGCCACTTATTGAGTGTTTTTTAACTAACAAATTTTGTGCATTTTTTCGAGTGCTCGATTTTTCCTAAATCACAAAAAATGGATGCCTAGAAAGTAGAGACTCAATATTTCCCTAAACCAACCTTTAAGAGGATTTTTTCTACCAAGTATTAATTCACTTAAAAAATGTTGTATACAATCATGAAATTCAAACTGGTATAGTGGAATTTTTTTTCCAAAAAAAATTTACCTATTAACGCTCAAGTCTAGGATTGTACATCTTATAACATAAGTTTCAATCATATATGGTCATATATAATGGACCATATGCCATATGTTTTGTATTTTAAGGTCATATAGTCTAGAAAATATGTTTATGTAGTATAAAGTCTTAAATCCTGGACCATTTGTTTTTGTATATTATGTTTATATAGATTGGATGTTTCTCTAGTTTACGGTAATATAACTTGGACCATATATTGAGAGGAAAATATCATCCCTTGAATATCAGACACATGGAAAATAGGAATCATGTCTCAAAGAGATTGAATCAAGCTAATGAGATGGGGTAGACATACCAAGTATTATTGAAAATAAAACTAAGGTGATGAGTTCCACTGTAATGATTTTAGGTCTCATAGGGATTAAAGGACCTTTTGTAAGGTAATGATATCTTTGGTTAACAAGTTAGGGGGTCATGTGCAAGACATAATGGAATACATGAATAGTCAATAAAAGTTTCCCTTGGAGCCATATATGATCATTTCTAATGGTACACATATGGGTTTATAGTGGATTTAGGCACTGAATACATGAGGTGGGTAATACATGATGAATATTCAAGAAGGGTCCTATAACCCTGCATCTTTTATTCAAGAATGAGTATGGCATATAATGATGTACCACTGATGATATCAAATCCGCATGAATTGTTGTATTATGGAATACATAAATAAAATCTTATGTATTTTTAATCGAGGATGATGTGATAGGGATGAAATTTTAGGGTTGTTTACGAATCACTCATGGATGACGAGTTCCCTTGAAATTTTTTCTTGGATAACATAGATATGGTGAAATATTTTCATGTAGAAGACACCTCTCGTTTACAGAACAAGGGGTTATATATAAGATCCAAGGGAATACATTCATTTTTGAGTATAGGGTCACCTAAATTTTGAGAAACTCCCCACCATGTACCATTAAATATAAGCAATGATTGAGAAACATGAGCAATGATTTAGGTCATGGAGAAAATACAATGCAATGAAGGCTCCGACACCCCTGAGATATTTCATAAGTAAGGGGATATGAAAAACCTATTATGAATAGAGGGAAATTTTCTAATATATAATACATTAAAAAATGGACCATTGATTTTATTTTTGTAACACCCCAGGATTCTATGGTACGCTTCTCTTTCAATAATGCAATAGCTTTCATTGTATGCAAGTTCGAGATTCTAACACACTACGACCAATCAAATTAGCCCTTATGAATAGTAATACCCACTTTTTGAAATTATAAAAATTTGATATTTCAAAATGGTCTTCATTTTTGTATTCTTAATATCGAAATTATCCTGTGTTGATTTTTTTGTAATTTTCTGAGAACTTCCAATTTTCTATGAATAGTGAAAAATACTTAAAAACAACTTTTTTAATCAAAATAATTTATAGTGAAAAATTATATTATTGAGTGGTTTTAATGTATAATTAGAATATACTTTTACCATTTTGTCTAATGGGGAAAATTAGAAATAATTTCAATTTGATATTTAACATAAACAATTGTCAATCTTTTGATTGATATTGTTTCTTAAAAACACGCTATTTGTTTTGAAAACGAGAATTAATTATAAAATTAATTAATGAAACTTATATGTTTGGAGTTTTTTAAAATTGACGTAATTTTTGAATTCGGAATACCAATTATATATTAGGGTGAAATTTTTGTTTTGTTCTGAGAAACATCAATTTTTGATGAATAGTGAAACCACTAAGTGGTAGTTAAAAAACTAATTTTCCGTTTAAATGAAACATTACCACTTCTGTGAATTGAATTTAAAAAAACTTACATACATGGTTGTCATTGGTAAGTAAAATTTGGTTCAATGGGATGAAAATAATTTTTGGTGAATAGTAACTTTTACGTTTTATTAATCGCGATTAAAGGTAATTAGTGAAGTTTAACGTAAAAATGATATTATAAAAATATGAAAATATCTTGAAACTTGTCCTAACCTTATTGGATGAGTCATTTCCAACTCAAACAATCCATGGGACAACTTGGGGACCCCATGGAGCCACAGGGGTAAGAAAATGACATTAATAACATTTTATTTAAAGTAAAAATAAAATTGTCACAAACATGTGTTGTTTTACTAAAACAATTATTACATGGGGATACACAAGTCATATGTTTTACTATAAATATTCATTGAAAATATAAAAAGATTTCCTACATCAAGATAGTTTTTTTATAATTTTTAGACATTAAATAAATTAAAGCTTTTATGACACCATGATGATGTAACGATTACCTCATTAATTAATGATTTAAATAAAATAAAAAGATAATGTAAAATCTAAGACCTACACTTGTCAAAAACCTATTTTATGGGTAGATTTCGAACCCTTATCACCTTATCCTAGAAATATATCATTTTGATACCTTTAAAATCCGAAATCATTTCATAATAATGTAACACTTCATGGCCTTCCAAGAGTGACCCTCCTCTCCTCTTATAAAAGGCCCCCACCTCTACCACCTTATTCACACCATCAAAGCCATTTGGCTCAGCCAAACTCGTCCACAATACTCTCCCAATTTCCCTCAATTACTCCTAGATTCCTCACTTTGGGAAGAAGTCTTCCCAAGGAAGCCTTTGGCTCAAATAAAAAAGAGTTACCTGATTTCAAGGTAATGTCTTTACTTGTGTTCTTTTTTTTTTATTTTTCTTCTCCAACCACATAAACACTTTTTATTCCTTTAATTTGGAAAAAAACTATTATATTAAATATACTATGATGCTGTTATGAGAATTATTTGAGCAACAGATACACACATCTCCATCTAATTGTTAAAGAACATACTGTTTCTGTGGGTGGCGAATTACTGCCTCACGAAACGATGATTGTTAAATATTCTTTTAACACCTCTCATGGTGGCCAGTAAGATGTCACTGTATTTATATAACATATATATATTATGTCTATGTTTTACTTATGCTTATGTATTTTTCGTTAATTCCATACCTTTATTCTTTCCATGATGGGTAAACACGATAATTTCATTTTAAGAAGTGCGGACTACCGCCCCCTCAAAGTGATTTGAATCGTTAATGTCATATGTGGGATGTATAAAGGATGGAGTTAATGATATTATACATGATATTGTAATTTAATTATAATATACTTATTTATATTTATGTTTTCATTCCATTAAAGTATGAAATAGATATTAAAGTAGTGTTCATGCGTACGTACGGCTTATTGTCTCAATGAACGGTGCATTTCATTTCTTACCTATAAATGTTATGTCATATTATAAATACATGTATATACTGAGTATATATGATATATATGATACCTACATCATGAAAATAATTCTAGAGATAATGGATATTTTACTACATAAACAACTTGTAATTGTAAGAAGTTTATTTTTGAATCAAGTACCAAGGATCGACAAAATGACTATTATTAAATTAAATGATTACATAATGTTCATAACATGGTAATAAGTGATATAAAAGGTATAATGAACTTAAAATAGGTTCTTATGCAGATATAAATTAACTAAAGTTTATTATTCAGGAGATTAAAGAACGATCGGGTCATGTCGGACACGAGGTAAGGGACCTCGCCTCAATCTCCTTTCATTGAGGCATATTTTGTTTTATAAAAAAATTTATTTTATACAGTGTATAAACCCCTTTGACTTTTAAAAGTAATCTTTTTATATGAAGTACTTTTACAAAATGAAAAAAGGAATTTTTTGTCTTTCTTATGTGGCAACAACGACTTCTCCGCCGCCATGACCATTATTTTAGTTTCAGCTTCTTCTACAAGCCATAACCTTTTTAAAATTAAAAATAAATACCATGTTTTAATTTTATTTTATTTTGGTATTGAAAATGGTTTTGAAAGTGTTCTTATTATATCAATGTGGTGTATTGATTTCTTGCGATTGAAATGAGGAAATGTGATGTTTCCTTTATGCATGTTTCATGTGATACGATTATGTTATGGTTCATGATATGTTTAAAACTTTTCATATAAGGAATGCATTGGACTTAGTATGTGATGGGTGGAGCCCGCTATAGCTCTTTGATGCATCGGTAGGTCTCATTAGACAAACTAGTGTCTTGGCACGAGGCCTTGACAAAATCTTATTTGTAGTCATGGCACGAGGCCTTGGCTACGTGGTTATGAGAGTCTAGCATTATGCATTCCATTATTATGAATGTGGTTATTGATATTTCATGTGATTATTCGATTAGTAGAATATCCATGTGAATAAGAAAATGGAATTATTTCATTTTATCTTTTCCATATTATACTGAAGTTCAAGTTTAAAAGGCTTTGGTTTCAGTTATACATTGCCTTAAATGTTTATGTTTATTTATGAAAGTTTATGCTATATTGTTATCCTTACTGAGCATCTGAGCTCACCCATTTCAATGTTTTAATTTTTCCAGGACGTGAAGAAGTATTTTATGAATGACCTAAAGGGACAGTCGGAAGGGGATATGAGTGTGGACTATGGAGACCATGTTATTTTGGGTTTTCACTTTACGATGTAATGTAACGTTTATGAGTGTATCTAGTGTACCCAAGGATACTAAACTAATCGGTCTTTCGAGACATGATCTATTGTGATCATGCCAATGTTACATAATAATTCACCGACTCTAGGTAACTGGGATCGGGGCGTTACAGTTGGTATCAGAGGTAGTTCAGTACTAACCTTGGAAGCTAGATTTAGATAAACTCCGATTAGAGCACACATCCCTAAGATAGACTTTGAGGATTAGTATAGATGAACTTCCTAGAATCTTGGTATTGTAGAGATTTTGTGAGTTTTCCGAGAAATAAATCCATGTCTGGATACGTGCAGTTAGAGACAGCTCTGGCACAGATGTACCTAGGGGTAAAACCCGAAAACACCACTTTGAGCTAGACTCGAACAGAAACTGGTGCATGACAACGGGCCTTGCTACACTCTTGTTTACGACACTCCCAAGGGATATGATTATGATAATTCATGATTTGTTTACAAACCATTATGAAGGGTTTATGAGTATATACTTCCTCAAATAAAACATTTTTATGATTATGGATTATATCCATAAACTGTGCAATTTATGTTAAGTGTTTTTCAAGTTTGTTAATATGTATTTCGATTCATAAACAAATATAGTTTATGAAATTGTTTAGAAATGGAACCTAGTGGAAGGAATGGAAACGGTATCAATGCACATACTCCATGTAGGGATTCCCCTCCTGCTCAAGATAATTATAGTGGAGCTGGTGATACAACTTGTGCCGATCACCTTATCACCATACTGGTACAACTCACTCAGGTTATGAATAATAATCTTACTCATATGGAGCACCCTGATCTACAATGTGGAGGATCAATATTAGAATTCTCAATGAGGTAACAAACAAAAACATTTAATGGGGGTAGAAATACATTAGCAGCTGAGAAATGGATAAATTCCCCTGAGCAAATATTTCAGGCTTTAGGAAGTAGTGAAAGGGAAGAAGTTGTCATGAGAGTTTACCACCTCACTGAAGATGATAATCAATGGTGGTCATTGATTCAAAATAAAAAGGAAGATGAAGAAGTATCAAGTATGGAATAGAGATAGTTTGAAGAGATTTTATTAGAAAGAATACATTCCTCATGACCATCGAGCGGATACAGAAAGACAATTTCTCAGTCTGAGGCAAAAGGAGGATGAGAACGTTGAAAAGTATGAAGATAACTTTACATGGTTAGTGAGGCATGTTGCAGATTATAAACATAACCCATGAATTAAGATTGATCATTTCTTTAATGGGTTAAAACCATTTCTACATCGAGCATTAGTCTCACAATCCTTCTCGTCATACGATGATATTGCCTCATGTGCTATCAAGACAGAAAAGGAATTCTATAAGTCTTATGAAAACAAAGTAAAGCAAGAGAAGAAGAGAATGGTTGAACAAGAGACAGATAAAGGGAAAAAGGGAATGAAGTATTTCCCATTATGTGATAATTGTGGGAAGAATCACCCTGGTACTTGCCTAAAGGGAATGGGAGTTTGTTACAAATGTGGAGAAAAATATCATGAGGCTCATAATTGAAAAGGAAAGAAAGCGGTTGTTACTATTGAATTCTATAATTGTAGAGAAATAGGGCATTATGAAAATGAATGTCCTAAGCGTCAGGGAAACTTACCTCAGAAAAGGCCAAGGGATCAAGGCCAATATTACGCTACTACTACAGTTGAAGTGGAATAATTAATGTGTTTGTGTCTTTGGTCTCAAGGATATTATTCTGTTTAGAAGAATAATGTGATGTATATAAGGATTGTACTACAGTACTTGTTGTTTTCATTATGGTTTTAATATGACTAAGGTAATCATATTTTAAGTCTGTGACTATACGAGAAACTTTACTTTGTTTTGGGAATATTATGTTACAATTGATTTTGGAATTTAGACAACTTTTACATAAATTAAGGACATAGGTATTTTGGATAACTATAAATGTTATAATGGATTAATTTGAACATTGGATAGTATTTTTTACGGTTAAAACAGTTCTGGGGTTTATTTTTTGAATATTATAATACTATAGTTTTATGAAAAGGACAACCTCCAGGTCGGGCGATAACTTGTCGCGTTGGACAAAGCTCCAGGAATTGAACCCACAACCATAGTGCGACATGCCTTTATTTCATACCACTAGTCTAAAATAATTCCCTGGTTATTACAGGATAGTTTTCTTAATCTAAATGATATGTGTTAATATTTGGAACCTTATACGATTAGGATAAATATAATATTTTTGAGTTCTATTGTCTTTTTGAGTGAAGGATGAGTTTGTGGTATAAATTGGTTGATGGATGAAATTATACTTTTCATGTATATATATATATCTCTTATTATATGATGAAATTAATTCTAAAACTTTAGGGAAGGGATATTAAAACAAAAATGTGCTATCCTAATACCTTCTATTTTTTTGAACTGATGATATTTTCATCAACGATTGATGGCTTTGAGGACCTCAAAGTTTTACTTGTTTGTGATTGATGACCTCAATCACTCCTTATAAATATTTATGTTTTTCCTCTAATTACGTGTATATAATTTCCACCAATTTTCTCCTATTTGAAACCCTAATTTGGTGGTGACTTTCTCATTTCCCTTTCTCTCTTATTAAGACTAAATTTTATTAAACTTATTTCCGATATGAGTTTTCCAAAAAGGTATTTTCTATTTTTTTAATCATTTATTTTCTAAGAACAATTTCAAATTGCGAGGATGCAATTATTTGAAGGAGGGGAGAATGTAACACCCAAAGATTCTATGGTACGCTTCTCTTTCAACAATGCTATAGCTTGCATTGAACGCAAGTTTGAGATTCTATCACACCGCGACCAATCAAAGTAGCCGTTATGAATAGTAATACCCATTTTTTGAGATTATATAAATTTTATATTTCAAAATGGACTTCATTTTTGTATTCATAATTTCGAAATTATCCTAAGTTGATTTTTTGTAATTTTATGAGAACTTCCAATTTTCTATAAATAGTGAAAAATACGTAAAGAAAACTTTTTTAATCAAAATAATTTATAGTGATAAATTATGCTATTGAGTGTTTTTAAAGTATAATTAGAATATACTTTTACCATTTTGTCCAACTGTGGTTATTATAATTAATTTCACTTTGAAATTTAACAAAAACATTTGTCAATATTTTGATTGATATTGTTTCTTAAAAACAAAATATTTGTTTTGACATCGGAAATTAATTATAAAATTAATTAATGAAACTTATATGTTTGGAGATTTTTAAAATAGACATCATTTTTTAATTTGGAATATCAATTATATCTTAGGGTGAATTTTTGGTTTTGTTCTGATAAACTTCAATTTTTGATGAATAGTGAAACCACTAAGTGGTAGTTAAAAACCTAATTTTTTGTTTAAATGAAACATTACCACTTCTGTGAATTGAATTTAAAAAATCTAACATGCATGGTTTTCATTATTAAGTAAACTTCAGTTCAATGGGATGAAAATAATTTTTGGTGAATAGTATCTTTTAAGTTTTATTAATCATGATTAAAGGTAATTAGTGAAATTTTAGGTAAAAATGATATTATAAAAATATGAAAATATCTTGAAACTTGTCCTACCATTATTGGATGAGTCATGGACAACCAGAAAAATCCATGGGTCAACTTGGGGACCCCATGGAGCAACTTGGGTAAGAAAATGACATTAATAACTTATTATTTAAAGTAAAAATAAAATTGTCACAAACATGTGTTGTTTTACAAAAAAAATTATTAAATGGGGTTATAAAAGTCATATTTTTTAATATAAATATTCATTGTAAAGATCAAAAGATTTCCTACATCAAGATAGTTTTTTTATAATTTTTAGGCATTAAATAAATTAAATTTTTTATGACACCATGATGATGCACCAATTACCTCATTAATTAACGATTTAAATAAAATGAAAAGATAATGTAAAATATAATACTTACACTTGTCCAAATCCTATTGTATGGGTAGATTTATAACTATTATCACCTTATCCTCGAAATATATCATTGTGGGTCCTTTAAAATCCGAAAATCATTTCATAATAATGTAACATTTCATGACCTTCCAAGAGTGCCCCTCCTCTCCTCTTATAAAAGGCCCCCCTCCTCTACCACCTTATTCACACCATCAAAGCCATTTGTCTCAGAAAACCTCTTACCGAATACTCTCCCGATTTCCCTCTCTTACTCCTATAATCCTAACTTTGGGATGAAGTCTTCCCAATGAATCCTTTGGCTCAAATCAAATAGAGTTGCCCGATTTTAAGGTAATGTCTTCACTTGTGTTCTTCTATTTTATTTTTTATCTCCAACCACATAAACTCTTTTTATTCCTTTCTTTTGTAACAACACTAGTATCTAAAATATACTAGTATTTTTTATGAGAAGTAGTTGAGCTAAACATACACACATCTCCATCTAATGGTTAAAGAACATATTGTTTCTATGGGTGGCGAATTACTGCCTCACGAACCGATGATTGTTCAATCTTCTTTTAACACCTCTCAGGGTGGCCATTAATATGTCACTGTATTTATATATTATATATATATATATATTATGTATATGTTTTACTTATGCGTCTTAAGTTTTAATTTATTTCATACCATTATGGTTTCCATGATGGGTAAACGCGATAATTTCATTTTAGGAAGTGCGGACTACTGCCCCCTCAAAGTGTTTTTAATTGGTAATGCCATATGTGGGATGTATAAAGGATGGAGTTAATGATATTATACATGATATTATACTGTAATTATAATATACCTATGTATCATTATGTTTTCATTCCATTAAAGTATGAAATAGAAATGAAAGTAGCGTTCATGCGTACGTACGGCTTATCTTCTCCATGAATGGTGCATTTCATTTCTTACATCTAAATGTTATGTAATATTATAAATACATGTATATACTGAGAATATATGATATATATGATACCTAAATCATGAAAATAATTCTTGAAATAATGGATATTTTACCACATAAACAACTTGTAATTGTAAGAAGTTTATTTTTGACTCAAGTACCACGGATCGACAAAACGACTATTATTAAATTAAATGATTACATAATGGTCATAACATGGTAACAAGAGACATAAAAGGGATAATGAACTTGAAAAAGGTTCTTAATCAAATAGAAATTAAATATAGTTTATTATTCATGAGATTAAAGAATGATCGGGTCAAGTCGGACACGAGGTAAGGGAGTTCATCTCAATCTCCTTTCATTGAGGCATATTTTGTTTTACACACAACTTTCTTTTATACAGTGGATAAAACCCTTTGACATTTAAATTAAATCTTTTTATACAAAGCGTTTTTACTAAACGACAAATGAAATGTTTTGTCTTACGTTTGCGGCAACAATGACTTCACCGCCACCATGACCATTATTTGTGTTTCAGCTTCCTCTAGAAGCCATATACTTTTTAAAATGAAAAATAAATACCAAGATTTAATTTTCTTTTATTTTGGTATTGAAAATGGTTTTGAATGTGTTTTTATTATATTAATGTGTTGTATTGATTTCTTGTGATTGAAATGAGGAAATGTTATGTTTCCTTTATACATGTTTCATGTGATACGATTATGTTATGGTTTGCGATATGTTTAAACCTTTTAATATAAGGAATGCATTGGACTTAGTAAGTGATGGGTGGAGGCCTCTATATCTCCTCGATGTATCGGTAGGTCTAATGAAACAAACTACTGTCTTGGCACGAAGCCATGACAAAATATTATTTGTAGTCTTGGCATGAGGCCTTGGAAACACGGTTATGATATTCTAGCATTATGCATTCCATTATTATGAATGTGGTTATTGATATTGCATGTGATTATTCGATTAGTAGAATATCTGTGTGAATAAGTAAATGTCATTATTTCATTTTATCTTTTACATATTATGATGAAGTTCATGTATAAAAGGCTTTTGTTTCAGTTATACATTACCTAAAATGTTTATGTTAATTTATAAATGTTTCCAATATATTATTATCCTTACTGAGCATCTGAGCTCACCCCTTTCAATGTTTTAATTTTTCCAGTATGAGAAGATGTATTTTATGAATGACCTGTAGGGGTAGTCAGAAGGGGATATGAGTGTGGACTATGGAGACCATGTTATTGTGGTTTGTCACTTTATGATGTAATTTAACGTTTATGAATGTATCTAGTGTTTCTGAGGCTATTCAACTAATCGGTCTTTCGAGACTTGATCTCTTGTGATCATGCCAATGTTACGTAATAATGAACCGACTCTGGGTAACTAGGGTCGGGGCATTAAAATTTTCAAGAAACTCCAACTAAATATAATATGGTTTAGGGTCATGCAATGAGGGTATCCAAAGGGATAAATATTGAGGTATGAAATAATGGATTCAAGAACAAGTATGGTACAAGGTGACATAATATTTATGATCTCAAATCAACAAGAATAATTAGATTATGGAGTTTCTAAATCATGTCTCAATGATTTTGGACTGTGGATAATGAGATGTGGAAGACAATATATGGATGATCATGAATCATATGGGGTTATTTATATCTGCAATAATATTTCTAGGTCACCTAGGGATCTAATAGCCTTTTTTCAAGGTGAATACCCCTCTGTTTTACAGGAAAAGGGATCCTATGAAGGATCCAAGGGAATACATATGTATTCTTGTAGAGGGACCCTTGTATCTAGATACACCCCCCACCAATGTCCATGGTAGAGTTCAAAATATTCAGACACATAGTAAATGAGGTAGGGTATGGAAAAAAGGATATCCAAGGAGGTTTCTAACACCTTAAATTTTTTTCATTGTATACTGAACTCATTTTGATAGTGACAGGATTTCATGAATCAATGGAATAGAATTTTCATGGAAAAAAAGTTCCTAGTGAGATCAAACAATCTTTTTCTAGGGTGATGTGATAGACACTATTACCTTGGAATTACTTTTTTCTCTATCTTTTTTCTAGGCTCTAAAGATAATGATATTAGTGATAAGAGACTTAACTATTTATCAAACTACACATTTTTAATCTTTCCCTATGATATGATTTATGTATCTTTCACTAGGTGTTTATATTCATGTTATTTGGACTATCATGGGATAAAGTTTTAGGTTTTAGAGAATTGAACTATGTTCATACAATTTAAGGTCCTAATGTGTGGTATGAGTATGAGGGTGATGTGTAAAGAAACAAATTATTTAAGAATATGGATAACAAGAATACTCCAACACTGTTATGAATAGGAGTTATAGATATATTAAATCATGAATCAAGGATATGAGATCATTGGTGATGGTATGGTATATAAATGAAAAGGAATAGGACAATAAATCACACATGGGTGAAAACAATTATTCTCTTTTTTCAAGGAAAAATTGTATTAGAGGAGATTTATTAAAGGAAAATATGACTCTAGTGAAAATACACGGGCCTGTATATAAGATACAGTATGGGTGTATATATATTATGAAGAATAGGGTATCTTAAATCCAGATAGACTCATTTCTTGGGCTCATATAATGTTTTTTACAAACTATATCAATCATGATAATAAGTTTCATTTATGGAATTATGTGATCATCATGATGGTGGAAGTATCTCATACCTTGGCTTACCACGATTGTGTTATTTAGTCCTATGAAACGGGATGATAATGGATTACAGTTAATTCATTTTAATTTCATGGAAAGTGGACTCGTTTACATTTCATGTTTATGAAATTCTATAAGGGTATAATTGTTCTATATTTTAGGTTCATGTGATGAGGACATTATGTGACGTGGTTTAACATCATACATCTTGGATGAGATTTTGAAATATTTTATCTTATTTATAAGGTTATGGATTAATAAACATATGTTGGGTCCCCTTGCATGAATCTAAATCATATGGAAGTATGGTAGGAATGATGGACTAGACCACTACAACACAGTTTAAGGTCTTTCAAGGTAGTTCATTGGTGTCCCCTATCTTAAGACATAACGTTCCTAGTTACACCCAATGGAGTAATCATCAAACCACTATAAGATAATGTGATTCCCTATCAGTGTGAGAAACAATAGTTGGTCAAATAACGAATAAAACAATGCCATCAACTAGGGTAACATGAAAAAAATGACAAGAAATATGTGGGTCATCATACAATATTGTGGGTCTAAAAATGATAGAACTCATGATGAAGACACTAACACTAGTCTAACTCAAACACCAAAGGAGGTCATTTTCTAGTTTAGTATTTTTCATAGATCTAATATACACATTATGTGACTAAAACTCAAATTATAATTGAAAATATAGGATACCAATCACATATGATGGGTAATTTGATCATGAACCTATATTAGTTATAGAGATTTGGAATTTTTTTGATAAGATCCTTTGGGTGTCACAACGCATCATACAAGGACATGAATCAATCCATATATAGATTTTTTCAAAGAAAAATACCTAAATTTATCTATCTCTAATATCATTGGTGGAGTGAATTGATTTATAATTTATGGTTGGTACCAAGATTAGAGATCCAAACAAAATTATATATCCTATAGATATATGAATAAATTCACACAAGGTTCATATATGGGTGTTTTTCTACACATATTTAGATCATATGTAGAGGAAATAGGAGTTTTAGTATGATATTATACTTATGACTACGATAGAAAATCCTAGTGTCAATACGTGTCCTGTGTAAATAGGAATCAATCCATGCATAGTTATATTGTTCCTAGGCCAAGGATAGAGAATCTTTGTGTCACTATGTGTCCTGTGTAAACAAGAATCAATCCATGCATTGTTATTTTATAGATTCCTATTTAGATCAAACTCATATATACGGATAGGGGATTTTTATCAAGTTTTTTGTAGACATTATTTATTAAGTTTTCTCTATATAGATCTGGCTTATTATAATTGAAATGGAATCAACCCATACCATAGTGCTATGTCATTGTGAGTTAACGTATCAGTAAAAGGGTTTATACACTAAACTAGGAGGAGGGTGTTTTATAATTATCATTGGTTGGGTCCAGACTATGAGATATGGTAATCACTATGTATCCTTTGATAATAGGTTTTAATGCATAAATGGTTCTTTATTCTCCTTCATAAATTTGAATCATATTATGGGGAAATGAAAATATGTTCTTGCATAGCATGGGGTCTTTTAGTGGAGTGGTAGATGTTTGTGTGCCATAGTGAAATGAGTGAATTGTCATAATTTATTTTTTCGGTGATTTCATATATGGTAACATGAACCATTTTTCACTTCCCTATGTATATGTTGATTTTATAATAAGAATAAAATGGGGTGTTATTATTTTAAGGATTTCATACATCCATTGGATGGAGGGCATGATGATCACTACATATCATATATGGATAGGAATCAATACATATATGGTTCTTGAAAAGAGTCCCCCTACAAAGATCTTACTCATATGTGGGGGAAAGTTTCATTTAGTTCCTAAAGAGAGATTTTATCCACTATTGTTTGGGTGTATGATCTGTAACAATTTTTGAGGTGAAGGGATTTCATGTTTGGAGGGAATTTCAATTATGGATATATCATTAATATTTTACATCCAAACCAATGTGGCTAGATTGGATATAGACCATGTATTTTGGAAGGTTATTATGTTTATGGAACTATGTCTTGGACCTGGACAATATTAATAGGCATCACAATGTATCCTAAATGATCCGGAATCAAACCGCCCTTAGTTCTTATAAAAAAGGTCACATTCATAGATCTAATTCATGTTCAAGGTGGAGGGTTTTTTTAAATATCATGGTTGGGCCCAGAATAATATATTTCAATATCACTATATATGATGTATTATTATGAATGAATCCACATATAGCTCTTGGGCCACAAAAAATATACCAGAATTTTATGTAGGGGAAATATAATTTTTTCAAGAATTGGTTCATAAATGTGATTACCCATGCTGAAATCTACTATGTAGGTCTAGAGAATATATAGGATGGTGGTATGTTGTTAATTTTGTTATGACGAAAAATACCCGGTCTATAACAGAGTACCTAGACTTCAATACATATCCCACTATGATGAGAATCAATCCATCATGTATGATGTTAAAAAATTGATTCCTTGTCTAAATCTATCTCATATGTGAGGAACATGGGGTATGAAATTTTGAAGACACGAGCTGGCCATGTTCCAAATAATTCTCTATGGATTGATATCCACTGTAGGGTAGAAATTGGCCACAAAAAATGGGTCACCCTGAGAAGTTGAAAGTCATAAATAATGGAATCTAACCTCATTATTTAACTTCATGTGTATGGGATGGTGGTTCTGTAGGTTTAAGTCACACAGTAAAGAAGATGGTTATATATAGTTTAGGTTCACACATTCAGGACATGTTTCTATTGTAGGAATTACACAATGTATTTCTTATGAATCCTTATATTAGTGGGGAGGTGGTTTTCAATTCCCATCAATTATAGCTAATTAGTAAACTCCATTTGAATATACCATGTGTATAATGTAATTCCCTTACAACTTTCATTCTATGTTTGGAGGCTTCTTCCCTGGAATCATTGTGGTTCTAAGAAACAATACTAGTTCTTCTTATAAGAATAAGATAAGGCGTAATTTCATTTTGAAGGATCACATGATCCAATTTTTTTGGAATTAAAGCTTACAAAATTAATGAAACCTCATCTAATCGATTCATTCAAACACATCATGTTTCATTCGTGATTTTTATTATAATGAGATCCAGATTTATATAGAGATTTTGAGTGAGACATTGTAGACATCAATTTTCATAATTTCATTTATTCCATAAATTAATGAATGTGGGGTCGCTTTTGTATTGATGAGGGCTGTGGTTTGATAGGCCCACAATGCATGCATTAGTATGTTCATCCAATATTTTTTATATTTTTCAACCATTTTTAGGATTATATTTGTTAGGATATTATTAAAATAATATATCATCCAATATTTTTATGTGATAATGATATTAATGGTTAGGATCACTATTCTACTTATGGTACATCGTTTTCAACATGTAAGAAAAAAATTTGGTATTATTGTTTTTCATTATGGCATGAGGGAAAACAAATATTGTGATGATATTGGACTTCAGGAAGTTGATGATGTTCTCTTTCCTAACATATTTTAGGGATATGGCCTCATCCTATTTGGAAAAGGCATTGACAAAAGTAAAAATATACTAAAAATATTTGGATGTAGCTTGGGGATATGGTCCCATAAAATTCAATTCCCCATACTATTAATAACTATTCGTATTTTTTTACTGTTGAAAAACTATGGGGGCTGGTGCATGGAATTTTCTTTTACTTGAGAGACATTAAAAATTATATTGAAAATAAATATAGTCATGTATCTTATTTGTAAATAAATTACCAAGTCTCATAATTTTATGGGAGAGTTTTATTCTAGACTGGTTAATGTCGCAAGAACATGCATGGACTTCTTGCATTACAAATTGGTTCTACCATTCTATGATGCACCTGAGGAAGAATCAACTGAAGCTTTACTTATAAATTTAATTCAATTCTTCTGGTCCATTTCAAAGTTTGATTTTTCTCCTTCTCAACCTTTTATCTATTCTTTTTTGGCTCAGTCTAATGGGAGGGTCCCATTTTGGGGATAGTTCTTTTTTAGGCCCATCAATCCAATAATAGTCATCAGTACATCACTCTATAGGGAATTAATAATCTGATTTTTTCCTCCACCTCAATAATGATAACTGAGGAGTTAACATATTGATGTGAAATTAAATAGATTGTATCATATCTATCCAGATTGGCTAGAATTATGGTAGCCCTACATAGCATATTTATATTAGAATGATTTTAATTGCGGATGGGATTGAGTTTTAGTTAAAAAAGGAATTCCTATATCTTCCCTCTTACATAACCAATGATAAGTGTTTACTCTTCATTAATGGTGGCATATTCAGAATTTATTCTTGTGTTCACTGGTAGTGAGTCACATATAACATTCATATGGGAAATTTATAGCTAAAAACTAGTTTCAAGCATGTGATAATGGATTGGTATTTCACCTCATTTTTGTTACATCCATTATATAGTGCAATGGAATATGAAAAAATTACCCTGGTTAGAGAGACAAATGAAATCCACAATCCAACATGGTTATGATTATAGTATTTCATTATTTTCTCAATCGAACAACATGAGGCCCTATAAAAATATACATCCAACATTTGGGAAGGTTTATGAGTATATAAAACAAATAAATCATGGTGATCGGGGTTTACATTAATGATTTTAGTTTACTATGCAACATGAGGAAATTGATTACTGATTTCCCATTGATTACCCTGAATTATACGAATTAGAAGACAAATTATTTCATGATAAATGCACATTATGCCAGATATCTAGTTAGTATATGGTGGAAGAGGATGTAAATGAGTGTTCCTATATAATAGTTCAAATGAAATTCATGGTTCCACAAGAAGGGACTCAAATTATTTTCCACAATGAAGAGTGAAATGTAGTTTTTCTTGATAACAACAGATCATGTATCAGTATCTAGAATTGTTCAGATAATATTTTAGCGATCATTTACATTCCATACATCATTCCATAGGTTCCACATATAGGATGATTGTCTTTCCTTCCACTAATGGGATTATAATTATTTTTTTTGTAGATATTTCTTGTTCTTCTCAAAAGATTCATGACCATATTTATCCCACCATTAAGAAACTCCAGAGGTCATTGTCTTTGTGAATTGGAATCATTTTCCTGCGAGTTTAATTATGAAATTCTTTATATAAGAATGGAATCAATTAATATATCTCAAATAATTGAGGTTTTCTTGTGGAGGAATTATTGCAATCACACTGGTCATCTCACAGTTTAATGTAGTGATGCAATTTCATGCCATGAAACCAATGAATTTTTATGATGTTACCCCAAAAGAATTATTCATAAGATTCCTTATCAGGACGTTTTTTAAAATTTAATGAATATTTGTTTATATTTTTTTGATATGATCCCAATGATATCGAGACATAGCCACCAGGTTTTTGAAAAGTCATTATTTTATTCTTCTTATTAAAGTCTCAATCATATGATACAAAATACGCTGGTAAGTGGTCCCTGCATTCATCAAGAAAATAGTAATGAACTATAAGCATAATATCCCTTGGGGTGAATAGAATGTAGTGGTTTCCTCAACATTAGGGTTCATCTTGATCTGATTGTACCCAAGGTACTCATCCATAATTTAATGTTCTTGGAAGGTTGCAGCTTCATCGATCATATATTCCTTAATCGGAACTATGAAATCATCCATTGGGAAGTGTCGGTTGAGACCACTATAATGAATATAGACCATGTTATACCTATTATTTTTCTTAATGGGGATTATAAAGGATTTTCATTTTGGAAATTACACATCTCAATTACATATTTATTAGGTATGATTATAAAATTCATATTCTACCTTGGAATCATATTAGAGATGCATTATCCTAGCCACTTATTTCAAATAAAATGATCATCTTACATGCCTTGTTATAGGGTGGCCACATCGGGTTCCTATCACAGAATATCTATATTAATCTAGGTGATACTATATATGAAATGATTCAATGATGAGATATACATATCATTATATTCTCTAATAATGGAGAAACTGGTCAATGTGGGTTGTATGTCCTTATGTGTTCCATGTTTTACCTTTCTGATCTCATCAATGGTTATGGAGATGCCTTATTCAATTGCTGGTGGGAAATCTCTAACATCATCCTCTTCATTGTTTAACTCATCATTGATGGATGTGTCATCAGTACATGTAAATAGTAGATAATTATTACAATCCATAAGGAATGATAAGATTCCATTAGGAGAAACGTTCATTTCTAGAATTGTGAGGGACCTCAAAGGGGAATTTTAAATTTCCACCGTAGGATTGGGTATTTTTTTGATCAACATGGGGCATTGATAAATAAATTTTTTAAATAATTTATTTATGAAAAACTATTTAATTCACTCATCTTTTCATTTATTTAAATATTTGATAAAATTATAATTTGAGCATATTGTTGAATGCTTAATGTTAATTTAGTTTTTATAAATTTAATAGAACTCTATTATTTTTATAATTTTTTTTATATAGTGATAAAATTCATGAAATTTAGTGGGAGGATTATATATTGAAATATTTGCATTTTTTAATTTAGATAATGAATATCTGATTTGTCGTTTCATGGGTCCAATTAGGGTATGAAGTCAACAATGATGTGGATCCAAATAGATGGGTCCAAATACAATAATTCAGCTATAATATATTTACCCCTCATTGTATTGTCCTAAAATGTTGATAGATTTTAGTTGAATTAAGTTGGATAATTTCACTAGATTGCTGGTAAATATGATTTTCAGTCTATCTTGTTAAAAAATTCATGAAAACTCAAATATCCAAATATATGGATAGATTTATCGAATTTTATTGATAGGGACATATCACTTAAATGGTCAATCAATATAAGTTTTAATATATTATATGATATAGAAGAGGTGGAGGATCAATTTATATAACTATGGATGCTAAATATTTGATAGTATCATAGGCAAACAATTTGTGGATATTTGGTACAATGGAATTCAATGAATCTTCTAGAGAAGAAATATTATGTTTAATGATTCGGCCATAACGTCTTCAATAAGAGGAAAAATAATCTGAAATTTTGAGGGATACAATAAGTAAAGTTGAAGGAAAACTTTTAATAACATATTGTTTCTAGATTCTATATTTTTATAGGATGACTAGGTGTGAGCTATCAATGAAAAAATTTTGATACAAAATAATCCTCTCTAATGCCTATAAATGAAGTCATCATCCCCCCTTCTCGGAGGTAAATTATGTGTATTCATTTGTTAGTTTTCCTGTTTCAGTTTATTGAGAATGACCTTATTTGGTTTTAATAGTTTAATACATTTTTAATATATATTTATTTCATTTCTATAAATATTTTTTATATTTTGTTTTCCCTTCTATATTATCCATCCATATCCCCCTAAATACCTTGAAAATGGATAACTAAACTCATAAATTGTTTTGGTGGTGTAGTGTATGCTTATGTTCAATGTGATTAAATAATTCTCATTACTTTTACATATGAATTCATGTAGTGGTTAAATAATTTCTTGTGTGAGGTCATGCTGCTTTTTCTACATATAGATTCTTATTATTGTTAATATTTTTTCCTCTCATTTATCATCATAATGATACTTGTAGAGGGTTATTGTATAATTGTTTTTTATGATTTGAGGGATAATATCCCTCATGTAGAGGGTAAGTGAGCTATAGTAACATTTCAAATGGCATGGTGTAGAATGATAGGGTTGATCTATACATTTAATGAAATATTATGAATAAATATTTTAAATAAAAATGATTCCTTTCACCTTGAACTCATATAAACGAAAACTAATTCTCAGTAAATTAATTTTTTTTTATTTTTTTATTATTGTTTTTACAAATATATATACCATTTTTTTAATCCTCCTATTATAATATTATTAGGTAATGTTGTATATTAATTATTTCCTTGATACAAAAAATAGTCATTATGTGTTGTGAGTGGCCTCATAAATATATATATACCATAAGATTTCACTATATTACATTCTTAGTTGAGAAAAATATATCAACTTTGTATTCGAAACAATCCCAATGTATCAATTTGGAACTATTTCAGAGGAAGGGAATCGCGTTCAAGTATGTTTTTTTAAATGAAAGTAAATCATAAATTTCATAAATAATAGAAATGATAATCATAGATGTTGACCCCTCTACTTCATTTTGTAAAACTATTCCATTTATTGCAAAATGTGTAATATGGTTCTATAGGTATACTTTTAGGGAGGATGTGTTTAAAGAATTAATTGGGATCCCCAAAGAAGACATCTAGATGAATATTTTAGTATCATTGCATAATGATCTTAAATAATACTCACAAAACCATATGAAGTTCCATCAATAAGAAACTATGGAACAAAATTATTCTACCCCTACTACTTTTAAGGATGATCTCATGGAGGCTAGAAAAAAAACATCACCACCATTCTATTCTATACAATTATAAAATCCATTATATGGATTTTCAAGAGGAATAAACACTTGATTTTGATTAGTTTAAGGGTGTGTACATAACACTATATTCACCTGTTTTTAAATTTACATCAATATGAAATTCTATTAAATATAAAATAGATTTATTTTAAGAATTAAAACATATTATTTCCTGGAGGAGTGATGACGAAGATGATTGATATTCCCTTACTGAGGTTAAGATCCCATTAGTCGTTCATTATGAGATTGAGTATAATGAATCCCTACATGAATAATAATATTTATTTATTGATTCATATTTCATTAATTTTGTAATGATTGAAATTTTCACTAACATTCCCTTTGCAAAAGCAATATGATGTAGCACCACATGATCATACAATGAATTGATTTTTTGAAGAGGTAAGACATGTTTTCACCAAAAAATAATGGAAATCAGTATTCATCCTAACCACATATAACATGTTGAACTGCATTTCTAGGGGATAGACTCGTAGTACTCTATTCACAAGTTCCTATATAACTAACATAAATTATTTTACATTGTTAAGATGAATATGTGGTGGTTTAAATCACACAATCCACATCCACCATCTGATATTTGACGATAACTATATCTCCCAATTAAAGGGAGTAAAAAACTGGTACCCACATGGAGGGGGGGGGGGTCAAAACCATGTTTTATGTCTTTTTTTCGTTGCACACGTCTCATTATTTTTATTAATTTTACTTTCAGTAATTTTCTTATTTTTTGTTTTATTACTTTTATTAGGTCTATAGTGGTTGTAGGTAAGAGAATAACCCATAATTGTCATTGTAAAATAATCTCAGGTTATTTCTTACAATCACTTCGGTTTTGGTGACCTTATATGTTAATTTATTTCAACCAAAATGGATAGTAGTTAAATTTAAGCTTGTGGGTGGGGGTATCAACCTATGCATTTTTTTTAACTTTTATTATTTTTTACATTTTTTAGAAAATTGTTCTTATGTTAATATTCATTATTAATATTCACTCTTGAATTTATTTTGAGTGATCTTCTTAACTTTTTGAAGAAATTTATTTGAAATTATTATTGCTGAGAGAACATTTATATAGATTTTATTTTCCAATAATTTTATAAAGTTAGAAAATATTTTTAAATCCATTCCCAGGAAGCATAGAAAATTAATTTTTTCCATCATTTGTTGTCTTCTAAAACAGAATTTTCCTATTTTAATTTATAAACATTTCTTTAGAGATAATAAATAATGTTTTACAACTATAACATTCCTTTCATCTTAACAAATCTATGATTTAAAAAATTACATTAAAATGATTGAGGATGTTCTTTTATGAATAGAATTTTATTAATACCCACCTTATTATTTTTATCTTTCATTAATCACATTGAATCCATGAATGGACTTCATAGGGAAAATCCAAATTACTAACTAATTTTTTCATTCATAGCATTATTTTTATGTTTTGTTTGATATTCAATAAATTATGTTTGGGGGAGAGCTATCTATGGTTTTAGGGGAATCATTACATAATGAATATGCATTGGAGTTTTTTCACTAAATATTTGGGGGGTATCAAGATGTATGTACAATTTTATTCCACAGTCTACCATAAAAAAGAATGAAATAAAATAAAAATTATACAAAACGGAATGAAAACAATGGAAAAATGGGTTGTGTTTTGGGAAAATTAAAAATGATCTTTCCTCAAAATTTAATAGTCTAATATATTTTAAAATTAGTGTCATAATTATATCACTTTTTTGGTGATAGTGTGTGATTTTTTCGAGGTGATTTTTTTGAGAAAAAAGAAAAAATATTGTGTGTCATTCATTATATTAATTTTTATATTTATGTGCCTTTGTCTAAATTTTGGGAATGTCAGTGAATTTATCTTATGAAGTGGATATTTCATTGTGTACTATTATTTATTATCATACAATTTTATTAATATATAATCTCATTTTTAGCTTTATTTTTCCATATAATAAGCTACTTACCATAACCCTCATAGCCATTTTAGACTTATTGTAAAATCATCATGATGGATGTTTAATTTTTTATTTATTGGGATAATAAATGGGATTATCTTCATGAAAATGGTGAGGTTAATTGAAATAGGTATGAGCACAACTCAGTAGAATATTTCTCTTGAGTTAAGAGTGACATGAACTTCTATGTGAGGTAGGTTATGATTGCATCACAGATGGAATTAGAAAGTTAAAAATATACAAATGTGGGAAAATAAAATAAAAGGGCATTGCCTTTCATAAATGAGGCATATAAAATTCTATTTTTAATAATTCAAGGAAAAGTTTTAATTATTTACTTTTTGTGTGAGTTTGATATAGATATTTTATAATTTTTTCGTAGGAGTGAAAATGTTCAAGTGTGGCTAAGTTGATAAATCAAAATTGTATTGAATATTTTTTTTATGGTAATTTAATTACTTCTCCCACATTTCCCATTATTTTATGGTTTAATAAAAAATTATACATTGGGCATGGGGATGAAAATTTTAGGGAAATACAGTTTTTACCAATTCAAGAGAACACTAGTATATTTGTCAAAAAATTATTTTCTTGGATAAATTTTTAAGAAATTAATTAGATAGATTATACACTAATATATATATATATATGTTCATGTAGATAAATAATGATGGATAAACAATTTAAATGGGGATATTTGGAAATGAATTTAATGTTGTTTTGGATTTGACTTGATGGGTCCCACCATAATAATTCATGAATAATATTTTTAACCTTCATTTAATATTCCATAAATATTGAATAATTTAGATGATTTTATTTGGATAAATAATTCAACTGGTGGGAGAGCTGATTCATGACCTATCTTGTTCTGAAATGCCTGAAAACATCAACCCTAAAATTATGGATAGTTTGAAAATTTTAATGATGGACCATATCTCATAAATGGATTGTCCATATGTGCTAAAATATTTACATAAGATATATATGAGTATAGGGACCAATATAAATATCTTTTACTCATATAAATTTTACCGTCTTAGTGGTTAGAAAGAAATTTACATTAAATGGATTATAATTCAATGAATCTATGATCTAAAAAATATGTTCTTTATTGAATTTTTTCATAATTCATAAAATTCGTGGAAAAATAAACTGAACTTTTAAAGGAGAATGCACATGAAAATATAGAAGAATTATATTGAGTAAAACATTTATAGATTCATCCATTTACCGGCCTCCACTTGCACAATAATTTGTAGGAATAATTTGGATCCAAATTTGGCAACATTAAATTTTTATATATTAGAATCTCCTCACCAATTCACGAGAATCTATTTGAGAGAGAAATTTTTAAATTTATATGGTTAATTTTTTATGTAGTATTTTGATAAATAATTATTTTATTTCATTTCCTCTTCATGATTTTTCTTTCATTTTTTTGTGTTCTCCCTCTATTATCTTCTCATTTCCATGAAAATAGAAAGCAAACCCCATTGCTTGTTCAATGGGAGTGGAGTGGTATATTATTTTGCTTTATGTTTTGAAATTATTATCTTTTTTCTATTTGAATAATTCTAGTAGTGGTTAAACCATTTTTGGTGCAAGGTCACCATAAAATTTTTATTATTGGACTCTTATTCATGGAAATATTCATTCCAATCTCATGGCATCATAGTGTTACATGTAGAGGAATAGTGTAAAATTGTGTTAATGAGGTGGGGGATATTATGCTACATTCATAGGGTTAGTGTGTGGAAATAAAATTTCAATTAATATAGTGTAGGGTGATTGTATGGATACCTATATTGAATGAAATATTTAGAAATTATATTTTAATGAACAATTATTTTCTTCATTATGATCTCCTAAGAAAAAAAACTGATTCTCGCATACTTCCATTTAACTTTTTTTATCATTTTATATTTCATTCATATATATATATTTATATCATTATACTTTTTAAAACCTGAAAATGTAATATTTTTACATTTAGTTTTATATTTTATAATATTCAAATGGAGATAATTGGAATTATGTGTGTGTGAGTGGACTCCCATTGATATCGACCCTAGGATTGTAGTATATTTCATTGTTTTGAAACAAAAAAATTTATTAACTATGGATATTAGTGTATCAAGAATATAACTGAATATATTTTAATGGTAAAATTTTAGTTTTTATGACCATTTCCTCATAATAATAGACCATTGATGTTTTCAGTTTTTGTTGGCATGTTGGTGTTAGATCCTTTTCCATGATCAATATTATAGGAAGCACATGGTCATTTTTTATCAAGTTTCCATGGATTGTATGGGGGTTCTTCCCAAAATTTTGGAAGTGAAAGCCTTAATATCACCCTCTATCATTTATTGGTTTCCTTATAACTTGTAGAAACCCTCCTCAATGTTCCATGATTCACATGATTCTGAGGGAGCTCTATAAGACAAAACATGCCATCCTTTCCATCAATGGGGTATTTCATGAATTGATGGAATATTGATGATACCATTGAATGGATATGAGGCCAATGTATTCTTACTAGACCATTGTATTCCATGTACTACTTGATAACCTTGAACTTGAAATTTGAAACTGGGTCCCAAAATTTGGATTTGATATTGATCTTTATAAGGGGATTTTGTTCCTTATTATTATACCCTTAAATGGTCAGCTTCATTGCTGGTATTCAATCCCCACTATATAACATGTTTTGTAAAGTTTGGATAAGGATATATCAAATCATAATTCTAATACTCCTAGAGCCCTTTGAATTTCAACATTGTCGAGCTTACCTGAAATGTGTAAGGGTATAATATGTTTGATTATGGATTCTTCTTAAATGATGATCAATGACTTCGATAGTATACTGATATTATTCTAGAGAATTTTCTTCTTAATAGATATTGGTTTTAGTGAATTCTATCTCAAAATACTGGGTACTCATGTTGGCCTTGAAAAATAAATCCTCAAGTTCTTTTGATTGATGGAGAGAATTCAGAATTGATAACTCATCCAAGAAAACATCTAACTAACTGAAAATGTCATACATATACACTAGAGGTATTTTCTCCCCAATAAAAGGTTTCTCTATGTATTATACCTTAGGGGATAAATTACTTGAGATAGAAGTATTTGGATCTTGGATATTGGTTGTGTGAACACCATTTTTTAGTGTATTGATATTAGTTAGTCAACCCACTTATCTAGGAAGTTCAGATAGTTTCACACTTAACATTTATTCATCCAATATATTTGGGTCTTGAATACTCTTTGAATATTTAGGTGTATCCCCATACTTCTATTCTAATTTTCAATGTACTTTTATAAGAACCATACTATTTATTGCACATTAATTCATTATTTATTAAATAAGAGTAACATAATAAATCCGAGTAGATTGAGGTTCCTATTGTATGTTGGAATTAGGTACATAATTTAATAAAATAAAACATGTAATACATCTTCATTATTGATAAAATCTTATAATACTCATATATTCCATCATACTTTAAACTGCATGAGATTACCTGGGGACATACATAAGAAAAAGGTGAGATATAAAGCTTATTAAAGGAATAATCATGGAATAAAATGAATAAATTATTGTATGTTAGAAAGTATACATGTCACTGGGGGAAGAAAACAAGTTAGAATCATAAACAATAACAATGAGGCATGACATAACATTACAACATAAAGGCAACATGGAAAATTTGGAAACAAATTAAAACCTCGAATCATAAACATTGGTAAAGGCTGGATTGAAAGAAATCAATATGGATTAGGTTCACTCCATAATCCCTATAATGATTTTTTATGAGACAAAAAAATAATATAATGTGTTGGAGTATTATAAAATTTTTTGTGAAACCACCACTTTCATTTCATTCCAATGCATAAGTGTTCCACATAGATCATACACCATAGAATCATTGGTCAACAAATTTTATTCTAAGATCAAGGAGTGTGGAATAAATACATGTAATTCCACACTAAAGGAAGTATATTTGTATAATTTTTATCACCCTTGATCGAAAATGGGTATGGTTATTCGCTACAAAATTGTTTGTCATGAAAAAATTATGGTGATATTTTGGTAGCATAACTTGGGAATATGAATGTTCATGGGAGGGATTGATGACAATGAATGGGGTATATTATCATTTATAAATAAATAATACATAAATTATTATATGGAATAACATATCCCAACAATATGAAATGAATAAAAATGACATAAGATAAAGAAGATACATTAAAAGAGGAAATTAATAGGATAACTTACAAAATTTCCCCATAGTGATGAGTGTACATAATGGTTTATGGGAGGGATTTTTGAGGGGGAAATGGGAATATCATACCCTGAAAATAAAAATTATAGTAATATTTTTTAGGAAAATATACCGTAACGAACACAATTGGATACTAATATGCATAACATAAAAGAGGTGTTCGAATTAAAAGGATGAGATAAATCCATTACTAAATTTATGTATTTGTAACAGATTATTTAAGAATCAAAATGTGAGATGATAATTTTTATCTCACAGATATAAAATAAATTTTATAATAAGGTAATTTTTATAGATGAATGAAAATATAAACATTTGAAATTAAAAGGAATAATTTAAATGAAGGGTCATTAATTTAATGGGGGAGAGGAAGGTCCATTACTATTTGAGAGTGATTACCAAAAGATTTGGAGGAGGTAATTGAGTGCTAGGGGAACCTTTGGAGGAATATATTGAGTGGTGGAAGTTTAATAGCGTTATCCAAGGTTTTTTATTTAATATTATTGGGATCTTGGTAAGTTTATATAGTAAATGAGGGGGGATTTTATATTATTTCTCAAACATAAGTTTTGGGCTATATATAGAAAAGTGATAAAAATCAAAAAAATTACTGTCATTTTTCCCATGGTTTCTTTCATATTATAGTATTTTTAATTATTTTCTACGTTCAAGGGATAATCTTATTATAATATTTCCCATGGTAATGTGAATGTGAGTAATGTCCTTAAAGAAAGGACTTTAAAACTGTAAAATATATTATAGGTTTCAAAGGATTTATAGGGGAATTGTAAAATTTATCTAATAATTTTAAATAACATTATTTTAAATGGGAGACATATATTTGTTCATGGTTACCATTTATATTATTTATTACATCACTATTGGTGTATTATGAAGTCATAATAAACACCTTATAATTATACCATATTTAATTTTTACATGAAAATTCAACTATATCAGAAAATAATGTAAAAATAAAAATTTTGACATTTTGACATTTTGATTTAAAAAAAATATTTAAATTAACCAAATAATTTTATAAATATCTTAACTCTTACATTAAAAATAATAATAGATATTAATTGATAAATTCTATGTTTCTTTACTATAACTATTTTTGAACCACTATAAAAATTACATTTGAAATCATAAAAATTATATAATCAATCATCATTTAATAATAAAAATTTTAAAATATAATGTATTTCAAAAAACCGTTAATTATTCAAATGGAATGTATTAATTGAAATTTCATATCACTCCAAAATACAAATTGTGTTTTATCGTATCAAAATATAATTTTTATCAAACAGGTTACTAAATTATTTATAATGTAATGACAATAAGGAATAAATATAAGAGTTATTTAAATGAAAACTAAATATATATATATATATATTCATACTCTTATGGTTACTTGTTTTTTGTATTTTTTAAATTAATTTTACCCTTAATTAACATATTTTTCATTTTCCATTGTAATAAATATTAACTATAGTTACTATTCATATTGTAAAAAAATTACGTTGAACATATTAACTAGTATTAATTATGACTATCCCAAATATGAAACATATTTTATAAAAATAAGTTCACATAGTTAAAATAATTTAATTTAATATAAAACCCAAAAGCATGATGTAAAGTGGTTTTCTGAGAAAATAATTTTTAATGAAAAAATAAGATTACATTGAATCTCTTACAACTAATCTTAATTATATGAATATAAATTCATAATGATATATATAATATATATTCATATAATATAGATAATTCTTAATTAGGAGTTATTTTATTTGAATAAAATGAATAAACATTATGAATTTGAAAAAACAAATAATTATTTTACCTTGAAAAATAATTAAAATAACAATTTGGATTCTAAATTAGTTAATTTTTCTAATGAAATGTCATTTTTACATAAATTTGTTTTTCATTGTTTAATGAAAAGAAATATTATTTAAAAATAAAAACATTTCCAAAATTTTTGGATTTTGAAAAGGCAATATAAAAAATGTAGTATGTTTATCAAATACATTTTATAAATGTCTATAAATTAATTATAATACTTTTTTCATAAAATAAATGAAAATAAGTTTTTGATAAAAAATATTTTACTGAATAAAAATAAATTTAATTTTTTATTGATTATTTAAAAATAATTTATCAATATATGTAGGATATATATATAATTCATAAAGTAGTTAAACCTAATAATATAATCTAATTTAATGGAAAGATTAAAATAGTCGTATTTAAATAATCATTGTTTGTTTGGGTTTGTTGTAGCGTATCAAATATGTTATCGAACATAGTATTCTATTTAAAAAACCCAGGTCATTAAATTCTTCCTCCTTAAATAACTTTTTTCTTGAAAATTTAAACTTATACTTGAAAATAATTTTTTTTACATTTTAAAATATCTGTATTTGGAAACCCACATCATATAAAGGGGTAATAATTCTTCCACTTGAAAAGAGATAAAAGGAAGTATGAGGATCATCACATAAATATTTTTCGATGATTAAGAACATTATTTGGAATTGAAAACATAGAAATAGAAGAAAAACAAATACCAAATAACTAATAGTGTGTGATATTGAACATAGTCTGGATATAGTCAACTCTTACAAAACCATAAATCTATGATGGGTGAAAATAGAACCAATTCATAGAAAATGATCATAATATGATAACAATTTAATTTTAAAATTATTTTCTTTGAGTAAAGAAATTACATTAAAATATAGACTAGGGACATAAATAAATATAATTTCATGACATGTATAATTTCATACATTAATAAATTTCCACTACAATCTGATCTTTTCTCCAAATATGGAGTGCTCAAGTAGAAATATTTTTCTATAAAGCACTTGAATAAAGTGAAAATAATGGATGAGAAATTAAAAACTATTAAATACATAAATGGTAATACAACAACATTAATTATATAACTTATAAATGAATTTTATTCCTCAGATTATGAATTTTGAGGCTTCATTCAATGTTATCAATTATCTATTTTCTATCATAAACACTTATAAAAAGTTTTTCCCCTTAATAATGGTTACTTATGAGATTTAAAATTCACCAAATCATACAACTTGAGGGTGTAAAAGCGTGTGTGAAGTTTGGACCATTTTCATGCACCAGTTCCTAGTTGGGTATATCTCAACATAGTGTTTTTTGGTTTTACACCTATGTAAATTTTTTCCAGAGCCACATGAAATTATCGTTTCTATAATGGAATGTATTTTCTTGAGAAAATAAATACTCTATATATAACAAAAATTTGTTGATGTGTTATTTGGTTCAGGATTATACATATTTAATTCTCTAGAGTTTTGTATTCAGATCCCCAAAAATAACTACACATACCATTAATACCAAGTATGACAACCTTACTCTTTATTACAAATTAATTCCTAATTTAATAAATAATTTTACACCTAATTAAACATAAAATATAAATAATCCTAGTATATATGATAATTATATACATTAAAAAAAACATTAAATATGGAATACATCTCCATTATTGTAAACATCCTTAACATGATCAAAATATTTCTCCATACATCAAACTAAATTGGATAACATGGGGATATTCATAAGAAAGTGGTGAACTATAATCCCCAATAAGGAAATAAACCAGAAATAACATGAAAAAATTAATACATGTTATAGAATAGGAATTTAAATGGGTTATAAAATGTGTGAGAATTATAAACATGAATAATTAGCTGGGATATAGCAAGATAACATAAAGGAAACATGGGAAATATGGAAACAATACAAAACATTTCATCATAAACAGAGGTCAATATAATGACCCTTATATTCTGACATTACTTTTACATCATTTTAATGATAAAAAACATAAAAACATTACACAACTTGTATCCAATAATTTGGAAAACTATTATCATACATAACTTTTGAAACATAAAACAAAAAAAAATTCTTTTATTTATTACTGTCTTTCTTCTTATTATCCCTTGAGTTATCCATAGTACGCATAATAACCAAAATATATACATCTAAAGGGGTGAGATAAAGTCCTAGTAAGTGGATAATAAAATGATATAATAAATCATGGTGTGAGTATAACCATTATCATCATAACATATCCATAGGATAATAAACATGGTAGGAAGAATTAATAAAAGGCTTGAAACATTGAAATGCTTAAAAATGAAATCGTGTGTCTTAGTGGTTAACTACCAAACATAGTTGTGAACAATTCTAGAATTGTATTCATTAATATTTCACATTAACTCAATAGATTATCACATTAACCAATTCATTGGAGATCTATGTAATTCTGGGTGTGCCCGTCACATCAAAACATTTAAATTGTGCTATATAATTCTGAGTGCGCCCACCATATCACAACGTTTACAGTATCATGAATTACACATTGAACATATATAAATATTGGTCATAAAATAACCAATGGAAATTAATGGTTTAAATTTCATAAATAATACATTCATAAACATTTGGTTCACAAAATAAATTGGGAATAACATACTTGTTCATAAAACATTAGTGAAGACAATCTCGATCAGAAAAATGCGAGTTTTCTTTTAATAGAAGAGTTATTTTAGAAAATATTTTTTTTCATAAACACAATTAGAAACAATATATATACCATAAAAGGACATATAATTAATGATAATTTATATTTAAGTAATATCCATTCTTAAAATGGGGTGAGATAGTTAAAACCCAAAGAAATACAGTTGGGTTTGCGAATTCTGCAAACCTTGTGTCTGAATGATTTCTTCACATTAATTTCGAGAATAATCACATTATATTCATTAATTAAATCATAAATATCATTTTATAAGTGGAATTTATTACGTATGGTTTTATTATGTTCTTTTATTGGATATTAGATGATATATAGTGTTTAAATTCATTGTTTTTTGAGTGTTCTTTTTCTTAGTTTTCATGAACAGTTCTGTTGTACCAATGAATGGATGTCGGTGTAGAACATGGATAAAATAATAGAATTTCTATTATATGTTATTAATGATATTAAATAACTTTAAATTTTCTTAAAATAAATTTGTTTATATAACTTGAGGATTAATCATTAGGTAAATTTTAATGACTATCGTTTGTGGTTAATTAGGGTGGTTTTTATATCACAAGGAACATGTTTTGTTTTATCATTTAGTATTATTTATATTGGTTTTTACAGAACATAAAAGGGGTAAAAAATATATATTGAAATATTTTTTCAACCATTTAATGGTTTTATTGACATCCTTAAAGGTGTTTTATGGAAAATGAAGGCACATCACCCATGATGCTGGTAAATTGACACACCACATGCAGTGATTTCATTTTTTAAAAAAATAGATATAGAGAGAGGAGTTTGATGAATAATGTTACATACACATGATATTATACTAGTATATCAATAAAAATCTTGTTATAATTACATTTTTATAAGAGAAGTATAGGATATTAGAATAAATGAAATGAAATTTGAATAGAAATTGAATGAAAAGAGATAGAGAAATTTCCTCTTGAATTTTCCTCTTTAGATCCTCCTCAAGGAACCTAGTCTTGGACCATTGATTAGAACAAGAGCTAATGGATCTAGATGAGGGTATAGGTAAGCGTTTTGGGAATAATGTGGACATGTGTTGAATCTTTAGAGGTGTGAGTATATGAGGCTGTGAGGGGTGGTATTTGTAGTGGAGGGGGGAGGGGTTATCACAATATTATAATCATTATGTTATTATTTCTCCACAAAAAAATAAATAGGGACGATTACACGAATAAATAAAGATTATAAGGAATTTGAGTTTGTTATTTGGGTGATTAAATAACTCATTATGTCAAAAATAGTGGATTTAAATTACAATGTATTGATACAGTAAATTACAATATTTTACAATTCACAAAAAATTCAAGTCTTTCATAAAAATCTCTAAAATTCACCCTAACCATTTTTCAATGTGTAAAATTTAAAAATGAACTCAATTTTATTAAAATAATTTTCTATATATGAGTAATTAAATTTTTAATTATAATCATAATTTACATGAATATTGAAATTTTAAATTTAAACTTGTTTCTCTAACACTTTGAAAAATTAATTGAGGTCTCATAAAATTATCATATAATCATAAGAAATCAAAATACTTGTTTATGAATAAATGTAATGAAAATATATTTTATTAAAATTATTAAATAAATCATTAAATATTAATGACTTATAAAAATACAAACACTATAACATAATAATATCAAATCGTCACTTATAGGATGGATAAATTTTATTTATATTATCAATGCTAAGGTTCCTATTTCCATGGATGATTTATTATTCAGAAGGGTAATATTAATTTTCATAAGGGAAACATTACTATTCATAATGGTATGTTACTATTCACCCAAAATTAATCATTTCCTATCGGACTCAAAACAGCTTACTGGTTACAACCATGTATGTCAAATTTTAGAAATTCAAATCATAGAAGTGTTAAAATTATGTTTAATGGTCACAGAGGATTTAGTAGTTCCTTAACACATGATATGGAATACTATTTCCAAATTTTATTTTATGTGACATAATTATAAGAAGATAATTTCAATTGATAAAATATTGGTTCATTAAATTCTTCCCCCCTTTTTAAATTTTTCCTTCAAAATTCCATTTCATATAAATTGATAGGGGTAATTCTACTTCTTCAACACCTATGGTTCCCATGTTTCTTATTCATACTTATTCTTCATCCACAACACATTAACAAGGTGGGATGCCTTTTTGCGTATAACCTTATCTCTCCAGTCCAGAATATTTATTGACTGCTCCCCATAGGAGAGAGCATCTTCTAGTTGTAAAACCTATGAGTTCAGTACATGTGAGGAATCTGTTATATACATCCTCATGAGTGATATGTGAATCATATCATTATCTTGAGACATATTGGGTGGATGTTCAAGCCAATAGGACACAAATCATATTAAATCAAGGATCTCAAAGTGTCTAACGTACATTGAGTTTAGTTTCCCGTTATTTCTAAACCACGTGACTCTCTTCTATGGAGATATCCAAAGGAAGACATAATATCCAACATTGAAATCCATGTCCCTTTGATCATTGTTAGAATAAATATTTTTCCGACTATGAGTAGATTCGATATGTTTTTGGATGGCGTTAACCTTTTCTATAATCTCTTGTATAATATTAGGTCTAAGTAGCTTTTGTTCCCCAACATCATCCCAATAGGTCTGAGTTCTACATCACTTTCCATAAAAATCATCATATTGAGCCATCTGAATACTCTAGTGGAAGCTATTATTGTATGAAAACTCAACAAATGGGATATTTTGATACCATCCACCTTTGATTTATAAAGAGTATTCTCTTAGAACATAGTCAGGATTCCAAATAGTCTTTTCAGGTTGTCCATCAAATTGTGGGTGATAAGACATGTTAAAATTCATTTCAGTACTCAAGGCATGTTCAAGACTCCTCCAGAATTTATATATGAACCATGGATCATGATTAGAGACAATAAAGAGTGGAACCAAATCAAGTTTTACCACATCATTTACATTTATATTTGACAATGTTTCAAGGTATATATATTCCTGAATAGTGATAATGTTTGTAGTCTTGGTGAATCTGTCCACCACAACCCATATCGCATTATTTTCTTTGGTTGTATTCGGGAGACCGGTGACAATTTCCATAGTGGCATTCTCCCATTTCTACATGGGTATAGGAAATAGCTCCATCATCCATTTTAATTTCTTCAACTCTGCATTAATTTTATGACATATCATGAACCTTGAGATATATATAGCAATCTGTTCCTTCATGTTGTCCCACCAGAATTTTCTCAGAGGTCGCAGTTCATCTTGGTTCTACAGGGATGGACAGAGAATGTTGGGCTATGTGTATTTTCCAATATCTACTTCTTCATCCTAGGAGATGGAGGCACACAAGGCCACATTTTGAAACCAAATGACACCCTCATCACCCATATGTAACTCTAGCATCTCCCTTCCTTTACTGCATTCAACTTCTTCTATAACTCCAGATCAACCATATGTGCCTCCTTAATCATCACTTCGATAGATGGTTGGGAAATAATTTGGGAAAGGTAGGATGTATTCAATTATATTATTATTTAAAAATCCATCCTTCTCATATCTATGAAGATAAGGACTTTCTCAATCCGAAACATAGATAGAGTAGATGGTTCTTTTCTACTAAGAGAAATTTCTACCATATTCACCTTTCTAAGAAGATAGTGAATAGGTCAATCATAGTCTTTGATTATCTCTAACAATATACATTGACTCATCTTGATCTCCATTTATGTGAATATATACATTAGGATATTGTGTTCAGTAGATATGTCACCCTTGTCACCAAAGAGGTAATGCCTCAATATTTTCTATGAAAAACTCACAGCTGGTGGTTCTAGATCATGCATATGGTAGTTATGATCATAGATCCTCAAAAATCATGAGATATAGGCTATCACATTATCATTTTTCATGAGTACACAACTAAAACCTTTATTATAAGAATCACAATATATCACAAAAAAATCTCATCTTTTTGGTAATGTGAGTACTACTATAGTGATCAAACTTTTCTTCAGCTCCTTGAATATTTCCCCACATTCTTCCATCCAGAAATAATCCTCCCCTTTCCATGTTATCATAGTTAGTGGACTTTCAAATTTTGATAAATATTTCACAAAACACCAATATTACCCAGCTAATCCTAGAAAAATATATATTTCATTGAAACTAGAAGGATTTTGGAATTCCCTAATCAGCTCTGTTTATAAGGTTCCACAAAATTTCCCTCACTTGTGATCAAATGTCCCACGAATGGGAATTGCTTCACCCAAAAGTCACATTTACAGAACTTGAAATACACCTTATCCTTTCTCAATGTCTCCAACGTAATCCTAAGATGTTCTCCATGTTCCTCCATTCTCTTGGATATGAGAATATCATCGTTATATACTTCCAAAAAAAAATTCGTGGCAATGTCAAAATAATATATTCATCAATTCCATGATTATTACAGTGGAACATGCAAGTCCGAAGTGAATGACAAAAAACTCATAGTGACTATACCTTGAATAGAAGGTAGTATTCTAAATATATTTCTTATTCACTTTTAGCTAATGATATCCAGAACAATGATCCACCTTTGAGAAGTATTGAGCTCCTCATAACTGATCGAACAAGTCATCAATCATTTAAAGGGGGTCATTGTTCTTTTTGATGATCTTGTTGAGTTCTCGATAATCAATTCACAACCTTACAAATATCACGAGAGTACCCCAAGGTGATGCACTAGGGTATGTGAATAATTTTTCCAAATTCTCTTGTAGCTGCTTCTCTAACTCCTCCATCTTGATAAGAGCCTTCTTATAGAGACACTTTGAGATAGTAGTATCTCCTTGTTTGAATATTATTGAGAACACCACCTCACAATCAAGTGTGAGTATGGGTAAATCATCCTGAGGTACATCACTTTATTCCATCATAATGGGAATTTCTATTTGGTTGACACTTTCCTTTGACTCAACAATTTGAGCAAGGTATGGTTCGTTATAGGGAACCAAAACCAACTCCATCAAAGGATTTTATAAAGGAGATTCATGATATTACATTAATTTTTATAGAAGCATGGGATGGTTTAGAATATTTAAAGTTATTTACTTCTCTTGATAATTTATATGTGGTCTATATAACGTGATCCAATTCACTCCCACTATAGTTTCAAAATCCATGAAGGGAAGTATCACATGATTTGATGGATGAATCTTTACAAAAATGATAACTAGAGACGATTCCAACACATGGGATGAAATGATTTCACTAGTTTGTGTTTTTAGAGATATCTCCACTTCAATGTTTCACAGCTTCAATTCAATATATATAGAAAAATCTCATGATATAATGAAATACGTAGAACTAGAATAAAATAAGACTTTTATCATTATTGAGTGAATAGGATGTGTAACTTGTATGACTTAGTTTTCTTTATACGCTTCCATAGTAGTGATTTAATAATCGTTCCATATTTTCCTTTTGTTTTTGTGGCTACTGAAGGTGATTACCCTTGAGTACTCGAGGTTTAGTGCACTGGCTTTCATAGTTCCCTTACCCCATATAATTTCAGCATTAGACCATGGGTGGTGCTCTCCTTTCCTCCACCGCATTCTCTTGTATTATAATTTATTTTTAACTCTCTTGCTCTTGGTATCCTTCTATCCCACACTTGAATCATTTTCCCTTCCCTTTGAGGTAGTTCCCATGATGCTTTTTCCCACATTTTTTACATGTGGGTGGTTTTGTAACATCCCAGGTAAATAAAGAAATATGATATTTTCATATTTATTAATATTTGTGAATTAAATATTAATTTTATTTTAAAATGGATTCTATGTTTGATGTCATACCCGATACGCAACAATGGGTTTCTTCGAAATCATACATCGCACACTAATAGTATTATAATATTATTTTAAATGGAAGTTAACGCCTTGCCGTTATATTTTAGGGAATGAATATAACATACTAAAATTTGATTATCTAGGTTAGTTAAATGTTTTTACATTCATCCAAAAAAAAAATAGCAACTTAAAATGTGAATGAATCCAATATTAAGCACAAATAATGTAATATTTTTTAAAATGTCAATTTACCGCCATTTAATAGAGAACCATTTTTAAATCTTGTTTCTGTCACTTTTATGTCTTCTATTTGACAAAATAATATTCTTCTTTAGAATAGGGACATAAAAATTTACATTGGATAAAATTTTGGTATTTTCTGATAATGATCATTTATTAATGAATAATGAAAAATACAGTATATTAATTCAAAACTGCCTTTTAGTCTAATTTATTTATATGGTTTTATTATATTTCTAATTGATTTTAAAGTGTAATTAGATTATGTTTTTACCATTTAGTAAAAAAATTCCATCAAATGAAATTTAACATTGGAATTGGACATAAATAAGTGTCAATCTTTTGATAGTTATTATTTCGTAAAAACACGCTTTTTTGTTTTGAGAACGAGAATTAATTTTAAATTATTTTCTTCTACTTATGTGTTTTGAATTTAGAAAAATTATTTCCATATTTGGAATCAGTAGGTCCAAATTTTGTAAATTTGTAACTTCTATTTTTAGACTTTTTAAATATTTACTTCAGTAAGTATTTTGTTTACCATTGTGAAAGGGTAAATCTAGTAAATAATGGTGAAAAATTATATTATTATAATATTAAATTACCCAAACATGTGTCCTAATTCTATTGGATGATACTTGTTTGACCAAAGGAGTCCTTGCATCGATTTTGGGACCCCGTAGAGACACATGGGAGTGGCAATGTCACTTTAATTTAATTAACTTAATGTAAAGGAAAAATAACATAAATAAATATCTTTTAGTAAATAAATTTTATAATGGGGTTATATAAGGTATCTATTCAAATATAAATATTCATTAGAAATATAAAAATATTTCCTACAGCATGTTATTTTTTTTATAATTTTTAGGCATCAAATAAATAAAATTATTTATGACACAATAAGGATGCAATGTTTACCACACTAATGAATGATTTAAATAAATATGATTTTAAATATTATAAAAATATCCAAAACCTGTCCAATTATTATTGGATGATTTTATTTCGAACATGAGTCTTATTATATACTACTTTAATGAGTTTTGGGCTTTTTGAAACTTAAGATATGTTTATAATAAAATAATATTTACAAACTTTCCTAAAGAGCCCCTACTCCCCCTTATAAAAGGCACCACTTATAACCCATTACTCAAACTTATCAAGCATCTTCTATTGTACAAACACTACCCAATTAATCTCCCAACATCCCTCTATTCCTCTTAGAAGCCATAACATAGGAATAAGGAGCTTCAAGTAAACCTTTTGGTTCTAATTAAAGGGAATTAACTGATTTAAGGGTAACATTTTTTCTTATGTTCTTTTCTATTATTTTACTTCTCCAAACCCATAACCTCTTTTTATTCCTGTATTTTATAAAAACAATAGTATACTCAATATACAAGGTTGTTTTTATGAGATGGTTTCAAACTACATTTAAACACACCTCCATCTAATTGGTAAAGAACATACTGTTTCTGTGGACTGCGAACTACTGCCTCACGAAACGATGATTGTTCAAATATCTCCAACCACCTATTATGGTGACCATTATGATAGAACTGTATTTATATATGATATATAATATTTTTATGTTTTCTATATGCTTCTGTATTTATCATTTATATAATACCTTAAGGTTTTCCATAATGGGTAAACACGATAATTTCATTTGAAGAAGTACGGTCTACCGCCACCTCAAAGTGATATGACTCATTCATACCATACGTTGGACATATAAATATTGCAGTTTCTGAAATTATATATGATATTATACTAGAATTATAATATACCTATGTATATTTTTGTTTTCATTCCATTAAAATACGAAATATAAATGAAAGTAGCGTTCATGTGTACGTACGACTTACCGTCTACATGAACTGTGCATTTCATTTCGTATCAATAAATGTTTTATACTATTATAAATACAAATATATAATAGATATATATGATATAAATTTTGTCTAAATAATTAATATAATTCATTATATAATGTAATTTTGGCCACATGAACAATTTTAAATTATAAAATGTTCATTTTTGACTCAATTACAAACTATCGACAAAACAACCATTATTAACTTAAATGATTACATAATGTTAATAACATTGTAATAAGTGATATAAAAGGAATAATAAACATGAAAAAGGTTCTTAAGAAAGTAAAAATTTACTTTATTTTATTATTCGGGATATTTAAGAATGAACAGGTCATGTCGGACATGAGGTAAGGGACTTCATCTCAATCTCCTTTCATTGAGGCCTATTTAGATTTATAGACGACATTCATTTATACAGTATATAAAATCATTTTTATTTTTCATTTACTTCCATGGGAATCATTTTCTATAAGTTTTTTTACTAAATGAAAAAAATATAATGTTTCTTGTAACGTAAGCGGTGATAATGACCTTTTCCACCGCCATGAGTATTATTTGATCTTCGGCTTCATTAACAAGTCGTAATGTTTTCAAAAGGAAAATAAATATCGTATACTCTATTAGGTATTTTTGTGTTGAAAATGGATTTGATAGTGGATTTTTTTCAATATATTTAAATGATATATTGGGATTGAAATATGGAAATGTAATTTTTCCTTTACGCTTATGTTATTTGTTAGGACTATGTTATAGTTCTTGGGCAATTTTTATGTATACTGTTGGTTCTGTGATAACCCGAGGCCAGGTGAGCCCGAGATAGCTCTGCAAAGAATTGGGTAACATGATGGAGGTAATCATGAATGTTTTTCCTATGAGATTTAGGGAATATATTGTGATGGGTATTCCAACGTAACTTCCTATGTAGCTATGATAGCTGTAATGTAAGTATGATATAGATGCCAGAAGTTACCTTTATGATTTATGATTACTATGTGTTATTCGTAAATCTTATGTCTTCATGAGGTTTGTTAAAGAGCTTATGTTATGTATTAATTAATGAAATATATGTATTCTTTCTTTTTTTATTACCCTTATTAAGATTTTTTTGCTCATCCCATGTTTTCAAATGTTTTTCACAGGACATAAAGATGAATAGGGTCAAGGCTGGGATCAAGGAAATGTCATGCTGTCTAAAAAATAAAACTAGAGATGACTATTTATTTCAAGAGTTTTTATTTTATGAAAAAACTAAAACTGAGTAGAAGTGTATACTTTATAATATTTCGAGATGAAATGTAATAGTTACGCACTAATTCTCTAAAACTCTAAACATGAAAATATCCTCATTGTGAATTATTCATTTAATTCAAGATAATGTAATGTTTTATGGTTGGGTCGTTATAGTTGGTATCATAGGTCCCTATAGAAAACATTAGGGGTTAAAATATTGTTAAATTAATTTATGGTAATATTAAAATGATATATCTTTTACAGATTACCATGTTTCTTCGGCAAAGATATTTCTATGTTCAACATGGTTTTTTGCAGAGGAAACAGTGCAGATGTGATGGGACAACATCAGAAGGAAGACAACCTTCTAAATCAGCAACCTAAGATTGTTGGAATAAAAAATGAATAGTTTTTTTAGTGATGTAATAGTTGAATCAGGGTATAAATGGGGGTGGTATCTATGCACAAGATCAGCCAGATCAACCACAGAGAAACATGTCAGTAGTAGAGCATTTCAGGAGGAAACATCCCCTGTCATTCAAAGGATCATCTGACCCTGTGCTAGATGAATGGTGGATTAACGCACTAGAGAATTTTTTGATGTCATGGTATGTTCAGAACATCAAAAGGTTAGTATTGATGATTACTATTTTGAAGAGGAATCTAATCAGTGGTGGTTGATGGTGAAAAATATCAGGGATAGTAAGGAGATTTATTCTCTTGATTGGTATGAATTCAAAGGTATGTTTCTTGGAAAATATTTTCCAAATGTGGTTCGCCTTAGGATGGAAAAACAATTTTGGGAATTAAGGCTGGGAGATGACTCATTGGATGCTTATAAATCAAATTTCACTCAACTTGAAAGGTGTCCTCCAATTTTCATATGATATCTTAATAGTAAAATTAATTTTTTTACTCAAGATTAAATCCAAAGTATCGATGGACATTAGCTTCTCGTGAGTTCAAAAGTTATGAAAAAGTTTTAGACATACGAAGAAGGGGGAAATGGAGTTTGTCGATGATCTGGTGTTCTCTGAAAAACAATAGAATAAGAGGTCGAGGTGGCAGATGAAATAGAAGAACTCATAAAAAAGTCTGATTGTAAGAAACGTAAGTTGGCAGTTTGTGAAAATTTTGGTAAAAAACCATGGTGGGGAATGTATTTTAAATTATAGTATGTTTTACTGATGTTGTAAAATGGGACATAAGGTTCATAATTGCTTTGAAAAAGATTGTGCTAATGGTAAGACAAAATTTGATTTACAATGAGTAAAAAAATTAATGCAATGAAATGGGTCATTATGAAAATGAGTGTCCAACAAAGAACTCAATAGGGGGAAAGCCTCCAGACTACAAGAAGAAAGGGGTGGTTAAATCCTTTGCAAGTACTTCAGAAGATGTTAGGCCATCAAATGAATTAGTATTAGGTACACTGTTTGTAACGCCCCGACCCTAGTTATCCATAGTTGGTACATTATTACATAACATTGGCATGGTCACAAGAAAGATCAAATCTTGAAAGAACGATTGGTTTAGTAGCCTTGGAAACACTAGATATATTAATAAATCTTACATTACATCATAAAGTGAAAAACTACAACAACAACATAGTCTCCTTATCCCACACTCATATACCCACATACTATCCCTGTAGGTCATTCATAAATTACTTCTTCACATCCTGGGAAAAATAAAACATAGAAAAGGGCTGAGCTCAAATGCCCAGTAAGGATAACAATATAGAGGAAACTTTCATAAATAAGAATAATCATTTAATGCAATGTAAAACTTAAAACAAAATCCTTTTAAACATTAACATCAATATAGTATGGAAAAAATAAAATGAAATAATTCCATTTACTTATTCACATGGATATTCTACTAATCGAATAATCACATGCAATATTAATAACCACTTTCATAATTATGGAATGCATAATGCCAGACTATCATAACCACATAGCCAAGGCCTCGTGCCAAGACTACAAATATGATTTTGCCAAGGACTTGTGCCAAGACACTAGTTTGTCTCATGAGACCTACCGATGCATCGAGGAGCTATAGCGGTCTCCACCCGTCACATATTTAGTCCAATGCATTCCCATATGAAAAGGTTTAATCATAACATAAACATTCATATTAAAACTAGCATACGAAATGTAAATACCTTCACCATAAACTATGAATGGTATAAAAATAGCACATCCATAGTAAAACATATCTCAAAACCTTCAATACAATATAGAAGTTTTGTATCATAAAAAATCAACTTCAAATAAACGTAAAATCCATCAAAGGATGTTGACATAGATGAAATCAAAACTCTTTTTAGAGAAATATCTCTTTCTATTTTGAAATCATTTAAGAGTCATATATTTATAAAATAAAACATTTTCTTTTAAAATATTCTTATATGCTTGTAAGTTAAGCTTCAAAGATTTTATAACGGCGGAAAATAGCTGCACCCACCGTATAAGTAAAAAAACATTCTTACATTAATTTTGTCGAAAAGGTTAAAAAGAACTTTGTTTGGAAAACGACAGAAAGATTCTTTTATAAAACTCTTATAAAAAGTAAAACAAAGGTATAAATTACTTTAACCCATATTCTAGTAAATAGTAAAAATGTTTGAAATTCATTTTTAAGAAACATGGATGTGGATGATAAATAGATCCCAGTAGATTATTACGTATAAACAACCTCAGATAATGAAGAGATTGTGAAATAACCCTTACCTTGTACTATTCCTTGGTTGTGGTAGGTTAACCTCATGTATAATATTGAAATAATTTTTATTAAATTATACATGAATCATATACATTCATATGATATCATATATGATCTTTTAACATTGTTTTGTTAATAATATCTTAGTATTATCGTCGTTTCGGGTGTTAACTTACTAGTTTACTTTTATATGTTTTGTTACATAAGACATGTTTTTCATGGATAGGTTGTATATTATTCATATATAGAATGATATAAAGTCCTTAAACATTATTTTTAAATCATCAAATGATAATTATACTTGAATGGATACGATGGAGAATGAATCTCATCGCGTTCGTGGAGACGGTAATCTGTACGTACGCACGAGTGAAAATATCATTATTTTGAAATTAAAATAATATATAATTGGATAGTATATCATATATACAGAATCATTATCATGTTATATTTATTATTTACATGAGTAACACATCATTATTATATCCATCCAAATAACAATATATTGAATAACAATTACACCACGACGTGGAGATGGTAAGCCAAACGTACGCATGTATGGTGACATGTTATTCAAAAGGTGGATAGATTACTGAATATGGTTGAACCATATTTATAATAATGTCACAGTATATATAATATAATGGAGTTATTATTTTATAATGGTAATAACAATGAATGAATAAGTGGAAGAAGAAAGGAACTTGGAAAAGGGTGGTGAAATCATTACCTCTTCGTCGGGTTCTTCCTTTTGATTTGATCAAAAGGGCTCCTTAGGTTGGATTTATGATAAAACTAAGGCCTCTAGTTTGTATTGAGGGAAGTTGGGAGAGTATTTGGGTAGATTTTTGCCGAACCAAAAGCCTTTGAAGGTGTGAAGAAATGAGAAGGAGGAGTGCCCTTTCATAAGAGGGGTTAGGGGCACCTTTGGAAAAGCTAGAAATATTAATTTATAATAAATTAATATTCGGTTTCTAATGCTCCAAAGTTGATTATTTAAATGTTAATGTGGGGATAGGTCGAAAAACATTCAAAAAATAGAATTTAGATAGGTTTGGGTTACTATATTAACCTTATCTTTAAGTATTAACTCTTAGTTAATTAGTTTGACATTTCCCCTGTCACTTTTTATTTTTATATTATATAGTTAATAAAATTAATATATACATCCAAGAGACCCCCAAGGGGTCCATTAATGATACCACTAACATGATATATGTCTCTTGGCCTAACCATTTATTTTTAGGAATTTAATATCAATTAATAATATAATATTTGTTTTAAAAACTCTTTTATGTCAATTTTTACACTATTCAATAGTTGATTTTTTTGAAACTCAAAACAGAATGATTACTTCGAACAAAGTTAATTAAATCAATCCTAATAGGTCATATTATCCTAGAAAATTATATTAATTCATTTATATATTATTTTATTTTCAAAAGAATGATATTGTTGCTCGTGCGTACGTATGGACTACCGTCTCCACGAACGCGATGAGATTCATTCTCCATCGTATCCATTCAAGTATAATTCTCATTTGATGATTAATAATAGTATCTAAGTACTTGATATAATTATGGATATGATTAAGATACAACCTATCCATTACAAATATGGCATATGTAACAAAAAATGTAAAACAAATCGAGTAAGTTAACACCCGAAACAACGATAATACTAAGATATTATTAACAAATCAATGTTAAAAGATCATATATGATATCACATAATGTATATGATTATTGTATAATTTAATAACAATTATTTCACCATTATACATGAGGTTAACCTACCCCAACCAAGGAAAAGTACAAGTTAATGGTTTATTTCGCAATCTCATCATTATCCGAGGTTGTTTATACGTAATAATCTACGGGGATTTCTTTATCATCCACATCCATGTTTCTTCAAAATGTATTTCAAAAAATGTTTACTATTTAAAAATAATATGGGTTAAAGTCGTTTATACCCTTATGTTTTTTTAAAGGAATCATTCTGTCGTTTTCCAAACAAGTCACATTTTACCTTTCGACAAATTTATGGTAAGAATGTTTTTTTTAATTTATACGGCGGGTGCGGTTATTTTCCGCCGTTATAAAATCGTGGAAGCTTACCTAACAAGCTTATTAGAATATTTTCAAAGAAAATGTTTTATTTCATAAATATAAGACTCTTAAATGTTTTAAAAATAGAAAGAGATATTTTTCTAAAAAGAGTTTTGATTTCATCTATGTCAACATCCTTTGATGGATTTTACGCTTATTTGAAGTTGATTAATTATGATACAAAACTTCTATATTTTATTGAAGGGTTTGTGATATTTTTGACTGTGGATGTGCTATTTTTATACCGTTTATAGTTTATGGTGAAAGTATTGGCATTTCGTATGCTAGTTTTAATACGAATGTTTATGTTATGTTTAAACCCTTTCATATGTGAATACATTGGACTTAATATGTGACGGGTGGAGCCCGCTATAGCTTCTTGATGCATCGGTAGGTCTCATGTGACAAACTAGTGTCTTGGCATAAGGCCTTGACAAAATCTTATTTATAGTCTTGGCACGAGGCCTTGGCTATGTGGTTCTGATAGCCTGGCATATGGGTTATTGTTGGACTCTCGCTAACTAGACTCTGGCTACTAGAAGGAATGATGCAATATGGGTTATTGTTGATTGTCTTACCAAGTCAGCACATTTTCTTGCTACAAGAGAAGATCTACCCCTGGAATGTCTAGCAAGACTATATATTAATGAAGTTGTGAGACTTCATCGAGTACCCCTATCGATTGTTTTTTATCGTGATCCCCGTTTTACTTCACGATTCTGGAAAAGTCTTCAGAAATCCCTGGATAAAGAACTTCATTTGAGCACTGCTTACCACCCTCAAACAGACGGACAATCAGAACGGACTATTAAAACCTTAGAAGACATGATGAGATCTTTATCACTTGACTTTCAGGGTATGCGAGATCAATATTTACCTCTGGTATAATTTTCCTATAACAATAGCTTCCATTCGAGTATTCAGATGGCACCATATGAAGCGTTATACAGAAAGAGATGTCGTACACCAACCTGTTGGGATGACGTTGGTGAAAGAAAACTTGTAGGCCAAGAACTGGTGGAGGAAACGATTGAAAAGGTGAAGGTAATCCAAAATCACATCAAAGCAGCTCAAAGTAGGCAGAAGAGCTATGCCGATAATTGAAGGAAAGATTTGGAATTTCAAGTCAGTGATCATGTTTTCCTGAAGTTATCTCCATGGAAGGGAGTCATACGTTTTGGTAAGAAAGGTAAATTGAGTCCCAGGTAAATCGGACCTTTCAAAATTTTAGAACAAATTGGGGTTGTAGCTTACCGATTGGCAATGCCGCCAAGTCTCTCCAAAGTTCACGATGTGATCCACGTATCTTTGTTGAGGAAATACATGCCTGACCCAACGCATGTACTCACCTATGAGGAATTAGAACTGGAACCCAATATGTCTTATTGCGAAGAGCCCATCAGGATTCTTGATACGAGAGAACAAGTACTGAGAAACCGGATGACACGTCTGGTAAAAGTTTTGTGGAGAAACCATAAGATGGAAGAGGCAATGTGGGAACCTGAGGAACATATGATGAAGAACCACCCGAGTCTTTTCAGACGAAAATATTCTAGAAATTTTTATGACGAAATTATTTAAAGGAGGGGAGAATGTAACACCCCATGCTTCCACGGTACGCTTCTCTTTGAATAATACAATAGCGTGTGTTGTACGCAAATTCGAGTTCTAACACACACCACAACCAATCAAACTAACCGTTATGAATAGTAATACCTAATTTTTGTAATTATATATATTTTATATTTCAAAATGGACTACATTTTTTGTTTCGGAATATCGAAATTATCCTAAGATGAATTTTTGGTATTTTTCTAAGAAATTCCAATTTTTATGAATAGTGAAAAATACTTAAAAACAACTTTTTTAATCAAAATAATTTATAGTGATAAATTATATTATTTAGTGATTTTAAAGTATAATTAGAATATATTTTTACCATTTTATCCAATGGTGTTCATTAGAATTAATTTCACTTTGAAATTAGACCTAAAAATTTATCAATCTTTTGGTATATATTGTTTCTTAAAAACACGCTATTTGTTGTCACAGCGGGAATTAATTATAAAATTAATTAATGCAACATATATTTTTAGAATTTTTTAATATAGACATCATTTTTGAATTCGTAATATCAATTACAGCATAGGGTGAAATTTTGGCATTGTTCTGAAAAACATCAATTTTTTATGATAGTGAAACTACTAAGTGGTAGTTAAAAAAATGAATTTTTCATAAAACTTAATTTTACAGCTTCGGTGAATGGAATTTAGAAAATCCGAGAGACACGGTTAATATAATGGTGTAAAATGTGGTTCAATGGGATGAAAATAATTTTTGGCGAATAGTAACCTTTTACTTTTATTTACCACGGTTAATAGTAAATAGGGTAATTAAGGGTAAAATTGATATTAATATTACCCTAACACATGTCCTAATTCTATTGGGAAAGTGTATCTCGACCAAAAACAACATTAGAAAGAAGATATTATCATTTAGGTCCACTTGAATTCGATTAGGACATTTATTATTATTTAATTCAAAGAAGAGTTAAAAGAGTTTAAATCATAGTTTATTTACTAAAACATTTTTAATATAGGGATATACATAAGACAAATTCGATTGTAAATATTAATTAGAAAAATAAAAATATTTCCTACATAATGATATTTTATTTATAATTTTTAGACATTAAATAATTTAATTTATTTATGACACAATGATGATGCAGTAATTACCATAATAGTGATAAATTAAAATAATTGATATTATAAATACCGAAATAAATATAATTTGATACTTTTAATGAATTAAAATAATTTTATAGGATAATATGACATATTAGTATTGATTTAATTGACTTTTATCGAAGTAATCATTCTGTTATAAGTTTCACAAAAATCAACTATTAAATAGTGTCAAAATTGACATAAAAGAGTTTTTTAGAAAAATAATATATTATTAATTGATATTAAATTCCTAAAAATCTAAGGTTTGTCCAAGAGACTTATATCATGATAGGTGTATCATTAATGGACCACTTGGGAGTCTCTTGGATGTATATAGTATGTTTATTAACCATATAATATAAAAAAACAAAGAGACATTGTAAAAGTGAAACTAATTAACATAGAGTTAATACTTAAAGATAAGGTTAATATAAGTACCCAAACATGTCTAAATTCTATTGGTTGAGTGTTTTTCGACCTATCCCCACCTTAACCATTGAATAATCAACTTTGGAGCCATTAGAAACTGAATATAAATTTATTATAAATTAATATTTCTAGATTTTCCAAAGGTGCCCCTCACCCCTCTTATAAAATGGAACTCCCACTTCTCATTACTTAATACCATCAAAGCCTTTTGGTTCAGCCAAACTCTTCCCACATACTCTCTCAAATTCCATAAATACAACCTAGAGGCCTTAGTGTGATCCGAAATCAAACCTAAGGAGCCCTTTTGATCAAATCAAAAGGAAGAACCCGAAGAAGAGGCAATGTTTTCACCACCCTTTTTCAAATTCATTTCTTCTTCCACTTATTCCTTCTTTTTCATTACTATTATAAAATAATAACTCCAGTATCTTATATATACTGTGATGGTATTATAAATATGGTACAATCATATTCAGTATTCTATCCACCCTTTGAATAACATGTCACCATAGGTGCGTACGTACAGCTTACCGTCTCCACGTTGTGGTGTAATTGTTATTCAATAGATTATTATTTGGATGGGTATAATAATGATGTGTAACTCATGTAAGTAATAAATATAACATGTTAATGATTCTGCATATATGATATACATCCATTTATATATCATTTTAATATCAAAATAATGATATTGTCGCTCGTGCGTACGTACGGACTACCGTCTCCACGAATGCGATGAGATTCATTCTCCATCGTATCCATTCAAGTATAATTCTCATTTGATGATTAATAATAGTATCTAAGGACTTGATATCATTCTGGATATGATTAAGATACAACCTATCCATTACAAACATGGCTTACGTAACAAAACATATAAAAGAAAACGAGTAAGTTAACACCCGAAACAACGATAATACTAAGATATCATTAACAAATCAATGTTAAAAGATCATATATGATATCATTATAATGTATATGATTCTTGTATAATTTAATAACAATTATTTCCCCATTATACAAGAGGTTAACCTACCCCAACCAAGGAAAAGTACAACATAAGGGTTATTTCACAATCTCTTCAATATCCGAGGTTGTTTATACGTAATAATCTACTGGGATCTCTTTATCATCCAAATCCATGTTTCATAAAAATGTATTTCAAAACATTTTTACTATTTAAAATAATATGGGTTAAAGTCATTTATACCCTTTTTTGACTATTTATAAGAGTTTTATAAAAGAATCTTTCCGTCGTTTTCCAAACAAGGAGCTTTTAACCTTTTCGACAGAATTAATGTAAGAATATTTTTTTAACTTATACGGCGGGTGCGGCTATTTTCCGCCGTTATAAAATCGTCGATGCTTCCCTTACAAGATTATAAGAATATTTTCAAAGAAAATGTCTTATTTCTTAAATATAGGACTCTTAAATTATTTCAAAATAGAAAAATATATTTCTCTAAAAAGAGTTTTGATTTATCTATGTCAACATCCTTTGATAGATTTTATACTTATTTGAAGTTGATTTAGTATGATACAAAACTTCTATATTGTATTGAAGGTTTTTTGATATGTTTGACTGTGGATGTGCTATTTTTATATCGTTCATTGTTTATGGTGAAAGTATTGACATTTCATATGCTAGTTTTAATACGAATGTTTATGTTATGTTTAAACATTTTCATATGGGAATGCATTGGTTTAGTAGCCTTGGAAGCACTAGATATATTCATAAAGTTTTACATTACATCATAAAGTGAAAAACTACTACATCAACATAGTATCCATATTCCAAACTCATATCCCCACATACTATCCCTTCAGGTCATTCATAACTTACTTCTTCACATCCTAGGAAAAATAAAACATAGAAAAGGGGTGAGCTCAAATGCCCAATAAGGATGACAATATAGAGGAAACTTTCATAAATAAGAATAAATATTTAAGGAAATGTATAACTAAAACAAAAGCCTTTTAAACTTGAACTTCAACATTGTATGGAAAAAATAAAATGAAATAATGCCATTTACTTATTCACATGTATATTCTACTAATCAAATAATCACATGAAATATCAATAACCACTTTCATAATGATGGAATGCATAATGCCAGACTATCAATACAACATAGCCAAGGCCTCGTGCCAAGACTACAAATAAGATTTTTCTATGGCCTTGTGCCAAGACACTAGTTTGTCTCATTAGACCTACCGATGCATCGAGGATCTATAGCGGGCTCCACCCGTCGCATATTAAGTCCAATGCATTCACATATGAAAAGGTTCAAACATAACATAAACATTCGTATTAAAAATAGCATACGAAATGTCAATACTTTCACCATAAACTATGAATGGTATAAAAATAGCACATCCAGAGTCAAACATATCACAAAACCTTCAATACAATATATAAGTTTTGTATCATAATAAATCAACTTCGAATAAGCGTAAAATCCATCAAACGATGTTGACATAGATGAAATCATAACTCTTTTTAGAGAAATATCTCTTTCTATTTTGAAATCATTTAAGAGTCTTATATTTATGAAATAAAACATTTTCTTTGAAAATATCTTTATAAGATTGTAAGGGAAGCTTCGACGATTTTATAATGGCGAAAAATAACCACACCCGCCGTATAAGTTAAAAAAACATTCTTACCTTAATTCTGTCGAAATGGTTAAAAAGCACCTTGTTTGGAAAACAACGGAAAGATTCCTTTATAGAACTCTTATAAAAAAGTAAAACAAGGGTATAAATTACCATAAACCATATTATTTTAAATAGTAAAAATGTTTTGAAATACATTTTAAAGAAACATGGATGTGGATGATAAAGAGATCCTAGTAGATTATTATGTATAAACAACCTCAGATAATGAAGAGATTGCGAAATAACCCTTACCTTGTACTTTTCCTTGGTTGGGGTAGGATAACCTCCTGTATAATAGTGAAATAATTGTTATTAAATTATAAAAGAATCATATACATTCATATGATATCATATATGATCTTTTAACATTGCTTTGTTAATAATATCTTAGTATTATCGTCGTTTCGGGTGTTAACTTAGTCGTTTTCTTTTATATGTTTTGTTACGTAAGACATGTTTGTAATGGATAGTTTGTATATTAATCATATCCAGAATGATATCAAGTCCTTAGATACTATGATTAATCATCAAATGATAATTATACTTGAATGGATACGATGGAGAATGAATCTCATCGCGTTCGTGGAGACGGTAGTCCGTACGTACGCACGAGCGACAATATCATTCTTTTGATATTAAAATAATATATAAATGGATGGTATATCATATATACCAAATCATTAAAATTTTATATTTATTATTTACATGAGTTACACATCATTATTATACCCATCCAAATAATAATATATTGAATAACAATTACACCACGACGTGGAGACGGTAAGCCGTACGTACGCACGTACGGTGACATGTTATTCAAAGGGTGGATAGAATATTGAATATGGTTGTAAAATATTTATAATAAAATCACAGTATATATATGATACTGGAGTTATTATTTTAGAATGTTATTAACAAAGAAAGAAGAAGTGGAAGAAGAAAGGAACTTGGAAAAGGGTGGTGAAATCGTTACCTCTTTTTCGGGTTCTTCCTTTTGATTTGATCAAAAGGGCTCCTTAAGTTGGCTTTATGATCAAACTAAGGCCTGTAGGTTGTCGTGAGGGAATTTGGGAGATTATTTGGGCAGAGTTTGGATGAACCAAAATTCTTTCAAGGTGTGATGAAATGACAAGGAGGACTGCCCTTTTATAAGAGGGGTGAGGGGCACCTTTGGAAAAGCTAGAAATATTAATTTATAATAAATTAATATTCGGTTTCTAAAGGCTCCAAAGTTGATTATGCAAAGGTTAAGGTGGGGATGGGTCGCAAACCACTCAACCAGTAGAATTTAGATAGGTTTGGGTACTTATATTAACCTTATCTTTAAGTATTAACACTAAGTTAACTAGTTTCACTTTTACAATGTCTCTTTGTATTTTTATATTATATGGTTAATAAACTTACTATATAAATCCAAACGACCCACAAGTGGTCCATTAATGATACACCTATCATTATATATGACTCTTGGACGATCCTTAGATTTTTAGAAATTTAAAATCAATTAATAATATAATATTTGTTTTTAAAAACCCCTTTATGTCAATTTTGACACTATTCAATAGTTGATTTTTTTGAAACATATAAAATAATGATTACTTCGAAAAAGGTCAATTAAATCAATCCTAATATGTCATATTATCCTATAAAATTATTTTAATTCATTAAAAGTCTCAAATTATATTTATTTGGGTATTTATAATATCAATTATTTGAATTATTTACTATTATGGTAATTACTGCATCATCATTGTGTCATAAATAAATTTGATTATTTAATGTCTAAAAATTATAAATAAAATATAATTATGTAGGAAATAGGTTTAGCTTTCTAATGAATATTTATAGTCGAAATTCCAACATATATAACCCTATGTAAAAAATTGTTTTCTAAAAGATATATGCTTGTGTCATTTTTGTATTCATTTTAACTTAATTAAAATAAAGTGTCCCTATCACTTACAAGTGGCTCCATGGGGTCCCAAAATCGACCCAAAGATGCCTATGATCGAGAAATGTATCATCAAATAAGTCTAGGACACGTTTTATGGTAATTTGTTATTATTATAATATTATTTTATAACCCTTATTTCCCAGATTTACCTTTAACCATGGTAAATAAAATATTTACCGAATAAATTATTCAAAATGTCTAAAAAAAAATTTACCAATTTACACAATTTGAACATACTTATTCAAAATATGGAATCCATTTTTCCAAATTCAAAACACAGAAGTAGCAGAAATTAGTTTAAATTTATTTCCCAATATTAAAACATAAAGCGTGTTTTTAAGAGATAATAACTATCAAATGATTGACACTTGTTTATGTCCGGTTTAATTGTAAAATTTTATCCAATGACCAAAATTATATTAAATGGTAAAACTATATTCTAAATATACTTTAAAAACACTAAAATTCATAATTTATCACTATTAATTATTTTGATTAAAAAAGTTTTTTTAATTAAAATTTAGTAATTTTCACTATTCATCAAAATATTAAAGTTATCCGAAAAGTTCTAAAATATTACCCTAGACTAATTTTGATATTCTGAATCCAAAAATGAAGTCAATTTTGATAGATAGAATTTATAAAATCTCAAAAAGTAGGTATTACTATTCATAACGGCCAGTTTGGTAAGTCATGGAGCGCTTTAACTCGATGTTGCGTGTAGTGAAAGTTATTGAATTATTTTGAAAAATAACACACTTTGAAATTTTTGGGTGTTACATTCTCCCCTCCTTTAATAAATTGCTTCATCTAAATTTGATATTGTTCTTTGAAAATAAATGGTGGAAAATAAAAAAATATCTGTGTGGGAAAACCCATATCGGAAATTGGGTTACTAAAATTTAGTCTTAATATGAGGAAAAGAGAAATGAAAGGGTCACCACCAAATTATGATCTCAATTAAAAAAACATTTGTGGAAATTAGAGACATATAATTGGAGGAAAAACGTAAATATTTATAGGTAGTGATTGAGGTCATCAATCACAAACAAGTTTAAAATTGAGGTCCTTAAATTCATCAATCTATGATGATTTGAAATACCCTCAGCTCAACAAAACATAGGGTATTAGGATAACACATTATTGGTATTAGGATTCCTTAAATAATGTATAAGAATTAATTTCTTCATAGAATAAGAAAAGAAGAAAAAATATATTCTTAACAAGTAGAGTTCCATCCTTTATCTAATTTCTAACACAGACTCATCTTTCACTCTAAAAGATAATAGAACATAAAAATAATATTCTATTTATCCTATTCATATAGGATTAAAAAAATGAATTTATAATTCATCTAGTAGAACCATTAAATAAAATGACATTATTCAATCCAGTACATCACATGGGTCAGTGGTTGGTGATACACCCTTGTCACCCTTCGGTTATGGGTTCAAGTCTCACGGCCTTGCTAGACGCGACAGGTTGCCGCCCGACCTCCGTGTTGTCCTTTTATGGCAATCCAAAATAATCCAAACTACAACTATCCAAAATACATCAATCCAAAATTTAAAAGAAAGGTAAACACAATAAAGATCCTTTTTTCCGCGTAATAACATGTGAACACCTTCATCATGTATTCTTTTAGAACACTACGACATCCTGAATTACCATAAAACCTTATTGATTACATTCATGATCCCTTATTCCTTAAAAAATAATAGATATACTCCTTCAGTAAAAAAAATGTTTTAAACCCAAACAATGATGGAATATACAAATCATTAATCAGTTTCAATTTAGTCATGAATATACAATATAATTTATCCAAATAAATCATGTATTATTCCAAAATCACTACCTCGGTATCAGAACTATATTATGGTTTATCATTCTCTCAACCATATATTTTCCAAAACTTTATCCTACTATTTGGTCAATTTTCTTTGTTCCACACAATCTCAAGTCCTTAATGAAATAGTACTTCAGTACAATCCTTATATACTCCATAATTATTATAACAAGTACATTGATGATACAACACTCATTTGACATAATCAACATAAGAACTCTAATCATTCCTCTTCATTTATGGTAGTATCATAACTTGATTATTATCCAATAGCATCATTTGCGGCATAGTCTGATGACTGGGACATAGGTTCGCGTAGTGTCCAAACTCCTTGCAAATGAAGCAGTGTACATTTGAAAGCATTTTCTTACCCTTTCAGTCACGTACTTTGTGCCCTTTTCCTCCACACATATAACAAACTCCCATTCCTTTCAGGCATGTTCCAGGGTGTTTCTTCCCACAGTTATCACATATGGGAAAATTCTTCTTCTCCTTCTTCCCTTTATCCAACTTTCTCTCTTCCATCCTTTTCTTATCTTGCTTCCATTCAAAGCCATATGACTCGGTAAACTCTTTACTTATCTTATAAACACATGATATTATTTATTCATATGATGATAATACATGGGAGACTATTTCTCTTATAAATTCTGGATTAAGACCATGAAAGAGATGATCCTTCTTTCTCTTTGGATCATGTGCATTTCTGGAGTCATCATTCCTTCTACTGGGCGCCATTCCTAAACAATGGAATACACTAGATTAGATTATGAATAACAATACCTAATCCCAAACTTGTAAAACACATAACATAAATTAAATAGTTTATGGATGTAATCCATAATCATAAAAATGTCTCCTTTGAGGAAGTATATACTCATAAACCCTTAATAATGATTTTTAAAGAAAATGAGAATTATCATAAGCATATCCCCTGGGAGTGTTTTAACCAAGAGTGCAGCAAGGACCGTTGTCGTGCACCAGTTCCCGTTCGAGTCTAGCTCAAAGCGGTGTTTTCAGGTTTTACCCCTAGATACATCTGTGCTAGAGCTGCCTCTACCTGCTCGTATCCAGACAAGGATGTATTGCTCAGAAAACTCAAAAAATCACTACAATACCAAAATTCTATGAAGTTCTTCTATACTAATCCTCAAGGTCCATCTTAGGTCTATGTGCTCTAATCAGAGATTATCTAAATCTAGCTATCAAGGTTTGTACTAAACCTCCCTCTGATACCAACTGTAATGCCCCGACCCTATTTACCCATAGTCGGTGCATTATTACATAACATTTGAATGATCACAAGAAAGATCAAATCTCGAAAGACCGATTGGTTTAGTATCCTTGAAACACTAGATATATTCATAATGTTTTACATTACATCATAAAGTGAAAAACTACTACAACAACATAGTCTCCATATTCCACACTCATATCTCTACATACTATCCCTGCAGGTCATTCATAACTTACTTCTTCACATCCTTGGAAAAATAAGACATAGAAAAGGGGTGAGATCAAATGCCCAGTAAGGATAACAATTTAGCGGAAACTTTCATAAATAAGAATAATCATTTAAGGCAATGTATAACTAAAAAAAAGCCTTTTAAACTTGAACTTCATCATTGCATGGAAAAAATAAAATGAAATAATGCCATTTAAGTATTCACATTGATATTATACTAATCAAATAATCACATGCAATATCTATAACCACTTTCATAATGATGGAATTCATAATGCCAGACTATCATAACCACATAGCCAAGGCCTCGTGCAAAGACTACAAATAAGATTTTGCCAACGCCTTATGTCAAGACACTAGTTTGTCTAATGAGACCTACCGATGCATCGAGGAGCTATAGCGGGCTCCACCCATCACATATTAAGTCCAATGCATTCCCATATGAAAAGGTTCAAACATAACATAAACATTCGTATTAAAAATAGCATACAAAATGTCAATACTTTCACCATAAACTATGAACGGTATAAAAATAGCACATCCACAATCAAACATATTACAAAATCTTCAATACAATATAGATGTTTTGAAAATTAATAAATCAACTTCAAATAAGCGTAAAATCCATCAAAGGATGTTGACATAGATGAAATCAAAACTCTTTTTAGAGAAATATATCTTTCTATTTTGAAATCATTTAAGAGTTTTATATTTAAGAAATAAAAAATTTTCTTTGAAAATATTCATATAAGCTTGTAAGGGAAGCTTCGACGATTTTATAACGGCAAAAAATAACCACACCCGTCGTATAAGATAAAAAAACATTCTTACATTAATTCTGTCGAAAAGGTTAAAAAGAACCCTGTTTGGAAAACGAGGGAAATATTCCTTTATAAAACTCTATAAATATTCAAACAAGAGTATAAATGACCTTAACCCATATTCTTTTAAATATTAAAAATGTTTTGAAATACATTTTTAAGAAACATGGATGTGGATGATAATGATATCCCAGTAGATTATTACGTATAAACAACCTCGGATAATGAGGAGATTGTGAAATAACCCTTACCTTGTACTTTTCCTTGGTTGGGGTAGGGTAACCTCCTGTATAATAATTAAATAATTGTTCTTAAATTATACAAGAATCATATACATTCACATGATATCATATATGATATTTTAACATTTCTTTGTTAATAATATCTTAGTATTATCATCGTTTCAGGTGTTAACTTACTCATTTTATTTTATATGTTTTGTTATGTAATCCATGTTTGTAAGGGATAGGTTGTATATTAATAATATACAAAATGACATCAAGTACTTAGATACTATTATTAATCATCAAATGAGAATTATACATGAATGGATACGATGGAGAATGAATCTCATTGCGTTCGTGGAGACGGTAGTCCGTACGTACGCACGAGCAACAATATCATTATTTTGATATTAAAATAATATATAAATGGATGGTATATCATATATACATATTCATTAACATGTTATATTATTTATTTACATGATTTACACATCAATATTATACCCATACAAATAATAATATATTGAATAACAATTACACCACGACGTGGAGACGGTAAGCCGTACGTATGCACGTATGGTGACATGTTATTCAAAGGGTGGATAGAATAATGAATATGGTTGTACCATATTTATAATAACATCACAGTATATATATGATACTGGAGTTATTATTTTAAAATGGTAATAACAAAGAGAGAAGAAGTGGAAGAAGAAAGGAACGTGGAAAAGGGTGGTGAAATCATTACCTCTTCTTCTGGTTCTTCCTTTTGATTTGATCAAAAGGGCTAACTAGGTTTGTTTTCTGATCAAACTAATGCCTCTATGTTGTAGTGAGGGAAGTTGGGAGAGTATTTGGGAAGAGTTTTTCCGAACCAAAAGGCTTTGAAGGTGTGATGAAATGAGAAGGAGGGTGCCCTTTTATAAGAGGGGTGAGGGGCACCTTTGGAAAAGCTACAAATATTAATTTATAATACATTCATATTTGATTTCTAATGGCTCAAAAGTTGATTATTCAAAGGTTAAGGTGGGGATGGGTCGAAAACCACTCAAGCAATAGAATTTATACTGGTTTGGGTATTTATATTAACCTTATCTTTAAGTATTAACTCTATGTTAATTAGTTTCACTTTTACAATGTCTCTTTGTATTTTTATATCATATGGTTAATAAACGTACTATATACATCCAATAGACCCCCAAGTGGTCCATTAATAATACACCTATCATTATATAAGTTTCTTGGCCGAACCATAGATTTTTAGGAATTTAATATCAATTAAAAATATAATATTTGTTTTAAAAAACTTTTTTATGTCAATTTCGACACTATTAAATAGTTGATTTTTGTGAAACTTATAATAGAATTATTACTTCTAAAAAGTTCAATTATATCAATCATAATATGTCATATTATCCTAGAAAATTATTTTATTTCATTAAAAGTCTCAAATTATATTTATTTGGGTATTTATAATATCAATTATTTTAATTTTTCACTATTATGGTAATTACTGCATCATCATTGTGTCATAAATAAATTAGATTATTCAATGTCTAAATATTATAAATAAAATATAATTATGTAGGAAATCGTTTTATCTTTCTAATTAATATTTATAGTCGAAAATTTAACATATATAACCCTATGTAAAAAGTTCTTGTTCTAAAAGACATATGCTAGTGTCATTTTTGTATTCATTTTAACTTAATTAAAATAAAGTGTCCCTATCACTTACAAGTGGCTCCATGGGGTCCCAAAATCGACCCAAAGATGCATATGGTCTAACATGTATCAAACAATAAGGCTAGGAAACGTTTTAGGGTAATTTAGTGTTATTATAATATTATTGTTTTACCCTTATTTACCGGATTTACCCTTAACCATGGTAAATAAAATATTTACCGAAGTAATTATTCAAAATGTATAAAAATAAAAGATACCTATTTATAGAATTTGAACATCCTGATTCAAAATATGGAATCCATTTTTCCAAATTCAAAACACAGAAGTGGCAGAAATTAATTTAAAATTAATTCTCGTTGTTAAAACAAAAAGCGTGTTTTTAAGAGATAATAACTATCAAAATATTGACACTTGTTTATGTCTGGTTTAATTGTAAAATTATGTCCAATGACCAAAATTATATTAAATGGTAAAAATATATTCTAAATATACTTTAAATCCACTAAAATTCATAATATATCACTATTAATTATTTTGATTAAAAAAGTTGTTTTTAAATAAAATTTAGTAATTTTCAGTATTCATCAAAATATTAAAGTTATCTGAAAAGTACCAAAATTTCACCCTAGGCTAATTTTGATATTACGAATCCAATAATGAAATCCATTTTGAGAGATAGAATTTATAAAATTTCAAAAAGTAGGTATTACTATTCATAACGACTAGTTTGGTAAGTCATGGTGCGCTTTAACTCAGTGTTGCCAGTAGTGCAAGTTATTGAATTATTTTGAAGAAATAACACACTATGAAATATTGGTGAAGTTCAGTATGCTGGAATTTCTGAAGACTTTTCCAGAATCTTGAAGTAAAACGAAGATCACAATCTGAAACAATCGATTGGGGTACTCCATGAAGTCTCAGAACTTCATTAATATATAGTCTTGCTAGACGTTCCAAGGGTAGATCTTCTCTTATAGCAAGAAAATGTGCTGAATTGGTAAGACGACCAACAATAACCCATATTGCATCGTTCCTTCTAGGAGTCTTTGGTAGCCCCATGACAAAATCCATCGTAATATTGTCCCATTTCCACTCCGGTATGTGAAGAGGTTTCATCACTCCTCTTGGCTGTTGCCTTCCAGCTATCACTTGTTGACAAACCATACATCTTGACACAAAATCAGCAATCTCCCTCTTCATGTTGTCCCACCAAAAAGGTTCCTTCAAATATATATACATTTTGGTGCTCCCAGGGTGTATAGAGAAATTGGAACTATGAGAATCATCCAATAATTCCCTTTTTAGATCAAGTATATCGGGAACACAAAGTCTCTTCCCAAATTTCAATATTCCATCTTCATACACAAAGTCTCTCAGTCTCCCATCATACATAGATTTAATCTTCTTTTGAAATTCTTCATCATCGGTCTGAGAATTCTTAATCCTTTCTAGTAAAGATGGTTTGACAACCATTTGAAAAGGCATTGATGTTTCAACTTCCCTGGTTATTCCCATGTCTATCTTCACTAGATCCATCAAAATTGGATCCCCTTCAATTCTCAACACATTAAAAACTCCATGGTCTTTTCTGCTCAAAGCATCTACCACCTTGTTTGCTTTCCCCGGGTGGTGGTTTATCGTACAATCATAATCCTTGAGTAATTCAAGCCATCTCCTTTGCCTCATGTTGAGTTCTTTTTGTGAGAAAATAGACGTCAAACTCTTGTGATCAGTATAAATCTCACATTTTTCACCATAGAGGTAGTAGCTCCATATCATCAAAGCAAAGATCACAGCTTCTAATTTGAGATCATGAGTAGGATAGTTTTTTCATGAATTTTCAACTGTCGTGATGCATAGTAAATAACTCTATCATTCTGCATAAGGACACAACCAAGTCCTTTCTTCAATGCATCACTATAAATAACGAACCCATCATTCCCCGATGGTAGATTCAATATAAGAGCATTGAATAATCTTCTCTTAAGTTCTTCAAAACATTATTCTCACTCTTTTTTCCAAACAAATTTAACCCCATTACATGTGAGATTTGTTAATGGGTTAGGCAATCGGGCAAAATTCTGGACGAATCGTCGATAATAACCTACCAAACCAATAAAACTATGTACCTCAGTTATACTCGTAGGTGCTGGCCATTCTTGGATTTCCTTGGTCATAGACGGATCAACAATGATTCCATCTTTAGAGACAATATGGCCAAGAAAATAAATCTCATGAAGCCAGAATTCACACTTGCTAAACTTCCCATATAATTCATGTCTTCTCAGAGTCTTCAGGATAATGCGCAAGTGATTTTAATGATCTTAATAGCTTTTGGAGTATACCAAGATATCATCAATAAATACCACCACAAATTCATCGAGATACTCCTTGAAAAATCTATTCATCAGATCCATGAATACAGAGGGTGCATTAGTCAATCCAAAAGGCATTACAGTAAACTCGTAATGCCCGTACATGGTTCGAAATACAATCTTTGAAATGACTTCCTTCTTCACACACAGCTGATGGTATCCAGATCGAAGGTCAATCTTTGAAAAGTATTGATCTCCATGAAGTTGGTTAAATAAATCATCAATGCGAGGTAGGGGATACTTGTTCTCTATTTTTATATCATTGATCTCCCTATAGTCAATACATAACCTCATTGATCCATCTTTCTTTTTAACAAAAAGAACAGGGTCTCCCCATAGAGAAACGCTAGGGAGAATAAATCCTTTATTACTCAATTCCTCTAGTTGTCTCTAATTGCCACCAATGTTCTCCTAATCGAGATCATAATTTGGTGGTGACCCTTTCATTTCCCTTTTCCTCATATTAAGACTAAATTTTAGTAACCCAATTTCCGATGTGGGTTTCCCCACAAAGATAGTTTCTATTTTAAACCATTTATTTTTGAAGAACAATTTGAAGTTGAGAGGATGCAATTTATTGAAGGAGGGGAGAATGTAACACCCCAATCTTCCACGGTACGCTTCATGTCCATATAAATAAATCATTAAAATCATTTTGAATTCATATACATTAATTAAAAATATTTAGAAATATAAATCTTTAAAACATTTAAAATTATTATCTTGATAAAGAGTTTCTTTCAAAAATTCATAAAATATTCATTTTGAAATCATTTAAAAGTCACATAATTATAAAATAAAACATTTACATTGAAAATATTCTTATAAGATTTTAAGGGAAGATTTGACGATTTTATAACGGTGGTAAATAGCCGCACCCACCGTATAAGTTACAAAAGACATTCTTACCTTAAATTTGTCGAAAGGTAAAAAGTGCCTTGTTTGGAAAACGACGGAAAGATTCCTTTGAAAACACATAAGGGTATAAATAACTATAACCTATATTCTATATATATAGTAAAAATATTTTGAAATACATTTTGAAGAAACATGGATGTGGATGATAATGAAATCCCAGTAGATTATTACGTATAAACAACCTCGGATAATGAAGAGATTGCGAAATAAACTCTTACCTTGTACTTTTCCCTGGTTGGGGGTAGGTTAAACTCATGTATAATGGTGAAATAATTGTTATTAAATTATACAAGAATCATATACATTTATATGATATCATATATGATCTTTTAACATTGATTTGTTAATAATATCTTAGTATTATCGTTGTTTCTGGTGTTAACTTACTCGTTTTCTTTTATATGTTTTGTTACGTAATCCATGTTTGTAATGGATAGGTTGTATATTAATCATATCCATAATTATATAAAGTCCTTAGATACTAATATTAATCATCAAATGAGAATTATACTTGATGGATACGATGGAGAATGAATCTCATCGCGTTTGTGGATACGGTAGTCCGGACGTACGCACGAGCGGCAATATCATTCTTTTGATATTAAAATAATATATAAATGGATGGTATATCATATATAAAGAATCATTAACACGTTATATTTATTATTTACATGAGTTACACATCATTATTATACCCATCCAAATAATAATATATTGAATAACAAGTACACCACGACGTGGAGGCGGCTCTGGCACAAATGTACCTAGGGGAAAAACCCGAATACACCACTTTGAGCTAGACTCGAACGGGAACTGGTGCACGACAATGGGCCTTGCTGCACTCTTGGTTATGACACTCCCATGGGATATGCTTAGGATAACTTTCATTTTCATTACAGATAATTATGAAGGGTTTATGAGTATATACATCATCAAAGAAAACATTTTTATGATTATGGATTATATCCATAAATAGTTCAATTTATGTTAAGTGTTTTATAAGTATGGGATTATGTATTTTGATTCATAAACTGCTCTAGTTTATGCCATTGTTTAGAAATGGCGCCTTGTGGAAGAAATGGAAGTTGTATCAATGCACATACTCCATGTAGGGATTTCCCTCCTGCTCAAGATAATTATAGTGGAGCTGGTGATGCAACTGGTGTCGATCAGCTAATCACCATACTGGGACAACTCACTCAGGTTATGAATAATAACCTTACCCATATAGAGCACCCTGTTCTGCAGCGTGGAGGATCAATGTTAGATCGATTCATGAGGCAACAACCACCGATGTTCAATGGGAGTACAAATCCCTTAGTAGCTGAGCAATGAATATTTTCCTTAGAGAAAATATTTCAGGCTTTGGGGAGTAGTGAAATGGACAAAGTTATCATGGCAGTTTACCGCCTCACTGGATGATGCTCATAGTTCCAATTTCTCTGATACCAACTGAAACGCCCCGACCCTAGTCACCCAGAGTTGGTGCATTATTACATAACATTGGCATTATCCCAAATAAGATCAAATCTCGAAAGACCGATTGGTTTAGTAGCCTTGGAAACTCTAGATATATTCATAAAGTTTTACATTACATCATAAAGTGAAAAACTACTACAACAACATTATGTCTCCATAGTCCACACTATTATCCCCTCATAATATCCCTGTAGGTCATTCATAACTTACTTCTTCACATCCTTAGAAAAATAAAACATAGAAAAGGGGTGAGCTCAAATGCCTAGTAAGGATAACAATATGGCGGAAACTATCATAAATAAGAATAAACATTTAAGGGAATGTATAACTAAAACAAAAGCCCTCTAAACATGAACTTAAACATAGTATGGAAAAAATAAAATGAAATAATTCCATTTACTTATTCACATGGATATTCTACTAATCGAATAATCACATGAAATATCAATTACCACTTTCATAATGATGGAATGCATAATGCCAGACTATCATAACCACATAGCCAAGGCCTCGTGCCAAGACTACAAATACGATTTTTCCAAGGCCTTGTTCCATTACACTAGTTTGTCTCATGAGACCTACTGATGCATCGAGGATCTATAACGGGCTCCACCCGTCACATATTATGTCCAATGCATTCCCATATGAAAAGGTTTAAACATAACATAAACATTCGTATTAAAACTAGCATTCTAATTGTCAATAATTTCACCATAACTATGAATGGTATAAAAATAGCACATCCATAGTCATACATATCACAAAACCTTCAATACAATATAGAAGTTTTGTATCATAATAAATCAACTTCAAATAAGCGTAAAATCCATCAAAGGATGTTGACATAGATGAAATCAAAACTCTTTTTAGAGAAATATCTATTTCTATTTTGAAATCATTTAAGAGTCATATATTTATAAAATAAAACATTTTCTTTGAAAATATTCTTATAAGATTTTAAGGGAAGCTTCAAAGATTTTATAACGGAGGAAAATAACCTCACCCGCCGTATAAGTTAAAAAAACATTCTTACCATAATTCTTTCGAAAAGGTTAAAAAGCACCTTGTTTGGAAAACGACGGAAAGATTACTTTATAAAACTCTTATAAAAATTCAAACAAGGGTATAAATGACCTTAAACAATATTCATTTAAATATTAAAAATGTTTTGAAATACATTTTTAAGAAACATGGATGTGGATGATAAAGAGATCCCAGTAGATTATTACGTATAAACAACCTCGGATAATGAAGAGATTGTGAAATAACCCTTACCTTGTACTTTTCCTAGGTTAGGGTAGGTTAACCTCCTGTATAATGGTGAAATAATTTTTATTAAATTATACAAGAATCATATACGTTAATATGATATCATATATGATCTTTTAACATTGATTTGTTAATAATATCTTAGTATTATCATTGTTTCGGGTGTTAACTTACTCGTTTTCTTTTATATGTTTTGTTACATAAGCCATGTTTGTAATGGATAGGTTGTATATTATGTATATCCAGAATTATTTAATATCCTTAAACATCATTTTTAAATCATCAAATGATAATTATACTTGAATGGATACGATGGATAATGAATCTAATCGCGTTCGTGGAGACGGTAGTCCATACGTACGCACGAGCGACAATATCATTCTTTAGATAATAAAATAATATATAAATGGATGGTATATCATATATACAGAATCATTAACATATTATATTTATTATTTACATGTTTTTTCTCACATCATTATTATACCCATCCAAATAATAATATATTGAATAACAATTACACCACGACGTGGAGACGGTAAGCCGTACGTACGCACGTATGGTGACATGTTATTCAAAGAGTGGGTAGAATACTGAATATGGTTGTACCATATTCATAATAACATCACATTATATATATGATACTGGATTTATTATTATATAATGGTAATAACAATGAATGAAGAAGTGGAAGAAGAAAGGAACTTGAAGAGGGGTGGTGAAAACATTACCTCTTCTTCGGGTTCTTCCTTTTGATTTGATCAAAAGGGATCCTTAGGTTGGCATTATGATCAAAATAAGACCTCTAGGTTGTATTAAGGGATGTTGAGAGAGTATTTGGGCCGAGTTTGGCCAAACCAAAAGGCATTGAAAGTGTGAATAAATGAGAAAGAGGAGTTCCCTTTTATAAGAGGGGTGAGGGGCACCTTTGGAAAAGCTAGAAATATTAATTTATAATAAATCCATATTCGGTTTCTAATGGCTCCAAAGTGTATTATTTAAATTTTAAGGTAGATATGGGTCCAAAACCAATCAACCAATAGAATTTAGATATGTTTGTGTACTTATATTAACATTATCTTTAAGTATTCACTATAAGTCAATTAGTTTCACTTTTACAATGTCTCTTTGAATTTTTATATTATATGGTTTATAAACCTACTATATAAATCCAGGAGACCCCCAAGTGGTCTATTAATGATATAAATATCATGATATAAGTATCTTGGCTGAGCCTTAGATTTTTAGGAATTTAATATCAATTAGTAATATAATATTTGTTTTAAAAACTCTTTTATGTCAATTTTGACACTATTCAATAGTTGATTTTTGAAAAACACATAACAGAATTATTACTTCAAAAAAAGTTAATTAAATCAATACTAATATGTCATAGTATCCTATAAAATTAGTTTAATTCATTAAAAGTATCAAATTATATTTATTTGGGTATTTATAATATCAATTATTTTAATTTGTCACTATTATGGTAATTACTGCAACATAATTGTGTGATAAATAAATTAAATTATTTAATGTTTAAAAATTATAAATTAAATATAATTATGTAGGAAAGCCTTTTATCTTTCTAATTAATATTTATAGTCGAAAATCCAACATGTATAACAATATGTAAAAATTGTTTTTCTAAAAGATATATGCTTATGTCATTTTTGTACTTATTTTAACTTAATTAAAATTAAGTGTCCCTATCACCTAAAAGTGGCTCCATGGGGTCCCCAAATCGTCACAAAGATTCCAATGGTCGAACATGTATCAAAAAGTAATTCTAAGACACGTTTTAGGGTTATAATTATTATTATAATATTATTTTTCACCCTTATTTACCAGATTTACCCTTAACCATGGTAAATAAAATATTTACCGAAGTAATTATTCAAAATGTCTAAAAATAAAAGTTACTTATTTACACAATTTGAACATCCTGATTCCAAATATGAAATCCATTTTCCCAAATTCAAAACCCAGAAGTGGCATAAATTAATTTAAAATTAATTCCCGCTGTTAAAACAAAAAGCGTTTTTTTAAGATATAATAACTATCAAAAGATTGATACTTGTTTATGTTCGGTTTAATTGTAAAATTATGTCCAATGACCAAGATTGTATTAAATGGTAACAATATATTATAAATATAATTTAAAACCACTCAAATTCATAATTTATCACTATTAATTATTTTGATTTAAAAAAGTTTTTTTCAATTAAACTTTAGTAATTTTCAATATTCATCAAAATATTAAAGTTATCCAAAAAGTACCAAAATTTTACCTTAGGATAAATTCGATATTCCGAATCCAAAAATAAAGTCCATTTGAAAATATAAAATATATATAATTTCAAAAAGTAGGTATTACTATTCATAACGGCTAGTTTGATTAGATATGGTGTGTTAGAACTCAGTGTTGCGTACAACACACGCTATCACATTATTCAAAGAGAAGTGTACCGTAGAAGCTTGGGGTGTTACATTCTCCCCTCCTTCAAATAAATTCGTCCTCGAAATTTCTAGAATATTATCGCATGAAAAGACTCGGGTGGTTCTTCATCATAAGTTCCTCAGGTTCCCATGTGGTGTATGTGTACTTGTTCTGCCACTTCTGTGTTTTGAATTTGGAAAAATGGATTCTATATTTGGAATCAGGATGTTCATATTGTGTGAATAGGTAACTTTTCTTTTTAGACATTTTGAATAATTACTGCTGTAAATATTTTATTTACCATGGTTAAGGGTAAATCCGGTAAATAAGGGTTAAAAAATAATTTTATAGTAATACAAAATTACTCTAAAACGTGTTATAAACCTATTGGTTGATACATGGCCGACCATGGGAATCTTTGGGTCGATTTTGGGACCTCATGGATCCACTTGTAAGTGATAGGGACACTTTATTTTAATTAAGTTAAAATGAATACAAAAATGACACAAACATATATCTTTTAACAAAACAATTGTTACATAGGGTTATATATGTTGGATTTTAGACTATAAATTTTCATTATAAATCTAAAATGATTTCATACATAATGATATTTTATTTATAATTTTTAGACATAAGATAATTAAATTTATTTATGACATAATGATGATGCAGTAATTACCATAATAGTGAAAAATTAAATTAATTGACATTATAAATACCCAAATAAATATAATTTCAGACTTTTTATGAATTAAAATAATTTTATAGGTTAATATGACATGTTAGGATTGATTTAATTAACGTTTTTCTAAGTAATAATTCATTTATGATTTTTACAAAAATCAATTATTGAATAGTGTCAAAATTGACATAAAATTTTTTTTAAAACAAATATTATATTATTAATTGATATTAAATTCATAAAAATATAAAGTTCGGCCAAGAGACATATATCATGATATTTGTATCATTAATGGACCACTTGGGGGTATCTTGTATATATATGGTAATTTTATTAACCATATAATATAAAAATACAATGAGACATTGTAAAAGTGAAACTAATTAACTAAGAGTTAATACTTAAAGATAAGGTTATTATAATGACCCAAACCTGTCTAAATTCTATTGGTTGTGTGGTTTTAGAGCTCTCCCCACCTTAACCATTAAATAATCAACATTGAATCCATTAGAAGCCGAATATGAATTTATTATAAATTAATATTTCTAGCTTTTCCAAAGGTGCCCCTCACCCCTCTTATAAAATGGCACTCCTCCTTCTCATTTCATCACACCTTCAAAGCCTTTTGGTTCGGCCAAAATCTACCCAAATACTCTCTCAAATTCCCTCACTACATCCTGGAATCATTAGTTTGATCAGAAAGTCATCCTAAGGAGCCCTTTTGATAAAATCAAAAGGATGAACCCGAAGAAGAGGTAATGTTTTCACAACCCATTTTCAAGTTCCTTTCTTCTTCCACTTCTTGTTTATTTGTTATTACCATTATTAAATAATAACTCCAGTATATTATATATACTTTTATGTTATTATAAATATGGTACAACCATATTCAGTATTCTATCTATCCTTTGAAGAACATGTCACCATACGTGCGTACGTACGGCTTACCGTCTCCACGTCGTGGTGTAATTGTTATTCAAAATATTATTATTTTGGTGGGTATAATAATGATGTGTAACTCATTTAAATAATAAATATAACATGATAATGATTCTTTATATATGATATACCTTCCAATTATATATTATTTTAATATCAAAATAATGATATTGTCGCTCATGCGTACATACGGACTACCGTCTCCACGAACGCGATGATATTCATTCTCCTTCATATCCATTCAAATATAATTAACATTTTATGATTTAAAAATAATGTTTAAGAACTTTATATCATTATATATATGAATAAGATACAACCTATCCATGAAAAACATGGCTTACATAACAAAACATATAAAATAAAATGAGTATGTCAACACCCGAAACGACGATAATTCTAAGATATTATTAACAACGAAATGTTAAAAGATCATATATTATATCATATTAATGTATATGATTAATGAATAATTTAATAACAATTATTTCAACAGTATACAGGAGGTTAACCTACCCCCAACCAAGGAAAAGTACAAGGTAAGGGGTTTCTTAACTCACTCTTAATTTCACGAGAATTCCATTGTTCACCACTTAATTATTGCATGTGGTGTATGTGTACTACCCATGAATGTATTCATTGTGTAATATACATTAATTTATGGAAATTTACATCATCATGGTATGATACTTATTTCATGGGTGTATGTTTTTTATGTTACCAAATCAATAAGGGAATTTGAAATTTCAATTTCCACTCATTCGGCTTTACGTATACTTCATTGATTATTTTACTCCAAGATTATGTGTAGAATAACTATAAATTTGATCATGTCATAATTTCCACTCCCATTTCTGTGGATATAATTTTTATACACATAATCACACCATTGATAAATTCTCAATTCAATGGTATGAACTTGGTAAGAGTAATTTTAACTCAATCTCCATTTGTTGTGTTAAATATCCAATTCATTGGTGTTGTTTTTACAAGAATATGTGTGAATGTCCTTTGATTGTTTTACACTGAATATCCAATCATATTTAGTGTATTTATATTTTTCACACAAAATTACGTCATTGATTTATCCTTAACCTAAGGATACGGCCTTTATGAGATATTTCATCTCAATTTACATTCCATTGGGACTTCATTATTGTTATACACCAAATCACTTTTATGTGGTGTATATAATGTACATTGACATAGTATGTCATGAATTACTTTAATCTCATTATATGAAAATGTTTTTATTACCTCAATTATTTGTATTCAAGTGTCTCTCTTTTGGATAGAAACTCTAACTAAAATACCATTTTTAAATGTTTTACGGACTTATTCTTCTAAATAATTCTCATTAATGTCCATGTTTTAAAAAAAATTAATGATTTATTTATATGTAAGTTAAAGTTATAAAATTAAAACTCCTTTTAAAAGTTTCAAAGTTTTATGGGACACTTCAATTCAAAAATCTATTTTTAAATGGCTTTTTGAAAAATAGTGTGACTTTAAATGATTTCAAGGAAAAGGGGGATATTTCTCTCAAATAGTTTTGATGATTATTTTCATCTATGTCAATATCCTTCATTATTCTCGATTAAGGATAATATGAGACAATAAAATCTTCCATATTGTATCGAATGAGTTATGTTTGACTGTGGATGTGCTATTTTTATACCAATCATGGTTTTTGGATAAAGTATTGACATTTCGTATGAAAGTTTTAATACGAATGTTTCTGTTATGTTTAAAACTTTTCATATGAGGAATACATTGGACTTAGTAAGTGACGGGTGGAGCCCGCTATCGCTCCTCGATGCATAGGTAGGTCTCATGAGAAAAACTAGTGTCTTGGAACAAGGCCTTGGCAAAATCTTATTTGTAGTCTTGGCACGAGGCCTTGGCTATGTGGTTATGATAGTCAGGCATTATGCATTCCATCATTATGAAAGTGTTTATTGATATTTCATGTAATTTTTTGACTAGTAGAATATCCATGTAAATAAGTAAATGGAATTATTTCATTTTATCTTTTCCATATTATGCAGAAGTTCAAGTTTAAAAGGCTTTTGTTTCAATTATAAATTTCCTTAAGTGTTTATACTTATCTATGAAAGCTTCTTCTATAATGTTATCCTTACTGAGCATCTGAGCTCACCCCTTCCAATGTTTTATTTTTCCCAGGATTATGATGAAGTAATTTATGAATGAACTGCCGGGATAGTATGAGGGGATATGAATACAAGATTTTTTTTATGATGTAATGTAAAACTTTATGTTTGTATCTAGTGTTTCCAAGGCTACTAAACTAATCGGTCTTTCGAGACTTGATCATTCTTGTGATCATGACAATGTTATGTAATAATGCACCGAATCTGGGTAACTGGGGTCGGGGCATTACAGTTGGTATCAGAAGAAGTTTAGTACAATCCTTGGGAGCTAGATTTAGATAAACTCTGATTAGAGCACGTAGATCTAAGATGAACGTTGAGGATTATTATTGAAGAACTTCCTAGAATTTTGGAATTGTAGAGGTTTGGTGAGTTTTCCAAGAAATACATCCCTATCTGGATACGAGCAGGTAGTGGCAGCTCTGGCACAGATGTACCTAGCGGTAAAACCCGAAAACACCGCTTTGAGCTAGACTTGAATGGGAACTGGTGCATGACAACGGGCCTTGTTGCACTCTTGGTTACGACACTCCCGAGGGATATGCTTAGGATAATTTACATTTTCTTTACAAACCGATTTAAAGTATTATATATATAAGATGAGATTAAATGACATTGGTTAATCCTAATGTGTTTCAAATTGAGAATATGGTGACATGTTAATCTCTAAATTATTGTATGACTACAATTACTCACACAATGATTTATGGTTTTAGTCAATGGCTGGATTCCAAGGAAGTCATAGTGACTTTGAGAATGATGTACAAGGTGGGAACGGTGGTGGAAATGAGCAACAAAATGGGATTTTGATAGGAGTAAAAGATATCGTCTTTATGCTAAATCAGGTTTCCAAAAATATTATCAACAACATATATATTAACCAACTCCTAGACTCAAGAAGGAAGAGAAAGGTGATGAATGATAAGAGCTCCAGCAATGGAGACCATGGAGAAAAGAACCCTCAATTTCCATAATGCAAGAAATTTGGTAGGAGACACTCTGGAAAGTGTCTAAATAGGACCAAGAAATGCTTTACATGTGGGAAGGAAGGACATAAAGTGAAGAATTGCTGAAGCAAAATGAAGAGTACTATAGAAGAAGATAAAAATGGTCCCAAGAGTCCATTTACAGTCATTTTCCATAAATGTAAGGGACTTGGCCATTACCCGAGTGAATGCCCTATTCTATAGGATATTTTCTTGGTCAAAGAAGATGCTATGTGGAAATAAATGGTTTGAGAAATGTTTAAAGAGTATTAGTGCTCCTTATTGATGTGTTTACTTTGGAATAATTTTCTCTTGTATTAGTAACCCCGCAGATTGCCATGTGAGAATGATATTTGAGGAAGAATTGTCTCGTCACTTGTGGATATAGGTATAAATAACCATTTGGTATTATATAATCATTGGGGTTTGAGAGAATTATAAGTTATTATAATTTGGGATGAAAATGCAAGGTATGATATAACATTTGTGGTTAAATTTTGTTATAGTATTTTGAGGAATTTATCTCACTTTGGTAATATTATAAAATATATTTTTGGAAAAAGGACAACACGTAGATCCTGTGACAACCCATCGCGTCGGACAAAGATGTGGGAATCGAACCCACAACCAATGTGCGATTGGAATTTTTCACCTACCACTGGACTATGTGAAGTCCCTGGTTAGTGTGACTATTTTTTTAGTTAAATGATTTTATTGATAAATAATATGTTGATTTGGGTTCTTATGTCTTATCAAATGAAAACCCCTAGTATAGGAAAATTATTTGGTGATTAAGTGATAATGTTATTTTGGAAGATGTTCACTTTGTTGGGAACAATATATGTCCAAGGAAAATAGAATACTATGGGATGTCATTATAGGAGTAATGGTGGATTTTTATCTATGTTTTTATTGTGGATTTATAGTGATTTGGGTTATTTATGGAAATGATTAACCTATAATAAAGAATATGTGATTAGGTTAATTACTTTTAAGTATGTGACTTTAAGAGCAGATGATGTCATTTGGAGATACAATTTAATGTGGAATACTACATTATTATAAGTTTTGGGTTTCAATATTAGTTTGGATTATATTGAAGGATTTTAAGGACAATTTATTATTGAATGGTATCTATTTAACTTTGGGGTATTGTTGGTTTAATATTATAAATAAGATTAGTATTTTTTTATCTAATGGAATATACATTTGGGGGATCATTAGATCTTGTACTAACCATTTTGGTTTTGATTAATCTCTAAAGACAATGTAAATATATAGTTTATCCTTCATGGATCATGTGATTCTATAGATGTTTATTCTAGCTCTTTTAGTGTGACCAAGTCTTCTTGAATACTCATCATTTAAAACAAAAATGAGTTAGTGGTGGAAATTTATTAAAGAATGAAACTCTACTTAAAAAGTAAGTATATATCTTTATATTCTTAGTCAATATCATAAATTAATTCCTCATCCTTATGTAATGTAACATAAAACAAAAAAATGTTGTTCGTTTACTTTTTCTACTAGGAGACTAATGATCGTTTGTCCCAACAAAAGTTTGTGATTTTCTTATTGTTAACTTTCTCCTGATCATGTTTTCTATCCCTCTCCATCAGAACTGAACACTTAGTTTATCGTCTATATCCATTTTTTCCTACATGGAATCCTAGTATGGGTTATCTTGGGTGACCTTTATACCTCTCTTACTTTCATGGCACAAGGCCTTGGCAAAATCTTATTTGTAGTCTTGGCACGAGGCCTTGGCTATGTGGTTATGATAGTCTTGCATTATGCATTCCATCATTATGAAAGTGGTTAGTGATATTGCATGTGATTATTCGATTAGTAGAATATCCATGGGAATAAGTAAATGGCATTATTTAATTTTATTTTTCCCAAACTATGTTGAAGTTCATGTTTAAAAGGCTTTTGTTTTAGTTATACATTACCTTAAATGTTTTTTGGAACCCTATAAAAATAGGATAAATAGAATATATTTTTTACGTTCTATTATCTTTTAGAGTGAAAGATGAGTTTGTGGAAGAAATTAGTTAAAGGATGGAACTCTTCTTGTCAAGAATATATTTTTCTTCTTCTATTATTCTATGAAGAAATTATTTCTTATACTTTATTTGAGGAATCCTAAAACCAAAAATGTGTTATCCTAATACCCTACGTTTTGTTGAAGCGATGGTATTTCAAATCATCATAGATTGATAAATTTAAGGACCTCAATTTTACACTTGTTTGTGATTGATGACCTCAATCACTACCTATAAATATTTACATTTTCGTCCAATTATATGTCTCTAATTTCCACCAATGTTATCCTAATCGATATCATAATTTGGTGGTGACCCTTTCATTTCTCTTTTCCTCATATTAAGACTAAATTTTAGTAACCCAATTCCCGATATGGGTTTTCTCACAAAGATATTTTCTATTTTCAACCTTTTATTTTCGAAGAACAATTTCAAATTGTGATGACACAATTTATTGAAGGAGGTGGGAATGTAACACCCCAAGATTTCATAGGGTGTTATTTCTTCAAAATAATTCAATAAATCGCACTACACGCAACACCGAGTTCAAGAGCACCATGACTTACCAAAAAAGCCGTTCAAAAGAGGTTTTGAAAAGTATTAACTAAATTTTAAACTTTATATAATCCTTATAATTTTAGAATCCATATTATGAGTTTCTTAGACATAATGAAAGAAAAAATTCATTTTCTGTATTGCACATTTACCAACTTTTAATAGTGAACCCTTTTTAAATACAATATTTTATACTTTTTTACTAAATGGGGACATCAAAAATTTAAGATGAAACACCCCAAACTTCTACGGTACGCTTCTCTTTGAATAATGCGATAGTGTGTGTTGTATGCAACATCGAGTTCTAACACACCACAACCAATCAAACTAGCCATTATGAATAGTAATACCTAATTTTTGAAATTATATATATTTTATATTTCAAAATGGACTTCATTTTTGGTTTCGGAATATTGAAATTATCCTAAGATGAATTTTTGGTATTTTTCTGAGAAATTCCAATTTTTATGAATAGTGAAAAATACTTAAAAACAACATTTTTAATCAAAATAATTTATAGTGATAAATTATATTATTTAGTAGTTTTAAAGTATAATTAGAATATGTTTTTACCATTTTATTCAATGATGTTAATTATAATTAATTTCACTTTGAAATTGGACCTAAACAATTGTCAATCTTTTGGGATATATTGTTTCTTAAAAACACGCTATTTCTTGTGACAACGGGAATTAATTATAAAATTAATTAATGCAACTTATATGTTGGGAATTTTGTAAAATAGACATCATTTTTGAATTCAGAATATCAATTATATCTTAGGGTAAAATTTTGGCATTGTTCTGAAGAACTTCAATTTTTGATGAATAGTGAAACTATTAAGTGGTAGTTAAAAAAACTGAATTTTTCATAAAACCTAATTTTACCGCTTCTGTGAATGGAATTTAGAAAATCCAAGAGACACGGTTAATATCAAGATGTAAAATGTGGTTTAATAAGATGAAAATAATTTTTGGTGAATAGTAACTTTTTTACTTTTATTTACCACGGTTAAAAGTAAATAGGGTAATTAAGGGTAAAAATGATATTAATCTTATCCTAACACATGTCCTAATTTTATTGGACAAGTGTATCTCGACCAAATACAATCTTAAGAATAAAATATTATCATTTAGGTCCACTTGGATTAGATTAGGACATTTATTATTATTTAATTCAAAGAAGAGTTAAAAGAGTTAAAATCTAAGTTTATTTACTAAAACACATTTAATATAAAATTATACACAAGATAAATTCGATTGTAATTATTCATTAGAAATATAAAAATATTTACTACATAATTATATTTTATTTATAATTTTTAGACATTAAATAAGTTAATTTATTTATGACATAATGATGATGGAGTAATTAAAAAAAAGAGAAAAATTAAAATAATTGATATTATAAATACGCAAATAAATATCATTTGAGACTTTTAATGAATTAAACTAATTTTCTAGGATAATATTACATATTAGAATTTATTTAAGTTACATTTTTCGAAGTATCATTCTGTTATAAGTTTCACAAAAATCAACTATTGAATAGTTTCAAAATTGACATAAAAGAGTTTTTTAAAACAATATTATATTATTAATTGATATTAAATTCCTAAAAATCTAAGGTTCGGCCAAGAGACTTATATCATGATAGTTGTATCATTAATGGACTACTTGGGGGTATCTTGGATGTATATAGTATGTTTATTAACTATATAATATAAAAATACAAAGTGACATGGTAAATGTCAAACTAATTAACTAAGAGTTAAAACTAAAATATAAGGTTAATATAGTAACACAAACCTGTCTAAATTCTATTGGTTGAATGGTTTTCGACCTATCCCCACCTTAACCTTTGAATAATAAACTTTGGAGCCATTAGAAACCAAATATGAATTTATTATAAATTAATATTTCTAGCTTTTCCAATGGTGCCCCTCACCCCTCTTATAAAAGGGCACTCCTCCTTCTCATTACTTCACACCTTCAAAGCCTTTTGGTTCGTCCAAACTCTGTCCAAATACACTCCCAAAGTCCCTCACTACAACCTAGAGGCCTTAGTTTGATCAGAAAGTCAACCTAAGGATCCCTTTTGATCAAATAAAAAGGAAGAACCCGAAGAATAGGTAATGATTTCACCACCCTTTTCCAAGTTCCTTTCTTCTTCCACTTCTTCTTCCTTTGTTATTACCATTCTAAAATAATAACTCAAGTATCATATATATACTGTGATTTTATTATAAATATTGTACAACCATATTCAGTATTCTATCCACCCTTTGAATAACATGTCACCATACGTGCGTACGTACGGCTTACCGTCTCCAAGTCGTGGTGTAATTGTTATTCAATATATTATTATTTGGATGGGTATAATAATGATGTTTAACTCATGTAAATAATAAATATAACATGTTAATGATTCTTTATATATGATATACCATCCATTTATATGTTATTTTAATATCAAATGAATGATATTGCCTTTCGTACGTACGTACGGACTACCGTTTCCACAAACGCAATGAGATTCATTCTCCATCGTATCCATTCAAGTATAATTATCATTTGATGATTTAAAAATAATGTTTAAGGACTTGATATCATTGTGGATATGAATAGGATACAACCTATCCATTACAAACATGTCTTAGGTAACAAAACATATAAAACAAAATGAGTAAGTTAACACCCGAAACGACGATAATACTAAGATATTATTAACGAAGCAATGATAAAAGATCATATATGATATCATATTAATATATATGATTCTTGTATAAATTAATAAAAATTATTACACCATTATACAGGAGTTTAACCTACCCTCAACCAAGGAAAATTACAAGGCAAGGGTTTATTTCACAAACTCTTCATTATCCGAGGTTGTTTATACACAATTATCTACTGGGATCTCTTTATCATACCCATCCATGCTCCTTAGAAAAGTATTTAAAAACATCTTTACTATTTACTAGAAAATATGTTAATGTTATTTATACCCTTATGTGTTTTGAAAGAAATCTTTCCGTCATTTTCCAAACAAGGAACTTTTAACCTTTTCGAGAAATTTAAGGTAAGAATGTCTTTTTTTATCTTATAAGGTGGGTGCGACTATTTACCGCCGTTATAAAATCGTCAAATCTTCCCTTATAAGCTTATAAGAATATTTTCAAAAAAAACGTTTTACTCTTAAATGATTTCAAAATGAATATTTTAAGAATTTTTGATAGGGACTTTTTATCAAGATCATAATTTTAAATGTTTTAAAGATTTATCTTTCTAAATATTTTTAAGTAATGTCCATGTTTTCAAAATTATTTTAAGGATTTATTTATATGGACATGAAGGTTTTGGAATGATATTTCTTTTCAAAAGTTTCAAAGTTGTATGGGACACTTTGATTCAAAAATATCTTTTAAATTACTTCCTTTATTATTGTGTGACTTTTCAATGATTTTGAGAAAAGAGATATTTCTATCAAATAGTTTTGATTTCATCTATGTCAACATCCTTTGATAGATTTTATTATTATTTGAAGATGATTTATTATGATACAAAACTTCTATATTGTATTGAATGTTTGGTGATATGTTTGACTGTGGATGTGCTATTTTTATACCATTCATGGTTTATAGTGAAAATATTGACATTTTGTATGCTAGTTTTAATAATAATGTTTATGTTATGTTTAATCCTTTTCATATGGTAATGCATTGGACTTAATATGTGACGGGTGGAGCCCACTATAGCTCCTCGATGCATCGGTAGGTCTCATGAGACAAACTAGTTTCTTGGCACAAGGCCTTGGAAAAATCATATTTGTAGTCTTGGCATGAGGCCTTGGCTATGTGGTTATGATAGTCTGGCATTATGCATTCCATCGTTATGAAAGTTGTTATTGATATTGCATGTTATTATTCAATTAGTAGAATATCCATGTGAATATGTAAATGGCATTATTTCATTTTATTTTTTCCATACTATGTTGAAGTTCATATTTAAAAGGCTTTTGTTTTAGTTATACATTGCCTTAAATGTTTATCCTTATTTATGAATGTTTCCAATATATTGTTATCCTTACTGGGCATTTGAGCTCAACTTTTTTCTATGTTTTATTTTTCCCAGGATATGAAGAAGTAAATTATAAATGACCTGCATGGTTATTATGAGGGGATAATAGTGTGGACTATAGAGACAATATGATGTTATAGTAGTTTTTCACCTTATGATGTAATGTAAAACATTATGAATATATCTAGTGTTTCCAAGGCTACTAAACCAATCGGTCTTTCGAGATTTGATCATTCTTGTGATCATGCCAATGTTATGAATTAATGCACAAACTCTGGGTAACTAGGGTCGGGGTGTTACACTAATTGAAATGATTTTAAGGATTTATTTATATGGACATGAATGTTTTGAAATAATAATTCTTTTCAAAAGTTTCAAAGTGGTATCGGACACTTTGATTCAAAAATCTCTTTTAAAATTAATTCCATTATAAATGTGTTACTTTTAAATGATTTTACAAAAAAGGATATTTCTCTCAAAAATATTTACTCATCATTTGATGGATTTTAAGCTCATTTGAAGTTGATTTATTATACAAAACTTCTATTGATGGTTTTGTGATATGTTTGACTGTGGATGTGTTATTTTTATACCATTCATGGTTTATGGAGAAAGTATTGACATTTCGTATGCTATTTTTAATACTAATGTTTATTTTATGTTTAATCCATTTCATATGGGAATGCATTGGACTTAATATGTGATGGGTGGAGCCCGCTATAGCTCCTCGATGCATCGGTAGGTCTCATGAGACAAACTAGTGTCTTGGCATAAGACCTTGGCAAAATCTTATTTGTAGTCTTGTCACGAGGCCTTGGCTATGTGGTTATGATAGTCTGGCATTATGCATTCCATCATTATGAAAGTGGTTATTGATATTGCATGTTATTATTCGATTAGTATAATATCCATGTGAATAAGTAAATGGCATTATTTCATTTTTTTGCCATACTATGTTGAAGTTCATGTTTAAAAGGCTTTTGTTTTAGTTATACATTGCCTTAAATGTTTATTATTATTTATGAAAGTTTCCGCTATATTGTTATCCTTACTGGGCATTTGATCTCACCCTTTTTCTATGTTTTATTTTTCCCAGGATATGAAGAAGTAAATTATAAATGACCTGTAGGGTTATTGTGAGGGGATAATAGTGTGGACTATGGAGACAATATGTTCTTGTAGTAGTTTTTCACCTTATGATGTAATGTAAAACTTTATGAATATATCTAGTGTTTCCAAGGCTACTAAACCAATCGGTCTTTTGAGATTTGATCTTTCTTTTGATCATTCCAATGTTATGAAGTAATGCACCAACTCTGGGTAACTAGGGTCGGGGTGTTATAGTTGGAATCAGAGTAAGTTTAGTACAATCCTTGGAAGCTATATTTAGATAAAATCTGATTAGAGCACATAGATTTAAGATGTACTTTGAGGATTAGTATAGAAGAATTTCCTAGAATTTTGGTATTGTAGATATTTTTGAGTTTTCCAAGCAATACATCCATTTCTGGATACGAGCAGGTAGAGGCGGCTCTGGCACAGATGTACCTAAGGGTAAAACCCAAAAACACCGCTTTGAGCTAGACTCGAACGGGAACTAGTGCACGACAACGGGCCTTGCTGCACTCTTCGTTACGACACTCCCGGGGGATATTCTTAGGATAATTCTCATTTTCTTTACAAATCATTATGAAGTGTTTATGAGTATATACTTCCTCAAAGGAGAAATTTTTATGATTATGGATTATATCCATAAACTATTTAATTTATTTTATGTGTCTTACAAGTTTGGGATTAGGTATTGTTATTCATAAACTAATCTAGTGTATGAAATTGTTTAGAAATGGCACTCAGTAGAAGGAATGAGAACTCCAGCAATGCACATGATCCAAAGAGAAAGAAGGATCATATGTTTCATGGTCTTAAACCAGAATTTGTAATAGAAATAGTCTCCCATGTATTATCATCATATGAAGAAATAGAATCTTGTGTTGATAAGATAAGTAAAGTTTTTACTTAGTCCTATGGCTTTGAAGGGAAGAAAGAGAGGAAAAGGATGGAAGAGATAAAGATGGATAAAGGGAATAGGAAAAAGAATAATTTTCCAAAATGTGATAACTGTTGGAAGAAACACCCTGGAACTTGCCAGAAAGGAATGTGAGTTTGTTATAACTGTGGAGGAAAAGGGCACAAAGTACGTGACTGCAAGGGTAAGAAAATGGTTTCAAATGTACAATGCTTCATTTGCAAGGAGTTTGGACACTACGCAAACATATATCCCAGTCATCAGACAATGCCTCAAATGATGCTATTGGATAATAATCAAGTTATGATACAACAAAAGATGAAGAGGAATGATTAGAGTTCTTGTGTTGATTATGTCATTTGAGTGTTGTATCAACAATTTATTTTTTATAATAATTATGGAGTATATAAGGATTGTACTGCAGTACTATTTCATTAAGTACTTGAGATTGTGTGGAACAATGAAAAGTGACTCAACAGTAGGATAATTTTTTTGAAAATATATGGTTGAGAGAATGATAAACCATAATATAGTTCTGATACTGAGGTAGTGATTTTGGAATAAAACATTATTGATTTGGATAAATTATATTGGATATTCTTGACTACCTTGGAACTTATTAATGTTTTGTATATTCCATCATTGTTGGGGTTTAAAACATTTTTTGATTGAAGGAGTATATCTATTATTATTTAAGGAATAAGGGTTCATGAATGTAATCAATAAGGTTTTATGGTAATTCAGGATGTTGCAGTGTTTTAAAATAATACATGATGAAGATGTTCACATGTTACTATGCGGAAAAAAGGATCTTTATTGTGTTTACCTTCCTTATAAATTTTGGACTGATGTATTTTGGATAGTTCTAGTTTGGATTATTTTGGATTTCCATAAATGGACAACCCAGAGGTCGGGTGGCAACCCGTCACGTCCGGAAAGGCCACGAGACTTGAACCCAGAACCGAAGGGTGACAAGGGTGTAACACCTACCACTGACCCATGTGATGTCCGAGATTAAATAATGTAGTTTTTTTTTAAAATATCTGGTAGATGAATTATAAATTCATTTTTTTTGAACCCTATACGAATAGGATAAATAAAATATGTTTTTATGTTCTATTATCTTTTAGAGTGAAAGATGAGTTTGTGTTGAAATTAGTTTAAGGATGGAACTATACTTGTCAAGAATATATTTTTCTTCTTATATTATTCTATGAAAAAATTATTTCTTATACTTTATTTAAGGAATCCTAAAACCAAAACTGTGTTATACTAATACCCTATGTTTTGTTGAACCGATGGTATTTCAAATCATCATAGATTGATGAATTTAATGACTTCAATTTTACACTTGTCTGTGATTGATGACCTCAATCACTACCTATAAATATTTACGTTTTTTCACCAATTATATGTCTCTTATTTCCACCAATGTTCTCCTAATCGATATCATAATTTGGTGGTGACCATTTTATTTCTCTTTTCCTCATATTAAGACTAAATTTTAGTAACCCAATTTCTGATATGAGTTTTCCCACAAAGATATTTTCTATTTTCAACCTTTTATTTTCGAAAAACAATTTCAAATTGCAAAGGAGAAATTTATTGAAGGAGGGGAGAATGTAACACCCCAAGATTTCATAGTGTGTTATTTCTTCAAAATAATTCAATAACATGCACTACACGGAACACCGAGTTCAAGCGCACCTTGACTTACCAAAAAATATGTTCAAAAGATGTTATGAATAGTATTAACCAAATTTTAAACATTATATAATCCTTATAATTATAGAATCCATATTATGAGTTTCTTAGACATAATCAAAGAAAAATTCGTTTTCGGTATTGCACCTTTAACAACTTTTAATACTGAACCCTTTTTAAAAACAATATTTTATACTTTTTGACTAAATGGGGACATCAAAAATTTAAAATGAAACACCCCAAGATTCTACGGTACCCATAGTCGGTGCATTATTACATAACATTGGCATGATCACAAGAAAGATCAAATCTCGAAAGACCGATTGGTTTAGTATCCTTGGAAACACTAGATATATTCATAAAGTTTTACATTACATCATGTAGTTAAAAAATACTACAACAACATATTATCTCCATAATCGACACTATTATCCCCTCTTAATATCCCTGCAGGTCATTCATAATTTACTTCTTCACTTCCTAGGAAAAATAAAACATAGAAAAGGGGTGAGCTCAAATTCTCAGTAAAGATAACAATATAGCGGAAACATTCATAATTAAGAATAAACATTTAAGGCAATGTATAACTAAAAAAAGCCTTTTAAACTTAAACTTCAACATAGTATGGAAAAAATAAAATTAAATGATTCCATTTAATTATTCACATAGATATTCTACTAATCGAATAATCACATGCAATATCAATAACCACTATCATAATGATTGAATGCATAATGCCAGACTATCATAACCACATAGCTAAGGCCTCGTGCCAAGACTAAAAATAAGATTTTTTCAAGGCCTTGTGCCAAGGCACTAGTTAGTCTCATGAGACCTACCGATGCATCGAGGAGCTATAGCGGGCTCCACCCATCACATATTAAGTCCAATACATTCCCATATGAAAAGGATTAAACATAACATAAACATTTGTATTAAAACTATCATACGAAATATCAATACTTTCACCATAAACTATGAATGGTATAAAAATAGAAAATCCACAGTAAAACATATCACAAAACCTTCAATACAATATATAAGTTTTTTATCATAATAAATGAACTTCAAATAAGCGTAAAATCCATCAATGGATGTTGACATAGAGGAAATCAAAACACTTTTTAGAAAAATATCTCTTTCTATTTTGAAATCATTTAAGAGTATTATATTTATGAAATAAAACATTTTCTTTGAAAATATTATTATAAGCTTGTAAGGGAAGCTTCAACGATTTTATAACGGTTGAAAATAGCCGCACCCGCCGTATAAGTTAAAAAAAACATTCTTACCTTAATTTTGTCGAAAAGGTTAAAAGCACCTTGTTTGGAAAACGACGGAAAGATTACTATATAAAACTCTTATAAAAAGTCAAACAAGGGTATAAATGACTTTAACCCATATTCTTTTACATAGTAAAAAAAATTTGAAATACATATTTAAGAAACATGGATGTGGATGATAAAGAGATCACAGTAGATTATTACGTATAAACAACCTCGGATAATGAAGAGATTGTGAAATAACCCTTACCTTGTATTTCTCCTTGGTTGGGGTAGGTTAACCTCATGTATAATGGGGAAATAATTGTTATTAAATTATTCAATAATCATATAAATTAATATGATATCATATATGATCTTTTAACATTGATTTGTTAATAATATCTTTGTATTATCGTTGTTTCGGGTGTAAACTTACTCATTTCCTTTTATATGTTTTGATACATAAACCTTGTTTGTAATGGATATGTTCTATCTTAATCATATCCAGAATGATATAAAGTCCTTAGATGCTATTATTAATCATAAAATGAGAATTATACCTGAATGGATACGATAGAGAATGAATCTCATCGCGTTCGTGGAGACGGTAGTCCGTACGTACGCACGAGCGACAATATCATTCTTTTGATATTAAAATAATATATAAATTGATGGTATATCATATATACAGAATCATTAACATGATATATTCATTATTTACATGAGTTACACATCATTATTATACCCATCCAAATAATAATATATTGAATAACAATTACACCACGACGTGGAGACGGTAAGACGTACGTACGCACGTATGGTGACATGTTATTCAAAGGGTGGATAGAATACTGAATATGGTTGTACCATATTTATAATAACATCATAGTATATATATGATACTGGAGTTATTATTTTAGAATGGTAATAAAAAAGAAAGAAGAAGTGGAAGAAGAATGGAACTTGGAAAAGGCTGGTGAAATCATTACCTCTTCTTCGTATTCTTCCTTTTGATTTGATCAAAAGGGCTCCTTAGGTTGGCTTTATGATCAAACTAAGGCCTCTAAGTTGTATTTAGGGAAGTTGGGACAGTATATGGGCAGAGTTTGGGCAAACCAAAATTCTTTGAAGGTGTGAAGAAATTAGAAGGAGGAGTGCCCTTTTATAAGATGGGTGAGGGGCACCTTTGGAAAATCTAGATATATAAATTTATAATAAAATCATATTCGGTTTCTAATGGCTCCAAAGTTTATTATTCAAATTTTAAGGTGGGGATGGGTCGAAAACCTTTCAACCAATAGAATTTAGAGAGGTGTGGGTTACTATATTAACCTTATCTTTTTGTTTTAAATCTTAGTTAATTAGTTTGACATTTACCATGTCAATTTGTATTTTTATATTATATAGTTAATAAACTTACTATATACATCCATGCTACCCCCAAGTGGTCCATTAATGATACATCTATCATGATATAAGTCCCTTTTATAAGCCTTATATTTTTAGGAATTTAATATCAATTAATAATATAATATTTGTTTTAAAAACTCTTTTATGTAACTTTTTACACTATTCAATAGTTTATTTTTGTGAAACTTATAACAGTATTATTACATCTAAAAAAGTCACTTAAAGAAATACTAATTTGTCATATTATCCAATAAAATTCTTTTAATTATTAAAAGTCTCAAATTATATTTATTTGGGTATTTATAATATCAATTATTTTAATTGTTTACTATTATGGTAATTAGTGAATCATCATTGTGTCATAAATAAATTATATTATTTAATGTCTAAATATTATAAATAAAATATCATTATGTAGGTAATTGTATTATCTTTCTAATTAATATTTAAAATAGAATTTATCTTATGTATAACCCTATATTAAAAATGTTTTAGTAAATAAACTTTGATTTTAACTCTTTTAACTCTTCTGTGAATTAAATAATAATAAATGTCCTAATCTAATCCAAGTGGACCTTAATGATAGTATTTTATTTCTAAGGTTGTTTTTGGTCGAGATACACTTGTCGAATAGAATTATGACATGTGTTAGGGTAATATTAATATCATTTCTACCTTTAATTACCCTATTTACTTTTAATCATGGTAAATAAAAGTAAAAAGTTACTATTCACCAAAAATTATTTTCATCTCATTGAACCACATTTTACTTCTTGATATTAACCATGTCTTTAGGATTTTCTAAATTCCATTCACAGAAGCAGTAAAATTATGTTTTATGAAAAATTCGGTTTTTTTAACTATCACTTAGTAGTTTCACTATTCATAAAAAATTGATGTTTTTCAGAACAATGACAAAATTTCACCCTAAGCTATAATTGATATTCCAAATTCAAAAATGATGTCTATTTTAAAAAATTTCAAACATATAAGTTGAATTAATTAATTTTATAATTAATTTCCACTTTCAAAACAAATACCGCGTTTTTAAGAAACAATATATATCAAAAGATTGACAATTATTTAAGTCCAATTTCAAAGTGAAATTATTTATATTGAACACCATTGGATAAAATGGTAAAAATATATTCTAATTATACTTTAAAACCACTCAAATTAATAATTTATCACTATTAATTATTTTGATTAAAAGAGTTGTTTTTAATTAAAATTTAGTTATTTTCACTATTCATCAAAATATTAAAGTTATCCAAAAAGTACCAAAATTTCACCCTAGTCTTATTTTGATATTCCGAATCCAAAAATGCAGTCCATTTTGAGATATAGAATTTATAAAATTTCAAAAATTAGGTATTACTATTCATAACGGCTAGTTTGGTAAGTCATGGTGCACTTTAACACGGTGTTGTGAGTAGTGCAAGTTATTGAATTATTTTGAAGAAATAGCGCACTATGAAATATTGGGGTGTTACATTCTCCCCTCCTTCAATAAATTGTGTCCTCGCAATTTGAAATTGTTCTTTGAAAATAAAACGTTGAAAATAAAAAATATCATTGTGGGAAAACCCACATCGGAAATTGGGTTACTAAAATTTAGTCTTAATATGAGGAAAAGAGAAATGAAAGGGTTACCACCAAATTATGATCTCAATTAGGAGAACATTTTTGGAAATTAGAGACATATAACATTGGCATGATCACAAGAAGGATCAAATCTCAAAAGACCGATTGGTTTAGTAGCCTTGGAAACACTAGATATATTCATAAGGTTTACATTACATCATAAGGTGAAAAACTACTACAACAACATATTGTCTCAATAGTCCACACTATTATCCCCTCATAATATCCTTGAATGTCATTTATAATTTACTTCTTCACATCCTGGTAAAAATAAAACATAGAAAAGGGGTGAGCTCAAATGCCCAGTAAGGATAACAATATAGCGGAAACTTTCATAAATAAGAATAAACATTTAAGGAAATGTATAACTAAAACAAAAGCCTTTTAAATTTGAACTTAATCATAGAATGGAAAAAAATAAAACAAAATAATTACATTTACATATTCACATGAATATTCTATTAATCGAATAATCACATGCAATATCAATAACCACTTTCATAATGATGGAATGCATAATGCCAGACTATAATAACCACATAGCCAAGGCCTTGTGCCAAGACTAAAACTAAGATTTTTCCAAGGCCTTGTACCAAGACACTAGTTTGTCTCATGAGACCTACCGATGCATCGAGGAGCTATAGTGGGCTCCACCTGTCACATATTAAGGCCAATGCTTTCCCATATGAAAATGTTTAAACATAACATAAACATTCATATTAAAACTAGCATACGAAATGTCAATACTTTCACCATGAACTATGAATGGTATAAATATATCACATCCATAGTCCAACATATCAAAAAACCTTATATAAAATATAGAAGTATTGTATCATAATAAATCAACTTCAAATAAGCGTAAAATCCATCAAAGGATGTTGACATAGATGAAATCAATACTCTTTTTAGAGAAATATCTCTTTCTATTTTGAAATCATTTAAGAGTCTTATATTTATGAAATAAAACATTTTATTTGAAAATATTCTTATAATCCTGTAAGGGAAGCTTCGACGATTTTATAACGGCGGAAAATAACCGCACCCGCCGTATAAGTTAAAAAAACATTCTGACCTTAATTCTGTCGAAATGGTTAAAAAGCACCTTGTTTGGAAAATGACGGAAAGATTCCTTTATAAAACTCTTATAAAAGGTCAAACAAGGTTATAAATAACCTTAACCCATATTCTTTTAAACAGTTAAAATGTTTTGAAATACATTTTTAAGAAACATGGATGTGGATGATAAAGAGATCCCAGTAGATTATTACGTATAAACAATCTCGGATAATGAAGAGATTGTGAAATAACCCTTACCTTGTAATTTTTCTTGGTTGGGGTAGGTTAACATCCTGTATAATGGTGAAATAATTGTTATTAAATTATACAAGAATAATATATATTAATATGATATCATATATGATCTTTTAACATTGCTTTGTTAATAATATATTAGTGTTATCGTCGTTTCAGGTGTTAACTTACTCGTTTTCTTTTATATGTTTTGTTACGTAAGCCATGTTTATCATGGATAGTTTGGATCTTATTCATATCCATAATGATATCAAGTCCTTAAAGATTATTTTTAAATCATCAAATGATAATTAAACTTGAATGGATACTATAGAGAATGAATCTCATCGCGTTCGTGGAGATGGTAGTCCGTACGTACGCACGAGTTACAATATCATTCTTTTGATACTAAAATAATATATAATTGGATATTATATCATATAAATAGAATAATTATAATTTTATAATTATTATTTACATGAGTTACACATCATTATTATACCCATCCAAATAATAATATATTGAATAACAATTACACCATGACGTAGAGACAGTAAGCCGTACGTACGCACGTATGGTGACATGTTATTCAAAGGGTGGATAGAATACTGAATATGGTTATACCATATTTATAATAACATCACAGTATATATAAGATATTGGAGTTATTATTTTATAATGGTAATAACAAAGGAAGAAGAAGTGGATGAAGAAAGGAACTTGGAAAAGGGTGGGGAAATCATTACCTCTTCTTCGGGTTCTTCCTTTTGATTTGATCAAAAGGGATCCATAGGATGGCTTTCGGATCAAACTAAGGCCTCTAGGTTCTAGTGAGGGAAGTTGGGAGAGTATTTGGGGGGAGTTTGGTCGAACCAAAAGGCTTTGAAGATATGAATAAATGAGAAGGAGGAGTGCCCTTTTATAAGAGGGGTGAGGGGCACCTTTGGAAAAGCTAGAAATATTTATTTATAATAAATTTATATTCGGTTTCTAATGGCTCCAAAGTTTATTATTCAAAGGTTAAGGTGGGGATAGGTCGAAAAACATTCATCCAATAGAATTTAGACAGGTTTGGGTTACTATATTAACCTTATCTTTTAGTTTTAACTCTTATTTAATTAGTTTGACATTTACCATGTCACTTTGTATTTTTATATTATATAGTTAATAAACTTACTATATATATCCAAGAGACCCCCCAAGTGGTCCATTAATGATAAACCAATCATGATATAAGTCTCTTGGCCGAACCTTAGATTTATAAGAATTTAATATCAATTAATAATATAATATTTGTTTTAAAAACTCTTTTATTTTAATTTTTCACTATTATGGGAATTATTGCATCATGATTGTGTCATAAATAAATTAACATATTTAATGTCTTAAAATTATAAATAAAATATAATTATGTATGAAATTGTTTTATATTTCTAATGAATATTTACAATTGAATTTATCTTATGTATAACCCTATATTAAAAATGGTTGACTAAATAAACATTGATTTTAACTCTTTCAACTCTTCTTTGAATTAAATAATAATAAATGACCTAATCTTATCCAAGTGGAGATAAATGATAATATTTTATTCCTAAGGTTGTTTCTGGTCGATATATACTTTTCCAATAGATTTAGGACATGTGTTAGGGGAATATTAATATCATTTTTACCCTTAATTACCCTATTTACTTTTAACCGTGGTAAATAAAAGTGAAAAGTTACTATTCACCAAAAATTATTTTCATCGCATTGAACCACATTTTACTTCATGATATTAACCGTGTCTCTCGGATATTCAAAATTCCATTCACAGAAGCGGTGAAATTACGTTTTATGAAAAATTTAGTTTTTTAACTACCACTTAATAGTTTCACTATTCATAAAAAATTGAAGTTTTTCAGAACAATGCCAAAATTTCACCCTAAGCTATAATTGATATTCCAAATTAAAAAATGATGTCTATTTTACAAAATTTCAAACATATATGTTGCATTAATTAATTTTATAATTAATTTCCGCTATCACAACAAGTAGCGTGTTTTTAAGAAACAATATATACCAAAAGATTGACAATTGTTTAGGTCCAATTTCAAAGTGAAATTAATTCTAATGAACGTCATTGGATAAAATGTTAAAAATATATTCTAGTTATACTTTAAAACCACTCAAATTCAGAATTTATCACTATTAATTATTTTGATTAAAAAGGTTGTTTTTAATTAATATTTAGTAATTTTCACTATTCATCAAAATATTAATGTTATCTAAAAAGTACCAAAATTTCACCCTTGGCTAATTTTGATGTTCCGAATCCAATAATAATGTCTATTTTGAGAGATTGAATTTATAAAATTTCAAAAAGTAGGTATTAATATTCATAACGGCTAGTTTGATTGGTTTTGGTGTGTTAGAACTCGATGTTGCGTACAACACACGCTATCACATTATTCAAAGAGAAGCGTGCCGTAGAATCTTGGGGTGTTTCAGTTTAAATTTTTGAAGTCCGCATTTAGTCAAAACGTTTAAAATATTGTATTTAAAAAGGGTTCACTATTAAAATTTGGTAAAAGTTCAATACTGAAAATGAATTTGTTCTTTCATTATGTCTAAGAAACTCATAATATGGATTCTAAAATTATAAGGATTATATAAAGTTTAAAATTTAGTTAATACTATTCATAACCTCTTTTGAATGGCCTGTATGGTATGTCATGGGGTGCTTGAACATGGTGTTGCGTGTAGTGTAAGTTATTGAATTATTTTGAAGAAATAACACCCTATGAAATCTTGGGGTGTTACATTCTCCCCTCCTTCAATAAATTGCGTCCTCGAAATTTGAAATTGTTATTCGAAAATAAAAGGTTGAAAATAGAAAATATCTTTGTGGGAAAACCCATATCGGAAATTGGGTTACTAAAATTTATCCTTAATATGAGGAAAAGAGAAATGAAAGGGTCACCACAAAATTATGATCTTGATTAGGAGAACATTGGTATCAATTAAGGACATATAATTGGAGGGAAAATGTAAATATTTATAGGTAGTGATTGAGGTCATCAATCACAAACAAGTGTAAAATTGTGGTCCTTAACTTCATCAATCTATGATGATTTTAAAAACCATCAGTTCAACAAAACATAGGGTATTCGGATAAAACATTTTTGGTTTTAGGATTCCTTAAATAAAGTATAAGAATTGATTTCTTCATATAATAAGAGAAGAATAAAAAATATATTCATGACAAGTAGAGTTCCATCTTTTAACTAATTTCTACCACAAAGTCATCTTTCACTCTAAAAGATAATAGAACGTAAAAAATATATTCTATTTATCCTATTATTATAGGGTTTCAAAAAAAACGAATTTATAATTCATCTACCAGTTCTTAAAAAAACTACATTATTTAATCTCGGACATCATGTGTGTCAGTGGTAGGTGATACACCCTTGTCGCCCTTCGGTTGTGGGTTCAAGTCTCGCGGCCTTGCCGGACGCGACAGGTTGCCGCCCGACCTCCGGGTTGTCCTTTTATGGCAATCCCAAATAATCCAAACTAGAACTATCCAAAATACTTCAGTCCAAAATTTATAAGGAAGGTAAACACAATAAATATCCTTTTTCGCGTAATAACATGTGAACATCTTCATCATGTATTCTTTTAAAACACTGCAACATCCTGAATTACCATAAAACCTTATTGATTACATTCATGATCCCTTATTCCTTAAAGAATAATAGATATATTCCTTCAATGCAAAAATGTTTTAAACCCCAAAAATGATGGAATATACAAATCATTAATCAGTTTCAAGGTAGTCAAGAATATCCAATATAATTTATCCAAATCAATCATGTATTATTCCAAAATCCCTACCTCAGTTTCAGAACTATATTATGGATTATCATTATCTCAACCATATATTTTCCAAAATATTTCCTACATAATGATAATTTATTTATAATTTTTAGATATTAAATAATTTAATTTATTTATGACACAATGATGATGCAGTACTTACCATAATAGTGAAAAATTAAAATAATTGATATTATAAATACCCGAATAAATATAATTTGAGACTTTTAATGAATTACACTAATTTTCTAGGATAATATCACTTATTATGACTTATTTAATTGACCTCTTTCGAAGTAATCATTCTTTTATAAGTTTCAAAAAAATCAACAATTGAATAGTGTCAAAATTGACATAAAAGAGTTTTTAAAACAAATAATATATTATTAATTTATATTAAATTCCTAAAAATCTAAGGTTTAGCCAAGAGACTTATATAATGATAGGTGTATCATTAATGGACCATTTGGGGGTCTCTTGGATTTATATAGTATGTTTATTAACTATATAATATAAAAATACAAAGTAACATGGTAAATGTCAAACTAATTAACTAAGAGTTAAATCTAAAAGATAAGGTTAAAATAGTAACCCAAACCTATCTAAATTCTATTGGTTGAATGGTTTTCAACCTATACCCACCTTAACCTTTGAATAATAAACTTTTTAGCCATTAGAAACCTTATATGAATATATTATAAATTAGTATTTCTAGCTTTTCCAAATGTGCCCCTCACCCCTCTTATAAAAGGGCACTCCCCCTTCTCATTACTTCACACCTTCAAATCCTTTTGGTTCTGCCAAACTCTGCCCAAATACTCTCCCAACTTCCCTCAATACAACCAAGAGGCCTTAGTTTGATCAGAAATCCAACTTAAGGATCCCTTTTGATCAAATCAAAAGGAAGAACCCGAAGAAGAGGTAATGTTATCACCACCCCTTTTCAAGTTCCTTTCTTCTTCCACTTATTCATTAATTGTTATTACCATTCTAAAATAATAACTCCAGTATCTTATATATACTGTGATGTTATTATAAATATGGTACAACCATATTCAGTATTCTATCTACCCTTTGAATAACATGTCACCATACATGCGTACGTACGACATACCGTCTCCACGTCGTGGTGTAATTGTTATTCAATATATTATTATTTAGAAGGGTATAATAATGATGTGTAACTCATGTAAATAATAAATATAACATGTTAATTATTCAGTATATATGATATAGAATCCATTTATATATTATTTTAAAATCAAAATAATGATATTGTCGCTCGTGCGTACGTACGGACTACCGTCTCCACGAACGCGATGAGATTCATTCTCCATCGTATCCATTAAAGTATAATTATCATTTGTTGATTTAAAAATAATGTTTAAGGACTTGATATCATTCTAGATATGAATAATATAAAACCTATCCATTACAAACATGGCTTACGTAACAAAACATATAAAAGAAAATGAGTAAGTTAACACCCGAAATAATATATAAATGGATGGTATATCATATATACAGAATCATTAACATGTTACGGGTGTTAACTTACTCTTTTTCTTTTATATGTTTTGTTATGTAAGCCATGATTTTCATGGATAGGTTGTATCATATTCATATCCAGAATTATATAAAGTTCTTAAACATTATTTTTAAATCATCAAATGATAATTATACTATAATGGATATGATGGAGAATGAATCTCATCACGTTCGTGGAGACGGTAGTCCGTACGTATGCATGAGCGACAATATCATTCTTTTGATATTAAAATAATATATAATTGGATGGTATATCATATATAAAGAATCATTATCATGTTATATTTATTATTTAAATGAGCTACACATCATTATTATACCCACCAAAATAATAATATATTGAATAACAATTACACCACGACGTGGAGATGGTAAGCCGTACGTACGCACGTATGGTGACATGATATTAAAAGGGTGGATAGAATACTGAATATGGTTGTACCATATTTATAATAACATCACAGTATATATAAGATGCTGGAGTTATTATTTTATAATGGTAATAACCAAGAAAGAAGAAGTGGAAGAAGAAAGGAACTTGAAAAGGGGTGGTGAAAACATTACCTCTTCTTCGGGTTCTTCCTTTTGATTTGATCAAAAGGGCTCCATAGGTTGGATTTCTGATCAAACTAAGGCCTCTAGTTTGTAGTGAGGGAAGTTGAGAGAGTATTTGGGTAGGGGTTGTCCGAACCAAAAGGCTTTGAAGGTGTGAAGAAATGAGAAGGAGGAGTGCCCTTTTAATTTATGGGTATTTACATAATCATGGTATGATCCTTCCTTCATGGGTGTATGTTTCGTAAGTTACCTAATCGATAAGGGAATTTGGAATTTCAATTTCCACTCATTTGGCATTACGCATATTTAATTGATTATATTACCCCAAGATTATGTGTGGAATCACTATTCATTTGATTATGTCATAATTTCCACTCCCCTACCTATGGATATACTTTTGATACACATAATAACTCCATTGATAATTTCTCAAGTCATTGATATGAATTTGATAAGAGTAATTTTAACTCATTATCCATTTTTTGAGTTAAACATCCAATTCATTGGTGTTGTTTTTACAAGAATATGTGTGAATGTACTTTGATTGTTTTACACTAAATATCCAATCATATTTAGTGTATTTATATTTGTCACACATAATTATGTCGTTGATATATCCTTAACCTAAGGATATGGCCTTTATGAGAGATTTCATCTCAACTTAAATTCCATTGAGACTTCTTTGTTGTTATAAACCAAAACACTTTTATGTGGTGTATATAATGTACTTTGAAATAGTATATCATGAATCCCTTTATTCTCATGATATTAAAAATTTTTGATTACCTCAATTATTTGTATTCAAGTGTCTCTCTTTTGGTTAGAATCTCTAACTAAAATATCATTTTTAAATGTTTTAAAAGCTTATTCATCTACGTCATTCTCATTAATGTCCATGTTTTAAAAATGTTTTTAAGGATTTATTTGTATGGAAATTAAAGTTTTAAAATTAAAACTCCTTTTATAAAAGTTTCAAAGTGGTATTGGACACTTTGATTCAGAAATCTATTTTTAAATGGCTTCTTAACAAATAGTGTGACTTTTAAATGATTTCAAGAAAAAAGGGGGATATTACTCTCAAATAGTTTTGATGATTATTTTCATCTATGTCAAGATCCTTCAAAATTATTGATTGAGGTTAATGTGATACAATACAATCTTCCATATTGTATTGAATGAGTTATGTTTGACTATGGATGTGCTATTTTTATACCATTCATGGTTTGTGGTTAAAATATTGACATTTCGTATGCTAGTTTTAATAGGAATGTTTATGTTATGTTTAAATCTGTTTATATGAGGAATTCATTGGACTTAATAAGTGATGGGTGGAGCCCACTAAATCTCATAGATGCATCGATAGATCTCATGAGACAAACTACTTTCTTGGCACAAGGCCTTGGCAAAATCTTATTTGTAGTCTTGGAACGAGTCCTTGACTATGTGGTTATGATAGTCTGGCATTATGTATTCAATCATTATGAAAGTTGATATTGATATTTCATGTGATCATTCGACTAGTATAATATCCATGTGAGTAAGTAAATTGCTTTATTTTATTTAATCTTTTACATTTTATTCTGAAGTTCAAGGTTAAAAGGCTTTTGTTTTAGTTATAAAAGGACATCAAGTTCCAGGGTGTTTCTTTCCATATTTATCACATATGGGAAAATTCTTCATTTCCCTCTTCCGTTTATCCATATTTCTCTCTTCCATCCTTTTATTATCTTGCTTCCCTTCAAAGCCATAGGACTCAGTGAACTCTTTACTTATCTTATCAACACATGATATTATTTCTTCATATGATGACAATACATGCGAGACTATTTCTCTTATAAATTCTGGCTTAAGACCATGAAATATATGATCCTTATTTATCTTTGTATCATGGGAATTTCTGGAGTTTTCCGAGCAATACATCCTGGTCAGGATACGAGAAGGTAGATGCGGCTCTGGCACAGATGTTCCTAGGGGTAAAACCTGAAAACACCGCTTTGAGTTAGACTCGAATGGGAACTGGTGCATGACAACGGGCCTTGCTGCACTCTTGGTTACGACACTCCCAGGGGATATGCTTAGGATAATTTACATTTTCTTTACAAACCGATTTAAAGTATTATATATATATGATGAGATTAAATGACCTTGGTTAATCCTAATGTGTTTCAAATTGAGAATATGGTGACATGTTAATCTCTAAATGATTGTATGACTACTATTACTCACACAATGATTTATGGTTTTAGTCAAAGGCTGGATTCCAAGGAAGTCATAGTGACTTTGAGAATGATGTACAAGGTGGGAACGGTGGTGGCAATGAGCAACAAAATGGAATGTTGATATGCATAAAAGATATCGTCTTTATGCCAAATCAATTTTCCAAAAATATGATCAACAATATATATATATATTAACCAATTACCGGACTCAACAAAGAAGAGAAAGGTGATGAATGATAAGAGCTCCAGTAGTGGAGACCATGGAGAAAGAAATACTCAATTTCCATCATGCAGGAAATGTGGAAGGAGAAACCCAGGAAAGTGTCTCAATGGGACAAAGAAATGCTTTACATGCGGGAAGGAAGGACATAAAGTGAAGAATTGCCGAAGAAAAATGAAGAGTACTATGGAAGAAGATAAAAATGGTCCCAAGAATCCATTTACAATCATTTTCCGTAAATATAGGGGACCTGGCCAATGCCCGAGTGAATGTCTTATTCTATATGATATTTTTTGGTTAGAGAAGAAGCTATACAGAAATAAATGGTTGGATAAATGTTTAAAAAATTATTAGTGATCCTTGTTGAAGGGTTTACTTTGGAATAATTTTCTCTTGTATTTGTAACCCTAACGTTTTCCAGGTGAGAATAATATTTATGTAAGAATTATCTTTTCTCTTGTGGATATATTTATAAATAACCATTTGGTTTTATATGATCATTGGGTTTGAGGAAATTACAAATTATTATAATTTGGGATAAAAATGGAAGGTATGAGAAAAAATTTGTGGTTAAATTATATTATGGTTATTTTGAGGAATTTATCTCATTTTGGTAATGTTATAAAATATAGTTTTTGAAAAAGGACAACACGTAGACCGTGTGACAACCCGTCGCGTCGGAAAATGCTGTGGGAATCGAACCCACAACCAAAGTGTGATTGGGATTTATCACCTAAAACTGGACTACATGAAGTCCCGGGATAGTGTGATTAATTATTTTTAGTTAAATGATTTTATTCATCAATAATAAGTTGATTTGGGTTCTTATGTCTTATCAAATGATTACCCTTAGTATAGGAAAATGATTTGGTGATTAAGTGATAGATGTTATTTTGGAAGTTGTTCGCTTTGTTTAGAACACTATATAACAAAAGAAAATAATGTAGTATGGGATTTCATTTGAGGAGTAATGGTGGATTTTTATCTATGTTTTTATTGTGGATTTATAATGATTTGGGTTATTTATGGAAATGATTAGGTTAATTTCTTTTAAGTATGTGACTTTTAGAGTAATTAATGTCATTTGGAGATACAATTTAATGTCGAAGACTAAATTCTTAGTAAGTTTTGGTTTTCAATATTAGTTTTGATTATATTAAAGGATTCTAAGGAAAATTGATTATTGAATGGTATTTATTTAACTTTGGGGTATTGTTGGTTTAATTTTGGAAATTAAGATTAGTGTTTATTTCTCCCAAGGAATATCCTTTTGAGGGATCATTAGATCTTGTACAAACCATTTTGGTTTTGATTAATCTCTAAAGACAATGTAAATATATAGTTCATCTTGCATGGATCATGTGATTCTATAGAAGTTTATTCTAGCTCTTCTAGTGTGACCAAGTCTTCTTGAACACTCATTGTTAAAAAAAATGAGTTAGTGGTGGAAATTTATTAAAGACTGAAACTCTACTTAAAATGTAAGTATATATCTTTATATTCTTAGTCAATATCATAAATAAATTCCTCATCCTTATGTAATGTAACTTAAAACAAAAAAAATGTTGTCCGTTTAATTTCCTACTAGGAGACTAATGGTCGTTTGTCCCAACACAAGTTTGTGGTTTTCTTATTGTTAACTTTCTTCTGATCATGATTTCTATCCCTCTCCATCAGAACATAACACTTATATTATCATCCATATCCATGTTTTCCTACATGTAATCCGAGTATGGGTTATCTTGGTTGACCTTTATACCTCTCCTACTTTCTTTTAAAGTGATAGTTTTATTGACTCTTTTTATGATGTAAGAATTTCCATTATATTCCCATTCACAATTTTAAAAATTTCGAGGACGCAATTTATTGAAGGAGGGGAGAATGTAACACCCCAAGCTTCCACAGTACGTTTCCCTTCGAATAATGCAATGGTGTGCATTGTACGCAACTTCGAGATTCTAACACACCACAACCAATCAAACTAGCCGTTATGAATAGTAATACCAACTTTTTGAAATTTTATAAATTCTATCTCTCAAAATGGACATCATTTTTGGATTCGGAATATCGAATTTATCCCAGGGTGAAATTTTGGAACTTTTCGGATAACACTTATATTTTGATGAATAGTGAAAATTACTAAATATTAATTAAAAACAACTTTTTAAATAAAAATAAATTATAGTGATAAATTATATTATTGAGTGGTTTTAAAGTATAAATAGAATATGATTTTACCATTTTATCCAATGGTGTCCATTAGAATTAATTTCACTTTGAAATTAGACCTAAACAATTGTCAATCTTTTGATATATATTGTTTCTTAGAAACACGCTATTTGTTGTGACAGCGGGAATTAAATATAAAATTAATTAATGAAACTTATATGTTTATAATCTTGTAAAATAGACATAATTTTTGAATTTTGAATATCAATTATATCTTAGGGTGAAATTTTGGCATTGTTCTGAAAACCTTCAATTTTTGATGAATAGTGAAACTACTAAGTGGTAGTTAAAAAAATTGAATTTTTCATAAAACTTAATTTTACCTCTTCTATGAATGGAATTTTGAAACTCTAAGAGACACGGTTAATATCAAGAAGTAAAATGTGGTTCAATGTGATGAAAATAATTTTTGGTGAATAGTAACTTTTTACTTTTATTTACCACGGTTAAAATTAAGTAGGGTAATTAAGGGTAAAAATGATATTAATATTACCCTAACACATGTCCTAATTCTATTGGACAAGTGTATCTCGACCAAAAACAATCTTAGGAATAAAATATTATCATTTAGGTCCACTTGGATTAGATTAGAACATTTATTATTATTTAATTCAAAGAAGAGTTAAAAGAGTTAAAATCAAAGTTTATTTACTAAAACATTTTTAATATAGGGTTATACATAAGATAAATTCTATTTTAAATATTCATTAGAAATATAAAAGGATTTACTACATAATGGTATTTTATTTATAATTTTTAGACATTAAATAATTTAAATTATTTATGACATAATGATGATGCAGTAATTACCATAATAGTAAAAAATTAAAATAATTGATATTATAAATACCCAAATAAATATAATTTGAGACTATTAATGAATTAAAATAACTTTATAGGTTAATATGACATGTTAGTAATGATTTAATTTACTATTTTCGCAGTTATAATTCTGTTATGAGTTTTACAAAAATCAACTATTGAATAGTGTCAAAATTGACATAAAAGAGTTTTTAAAACAAATATTATATTATTAATTGATATTAAATTTTTAAAAATCTAAGGTTCGGCCAAGATACTTATATCATGATATTTTTAGCATTAATAGACCACTTTGGGGTCGCTTGGATGTATATAGTATGTTTATTAACTATATAATATAAAAATACAAAGTGACATGGTAAATGTCAAACTAATTAACTAAGAGTTAAAACTAAACGATAAGGTTAATATAATGACCCAAACCAGTCTAAATTCTATTGGTTGAATGTTTTTCGACCTATACCCACATTAAACTTTTAATAATAAACTTTGTAGCCATTAGAAACCAAATATGAATTTATTATGAATTAATATTTCTAGAATTTCCAAAGATGCCCATCACCCCTCTTATAAAAGAGAACTCCTCCTTCTCATTTCTTCACACCTTAAAAGCCTTTTGGTTCGGCCAACACCGGCACAAATACTCTCTCAAATTCAATCACTACAACCTAGAGGCCTTAGTTTGATCATAAATCCAACCTAAGGAGCCCTTTTGATCAAATCAAAAAAAAGAACCCGAAGAAGAGGTAACGTTTTCATCACGCCTTTTCTAGTTCCTTTCTTCTTCCACGTCTTTTTTCTTTGTTATTACCATTATAAAATAATAACTCCAGCATCTTATATATACTATGATTTTATTATAAATATGGTACAACCATATTCAGTATTATATCCACCCTTTGAATAACATGTCACCATACGTGCGTACGTACGGCTTACCGTCTCCACGTCGTTGTGTAATTGTTATTCAGTATATTATTATTTTGGTGGATATAATAATGATGTGTAACTCATGAAAATAATAAATATAACATGATAATGATTCTGTATATATGATATACCATCCAATTATATATTATTTTAATATCAAAAGAATGTTATTGTCACTCGTGCGTACGTACGGACTACCGTCTCCACGAACGCGATGAGATTCATTCTCTATCGTATCCATTCAAGTTTAATTATCATTTTATGATTTAAAAATAATTTTTAAGTACCTTATATCATTCTTGATATGAATAATATACAACCTATCCATGACAAACATGGCATACGTAACAAAACATATAAAAGAAAACGAGTAAGTTAACACCCGAAACGATGATAATTCTAAGATATTATTAACAAAGCAATGTTAAAAGAGCATATATGATATCATATTACTGTATATGATTAATAAATAATTTAATAACAATTATTTCAACATTATACAGGATGTTAACCTACCCCCAACCAAGGAAATGTACAAGGTAAGGGGTTTCTTAACTCACTCTTAATTTCGTGATAATTCCATTGTTCACCACTTAATTATTGCATGTGGTGCATGTGTACTGCCCATGATTGAATTCATTGTGTAATATACATTAATTTATGGGTATTTACATCATCATGGTATGAACCTTCTTTCATGGGTGTATGTTTCATATGCTACCTAATCGGCAAGGGATTTCGAAATTTCAATTTCCATTTATTCGGCTTTACGCAAACTTCATTGATTATTTTACTCCGAGATTATGTGTGGAATAACTATTCATTTTCTTATTTCATAATTTCCACTCCCCTTTTCTGTGGATATAATTTTGATACACATAATCACTCCATTGATAATTTCTCAAGTCATCGATATGAATTTGATAAGAGTAATTTTAACTCATTCTCCATTTGTTGAGTTAAACATCCAATTCATTGGTGTTGTTTTTTACAAGATTATGTGTGAATATCCTTTGATTTTTTTACACTGAATATCCAATCATATTTAGGGTATTTATATTATTCACACATAACTATGTCTTTGATTTATCCTTAACCTAAGGATACATCCTTTATGAGAGATTTCATCTCAAATTAAATTCCATTGAGACTTCTTTGTTGTTATACACCAAATCACTTTTATGTGGTGTATATAATGTACATTGACATAGTATATCATGAATCCCTTTATTCTCATGATATTAAAATGTTTTGATTGCCTCAATTATTTACGAGTCTGTGGTAGAAATTAGATAAAGGATGGAACTCTACTTGTCAAGAATATATTTTTTATTCTTCTCTTATTCTATGAAGAAATTAATTCTTATACTTTATTTAAGTAATCATAAAACCAAAAATGTGTTATCCTAATACCCTATGATTTGTTGAACTGATGGTATTTCGAATCATCATAGATTGATGAATTTAAGGACCTCAAATTTAAACTTGTTTGTGATTGATGACCTCAATCACTACCTATAAATATTTACGTTTTTCCTCTAATTATATGTCTCTAATTTCCAACAATGTTCTCCTAATCGAGATCATAATTTGGTGGTGACCCATTCATTTATATTTTCCTCGTATTAAGACTAAATTTTAGTAACCCAATTTCTGATGTGGGTTTTCCCACAAAGATATTTTTTATTTTCAAACTTTTATTTTCGAAAAACAATTTCAAATTGTGAGGACGAAATTTATTGAAGGAGGGGAGAATGTAACACCCCAAGATTTCATAGTGTGTTATTTCTTCAAAATAATTCAATAACTTGCACTACACGCAACACCGAGTTAATGCGCACCATGACTTACCAAACCAGTCGTTATGAATAGTAATTCCTACTTTTTGAAATTTTATAAATTCTATCTCTCAAAATGGACATCATTTTTGGATTCGGAATATCAAAATTAGCCTAGGGTGAAATTTTGGTATTTTTCGGATAACTTTAATATTTTGATGAATAGTGAAAATTACTAAATTTTAATTAAAAACAACGTTTTTAATCAAAATAATTAATAGTGATAAATTTTGAATTTGAGTGGTTTTAATTTATAATTAGAATATATTTTTACCATTTTATCCAATGGTTTTCATTACAATTAATTTCACTTTGAAATTTGACCTAAACAATTGTCAATCTTTTGATATATATTGTTTCTTGAAAACATGTTATTTGTTGTGACAGCGGGAGTTAATTATAAAATTAATTAATGGAACATTTATGTTTGGAATTTTTTAAAATTGGCATAATTTTTGAATTCGGAATATCAATTATAGCTTAGGGTGAAATTTTGGCATTGTTCTGAAAAACATCAATTTTTGATGAATAGTGAAACTACTAAGTGGTAGTTAAAAAAACTGAATCATTCATAAAACATAATTTTACCATTTCTGTGAATGGAATTTCGAAAATTTAAGAGACATGGTTAATATCAAGAAGTAAAATGTGGTTCAATGAGATGAAAATATTTTTTGGTGAATAGTAACTTTTTACTTTTATTTACCACAGTTAAAAGTAAATATGGTAATTAAGGGTAAAAATGATATTAATATTACCCTAACACATGTCCTACTTCTATTGGACATGTTTATCTCGACCCAAACAACCTTAGGAATAACATATTATCATTTAGGTCCACTAGGATTAGATTAGGACATTTATTATTATTTAATTCAAAGAAGTGTTAAAAGAGTTAAAATCAACATTTATTTACTAAAACATTTTTAATATATGGTTATGAAAAAGATAAATTCAATTTTAAATATTCCTTAGAAAGATAATAATATTCCCTACATAATGATATTTTATTTATAATTTTTATACATTAAATAATTTAATTTATTTATGACACAATGATGATACAGTAATTACCATAATAGTGAACAATTAAAATAATTGATATTATAAATACCCAAATAAATAAAATATGAGACTTTTAATGAATTACACTAATTTTATAGGATAATATGACATATTAGTATTGATTTAATTGGAGTTTTTAGAAGTAATTATTCTTTTATGAGTTTCACAAAAATCAACTATTGAATAGTGTCAAAATTGACATAAAAGAGTTTTTAAAACAAATTTTATATTATTAATTGATATTAAATTCCTAAAAATCTAATGTTCGGAAAAGAGACTTATATCATGATAGGTGTATCATTAATGGACCACTTGGGGGTCTCTTGAATGTATATAGTAAGTTTATTAACTATATAATATAAAAATACAAGGTGACATGGTAAATGTCAAACTAACTAACTAAGAGTTAAAACTAAAAGATAAGGTTTATATAGTAACCCAAACCAGTCCAAATTATATTGGTTGAATGTTTTTCGACCTATAAACAAATTAACCTTTGAATAATAATCATTTGAGCCATTATAAACCGAATATTAATTTATTATAAATCAATATTTCTAGCTTTTCCAAAGGTGCCCCTCACCCTTCTTATAAAAGGGCACTCCCCCTTCTCATTACTTCACACCTTCAAAGCTTTTTGGTTTGGCCAAACTCTGCCCAAATACTCTCTCACATTCCCTCACTATAACCTAGAGGCCTTAGTTTGATCGGAAAGCCAACCTAACGAGCCCTTTTGATCAAATCATAAGGAAGAACCCGAAGAAGAGGTAATGTTTTCACCACCCTTTTTCAAATTCATTTCTTCTTCCACTTCTTCTTTCTTTGTTATTACCATTATAAAGTAATAAATCCAGTATCTTATATATACTATGATGTTATTATAAATATGGTACAACCATATTCAGTATTCTATCCACCCTTTGAATAACATGTCACCATACGTGCGTACGTACGTCTTACCGTCTCCACTTCGTGGTGTAATTGTTATTCAATATATTATTATTTTGATGGGTATAATAATGATGTGTAACTGATGTAAATAATAAATATAACATGATAATGATTCTTTATATATGATATAATATCCAATTATTTATTATTTTAATATCAAAATAATGATATTGTCGCTCGTGCGTACGTATGGACTTCCGTCTCCACGAACGCGATGAGATTCATTCTCCATCATATCCATTCAAGTATAATTATCATTTTATGATTTAAAATAATGTTTAAGGACTTGATATCATTCTGAATATGAAAAAGATACAACATAACCATTACAAACATGGCTTATGTAAAAAAAATATAAAATAAAACGAGTAAGTTAACACCCGAAACGACGATAATACTAATATATTATTAACAAAGAAATGTTAAAAGATCATATATGATATCATATTAATATATATGATTCTTGTATAATTTAATAAAAATTATTTCACCATTATATTGGAGGTTAACCTACCATCAACCAAGGAAAAGTACAAGGTAAGGGTTTATTTCACAATCTCTTCATTATCTGAGGTTATTTATATGCAATTATCTACTGGGATCTCTTTATCATCCACATCCATGTTTCTTTGAAATGTATTTCAAAAAAAATTACTATTTAAAAAGAATATGGGTCAAAGTAGTTTATACCCTTATGTGTTTTTAAAGGAATCTTTCCGTCGTTTTCTAAACAAGGAACTTTTTACCTTTTGACAAATTTAAGGTAAGAATGTTTTTTTTATATGGCGGGTGCAGCTATTTACCACCATTATAAAATCGTCAAAGCTTCCTTTACAAGATTATAAGAATATTTTCAAATTAAATGTTTTATTTTATAATTATGTGTCTTTTAAATGATTTCAAAATTAATAATTTAAGAATTTTTGAAAGGTACTCTTTATCAAGATCATAATTTTAAATGTTTTAAAGACTAATCTTTCTAAATATTTTTAATTAATGTCCATGTTTTCAAAATGATTTTAAGGATTTATTTATATTGACATGATGGTTTTGAAATGATATTTCTTTTCAAAAGTTTCAAAGTGGTATGGGACACTTTTATTCAAAAATATCTTTTAAATTACTTCCTTTATAAATGTGTGACTTTTCAATGATTTTGAGAAAATAGATATTTCTCTCAAATAGTTTTGATTTCATCTATGTCAACATCCTTTGATGGATTTTAAGCTTATTTTAAGTTGATTTATTATGATACAAAACGTCTATATTATATTGAAGGTTTTGTGATATGTTTGATTGTGGATGTGCTATTTTTATACCATTCATGGTTTATGGTGAAAATATTGACATTTCGTATGCTAGTTTTAATACGGATGTTTATGTTATGTTTAAACCTTTTCATATGGGAATGCATTGGACTTAATATGTGATGGGTGGAGCCCGCTATAGCTCCTTGATGCATCCGTAGGTCTCATGAGACAAACTAGTGTCTTGACACAAGGCCTTGGAAAAATCTTATTTGTAGTCTTGGCACGAGGCCTTGGCTATGTGGTTATGATAGTCTGAAATTATGCATTACATAATTATTAAAGTGGTTATTGATATTTCATGTGATTATTCTATTAGTAGAATATCCATGTGATTAAGTAAATGGAATTATTTCATTTTACTTTTTCCATACAATGTTGAAGTTCATGTTTAAAAGGCTTTTGTTTCAATTATACATTGCCTTAATTTTTTTTCTTATTTATGAAAGTTTCCGCTTTATTGTTATCCCTAATGGGCATTTGAGCTCACCCCTTTTATATGTTTTATTTTTCCCAGGATGTGAAGAAGTAATTTATGAATGACCTGCAGGGATAGTATGTGGGGATATGAGTGTGGAATATGGAGACAATATATTATTGTAGCTTTTCACTTATTGGTGTAATGTAAAACTTTATGAATATATCTAGTGTTTCCAAGGCTACTAAACCAATCGGTCTTTCAAGATTTGATCTTTCTCATGATCATACCAATGTTATGTAATAATGCACCCACTCTGGGTAAGAAGTAAGAATTCATATATGCGTAAACCATGTAAGGGATATTTATATTTATTCTGTAAATTTATTTTCTTTGAAAATTATAATTGTACAAATGAAATTTATTTCTTCTCTGGGGTTTTTTGTCAAAATCATCATGTTTTTCACTTTCAAAATTTTGGTAGAATATAATAAGGGATTATTTATTTTAAATCTAAATTTTCTTATGAGAAAGTATTATAGTTTTTATGATTTCTTGTTTTGGGTTAAGGGACTATTGGTTTATCATGATTTTAATTTTATGGTTTGTGTGTCAGGGGGGATTTTCTAAACTTTTAAATCCTCATATAAATAGATTATTATACATCTTTTTATTTTTTAAGGAAGATTTTCTTAGGTTAAATAACATGGTTTATATTTTGTGGTTTTAGGTATTGGAAAATTATTGCTACAAAAGTTTCTTTAATGGTTCACTTAAAACAAAATCATCATGTTTGCAGTTATGGACATATTTTGATATGCTTTAGTAAACCGTTCTAAAATTTTTAATACACTTTAATTATTTTAAATTTATGAATCTATTTCTATAATTAAAATTTATTTTAAAAGGGACATTGCATATAAGATCATGTGAATAATATATATATATATCTTCATGATGTGAAAATATATAATTGTTTTAAATAAATTAATAGTCAAGTAATAATTCACATATTAATTAATAAATTAAGAATATCATAATTTTATTGTGTCACGTACAAGTCATATAGAAATCAAGTTTATGGCCATATATCGATAATCGTTTATGAAACTTCATACATGCATATTCATATATAGTTATATACACATATTCATGAACGTGGGATAAAATTTACAAAGATATGAAATTTTAATGGAATTGGATGAGATGTTTATAGACATGTTATAATTTTATGTTGTCATGTACATGTTTATATTTATAATTTTACTCATGAATGAAATGTTGATATATCATTTTTAATATTCGGTGCATGGTCATTATTATTTTATGATGTTGAAATAAAAGAATGGTTTAAGTCATTTAATCATGAAAACAAATCCTTAATATTTATTTTTTTTATTTATCAATGGGAGATCAGGTATGTTGGTGTTTATGTACATGCCAAGTGATGTGCATTTTTTTTGGAAATCAATACTCACAAGTTTTTTTCAATAAAAAAATCACACACACATATATATAGATACATACCCTTATATATATATATTAGTGGGAATGATTATTTAAATGCACTGACATGTTTAAAGGTAAAAACTCCAGTGAGAAATACTATATATATATATATATGTAATGAAAACATAAAATGTTTTTGAAAGATACATGCACTTGTTCGTTGTAAAAATAGAAGGTCATTGGGGAGTGAACTCATACATCGCTAAGTGGGTAGGCCCAAGACAGCCTTTGCAGAATTAAGTTGCCTCAAAATGATGTTTTGTTTTCATGAATTTTGCTTAATATTTTCCAAATAAAATCACTGGAATAGTTTAAAAGTGTTTTTAAAGTATACTTATTTTTCAAAAGGTTTATATTATTTTATAAAGGTTGTTTTACAAATGAATTTACAATTGAAAATTTTCAATTGTATTATTGAAAGGATATTTTTCAGAAAGCGATTTATTAATGGTTTTCAAAACCCCTTACTGAGCATCTTTTTTGCTCACCCCTAGATTTGAAATGTTTTCACAAGTATCTTAGGAGATTATCGTAGATTTCGTCGCTTATGGAGTTAGCGCACGGAAGCATAGTGCAAAAATTTATTATTTTTGTTAAAAATAATTCAATAACTTGCACTACATGCAACACCGAGTTCAAGCGCACCATGACTTACCAAAAAAGCCATTCAAAAGAGGTTATGAGTATTATTAACTAAATTTTAAACTTTATATAATCCTTATAATTTTAGAATTCATATTATGAGTTTCTTAGACATAATGTAATAACAAATTCATTTTCAGTATTCCACTTTTACCAACTTTTAATAGTGAACCTTTTTAAATAAAATATTTTAAACATTTTGACTAAATGGGGACATCAAAAATTTAAAATGAAACATCCCCAGCTTCCACGGTACGCTTTCCTTTGAATAATATAGTAGTGTGTGTTGTACGCAACTTCAAGTTATAACACACACCACAACCATTATGATTTTTCCAAGGCCTTGTGCCAAGACACTAGTTTGTCTCATGAGACCTACCGATGCATCGAGGAGCTATAGTGGGCGCCACCCATCACATATTAAGTCCAATGCATTCCCATATGAAAAAGTTTCAACATAACATAAACATTCGTACTAAAACTAGCATTCGAAATATCAATACTTTCACCATAAACTATGAATGGTATAAAAATAACACATCCATAGTCAAACATATCACAAAACCTTCAATACAATATAGAAGTTTTGTATCATAATAAATCAACTTCAAATAAGCGTAAAATCCATCAAAGGATGTTGACATAGATGAAATCAAAACTCTTTTTAGAGAAATATCTCTTTCTATTTTGAAATCATTTAAGAGTCTTATATTTATGAAATAAAACATTTTCATTGAAAATATTCTTATAATCTTGTAAGGAAAGCTTCGACGATTTTATAATGGTGGAAAATAGTCACACCCGCCGTATAAGTTAAAAAAACATTCTTACCTTAATTCTGTCCAAAAGGTTTAAAGAAACTTGTTTGGAAAATGACGGAAGGATTCCTTTATAAAACTCTTATAAAAATTCAAACAAGGGTATAAATGAATTTTACCCATATTCTTTTAAATTGTAAAAATTTTTTGAAATACAATTTTAAGAAATATGGATGTGGATGATAAAGAGATCCCGATAGATTGTTACGTATAAACAACTTCGGATAATGAAGAGATTGTGAAATAACCCTTACCTTGTACTTCTCCTTGGTTGGGGTAGGTTAACCTCCTGTATAATTCTGAAATAATTGTTATTAAATTATACAAGAATCATATACATTAATATGATATCATATATGATCTTTTAACATTTATTTGTTAATAATATCTTTGTATTATCGTTGTTTCGGGTGTTAAGTTACTCGTTTCCTTTTATATGTTTTGTTACATAAGCCATGTTTGTAATGGATACGTTGTATATTAATCATATCCAGAATGATATCAAGTCCTTAGATACTATTATTAATCATAAAATGAGAATTATACTTGAATGGAAACGATAGAGAATGAATCTCATCACGTTCGTGGAGACGGTAGTCCGTACGTACGCACAAGCGACAATATCATTCTTTTGATATTAAAATAATATATAAATGGAAGGTATATAATATATAAATAATCATTAGCATGTTATATTTATTATTTACATGAGTTACACATCATTATTATACCCATCCAAATAATAATATATTGAATAACAATTACACCACGACATGGAGACGGTAAGTCGTACGTACGCACGTATGGTGACATGTTATTCAAAGGTTGGATAGAATACTGAATATGGTTGTACAATATTTATAATAACATCACAGTATATATATATGATACTGGAGTTATTATTTTAGAATGTTAATAACAAAGAAAGAATAAGTGGAAGAAGGAAGGAACATGGAAAAGGGTGGTGAAATCATTACCTCTTCTTCGGGTTTTTCCTTTTGATTTGAATAAAAGGGCTCCTTAGGATGGCTTTATGATCAAACTAAGGCCTCTAGGATGTAGTGAGGGAAGTTGGGAGAGTATTTGGGTATATTTTGGCCGAACCAAAAGGCTTTGAAGGTGTGAAAAATGTGAAGGAGGAGTGCCCTTTTATAAGAGGGGTGAGGGGCACCTTTGGAAAAGCTAGAAATATTAATTTATAATAAATTCATATTCGGTTTTTAATGGCTCAAAAGTTGATTATTTAAATGTTACGGTGGTGATAGGTCGAAAAAAATTCAACCAATATAATTTAGACAGGTTTGGGTACTTATATTAACCTTATCTTTAAGTATTAACTCTAAGTTAATTAGTTTCACTTTTACAATGTCTCTTTGTATTTTTGTATTATATGGTTAATAAACATAGTATATACATCCAGGAGACCCCAAAGTGGTCTAGTAATGATAAAAATATCATGATATAAGTATCTTTTCCGAACCTTAGATTTTGAGGAATTTAATATCAATTAATAATATAATATTTGTTTTAAAAACTTATTTATGTAAATTTTGATACTATTCAATAGTTTATTTTTGTGAAACTTATAACAGAATTATTATTTCTAAAAATGTCAATTAAATCCATCATAATATGTCATATTATCCTAGAAAATTATTTTAATTCATTAAAACTTTCAAATTATTTTTATTTGGGTATTTATAATATAAATTAGTTTAAATGTTCACTATTATGGTAATTACTGCATCATCATTGTGTCATAAATAAATTAAATTATTTAATGTCTAAAAATTATAAATAAAATATAATTATGTAGGGAATTGTATTATCTTTATAATGAATATTTAAAATCGAATTTATCTTACGTATAACCCTATATTAAATTTTTTTATAAAATAAACATTGATTTTAACTCTTTTAACTTATCTTTGAATTAAATAATAATAAATGTCCTAATCTAATCCAAGTGAACCTAAATGATAATATTTTATTCCTAAGTCTGTTTTTGGTCGAGATATACTTGTCCAGTAGAATTAGGACATATGTTAGGGTAATATTAATATCATTTCTACCCTTAATTACCCTATTTACTTTTAACCGTGGTAAATAAAAGTAAAAAGTTACTATTCACCAAAAAATATTTTCATCTCATTGAAAAACATTTTACTTCTTGATATTAACCGTGTCTCTTGGATTTTTTAAATTTTATTCACAGAAGTGGTAAAATTATGGTTTATGAAAAATTCAGTTTTTTTAACTACCACTTAGTAGTTTCACTATTCATCAAAAATTGACGTTTTTCAGAACAATGCCAAAATTTCACCCTAAGATATAATTGATATTCCGAATTCAAAAATGATGTTTATTTTAAAAAATTTCAAAAATATAAGTTGCATTAATTAATTTTATAATTAGTTCCCACTGTCACAACAAATAGCGTGTTTTTAAGAAACAATATATATCGAAAGATTGACAATTGTTTAGGTCCAATTTCAAAGTGAAATTAATTCTAATGGACACCATTGGATAAAATGGTAAAAATATATTCTAATTATACTTTAAAACCACTCAAATTCATAATTTATCACTATTATTTATTTTTATTAAAAAAGTTGTTTTTAATTAAAATTTAGTAATTTTCACTATTTATCAAAATATTAAAGTTATCCGAAAAGTACCAAAATTTCACCCTAGGATAATTTTGATAATCCGAATCCAAAAATGAAGTCTATTTTAAAAAAAATAAAATATATATAATTTCAAAAATTAGGTATTACTATTCATAACAACAAGTTTGATTGGTTATGGTGTGTTAGAACTCGGTGTTGCGTACGACACACGCTATCACATTATTCAAAGAGAAGCGTACCGTAGAAGCTTGGGGTGTTACATTATCCCCTCCTTCAAATAATTTCTTCCTGGAAATTTATAGAATACTTATCACATGAAAAGACTCGGGTGGTTCTTCATCATATGTTCCTCGTCTTCCCACGTTGCCTCTTCCATCTTATGGTTTCTCCACAAAACCTTAACCAGATGCGTCGTCCGGTTTCTCAGTACTTGTTCTCTCATATCAAGAATCCTGATGGGCTCTTCACAATAAGATAGATCAGGTTCCAGTTTTAACTCTTTATAGTTGAGTACATGCGTTGGGTCAGGAATGTATTTCCTCAATAGAGATACGTGGAACACATCGTGAACATTGGATAGACTTGGCGGCATTGCCAATCGGTAAGATACTGCCCCAATTCGTTCTAGAATTTCGAAAGGTCTGATGTACCTGGGACTCAATTTACATTTCTTACCAATACGTATGACTCCATTCCATGGAGATACCTTCAGGAAAACATGACCATCGACTTGAAATTCCAAATCCTTCCTTCGATTATCAGAATAGCTCTTCTGTCTACTTTGAGCTGCTTTGATGTGATTTTGGATTACCTTCACATTTTCCATCGTTTCCTCCACCAGTTCTAGACCTACACGTTTTCATTCACCAACGTCATCCCAACAGGTTGGTGTGCGACATCTCTTTCCGTATAACGCTTCATATGGTGCCATCTGAATACTCGAATGGAACCTATTGTTATAGGAAAATTCTACCAGAGGTAAATATTGATCCCACATACCCTGAAAGTCAAGTGAGAAAGATCTCAACATGTCTTATAAGGTTTGAATAGTCTGTTCTGATTGTCCGTCTGTCTGAGGGTGGTAGGCAGTGCTCAAATGAAGTTCAGTATCCAGGGATTTCTGAAGACTTTTCCAAAATCATGAAGTAAAACGGGGATCATGATTAGAAACAATCGATATGGGTACTCCATGAAGTCTCACAACTTCGTTAATATATAATCTTGTTAGACGTTCCAGGGGTAGATCTTCTCTTATAGAAATAAAATGTGCTGACTTGGTAAGACGATCAATAATAACCCATATTTCATCGTTCCTTCTAGGAGTCTTTGGTAGCCCCATGACAAAGTCCATCGTAATATTGTCCCATTTCCACTCCGGTATGGGAAGAGGTTGCATGACTCCTCCAGGGTGTTTCCTTCCAGCTTTCACTTGTTGACAAACCATACATCTTGACACAAAATCAGCAATCTCCCTCTTCATATTGTCCCACCAAAAATGTTCCTTCAAATCTCTATAAATTTTGGTGCTCCCAGGGTGTATAGAGATATTGGAACTATGAGCATCATCCAGAAATTCCCTTTTTAGATCAGGTATATCGGGAACATAAAGTCTCTTCCCAAATTTCAAAATTCCATCTTCATACACAAAGTCTCTCAGTCTCCCATCATTCACAGCTTTAATCTTATTTTGAAATTCTACATCATTAGTCTGAGAACTCTTAATCCTTTATAGTAATGATGGTTTGGAAACCATTTGAAAAATCAATGATGTTTCTCTTTCCCTTGTTATTCCCATGTCCATCTTCACTAGATCCATGTAAATTGGATCCCTTTCAATTCTCATATTGTTCAAAACTCCATGGTGTTTTCTGCTCAAAGCATCTTCCACCTTGTTTTCTTTACCTGGGTGCTATTGTATCGTACAATCATAATCCTTGAGTAATTAAAGCCATCTCCTTTTCCTCATGTTGAGTTCTTTTTGTGAGAAAATATACCTAAACTCTTGTGATCAGTATAAATCTCACATTTTTCACCATAGAGGTTGTGCCTCCATATCTTCAAAGCAAAGATCACAACTGCTAATGGAAACCATATCAATGCACGCACTCCAAGTAGGAATTTCCCTCCTACTCAAGATAATTATAGTGGAGCTGGTGATGCAACTGGTGTCGATCAGCTAATCACTATACTGATACAACTCACTCAGGTTATGTATAATAACCTCACCCGTATGGAGCACCCTGATCCGCAGTGTGGAGGATCAATGTTAGATCGATTCATGATGCAACAACCACCAATGTTAAATTGGAGTACAAATCCCTTAGTAGCTGAGAAATGGATATTTTCCCTAGAGAAAATATTTCAGGCTTTGGGAACTAGTGAAAGGGAAAAAGTTATCATGGCAGTTTACCGTCTCACTGGAGATGCTGATCAATTGTGGTCATTGATTCAAAAAAAGAAGGAAGATGATGAAGTATCTAATATGGAATGGAGGGAGTTCAAATATCTGTTTTTAGAAAAATACTTTCCTCGCGACCGTCGAGCATATATGAAAAGGCAATTTCCGAGTCTCAGACAGAAGGAGGTTGAGAATGTCGCAAAGTATGAAGCTACCTTTATGAGGATAGAAAGGTATGCTGGAGATTATATATGTAACCCAAGAATTAATATTTATCATTTCATTGATGTGTTAAAACCATTTCTCTGTCGAGAATTAGTCTCACAATACTTTTCATCGTACGAAGACATTGTCTCATGTGCTATCAAGACCGAATAGGAATTCTCTAAGTCTTATGACTTTAAAGCAAAGTAAGAGAAGAAGAGACCTACTGATCAATCTGGGAATGGAACTAAAGGGAAGAAGGGAAACGTTGAATATCCATCCTGTGGTAAATTTGGGAAGAAACACCCTGGTACTTGCTTAAAGGGAACATGAGTCTGTTACAAGTGTGGTGAAAAAGGCCACCAAACTCGTGATTGCAAGGAGAAGAAGTAAGCCACCAATGTTCAGTGATACAATTGCAGGGAGATGTGGCATTATGCAAATGAATTTCCTAAGCGTTAGGAGAACTTACCTCAGAAAAGGCCAAGGGATCATGGCCAACCTTATGCTATCACTACTGCTAAGGTAGAAGCTCCGAAAGACGTGGTGGCAAGTAATTTAATGGTTTCCTCAAGTTTAGAAAATGCATTATTTGATTATAGATCATCGCATTGTTTCATATCTTCCCAGTTTGCTATGAAAATTAGATATTTCCAATTTGATTTAACAAGGGATTTGTCGGTCAAAACCCCTAAGGGAAGTATTGTTGCAACAATGTTTTGTCGATTAGTCCCCATTAGAGCACATAAATGTTCTTTATCTTCTGATCTCATCGTCATACATATGATTGAGTTTGATATAATCCTCGGTATGGACTGGCTTTTGACTATGATGCGAAGATTTATTGTAAGAAGAAAGAGGTTATGATTATTGATGATAATGATAAGGAACACCTTATCTTTAGAGCAGAATCGTCACCACCTAATTCTTATTTAGATTTACCCCCAATAGCTCAACTAAATTCATTTATTGGGGAGGAAGAGAATGAAATAACTATGGGTGATGAATGGAATGTTCAAATAGAGTATGTACCTGTTATGAAAGAAATTGTAGATTTTTTTCAGGAAGATTTACATGCACATCCTCCAGAATGAGAAGTTGAGTTTTCCATTGATTTAATTCCTGGATCAAGGCCTATATCGAAGACCCCTTATAGAAAGGCCACCGTAGAATTAGTTGAACTAAAGAAACAACTAGAGGAATTGAGTAATAAGGGATTTATTCGCCCTAGTGTTTCTCCATGGTGATCCCCTATTCTTTTTGTTAAAAAGAATGATGGATCAATGAGGTTACGTATTGACTACAGGGAGATCAATGCTATAACGATAAAGAACAAGTATCCCCTATCTCACATTGATGATTTATTTGACCAACTACATGGAGCTCAATACTTTTCAAAGATTTAACTTTGATCTGGATACCATCAGTTGTGTGTGAAGAAGGAAGACATTCCGAAGACAGCATTTTGAACCTAGTACGGGAATTACGAGTTTACTGTAATTTCTTTTGTATTGACTAATGAAACCTCTGTATTCATGGATATGATGAATAGATTTTTCAAGGAATATCTCGATGAATTTGTGGTGGTATTTATTGATGATATCTAGGTATACTCAAAAAGCTACGAAGATCATGAAAATCACTTGCGCATTATCCTGAAGACTCTGAGAAGACATGAATTAGATGGAAATTTTAGCAAGTGTGAATTCTGGATTCATGAGATTTCTTTTCTTGGCCATATTGTCTCTAAAGATGGAATCTCTGTTGATCCTTCTAAGACTAAGGTAATCCAAGAATGGCCAGCACTGCCGAGTATAACTGAGGTACGTAGTTTTATTGGTTTAGTAGGTTATTATCGACGTTTCGTCCAGAATTTTGCCCGATTAGGTAACCCAATAACGAAGCTCACACGTAAAGGGGTTAAATTTGTTTGGACAAAAGAGTGTGAAGAATGTTTCAAAGAAATGAAGAGAATATTAGTCAATGCTCCTATATTGACTCTACCATCGGGGAATGATGGATTCGTTATTTATAGTGATGCATCGAAGAACGGACTTGGTTGTGTTCTTATGAAGAATGATAGGGTTATTGCCTATGCATCACGACAGTTGAAAATTCATGAACAAAAATATCCTACTCATGATCTCGAGTTAGCAGCTGTGATCTTTGCTTTGAAGATATGGAGGCACTACCTCTATGGTGAAAAATGTGAGATTTATACTGATCACAAGAGTTTGAAGTATATTTTCTCACAAAAATAACTCAACATGAGGCAAAGGAGATGTATTGAATTACCCAAGGATTATGATTGTACGATACACTACCACCTGGGGAAGGCAAACAAGGTGGCAGATGCTTTGAGTAGAAAAGATAATGATGTTTTGAACAATATGAGAATTGAAAGGGATCCAACTTTCATGGATCTAGTGAAGATGGAAATGGGAATAACCAGGGAAGGAGAAACATCAATGATTTTTCAATTGGTTTCCAAACCATCATTACTAGAAAGGATTAATAGTTATCAGACTAATGATGGGGAATTTCAAAAGAAGATTAAAGCTGTGAATGATGGGAGACTGAGAGACTTTGTGTATGAAGATGGAATTTTGAAATTCGGGAAGAGACATTTTGTTCCCTATATACCTGATCTAAAAAGGGAATTGTTGGATGATGCTCATAGTTCCTATTCTCTATACACCCTGGGAGAACCAAAATGTATAGAAATTTGAAGGAACATTTTTGGTGGGACAACATGAAGAGGGAGATTTCTGATTTTGTGTCAAGATGTATGGTTTGTCAACAAGTGAATGCTGGAAGGAAACAGCCTAGAGGAGTCATGCAACCTCTTCCCATACCGGAGTGGAAATGGGACAATATTACGATGGACTTTGTCATGGGGAAACCAAAGACTCCTAGAAGGAACAATGTAATATGGGTTATTGTTGATCGTCTTACCAAGTCAGCACATTTTCTTTCTATAAGAGAAGATCTACCCCTGGAACATCTAGCAAGACTATATATTAATGAAGGTGTGAGACTTCATGGAGTACCCCTATCGATTTTTTCTGATCGTGATCCCCGTTTTACTTCAAGATTTTGGAAGAGTCTTCAGAAATCCCTGGATACTGAACATCATTTGAGCACTGCTTACCACCCTCAGACAGACGGACAATCAGAACGGACTATTAAAAACTTAAAAGAAATGTTTAGATCTTGCTCTCTTGACTTTCAGGGTATGTGGGATCAGTATTTACCTCTGGTACAATTTTCCTATAACAATAGCTTCCATTCGAGTATTCAGATGGCACCATATGAAGCGTTATACGGAAAGAGATGTCGTACACCAACCTGTTGGGATGACGTTGGTGAAAGAAAACTTGTAGGCCCAGAACTGGTGGAGGAAACGATGGAAAAGGTGAAGGTAATCCAAAATCACATCAAAGAATCTCAAAGTAGGAAGAAGAGCTATGCCGATAATCGAAGGAAGGATTTGGAATTTCAAGTCGGTGATCATGTTTTCCTAAAGGTATCTCCATGGAAGGGAGTCATACGTTTTGGTAAGAAAGGTAAATTGAGTCCCAAGTACATCGGACCTTTCGAAATTCTAGAACGAATTGGGGCTATAGATTACTGATTGTCAATGCCGCCAAGTCTCTCAAATGTTCACGATGTGTTCCATGTATCTTTGCTTACCACGGTACGTTTCCCTTTGAATAATGCAGTGGCGTGCATTATACGCAACTTCGAGATTCTAACACACCACAACCAATCAAACTAGCTGTTATGAATAGTAATACCTACTTTTTGAAATTTTATAAATTATATCTCTCAAAATGGACTTCATTTTTGGATTCGGAATATCGAATTTATCCTTGGGTGAAATTTTGGAACTTTTCAGATAACACTTATATTTTGATAAATAGTGAAAATTACTAAATTTATATTAAAAACAAATTTTTAAATCAAAATAATTTATAGTGATAAATTATATTATTGAGTGGTTTTAAAGTATAATTAGAATATATTTTTAGCATTTTATCCAATGGTGTTCATTAGAAAAAATTTCACATTGAAATTGGACCTAAACAATTGTCAATCTTTTGATATATATTGTTTCTTAAAAACACGCTATTTGTTGTGACAGCGAGAATTAATTATAAAATTAATTAATGCAACTTATATGTGTAGAATTTTTTAAAATATACATCATTTTTGAATTTGGAATATCAATTATATCTTAGGGTGAAATTTTGGCATTGTTCTGAAAAACATCAATTTTTTATGAATAGTGAAACTACTAAGTGGTAGTTAAAAAAACTGAATTTTTCATAAAAATTAATTTTACCGCTTCTGTGAATGGAATTTAAAAAATCCAAGACAGACGTTTAATATCAAGAAGTAAATTGTAGTTCAATGAGATGAAAATATTTTTTGGTGAATAGTAACTTTTTACTTTTATTTACCACGGTTAAAAGTAAATAGGGTAATTAAGGGTAAAAATGATATTAATATTACCCTAACACATGTCCTAATTCTATTGGACAAATTTATCTCGACCAAAAACAACATTAGGATTAAAATATTATCATTTAGGTCCACTTGGATTAGATTAGGACATTTATTATTATTTAATCCAAAGAAGAGTTAAAAGAGTTAAAATCACAGTTTATTTACTAAAACATTTTTAATATAGGGTTATACATAAGATAAATTCGATTTTAAATATTCATTAGAAAAATAAAAGGATTTAATACATAATGGTATTTTATTTATAATTTTTAGACATTAAATAATTTAATTTATTTATGACACAATGATGATGCAGTAATTACCATAATAGTGAAAAATTAAAATAATTGATATTATAAATACCGAAATAAATATAATTTGAGACTTTTAATGAATTACACTAATTTTCTAGGTTAATATGACATGTTAGTAATGATTTAATTAACTTTTTTCGCAGTTATAATTCTGTTATAAGTTTTACAAAAATCAACTATTGAATAGTGTCAAAATTGACATAAAAGAGTTTTTAAAACATATATTATATTATTAATTGATATTAAATTCATAAAAATATAAGGTTCGGCCAAGAGAATTATATCATGATAGTTGTATCATTAATGGACCACTTTGGGGTCTCTTGGATGTATATAGAATGTTTATTAACTATATAATGTAAAAATACAAAGTGACATGGTAAATGTCAAACTAATTAACTAAGAGTTAAAACTAAAAGATAAGGTTAATATAATTAACCAAACCAGTCTACATTCTATTGGTTGAATTTTTTTCCACCTATACCCACATTAACCTTTGAATAATCAACTTTAGATCCCTTAGAAACCGAATATGAATTTATTATAAATTAATATTTCTAGTATTTCCAAAGGTGCCCCTCACCCCTCTTATAAAAGGGCACTCTTCCTTCTCATCTAATAACACATTCAAAGCCTTTTGGTTCGGCCAAACCCTGTCCAAATACTCTCTCAACTTCTCTCACTACAACTTAGAGGCCTTATTTTGATCAGAAAGCCAATCTAAGGAGCCCTTTTGATCAAATCAAAAAGAAAGAACCCGAAGAAGTGGTAATGTTTTCACCGCCACTTTTCAAGTTCCTTTCTTCTTCCACTTCTTCTTTCTTTGTTATTAACATTATAAAATAATAACTCATGTATCTTATATATACAGTGATGTTATTATAAATATGGTACAACCATATTCAGTATTCTATCCACCCATTGAATAACATGTCACCATACGTGCGTACGTACGGCTTACCGTCTCCATGTCGTGGTGTAATTGTTATTCAATATATAATTATTTGGGTGGGTATAATAATTATGTTTAACTCATTTAAATAATAAATATAACATGATAATGATTATATATATATGATATAACATCCAATTATATATTATTTTAATATCAAAAGAATGATATTGTCGCTCATGCGTACGTACGGACTACAGTCTCCACGAACGTGATGAGATCCATTCTCCATCATATCCATTCAAGTATAATTATAATTGTATGATTTAAAAATAATGTTTAAGAACTTTATATCATTATGGATCTGAATAAGATACAACCTATCTATGAAAAACATTACTTATGTAACAAAACATATAAAAGAAAACGAGTAAGTTAACACACGAAACGACGATAATTCAAAGATATTATTAACAAAGAAATGTTAAAATATCATATATGATATCATATTAATGTATATGATTCATTATTAATTTAATAACAAAAATTTTAACATTATACAGGAGGTTAACCTACCCCCAACCATGGAAAAGTACAAGGTAAGGGATTTTCTTATCTCACTTTCAATTCCGTGAGATTTCCATTGTTCGCCACTAATTTATTGAAAGTGGTATATTGTGTACTACCATTTGATATATATTATCATTATTATCTTTATATTCATGTTATTCTGAAAATCATTTGGTGGTTATTAACATTTGTTCATACGACTCAGTTGATTACAACGTGGTAAGGGGTTTCTTAACTCATTCTTAATTTCGTGAGAATTCCATTGTTCACCACTTAATTATTACATGTGGTGTATGTGTACATACCATGATTGTATTCATTGTGTAATATACATTAATTTATGGGTATTTACATCTTCATTGTATGATCCTTCTTTCATGGTAGTATGTTTCGTATGTTACCAAATCGATGAGGGAATTCAAAATTTCCATTTCCATTTATTCGTCTTTACGCAAACTTCATTGATTATTTTACTCCGAGATTATGTGTGGAATAACTATTCATTTTATTATGTCATAATTTCCACTCCCCTTTTTTGTGGATATACTTTTGATACACATAATCACTCCATTGATAATTTCTCAAGTCATCGATATGAATTTGATAAGAGTAATTTTAACTCATTCTCCATTTGTTGAGTTAAACATCCAATTCATTGGTGTTGTTTTTACAAGATTATGTTTGAATATAATTTGATTGTTTTACACTGAATATCCAATCATATTTAGTGTATTTATATTTTTCACACATAACTATGTCGTTGATTTATCCTTAGCCTAAGGATACGACCTTTATGAGAGATTTCATCTCAACATAAATTCCATTGAGACTTATTTGTTGTTATACACCAAATCACTGTTATGTGGTGTATATAATGTACTTTGACATAGTATATAATGAATCACATTATTCTCATGATATTACAAAGTCTTGATTACCTCAATTATTTGTATTCAATTGTCTCTCTTTTTATTAGAAACTCTAACTAAAATAACATTTTTAAATATTTTAAAGACTTATTCTTCTAAATCTTGCTCATTAATGAACATGTTTTAAAAAATGGTTTTAAGGATTTATTTATATGGACATTAAAGTTTTAAAATTAAAACTCTTTTTAAAAGTTTCAAAGTGGTATGGGACACTTTGATTCAAAAATCTATTTCTAAATGGCTTCTTGACAAATAGTGTGACTTTTAAATGATTTCAAGAAAAAGGGGGATATTTCTCTCAAATAGTTTTAATGATTATTTTCATCTATGGAAACATCCTTCATTATTCTTGATTGAGGTTAATGTGATACAATACAATCTTCTATATTGTATCAAATGAGTTATGTTTGACTGTGGATGTGCTATTTTCTACCATTCATGGTTTGTGGTTAAAGTATTGACATTTCGTATGCTAGTTTTAATACGAATGTGTATGTTATGTTTAATCCTTTTCATATGGGAATGCATTAGACTTAATATGTGACGGGTGGAGCCCGATATAGCTCCTCGATGCATTGATAGGTCTCATGAGACAAAATAGTGTCTTGGCACAAGGCCTTGACAAAATCTTATTTGTAGTCTTGACACGAGGCCTTGGCTATGTGGTTATGATAGTCTAGAATTATGCATTCCATCATTATGAAAGTGGTTATTGATATTGCATGTGATCATTTGAATAGTAGAATATCCATGTGAGTAAGTAAATGGCATTATTTTATCCATTCAAGTATAATTATAATTTGATGATTTAAAAATGATGTTTAAGGACTTGATATCATTCTGGATATGAATAATATACAACCTATCCATTAAAAACATGTCTTACGTAGAAAAACATATAAAAGAAAATGAGTAAGTTAACACCCGAAACAATGATAACACTAAGATATTATTAAAAAATCAATGTTAAAAGATCATATATGATATCATATAAATGTATATGATTCTTGTATAATTTAATAACAATTATTTAACCATTATACATGAGTTTAACCTACGCCAACCAAGGAAAAGTACAAGGTAAGGGTTATTTCACAATCTCTTTTAAATGGTAAAAATATATTCTTCATTTTCTTCTTCCAGAGTCGTTGCATTATTACATAACATTGGCATGATCACAAGAAAGATCAAATATTGAAAGACCGATTGGTTTAGTAGACTTGGAAGCACTAGATATATTCATAATGTTTTACATTACATCATGAAGTGAAAAACTGCTACAACAACATATTGTCTCCATAATCCACACTATTATCCCCTCATAATATCCCTGCAGGTCATTCATAATTTACTTCTTCACTTCCTGGGAAAAATAAAACATAGAAAAGGGGTGAGCTCAAATTCCCAGTATGGATAACAATATAGCGGAAACATTCATAAATAAGAATAAACAATTAAGGCAATGTATAACTAAAACAAAAGCCTTTTAAACGTGAACTTTAACATAGTATGGAAAAAATAAAATGAAATAATTCCATTTCCTTATTCACATGGATATTTTGAAAAGCGAATAATCACATGCAATATCAATTACCACTTTCATAATGATGGAATGCATAATGCCAGACTATCATAACCACATAGCCAAGGCCTCGTGCCAAGACTACAAATAAGATTTTTCCATGGCATTACGCCAAGACACTAGTTTGTCTCATGAGACCTACAGATGCATCGAGGAGCTATATCGGGCTCCACACGTCACATTTTAAGTCAAATTCATTACCATATGAAAAGTTTTAAACATAACATAAACATTCGTATTAAAACTAGCATACGAAATGTCAATACATTCACCAAAAACTATGAACGGTATAAAAATAGAACATCCACAGTCAAATATATCACAATACCTTCAATACAATATAGAAGTTTTGTATCATGATAAATCAACTTCAAATAAGCGTAAAATCTATCAAAGGATGTTGACATAGATGAAATCAAAACTCTTTTTAGAGAAATATCTCTTTCTATTTTGAAATCATTTAAGAGTCTTATATTTATGAAATAAAAAATTTTCTTTGAAAATATTTTTATAAGCTTGTAAGGGAAGCTTCAACGATTTTATAACAGAGGAAAATAACCGCACCCGCTGTATAAGTTAAAAAAATATTCTTACCATAATTCTGTCGAAAAGGTTAAAAAGAACCTTGTTTGGAAAATGACGGAAATATTCCTTTATAAAACTCTTATAAAAAGTCAAACAATGGTATAAATGACCTTAACCCATATTATTTTAAATATTGAAAATATTTTGAAATACATTTTTAAGAAACATGGATGTGGATGATAAAGAGATCCCAGTAGATTATTACGTATAAACAACCTCGGATAATGAAGAGATTGTTAAATAACCCATACCTTGTACTTTTCTTTGGTTGGGGTAGGTTGACCTTTTATATAATGGTGAAATAATTGTTATTAAAATATACAAGAATCATATACATTAATATGATATCATATATGATCTTTTAACATTGATTTGTTAATAATATCTTAGTATTATCATTGTTTCGGGTGTCAACATACTCGTTTTATTTTATATGTTTTGTTACATAAGCCATGTTTTTAATGGATAGGTTGTATATTATTCATATCCATAATGATATCAAGTACTTAAACATCATTTTTAAATCATAAAATGATAATTATACTTGAATGGATACGATGGAGAATCAATCTCATCGCGTTCTTGGAGATGGTAGTCCGTACGTACGCACAAGCGACAATATCATTCTTTTGATATTAAAATAATATATAAATGGATGGTATATCATATATACAAAATAATTAAAATGTTATATTTATTATTTACATGAGTTACACATCATTATTATACCTATCAAAATAATAATATATTGAATAACAATTACACCACGACGTGGAGACGGTAAGCCGTATGTACGCACGTATGGTGACATGTTATTCAAAGGGTGGATAGAATACTGAATATGGTTTTACCATATTCATAATAACATCACAGTATATATATGATACTGGAGTTATTATTTTAGAATGGTAATAACAACGAATGAGGAATTCGAAGAAGAAAGGAACTTGAAAAGGGGTGGTGAAAACATTACCTCTTCTTCGGGTTCTTCTTTTGATTTGATCAAAAGGGATCCTTAAGTTGGCTTTCTGATCAAACTAAGGCCTCTAGGTTGTAGTTAGGGATGTTGTGAGAGTATTTTTTCAGAGTTTTACCAAACCAAAAGGCTTTAAAGGTGTGACGAAATGAGAAGGAGGAGTGCCCTTTTATAAGATGGGTGAGGGGCACCTTTGGAAAAGCTAGGAATATTAATTTATAATAAATACATATTCGGTTTCTAATGGCTCCAAAGTGGATCATTTAAATTTTAAGGTGGTTATGGGTCGAAACCCACTCAACCAATAGAATTTAGATAGGTTTGGGTACTTATATTAACCTTATCTTTAAGTATTAACTCTAAGTTAATTAGTTTCACTTTTACAATGTCCTTTTAAATTTTTATATTATATGGTTAATAAACTTACTATATACATCCATGATACCCCCAAATGGTCCTTTAATGATACATCTATCATGGTATAAGTCTCTTGTCCTAACCTTATATTTTTAGGAATTTAATATCAATTAATAATATAATAGTTGTTTTAAAAGCTCTATTATGTCAATTTTGACACTATTCAATAGATGATTTTTGTGAAACTCATAACATAAGTATTACGTCTAAAAAAGTCAATTAAATAAATACTATGATGTCATATTAACTTATGAAATTAGTGTAATTCATTAAAAGTCTCAAATTATATTTATTTGGGTATTTATAATATCAATTATTTTAATTTGTCACTATTATGGTAATTACTGAATCATGATTGTGTCATAAATAAATTAAATTATATAAATTCTACAAATTATAAATAAAACATCATTATGTATGAAATCGTTTTGTCTTTCTAATGAATATTTATAGTCGAACATCCAACATATATAACCCTATGTAAATATTGTTTTTTTAAAAGATATATGATTATATCATTTTTGTACTTATTTTAACTTCATTAAAATTAAGTGTCCCTAACACGTACAAGTTACTCCATGGGGTCCCAAAATCGACCCAAAGATGCCTATGTTCGAACATGTATCAACCAATAAGTCTAGGACACGTTTTAGGGTAATTTAGTATTATTATAATATTATTTTGTAACCTTTATTTACCGGATTTACCCTTAACCGTGGTAAATAAAATATTTACCAAAGTAATTATTCAAAATGTATAAAAATAAAAGTTACCTATTTACACAATTTGAACATCCTGATTCCAAATATGGAATCCATTTTTTCAAATTAAAAACACAGAAGTGGCAGAAAGTAATTTAAAATTAATTCCCGTTGTTAAAACAAAAAGCGTGTTTTTAAGAGATAATAACTATCAAAAGATTGACACTAGTTTATGTCCGGTTTAATTTTAAAATTATGGCCAATGAAAAAAATTGTATTAATGGTAAAAATATATTCTAAATATACTTTAAAACCACTAAAGTGCATAATTTATCACTATTAATTATTTTGATTAAAAAAGTTTTTTTTAATTAAAATTTAGTAATTTTCACTATTCATCAAAATACTAAAGTTATCTGAAAAGTACCAAAATTGCACCCTAGGATAATTTTGATATTACGAATCCAAAAATGAAGTCCATTTTGAGAGATAGAATTTATAAAATTTCAAAAAGTAGGTATTACTATTCATAACGGCTAGTTTGGTAAGCCATGGTGCGCTTTAACTCGGTGTTGCGTGTTGTGCAAGTTATTGAATTATTTTGAAGAAATAACACACTATGAAATCTTGGGGTGTTACATTCTCCCCTCCTTCAATAAATTGCTTCCTAGAAATTTTAAATTGCTCTTCAAAAATAAAAGGTTGAAAAGAAAAAATATCTTTGTGGGAAAACCCACATCGGAAACTGGGTTACTAAAATTTAGTCTTAATATGAGGAAAAGAGAAATGAAAGGGTCACCAACAAATTATGATCTCGATTAGGAGAACATTGGTGGAAATTAGAGACATATAATTGGAGAAAAAACATAAATATTTATAGGTAGTGATTGAGGTCATCAATCACAAACAAGTTTAAAATTGTGGTCCTTAAATTCATCAATATTTGATGATTTGAAGTACCCTCGGTTCAACAAAACATAGGGTATTAGGATAACTCATTTTTGGTTTTTGGATTCCTTAAATAAATTATACGAATTAATTTCGTCATTGAATAAGATAAAAAGAAACATATATTCTTGGCAAGTAGAGTTCCATCCTTTAACTAATTTCTACCATAGACTGACCTTTCACTCTAAAAGATAATAGACCTTAAAAATAATATTCTATTTATCCTATTCTTATAGGGTTAGAAAATGAATTTATAATTCATCTAGAAGAACCATTAAAAAATGACATTATCTCATCCAGGACATCATGTGGGTCAGTGGTAGGTGATACACCCTTGTCGCCCTTCAGTTGTGGGTTCAAGTCTCGCGGCCTTGCCGGACGCGACGGGTTGTCGCACGACCTCCGGGTTGTCCTTTTATGGAAATCCAAAATAATCCAAACGAGAACTATCCAAAATACATCAGTCCAAAATTTATAAGGAAGGTAAACACAATGAAGATCCATTTTTCCATGTAATAACATGTGAACACCTTCATCATGTATTCTTTTAAAACACTGCAACATCCTGAATTACCATAAAACCTTATTGATTACATTCATGATCCCTTATTACTTAAAGAATAATAGATATACTCCTTCAATAAAAAAATGTTTTAATCCCAAACAATGATGGAATATACAAATCATTAATCAGTTTCAAGGTATTCAAAAATATCCAATATAATTTATCCAAATCAATCATGTATTATTCCAAAATCACTACCTCGGTATCAGAACTATATTATGGTTTATAATTCTCTCAACCATATATTTTCCAAAAATTTATCCTCCTATTGAGTCACATTTCTTTGTTCCACATAATCTCAATTCCTTAATGAAATAGTACTACAGTACAATCCTTATATACTCTATAATTATTATAAAAAGTACATTGTTGATACAACACTCAAATGACATAATCAACTTAGGAACACTTGTCATTCCTCTTCATCTGTGGTAGTATCATAACTTGATTATTATCCAATAGCTTCATTTGCGGCATAGTCTGATGACTGGGACATAGGTTCGCGTAGTGTCCAAACTCCTTGCAAATGAAGCATTGTACATTTGAAACCATTTTCTTACCCTTGAAGTCATGTAATTTGTGCCCTTTCCTCCACACTTATAACAAACACCCATTCCTTTGAGGCAAGTTCCAGGATGTTTCTTCCCACAGTTATCACATATGGGAAAATTATTCTTTTCCCTCTTCCCTTTATCCATCTTTCTCTCTTCCATACTTTTATTCTCTTGCATCCCTTCAAAGCCATAGGACTCAGTAAACTCTGATTAGAGCACATAGACCTAAGATGGACCTTGAGGATTAATATAGAAGAACTTCCTAGAATTTTGGTATTGTAGAGATTTTGTGAGTTTTCGGAGCAATACATCCCTGTCTGGATAAGAGCAGGTAGAGGCGGCTCTAGCACAGATTTACCTATGGGTAAAACCCGAAAACACCGCTTTGAGCTAGACTCGAACGGGAACTGGTGTACGAAAACGGGCCTTGATGCACTCTTAGTTACGACACTCCCGAGGGATATGCATAGGATAATTCTCATTCTCATTACAAAACATTATTAAGGGTTTATGAGTATATACTTCCTCAAAGGAGAAATTTTTCTGATTATGGATTATATCCATAAACTATTTAATTTATGTTATGTGTTTTACAAGTTTGGGATTAGGTATTGTTATTCATAAACTAATCTAGTGTATGCCATTGTTTACAAATGGCACCCAGTAGAAGGAATGATAACTCCAGCAATGCACATGATCCAAAGAGAAAAAGGATCATATCTTTCATGGTCTTAAGCCAGAATTTATAAGACAAATAGTCTCACATGTATTATCATCATATGAAGAAATAATATGAAGTGTTGATAAGATAAGTAAAGAGTTTACTGAGTCATATGGCTTTGAAGGGAAGAAAGAGAACAAAATTATGGAAGAGAGATAGATGGATAAAGGGAAGAGGGAAAAGAAGAATTTTCCCACATGGGATAACTGTGGGAAGAAACACCCTGGAACTTGCCTGAAAGGAATGGGAGTTTGTTATAAGTGTGGAAAAAAGGGAACAAAGTACGTGACTACAAGGGTAAGAAAATGGTTTCAAATGTACAATGCTTCATTTGCAAGGATTTTGGACACTACGCGAACCTATGTCCCAGTCATCAGACTATGCCACAAATGATGTTATTGGATAATAATCAAGTTATGAAACTACCCCAAATGAATAGGAATGATTAGAGTTCTTTTGTTGATTATGTCAATTGAGTGTTGTATCAACAATGAACTTTTTATAATAATTATGGAGTATATAAGGATTGTACTGCAGTACTATTTCATTAAGGACTTGAGATTGTGTGGAACAAAGAAAAGTGACTCAATAGTAGGATAAATTTTTGTAATATATATGCTTGAGAGAATGATAAACCATAATATAGTTCTGATACCGAGGTAGTGATTTTGGAATAATACATGATCGATTTGGATAAATTATATTGGATATTCTTGAATACCTTGAAACTGATTAATGATATGTATATTCCATCATTTCTTGGGTTTAAAACATTTTGGATTGAAGGAGTATATCTATTATTCTTTAAGGAATAAGGGATCATGAATGTAATCAATAAGGTTTTATGGTAATTCAGGATGTTGCAGTGTTTTAAAAGAATACATGATGAAGGTGTTCGCATGTTATTACGCAGAAAAAAGGATCATTATTGTGTTTACCTTCCTTTTAAATTTTGGACTGAAGTATTTTGGATAGTTCTAGTTTGGATTATTTTGGATTGCCATAAAAGGACAACACGGAGGTCGAGCGGCAACATGTCGCGTCCGACAAGGCCACGAGACTTGAACCCACAACCGAAGGGCGAAAAGGGTGTATCACCTACCACTGACCCATGTGATGTACTGGATTGAATAATGTCGTTTTATTTAATGGTTCAGCTAGATGAATTATAAATTCATTTTTTAACCCTATACGAATAGGATAAATAGAATATTATTTTTAAGTTCTATTATCTTTTAGAGTGAAAGATGAGTCTGTGGTATAAATTAGATAAAGGATGGAACTCTACTTGTCAAAAATATATTTTTTCTTCTTCTCTTATTCTATGAAAAAATTAATTCTTATACTTTATTTAATGAATCCTAAAACCAAAAATGTGTTATCCAATACCCTTTGTTTTTTTGAACCGATGGTATTTCAAATCATCATAGATTGATGAATTTAAGGACCTCAATTTTAAACTTGTTTGTCATTGATGACCTAAATCACTACCTATAAATATTTACTTTTTCCCTCAAATTATATGTCTCTAATTTGCACCAATTTTCTCCTAATCGAGATCATAATTTGGTGGTGACCCTTTCATTTCTCTTTTCCTCATATCAAGAATAAATTTTAGTAACCCAATTTCCGATGTGGGTTTTCCCACAAAGATATTTTTTATTTTCAACCATTTAATTTCAAAGAACAGTTTCAAATTGCGAGTATGCAATTTATTTAAGGAGGGGATAATGTAACACCCCAAGATTTCATAGTTTGTTATTTCTTCAAAATAATTCAATAACTTGCACTACACGCAACACTGAGTTAAAGTGCACCATGACTTACCAAACTAGCCGTTATGAATAGTAATACCTAATTTTTGAAATTTTATAAATTCTATCTCTCAAAATGGACTTCATTTTTGGATTTGTAATATCAAAATTATCCTATTGTGATATTTTGGTACTTTTCGGATAACTCTAATATTTTAATGAATAGTGAAAATTACTAAATTTTAATTAAAAACAACTTTTTTAATCAAAATAATTGATAGTAATAAGTTATTAATTTGAGTGGTTTTAAAGTAAAATTAGAATATATTTTTACCATTTCATCCAATGGTGTTCATTAGAATTAATTTCACTTTGAAATTGGACCTAAACAATTGTCAATCTTTTGATATATATTATTTCTTAAAAACACGGTATTTGTTGTGACAGTGGGAATTAATTATAAAATTAATTAATGCAACTTATATGTTTTAAATTTTGTAAAATAGACATCATTTTTGAATTCAGAATATCAATTATAGCTTAGGGTGAAATTTTGGCATTGTTTTGAAAAACATCAATTTTTGATGAATAGTGAAACTATTAAGAGGTAGTTAAAAAAACTGAATTTTTCATAAAACTTAATTTTACCTCTTCTGTGAGTAGAATTTATAAAATATGAGAGACATGGTTAATATCAAGAAGTAAAATGTGGTTCAATGAGATTAAAATAATTTTTGGTGAATAGTAAATTTTTACTTTTGTTTACCACGGTTAAAAGTAAATAGGGTAATTAAGGGTAGAAATGATATTAATATTACCCTAACACATGTCCTAATTCAATTGGACAACTGTATATCGACCAAAAACAACCTTAGGAATAAAATATTATCATTTAGGTTTTCTTGGATTAGATTAGGACATTTATTATTATTTAATTTAAAGAAGAGTTAAAAGAGCTAAAATCAAAGTTTATTTACTAAAACATTTTTAATATTGGGTTATAAATATGATAAATTAGATTGTAAATATTCATTATAAATATAATAAAATTCCCTACATAATGATATTTTATTTATAATTTTTAGACATTAAATAATTTAATTTATTTATGACACAGTGATGATGTAGTAATTAACATAATAGTGAACAATTAAAATAATTGATATTATAAATACCCATATAAATATAATTTGAGACTTTCAATGAATTAAAATAATTTTCTAGGATACTATGACATATTATTATTGATTTAATTGACTTATTTTGAAGTAATAATTCTGTTATGAGTTTCACAAAAATCAACTATTGAATAGTGATAAAATTGACAAAAAATAGTATTTAAAACCAATATTATATTATTAATTGATATTAAATTCCTAAAAATCTACGGTTCGGCCAAGAGACTTATATAATGATATTTGTATCATTAATGGACCACTTGGGGGTCTCTTGGATGTATATCGTATGTTTATTAACTATATAATATAAAAATAAAAAGTGACATGGTAAATGTCAAACTAATTAACTAAGAGTTAAAACTAAAATCTAAGGTTAATATAGTAGCCCAAACCTGTCTAAATACTATTGGTTGAATTTTTTCAGACCTATCCCCACTTTAACCTTTTAATAATCAACTTTTGATCCATTAGAAACCTAATATGAATTTATTATAATTTAATATTTCTAGCTTTTCCAAAGGTGCTCCTCACCCCTCTTATAAAAGGGCACTCCTCCTTCTCATTTCATCACACCTTAAAAGCCTTTTGATTCGGCACAAATCTGGCCAAATACACTCCCAACTTCCCTCACTACAATCTATAGGCCTTAGTTAGATCAGAAAGCCAACCTAAAGAGCCCTTTAGATCAAATCAAAAGGAAGAACCCGAAGAAGAGGTAATGATTTCACCACCTTTTTCCAAGTTCCTTTCTTCTTCCACATCTTATATCTTTGTTATTACCATTATAAAATAATAACTCCAGTGTCATATATATATTATGATGTTATTATAAATATGGTACAACCATATTCAGTATTCTATCCACCCTTTGAATAACATGTCACAATACGTGCGTACGTACGGCTTACCGTCTCCACATCGTGGTGTAATTGTTATTCAATATATTATTATTTGGATTGGTATAATAATGATTTGAAACTCATGTAAATAATAAATATACCATTTTAATAATTCTGTATATATCATATACCATCCATTTATATATTATTTTAATATCAAAATATTGATATTGTCGCTCGTGCGTACGTACGGACTACCGTCTCCACGAACACGATGAGATTCATTCTCCATCATAACCATTCAAGTAAAATTCTCATTTGATGATTAAAAATAGTATCTAAGGACTTGATATCATTCTGGATATGATTAAGATACAACCTATCCATTACAAACATGGCTTATGTAACAAAACATATAAAATAAAACGAGTAAGTTAACACTCGAAACAACGATAATACTAAGATATTATTAACAAATCAATGTTAAAAGATCATATATGATATCATATTGATGTATATGATTCTTGTATAATTTAATAACAATTATTTCACCATTATACAGGAGGTTAACCTACCCCCAACAAACGAAAATACAAGGTAAGGGTTTATTTCGTAATCTCTTCATTATCCGAGGTTGTTTATACGTAATAATCTACTGGGATGTCTTATCATCCACATTCATGTTTCTTAGAAATGTATTTAAATTTTTTTTTTTACTATTTACAAAGAATATGGGTTAATGTCATTTATACCCTTATGTGTTTACAAAGTAATCTTTCCTTCGTTTTGCAAACAAGGCACTTTTTACCTTTCGACAAATTTAAGGTAAGAATGTCTTTTTGACTTATACGGTGGGTGCGGCTATTTACCGCCGTTATAAAATAGTCAAAGCTTCCCTTACAAGATTATAAGAATATTTTCAAAGTAAATTTTTATTTTATAATTTTGTGACTTTTAAAAGATTTCAAAATGAATATTTTATGAATTTTTGAAAGGTACTCTTTATCAAGATCATAATTTTAATTGTTTTAAATATTTATCTTTCTAATTATTTTTAATTAATTTCCATGTTTTCAAAATGATTTTAAGGATTTATTTATATGGACATGATGGTTTGGAAATGATATTTCTTTTCAAAAGTTTCAAAGTGGTATGGGACACTTTGATTTAAAAATCTCTTTTAAATAACTTCCTTTATAAATATGTGACTTTTCAACATAGTATGGCAAAAAATAAATTGAAATAATTCCATTTACTTATTCACATGGATATTCTATTAATCGAATAATCACATGAAATATCAATAACCACTTTCATAATGAAGGAATTCATAATGCCAGACTATCATAACCACATAGCCAAGGCCTCGTGCTAAGACTACAAATAATCTTTTGCCAAGGCCTTGTGCCAATACACTAGTTTGTCTCATGAGACCAACCAATGCATCGAGGAGCTATAGAGGGATCCACCCATCACATATTAAGTCCAACGCATTCCCATATAAAAAGTTTTAAATATAACATGAACATTCGTATTAAAACTAGCATATGAAATGTCAATATTTTCCCCATAAACCATGAATGGTATAAAAATAGCACATCCACAGTCAAACATATCACAAAAACTTCAATAAATATAGAAGATTTGTATCATAATAAATCAACTTTAAATAAGATTAAAATTCATCAACGGATGTTGACATAGATGAAATCAAAAATAGTTGAGAGAAATACCTCTTTTCTCAAAATTATTGAAAAGTCACACATTTATAAAGGAAGTAATTTAAAAGAGATTTTTGAATCAAAGTGTCCAATACCACTTTGAAAATTTTGAAAAGTAATATCATTTCAAAACATTCATGTCCATATAAATAAATCCTTAAAATAATTTTTAAGACATGGACATTAATTAAAATATTTAGAAAGATAAATCTTTAAAACATTTAAAATTACGATCTTGAAAACGAGTACCTTTTAAAAATTATTAAAATATTCATTTTGAAATCATTTAAAAGTCACATTATTATAAAATAAAACATTTACTTTTAAAATAATCTTATTAGTTTTTAAGGGAAGATTTGAAAAATTTATAATGGCGGTAAATAGCCGCACCCGCCGTATAAGTTAAAAAAACATTCTTACATTAATTCCGTCGAGAAGGTTAAAAGCACCTTGTTTGGAAAACGACGGAAAGATTTCTTTATAAACCACTTATAAAAATTCAAACAAGGGTATAAATGAATTTAACCCATATTCTTGTAAATAGTAAAAATGTTTTGAAATACATTGTTAAGAAACATGGATGTGGATGATAAAGAGATCCTAGTAGATTATTACGTATAAACATCCTCGGATAATGAAGAGATTGTGAAATAACCCTTACCTTGTACTTTTCCTTGGTTGAGGGTAGGTTAACCGCCTGTATAATGGTGAAATAATTTTTATTAAATTATACAAGAATCATATATATTAATATGTTATCATATATGATCTTTTAACATTGCTTTGTTAATAATATCTTTATTATTATCGTCATTTCGGTTGTTAACTTACTCATTTTATTTTATATGTTTTGTTACGTAAGCCATGTTTGTCATGGATAGGTTGTATCTTATTCATATATAGAATGATATAAAGTCCTTAAACATTATTTTTAAATCATCAAATGATAATTATACTTGAATGGATATGATGAAGAATGAATCTCATCGCGTTCGTGGAGACGGTAGTCCATACGTACGCCCGAGAAACAATATCATTCTTTTGATATTAAAATAATATATAATTGGATATTATATCATATATACAGAATCATTATCATGTTATATTTATTAATTAAATGAGTTACACATCATTTTTATACCCATCCAAATAATAATATATTGAATAACAATTACACCATGACGTGAAGACGGTAAGTCATACGTACACACGTATGGTGACATGTTATTCAAAGGATGGATAGAATACTGAATATGGTTGTACCATATTTATAATAACATCACAGTATACAGAAGATACTGGAGTTATTATTTTAGAATGGTAATAACAAATAAAGATGAAGTGGAAGAAGAAAGGAACTTGGAAAAGGGTGGTGAAATCATTACCTCTTCTTCGGGTTCTTCCTTTTGATTTGATCAAAAGGGCTCCATAGGCTGGCTTTCTGATCAAACTAAGACCTCTAGGTTGTAGTGAGGGAAGTTGAGAAGTATTTGGGTAGTGTTTGGCCGAACCAAAAGGCTTTGAAGGTGTGAAGTAATGAGAAGGAGGAGTGCCCTTTTATAAGAGGGGTGAGGGGCACCTTTGGAAAATCTAGAAATATTAATTTATAATAAATTCATATTCGGTTTTTAATGGCTAAAAAGTTGATTATTTAAATTTTAAGGTGGGGATAGGTCGAAAACCATTCAACCAATAGAATTTAGACAGGTTTGGGTTACTATATTAACCTTATCTTTTAGTTTTAACTCTTAATTAATTAGTTTGACATTTACCATGTCACTTTGTATTTTTATATTATATAGTTAATAAAATTACTATATACATCCAAGCGACCCCAAAGTGATCCATTAATGATACACCTATCATGATATAAGTATCTTGGCTGAACCTTAGATTTTTATGAATTTAATATCAATTAATAATATAATATTTGTATTAAAAACACTTTTATGTCAATTTTTGACACTATTCAAAAATGCACTTTTACAAACTTTAATAGTGAACCCTTTTTAAATCCAATATTTTAAACTTATAAATATTAAATTTGACTAAATAAATTTATTCTTTAGAATGGGGACATAAAAAAATTTACAATGTAACACCCCATGCTTCCACGGTACGCTTCTCTTTGAATAATACAGTAGCGTGTGTTGTACGCAACTTCATGTTCTAACACACACCACAACCAATCAAACTAGCCGTTATGAATAGTAATACCTACCTTTTAAAATTTTGGAAATTTTATCTCTCAAACTGGAATTCATTTTTGTATTCGGAGTATCTAATTTCGCCTAAGGTGAAATTTTGGTACTTTTCGGATAACTTTCATATTTTGATGAATAGTGAAAATTACTAAATTTTAATTAAAAACAACATTTTTAATCAAAATAATTATTAGTGATAAATTATTAATTTGAGTGGTTTTAAAGTATATTTATAATATATTTTTACCATTTAATAACATTTTGGTCATTGGACATAATTTCACAATTAATCCAAACAAAAACAAGTATCAATCTTTTGATAGTTATTATATCTTAAAAACACACTTTTTGTTTTGACAGCAGGAATTAATTTTAAATAAATTTCTGCCACTTCTGTGTTTTGAATTTGGAAAAATGGAATCCATATTTGGAATCAATATTTTAAAATTGCGTAAATAGGTAACATTTATTTTTAGACATTTTGAATAATTACTTCGAAAAATATATTATTTACCATGGTTAAAGGGTAAATCCGGTAAATAAGGGTTAAAAAATAATATTATAATAATAACAAATTATCCTAAAACGTGTGATAATCTTATGATTTGATACATGGTCGACCATGGGCATCTTTGGGTCAATTTTGGGACCCCATGGTGCCACTTGTAAATGATAGGGACACTTTATTTTAATTAAGTTAAAATTTATACAAAAATGACACAAGCATATATCTTTTAGACAAACAATTTTTACATAGGGTTATATAAGTTGGAGTTTTAATTAAAAATATTAATTAGAAATATAAAAGGATTTACTACCTAGTTCTATTTTATTTATAATTTTTAGACATTAAATAATTTAGGTTATTTATGACACAATGATGATGTAGTAATTACATTAATAGTGAAAAATTAAAATAATTGATACTATAGATACCCAAATAAATAAAAATTGAGACTTTTAATGAATTCCACTAATTTTATAGGATCATATGACATATTATGATTGATTTAAATGTCTTTTTTTATAAGTAATAATTCTTTTATAAGTTTCACAAAAATCAACTATTGAATAGTGTCAAAATTGACATAAAAGAGTTTTAAAAACAAATATTATATTATTAATTGATTTTAAATTCCTAAAAATCAAAGGTTCGGCCAGGAGACTTATATCATGATAGGTTTATCATTAATGGACCACATAGGCATCGCTTGGATGTATATAGTAAGTTTATTAACTATATAATATAAAAATAAAAAGTGACATGGTAAATGTCAAACTAATTAACTAAGAGTTAAAACTAAATGATAAGGTTAATATAGTAACCCAAACCTATATAAATTCTATTGGTTGAATGGTTTTCGACCTACCCCCACCATAAAATTTGAATAATCAGCTTTGGACCCATTAGAAACCGAATATAAATTTATTATAAATTAATATTTCTAGCTTTTCCAAAGGTGCCCCTCACCCCTCTTATAAAAGGGCACTCCTCGTTCTCATTTCTTCACACCTTCAATTCCTCTTGGTTCGGCCAAACTCCACCAATATACTCTCCCAACTTCCCTAAATACAACTTAGAGGCCTTATTTTGATCAGAATGCCAACTTAATGATCCCCTTTGATCAAATCAAAAGGATGAACCCGAAGAAGAGGTAATGATTTCACCAACCTTTTCCAAGTTCCTTTCTTCTTCCACATATTCTTTCTTTGTTATTACCATTATAAAATAATAACTCCAGTATCATATATATACTGTGATTTTATTATAAATATGGTACAACCATATTTAGTATTCTATCCACCCTTTGAATAACATGTTACCATATGTGCGTACGTACGGCTTACCGTCTCCACGTCGTGGTGTAATTATTATTCAATATATTATTATTTGGATGGGTATAATAATGATGTGTAACTCATGTAAATAATAAATATAACATGTTAATGATTCTTTATATATGATATACCATCCATTTATATATTATTTTAATATCAAAGGAAATATATTGTCGCTCGTGCGTACGTACGGACTACCGTCTCCACGAACGCGATGAGATTCATTCTCCATCGTATCCATTCAAGTATAATTCTCATTTGATGATTAATAATAGTATCTAAGGACATGATATAATTATGGATATGATTTATATACAACCTATCTATTACAAACATGGCTTACGTAACCAAACATGTAAAAGAAAACGAGTAAGTTAACACCCGAAACAACGATAATACTAAGATATTATTAACAAATCAATGTTGAAAGATCGTATATGATACATTTTAATGTATATGATTCTTGTATAATTTAATAACAATTATTTCACCATTATACAGGAGGTTAACCGACCCCCAACCAAGGAAAAGTACAAGGTAAGGGTTTATTTCGCTATATCTTCATTATCCGAGGTTGTTTATAAGTAATAATCTACTGGGATTTCTTTATCATCCACATCCATGTTTCTTGGAAATGTATTTCAAATTTTTTTTACTATTTAAAATGAATATGGGTTAAATTCATTATACCCTTATGCGTTTTCAAAGGAATCATTCCTTCGTTTTCCAAACAATGCACTTTTTACCTTTCGACAAATTTAAGGTAAGAATGTCTTTTTTTAGTTATACAGCGGGTACGGCTATTTACCGCCGTTATAAAATCTTCAAAGCTTCCCTTACAAGCTTATAAGAATATTTTCAAAGTAATTATTTTATTTTATAATTATGTGACGTTTAAATTATTTAAAAATGAATATTTTAAGAATTTTTGAAAGGTACTCTTTATTAAGATCATAATTTTAAAAGTTTTAAAGATTTATCTTTCAAAATATTTTTAATTAATGTCCATGTTTTAAAAATGATTTTAAGGATTTATTTTTATGGACATGAATATTTTGAAATGATATTTCTTTTCAAAAGTTTCAAATTGGCATGAGACACTTTTATTTAAAAACCTCTTTTAAATTACTTCCTTTATAAATGTGCGACTTTTCAATGATTTCGAGAAAAAAGATATTTCTCTCAAATAGTTTTGATTTAATCTATGTCAACATCCTTTGATATATTTTAAGATTATTTGAAGTTTATTTATTATGATACAAAACTTCTATATTATATTGAAGGTTTTGTGATATGTTTGACTGTGGATGTGCTATTTTTATACCATTCATGGTTTATGGTGAAAATATTGACATTTCGTATGCTAGTTTTCATACGAATGTTTATGTTATGTTTAAACTTTGTCATATGGGATTGCATTGGACTTAATATGTGATGGGTGGGGCCCTGTATAGCTCCTCGATGCATCGGTAGGTCTCATGAGACACACTAGTGTCTTGGAACAAGGCCTTGACAAAATCTTATTTGTATTCTTGGAACGAGGCCTTGGCTATGTGGTTATGATAGTCCGGCATTATGCATTCCATCATTATGAAAGTGGTAATTTATATTTCATGTGATTATTCGATTAGTAGAATATCCATGTGAATAAGTAAATGGAATAATTTTTTTTTTCATACAATGTTGAAGTTCAAGTTTAAAAGGCTTTTGTTTTAGTTATACATTGCCTTAATTGTTTATTATTATTTACGAAAGTTTCCTCTATATTGTTATCCTTACTGGGCATTTGAGATCACCCCTTTTCTATGTTTTATTTTTCCCAGGATGTGAAGAAATAAATTATGAATGACCTTCAGGGATAATATGGGGGGATAAGAGTGTGGAATATGGACACTATGTTGTTTTAGTTTTCATTTTTATGATGTAATGTAAAACTTAAGAAATATATCTAGTCTTTCCAAAGGTACTAAAACAATCGGTCTTTAGAGATTTGATCTTTATTGTGATCATGCCAATGTTATGTAATAATGCACTGACTCTGGGTAACTAGGTTCGGGGCATTACAGTTGGTATCAGAGGAAGTTTAGTACAAACCTTGGAAGCTAGATTTAGATAAACTCTGATTAGAGAACATAGACTTAAGATGGAACTTGAGGATTAGTATAGAAGAACTTCCTAGAATTTTGGTATTGTAGAGATTTTGTGAGTTTTCTAAGAAATACATCCCTGTCTGGATACGAGCAGGTAGAGGCGGCTCTGGCACAAATGTACCTAGGGGTAAAACCAGAAAACACCGCTTTGAGATAGACTTCAACGGGAACTGGTGCACAACAACGGGCCTTGCTGCACTCTTGGTTACGATACTACCGGGGGATATGCTTAGGATAATTCTCATTTTATTTACAAACCATTATCAAGGGTTTATGAGTATATACTTCCTCAATGGAGAAATTTTTATGATTATGGATTATATCCATAAACTATTTATTTTATGTTATGTGTTTTACATGTTTGGGATTAGGTATTTTTATTCATAAACTAATCAAGTTTATGCCATTGTTTAGAAATGACGCCGAGTAGAAGAAATGATCACTCCAGCAATGCACATGATCCAAAGAGAAAGAAGGATCATATCTTTCATGGACTTAAGACATAATTTATAAGAGAAATAGTCTCCCATGTATTATCATCATATGAAGAAATAATATCATGTGTTGATAAGATAAGTAGAGAGTTTACTGAGTCTTATGGCTTTGAAGGGAAGCAAGAGAAGAAAAGGATGGAAGAGAGAAATATGGATAAAGGGAAGAGGGAAAAGAAGAATTTTCCCATATGTGATAACTGTGGGAAGAAACACCTTGGAACTTGCCTGAAAGGAATGGGAGTTTGTTATAATTGTGGGGGAAAAGGGCATAAAGTAAGTGACTGCAAGGGTAAGAAAATGGTTTCAAATGTACAATGCTTCATTTGCAAGGAGTTTGGACACTACGCGAACCTATGTCCCAGTCATCAAAATATGCTGCAAATGATGCTATTGGATAATAATCAAGTTATGATTATACCATAGATGAAGAGGAATGATTAGATTTCTTATGTTGATTATGTCATTTGAGTGTTGTATCAATAATGTACTTGTTATACTAATTATGGAGTATATAAGGATTGTACTGCAGTACTATTTCATTAAGGACTTGAGATTGTGTGGAACAAAGATAAGTGACTCAATAGCAGGTCAAATTTTTGGAAAATATATGGTTGAGAGAAAGATAAACCATAATATGGTTCTGATACCAAGGTAGAGATTTTAGAATAATAATGATTTATTTGGATAAATTATATTGGATATTCTTGACTACCATGAAACTGATTAATGATTTGTATATTCCATCATTGTTGGGGTTTACAACATTTTTGGATTGAAAGAGTATATCTATTATTCTATAAGGAATAAGGGATCATGAATGTAATCAATAAGGTTTTATGGTAATTCAGGATGTTTTAGTGTTTTAAAAGAATACATGATGAAGGTGTTCACATGTTATTATGCGGAAAAAAGGTTCTTTATTGTGTTTACATTCCTTATAAATTTTGGACTAAATTATTTTTTATAGTTCTAGTTTGGATTATTTCGGATTGTCATTAAAGGACATCCCAGAGGTCGGGCGGGAACCCGTCGCGTCCGGCAAGGCCGCGAGACTTGAACCCACAACCAAAGGCCGATAAGGGTGTATCACCTACCACTGACCCACATGATATCTTGGATTGAATAATGTAATTTTTTTGGTTCTGCTAGATGAATTATAAATTCATTTTTTTAACCCAATACAAATAGGATAAATAGAATATTATTTTTATGTTCTATTATCTTTTAGAGTGAAAGATGAGTCTGTGGTAGAAATTAGTTAAAGGATGGAACTCTACTTGTCAAGAATATATTTTCCTTCTTCTCTTATTCTATGAAGAAATTAATTCTTATACTTTATTTAAGGAATCCTAAAACCAAAAATGTGTTATCCTAATACCCTATGTTTTGTTGAACTGATGATATTTCAAATCATCATAGATTGATGAATTTAAGGACCTCAATTTTACACTTGTTTGTGATTGATGACCTCAATCACTAACTATAAATATTTATGTTTTTCCTCCAATTATATGTCTCTAATTTCCACCAATGTTCTCCTAATCGAGATCATAATTTGGTGGTGACCCTTTCATTTCTTTTTTCCCCATATTAAGACTAAATTTTAGTAACCCAATTTCCGATGTGGGTTTTCCCACAAAGATATTTTATATTTTCAACCTTTTATTTTCGAAGAACAATTTCAAATTGAAAGGACACAATTTATTGAAGGAGGGGAGAATGTAACACCCCAAGATTTCATGTTGTGTTATTTCTTCAAAATAATTCGATAACTTGCATTACACGCAACACTGAGTTCATGTGCAATATGACTTACCGAACAAGCCGTTAAAAAGAGGGTATGAATAGTATTAACTAAATATTGAACCTTATATAATACTTATAATTTTCAAATACATATTATTAGTTTCTTAGACATAATGGAAGAACAAATTCTTTTTTTTCAAATAAAAAAAGTATTTTTCAAAAATGCACTTTTACCAACTTTAATAGTGAACCCTTTTTAAATCCAATATTTTAAACTTTTATATATTCAATTTGACTAAATAAATTTATTCTTTATAATGGGGACAAAAAAAATTTTACAATGTAACACCCCAAGCTTCCACGGTATGCTTCTCTTTGAATAATACAGTAGCGTGTGTTGTACGCAACTTCGAGTTCTAACACACACCACAACCAATCAAACTAACCGTTATGAATAGTAATACCTATCTTTTAAAATTTTAGAAATTTTATCTCTCAAAATGGAATTCATTTTTGGATTCGGAGTATCAAATTTATCCAATGGTGAAATTTTGGTACTTTTCGGATAACTTTCATATTTTGATGAATAGTGAAAATTACAAAATTTTAATTAAAAACAATTTTTTTAATCAAAATAATTAATAGTGATAAATTATGAATTTGAGTGGTTTTAAAGTATATTTAGAATATATTTTTACCATTTAATACAATGTTAGTCATTGTACATAATTTCACAATTAAACCAAACAAAAAAAAGTATCAATCTTTTGATAGTTATTATATCTTAAAAACACGTTTTTTGTTTTGACAGCGGGAATTAATTTTAAATTAATTTCTGCCACTTCTGTGTTTTGAATTTGGAAAAAAGATTCCATATTTGGAATAAGGATTTTCAAATTGTGTAAATAGGTAACTTTTATTTTTAGGCATTTTGAATAATTACTTCGGTAAATATATTATTTACCATGGTTAAAAAACAAATCCGGTAAATAAGAGTTAAAAAATAATATTATAATAATAAAAAGTGACCCTAAAACATGTTCTAACCTAATTTGTTGATACATGGTCGAGCATGGGCATCTTTGGGTCAATTTAGGGACCCCATGGTGCCACTTGTAAGTGACAAGGACACTTTATTTTAATTAAGTTAAAATGAATACAAAAATGACACAAGCATATATCTTTTAGACAAACAATTTTTACATAGGGTTATATATGTTGTATTTTCAATTTTAAATATTCATTAGAAAGATAAAACGATTTCATACATAATGATATTTTATTTGTAATTTTTAGACATTAAATAATTTAAGTTATTTATAACACAATGATGATGCAGTAATTACAATAATAGTGAAAAATTAAAACAATTGATATTATAAATACCCAACTAAATACAATTTGAGACTTATAATATATTAAACTAATTTTATAGGATAATATGACATATTATGATTGATTTAATTGTCTTTTTTCGGAGTAATCATTCTGTTATAAGTTTCACAAAAATCAACTATTGAATAGTGTCAAAATTGACATAAAAGAGTTTTAAAAACAAATATTATATCATTAATTGATATTAAATACCTAAAAATCTAATTTTCGGACAATAGACTTATATCATGATATTTGTATCATTAATGGACCATTTAGTGGTCTCTTGGATGTATATAGTAAGTTTATTAACTATATAATATATATATACAGAGTGACATGGTAAATGTCAAACTAATTAACTACGAGTTAAAACTAAAAGATAAGGTTAATATAGTAACCCAAACCTATCTAAATTCTATTGGTTGAATGGTTTTCGACCTATCCCCTCCTTAACCTTTGAATAATCAACTTTGGATCCATTAGATACCGAATATGAATTTATTATAAATTAATATTTCTAGCTTTTCCAAAGGTTCCCCCCACCCCTCTTAAAAAAGGGCACTCCTCCTTCTCATTTCTTCACACCTTCAAAGCCTTTTGGTTCGGCCAAAATCTACCCAAATACTCTCCCAACTTCCCTCAATACAACATAGAGGCCTTAGTTTGATCAGAAAGCCAACTTAAGGAGCCCTTTTGATCAAATCAAAAAGAAGAACCCGAAGAAGAGGTAATGATTTCACCACCCTTTTCAAAGTTCCTTTCTTCTTCCACTTCTTATTTCTTTGTTATTACCATTCTAAAATAATAACTACAGTATCATATATATATTGTGATTTTATTATAAATATGGTACAACCATATTCAGTATTCTATCCACCCTTTGAATAACAGGTCACCATACGTGCGTACGTACGACTTACCATCTCCACGTCGTGGTGTAATTGTTATTCAATATATTATTATTTGGATGGGTATAATAATGATGTGTAACTCATGTAAATAATAAATATAACATGTTAAAGATTCTTTATATATGATATAACATCCATTTATATATTATTTTAATATCAAAAAAATGATATTGTCGCTCGTGCGTACGTACGGACTACCGTCTCCACGAACGCAATGAGATTCATTCTCCATCGTATCCATTCAAGTATAATTTTCATTTGATGATTAATAATAGTATATAATGACTTGATATCATTCTGGATATGATTAATATACAACCTATCCATTACAAACATGGATTACGTAACAGATCATATAAAATAAAATGAGTAAGTTAACATCTGAAACAACGATAATACTAAGATATTATTAACAAATCAATGTTAAAAGATCATATATGATATCATATTAATGTATATGATTCTTTTATAATTTAGTAACAATTATTTCACCATTATACATGATTTTACCTACCCCCAACCAATGAAAAGTACAAGTTAAGGGTTTATTTCGCAATATCTTCATTATCTGAGGTTGTTTATACGTAATAATCTACTGGGATTTCTTTATCATCCACATCCATGTTTCTTCGAAATGTATTTCAAAATATTTTTACTATTTACAAATAATATGGGTTAATGTCATTTATACCCTTATGTGTTTTCAAAGGAATCATTCTGTCGTTTTCCAAACAAGGCCCTTTTTACCTTTCGACAAATTTAAGGTAAGAATGTCTTTTTTAACTTATACGGTGGGTGCGGCTATTTACCACCGTTATAAAATCGTCAAATATTCCCATACAAGATTATATGAATATTTTCAATGTAAATGTTTTATTTTGTAATTATGTGACTTTTAAATGATTTCAAAATGAATATTTTAAGAATTTTTGAAAGGTACTCTTTATCAAGATCATAATTTTAAATGTTTTAAAGATTTATCTTTCTAAATATTTTTATTTAATGTCCATGTTTTCAAAATGATTTTAAAGATTTATTTATATGGAAATGAAGGTTTTGAAATGATATTTCTTTTAAAAAGTTTCAAAGTGGTATGGGACACTTTGATTTAAAAATCTCTTTTAAATTACTTCCTTTATAAATGTGTGACTTTTCAATGATTTCGAGAAAAGAGATATTTCTCTCAAATAGTTTTGATTTCATCTATGTCAATATCCTTTGATAGATTTTAAGCTTATTTGATGTTGATTTATTATGATACAAAACTTCTATATTATATTGAAGTTTTTGTGATATGGTAGACTGTGGATGTGCTATTTTTATACCATTCATGGTTTTGGGTGAAAATATTGACATTTCGTATGCTAGTTTTAATACGAATGTTTATGTTATGTTTAAACCTTTTCATATGGGAATGCATTAGACTTAATATGTGATGGGTGGAGCCCGCTATAGCTCCTCGATGCATCGGTATGTCTCATGATATATACTAGTGTCCTGGCACAAGGCCTTGACAAAATCTTATTTGTAGTCTTGGTACGAGGCCTTGGATATGTGGCTATGATAGTCTGGAATTATGCATTCCATCATTATGAAAGTGGTAATTGATATTGCATGTGATTATTTGATTAGTAGAATATCCATGTGAATAAGTAAATGGCATTATTTTATTTTATTTTTTCCATACTATGTTGAAGTTCAAGTTTAAAAGGCTTTTGTTTTAGTTATACATTGCCTTAATTGTTTATTCTTATTTACGAAAGCATCCGCTAAATTGTTATCCTTACTGGGTATTTGAGCTCACCCATTTTCTAGGTTTTATTTTTCCCAGGATGTGAAGAAGTAAATTATGAATGATCTGCAGGGATAGTATGTGGGGATAAGAGTGTGGAATATGGACACTATGTTGTTGTATTTTTATTTTTTATGATGTAATGTAAAACTTCAGAAATATATCTAGTCTTTCCAAGGCTACTAAACCAATCGGTCTTTCGAGATTTTATCATTCTTGTGATCATGCCAATGTTGTGTAATAATGTACCGACTCTGGGTAACTAGGGTCGGGGCGTTACAAATTCATTTTTCAAACCTATACAAATAGGATAAATAGAATATTATTTTTAAGTTATATTATCTTTTAGAGTGAAAGATGAGTCTGTGGTAGAAATTAGTTAAAGGATGGAACTATACTTGTCAAGAATATATTTTTCTTCTTCTCTTATTCTATGAAGAAATTAATTCTTATAATTTATTTAATGAATCCTAAAAACAAAAATGTGTTATCCTAATACCCTATGTTTTGATGAACCGATGGTATTTGAAATCATCATAGATTGATGAATTTAAGGACCTCAATTTTACACTTGTTTGTGATTGATGACCTCAATCACTACCTATAAATATTTATGTTTTTCCTCCAATTATATGTCTCTAATTTCCACCAATGTTCTTTTAATCGAGATCATAATTTGGTGGTGACCCTTTCAGTTATTTTTTCCTTATATTAAGACTAAATTTTAGTAACCCAATTTCCGATGTGGGTTTTCCCACAAAAATATTTTCTATTTTGGAACTTTTATTTTCGAAGAAAAATTTCAAATTGCAAGGATGCAATTTATTGAAAGAGGGGAGAATGTAACACCCCAATATTTCATAGTGTGTTATTTCTTTAAAATAATTCAATAACTTGCACGACAAGCAACACCGAGTTCAAGCGCACCATGACTTACCAAACAAGCCGTTCAAAAGAGGTTATGAATAGTATTAACTAAAATTAAAACTATATATAATCCCTATAATTTTAGAATCCATACTATGAGTTTCTTGGACATAATGTAAGAACAAATTCATTTTCAGTATTGCACTTTTACCAACATTGAATAGTGAAAACCTTTTTAAATCCAATATTTTAAACTTTTATATACTCAATTTGACTAAATAAATTTAATTTTTAGAATGGGGACATCAGAAAATTTTACAATTAAACATCCCAAACATCCACGGTACGTTTCCCTTTGAATAATGCAATGGCGTGCATTGTACGCAACTTCGAGATTCTAACACACCACAACCAATCAAACTAGCCATTATGAATAGTAATACCTACCTTTTAAAATTTTAGAAATTTTATCTCTCAAAATGGACTTCATTTTTGGATTTGGAGTATCGAATTTAGCCTAAGGTGAAATTTTGGTACTTTTCGGATAACTTTCATATTTTGATGAATAGTGAAAATTACTAAATTTTAATTAAAAACAAATTTTTTAATCAAAATAATTAGTAGTGATAAATTATGAATTTTAGTGGTTTTAAAATATATATAGAATATATTTTTACCATTTAATACAATTTTGGTCATTGGATATAATTTCACAATTAAACCGAACATAAACAAGTATCAATCTTTTGATAGTTATTATATCTTAAATACACGCTTTTTGTTTTGATAGTGGGAATTAATTTTAAATTAATTTCTGCCACTTCTGTGTTTTGAATTTGGAAAAATGGATTCCATATTTGGAATATTTTCAAATTGTGTAAATAGTTAACTTCTATTTTTAGTCATTTTGAATAATTACTTCGGTAAATATTTTATTTACCATAGTTAAAAGGTAAATCCCGTATATAAGGGTTAAAATATATATAATAATAATAAACAATTACCATAAAACGTGTGCTAACCTTATTGGTTGATACATGTTAGACCATGGGCATCTTTGGGTATGTTTTGGGACCCCATGGTGCCACTTGTAAGTGATAGGGACACTTTATTTTAATTAAGTTAAAATGAATACAAAAATGAGACAAGCATATATCTTTTAGAAAAACAATTTTTACATAGGGTTATATAGGATGGATTTTCCACTATAAATATTCATTAGAAAGATAATACGATTTCCTACATAATTTTAGTTTATTTATAATTTTTAGAGATTACATAATTTAATTTATTTATGACACAATGATGATGCAGTAATTACCATAATAGTGAAAATTTAAAATAATTGTATTATAAATACACAAATAAATATAATTTGAGACTTTTAATGAATTAAAATAATTTTATAGGATAATATCACATATTTATATTGATTTAATTAACTTTTTTCGAAGTAATGATTCTGTTATGAGTTTCACAAAAATCAACTATTGAATAGTGTAAAAATTGACAAAAAAGAGTTTTGAAAAAAATATTATATTATTAATTGATATTAAATTTATAAAAATCAAAGATTCGTCCAAGACACTTATATAATGATTTTGGTATCATTAATGGACCACTTGGTGGTCACTTGGATGTATATAGTGAGTTTATTAACTATATAATATATAAAAACAAAGTGACATGGTAAATGTCAAACTAATTAACTAAGAGTTAATACTTAAAGATAAGGTTAATATAGTAACCCAAACCAATCTAAATTCTATTGGTATAAAGTTTTTCGACCTATACCCACCTTAAAATTTAAATAATAAACTTTTGAACCATTAGAAACCGAATATGAATTTATTATAAATTAATATTTCTAGCTTTACCAAAGGTCTCCCTCACCCCTCTTATAAAAGGGCACTCCTCCTTCTAATTTCTTCACACCTTAAAAGCCTTTTAGTTCGGCCAAACTCTACCCAAATACCCTCCCAACTTCCCTCACTACAACCTAGAGGCCTTAGTTGTATCAGAAAGACAACCTATGGAGTCCTTTTGATCAAATAAAAAGGAAGAACCCGAAGAAGAGGTAATGATTTCCCCACCCTTTTCCAAGTTCCTATCTTCTTCCACTTCATCATTCATTGTTATTACCATTATAAAATAATAACTCTAATATCTTATATATACTGTGATGTTATTATAAATATGGTACAACCATATTCATTATTGTATCCACCTTTTGAATAACATGTCACCATACGTGCGTACGTACGGCTTACCGTCTCCACGTCGTGGTGTAATTGTTATTCAATATATTATTATTTGGATGGGTATAATAATGATGTGTTACTCATGTAAATAATAAATATAAAATGATAATGATTCTGTATATATGATATACTATCCAATTATATATTATTTTAATATCAAAAAATTGATATTTTCGCTCGTGCATACGTACGGATTACCGTCTCCACGAACACGATGAGATTCATTCTCCATCGTATCCATTCAAGTATAATTATCTTTTGCTAATTTAAAAATAATTTTTAAGGACATGATATCATTCTGTATATGAATAATATACAACCAATCCATGACAAACATGGCTTATGTAACAAAACATATAAAATAAAACGAGTAAGTTAACTCCTGAAACGACGATAATACTAAGATATTATTAACAAAGCTATGTTAAAAGATCATATATGATATCATATGAATGTATATAATTCTTGTATAATTTAATAAAAATTATTTCACTATTATACAGGAGTTTAACCTACCCCAACCAAGTAAACGCACAAGGTAAGGGTTATTTTACAATCTCTTCATTATCCGAGGTTGTTTATATGTAATAATCTACTGGAATCTCTTTATCATCCACATCCATGTTTCTTAAAAATTAATTTCAAACATTTTTACTATTTACTAGAATATGGGTTAAATTCATTTATACCATTATTTGACTTTTTATAAGAGGTTTATAAGGGAATCTTTCCGTCGTTTTCCAAACAAGGTGCTTTTTAACATTTTCGACAAAATTAAGGTAAGAATGTTTTTTTAACTTATACGACGGGTGCGTCTATTTTCCGCCGTTATAAAATTGTCGAAACATCCCTTACAAGCTTATAAGAATATTTTCAAAGAGAATGTTTTATTTTATAAATATATGACTCTTAAATGATTGAAAAATAGAAAGAGATATTTCTCTAAAAAGAGTTTTGATTTCATCTATGTCAACATCCTTTGATGTATTTTTACGTTTATTTGAAGTTGATTTATTATGATACAAAACTTCTATATTGTATTGAAGGTTTTGTGATATGTTTGACTATGGATGTGCTATTTTTATACCGTTCATAGTTTATGGTGAAAGTATTGACATTTTGTATGCTAGTTTTGATACGAATGTTTATGTTATGTTTAAACCTTTTCATATGGGAATGCATTGGACTTAATATGTGACGGGTGGAGCCCGCTATAGCTCTTCAATGCATCAGTAGGTCTCATGAGACAAACTAGTGTCTTGGCACAAGGCCTTGGTAAAATCTTACTCATTTTATTTTATATGTTTTGTTACGTAAGACATGTTTTTCATGGATAGGTTGTATCTTATTCATATCCAGAATGATATCAAGTCCTTAAAAATTATTTTTAAATCATCAAATGATAATTATACTTGAATGGATACGATGGAGAATGAATTTTAGCACGTTCATGGAGACGGTAGTCCGTACGTACGCACGAGCGACAATATCATTCTTTTGACATTAAAATAATATATAATTGGAAAGTATATCATATATACAAAATAATTAACATGTTATATTTATTATTCACATGAGTTACACATCATTATTATACACATCCAAATAATAATATATTGAATAACAATTACACCACGACGTGGAGACGGTAAGCCGTACGTACGCACATATAGTGACATGTTATTCAAAGGGTGGATAGAATACTGAATATGGTTGTTCCATATTTATAATAAAATCAAATTATATATATGATAATGGAGTTATTATTTTAGAATGGTAATAACAAAGTAAGAAAAAGTGGAAGAAGAAAGGAACTTGGAAAAGGGTGGTGAAATCATTACCTCTTCTTCGGGTTCTTCCTTTTGATTTGATCAAAAGGGCTCCATAGGTTGCCTTTCCGATCAAACTAAGGCCTCTAGGTTGTAGTTAGGGAAGTTGGGAAAATATTTGGGTAGAGTTTGGCCGAACCAAAAGGCTTTGAAGGTGTGAAGTAATGAGAAGGGGGAGTGCCCTTTTATAAGAGGGGTGAGGGTCACCTTTGGAAAAGATAGAAATATTAATTTATAATAAATTCATATTCGCTTTAAAATGGCTCCAAAGTTGATTATTCAAAGTTTTAGGTAGGGATAGATCGAAAACCATTCAACCAATGGAATTTAGACAGGTTTGGGTTACTATATTAACCTTATCTTTTAGTTTTAACTCTTAGTTAATTAGTTGACATTTACCATGTCACTTTGTATTTTTATATTATATAGTTAATAAACATACTATATACATCCAAGAGACGCCCAAGTGATCCATTAATGATACACCTATCATGATATAAGTCTTTTGAACGATCCTTATATTTTTATGAATTTGATATCAATTAATAATATAACATTTGTTTTAAAAACTCTTTTATGTCAATTTTGACACTATTCAATAGATAATTTTTGTGAAACTTATAATAGAATTATTACTTCTAAAAAAGTCAATTAAATCAATCCTAATATGTCATATTATCCTTGAAAATTATTTTAATTCATTAAAAGTATCATATAATATTTATTTGGGTATTTATAATATCAATTATTTTAATTTTTCACTATTTTTGATAATTACTCCATCATCATTGTGTCATAAATAAATTAACTTTTTTAATGTCTAAAAATTATATATAAAATATAATTATGTAGGAACTTTTTTTATATTTCTAATGAATATTTAAAATCGAATTTATCTTATGTATAACCCTATATTAAAAATGTTTTAGTAAATAAATGTTGATTTTAACTCTTTTAACTCTTCTTGGAATTAAATAATAAAAAATGTCCTAATCTAATCCAAGTGGACCTAAATGATAATATTTTATTCCTACGGTTGTGTTTGGTCGAGATACATTTGTCCAATAGAATTTTGATAATGTGTTAGGGTAATATTAATATCATTTTTACCCTTAATTACCCTATTTACTTTTAACCATGGTAAATAAAAGTAAAAAAGTTACTATTCATCAAAAATTATTTTCATCTCATTGAACCACATTTTACTTCTTAATATTAACCGTGTCTCTCATATTTTCGAAATTCCATTCACAGAAGCGGTAAAATTATGTTTTATGAAAATTTCAGTTTTTTTAACTACCACTTAGTAGTTTCACTATTCATCAAAAATTGAAGTTTTTCAGAACAATGCCAAAATTTCACCCTAAGCTATTATTGATATTCCGAATTCAAAAATGATGTATATTTTACAAAATTCAAAACATATAAGTTGCATTAATTATTTTTATAATTAATTCTCGCTGTCACAACAAATAGCGTGTTTTTAAGAAACAATATATACCAAAAGATTGACAATTGTTTAGGGCCAATTTCAAAGTGAAATTAATTATAATGAACACCATTGGATAAAATGGTTAAAATAAATTCTAATTATACTTTAAAACCACTCAATAATATAATTTATCACTATAAATTATTTTGATTAAAAAAGTTGTTTTTAAGTATTTTTCACTATTCATAAAATTGGAATTTCTTAGAAAAATACCAAAAATTCATCTTAGGATAATTTCAATATTCCGAAACCAAAAATGAATTCCATTTTGAAATATAAAATATATATAATTCCAAAAAGTAGGTATTACTATTCATAACGGCTAGTTTGATTGGTTGTGGTGTCTTAGAACTCGATGTTGCGTACAACACACGCTATCACATTATTCAAAGAGAAGCATACCATAAAGATTGGGGTGTTTCATTTTAAATTTTTTATGTCCCCATTTAGTCAAAAAGTATAAAATATTGTATTTAAAAGGGTTCACTATTAAAAGTTGGTAAAAGTGGAATACAGAAAATGAATTTTTTTCTTTTATTATGTCTAAGAAACTCATAATATGGATTCTAAAATTATAAGGATTATATAAAGTTTAAAATTTAGTTAATACTATTCATAACCTCTTTTGAACGGCTTTTTTTGGTAAGTCATGGTGCGCTTGAACTCGGTGTTGCGTGTAGTGCAAGTTATTGAGTTATTTTGAAGAAATAACACCCTATGAAATCTTGGGGTGTTACATTCTCCCCACCTTCAATAAATTGTGTCCTCGCAATTTGAAATTGTTCTTCGAAAATAAAAGGTTGAAAATAGAAAATATCTTTGTGGGAAAACCTATATCGGAAACTGGGTTACTAAAATTTAGTCTTAATATGAGGAAAAGAGAAATGAAAGGGTCACCACCAAATTATGATATCGATTAGGAGAACATTGGTGGAAATTAGAGACATATAATTGGAGGAAAACGTAAATATTTATAGGTAGTGATTGAGGTAATCAATCACAAACAAGTGTAAAATTGAGGTCCTTAAATTTATCAATCTATGATGATTTGAAATACAATCGGTGCAAAAAAACATAGGGTATTAGGATAACACATTTTTGGTTTTAGGATTCCTTAAATAAAGTATAAGAATTAATTTCTTCATAGAATAATAGAAGAAGAAAAATATATTCTTGACAAGTAGAGTTCCATCCTTTAACTAATTTCTACCACAAACTCATCTTTCACTCTAAAAGATAAAAGAACGTAAAAATATTATTCTATTTATCCTATCCGTATAGGTTCCAAAAAAACGAATTTATAATTCATATACCAGATCTTTTAAAAAACTACATTATTTAATCCTGGACATCACGTGGGTCAGTGGTAGGTGATACACCCTTGTCGCCCTTTGGTTGTGGGTTCAAGTCTCGTAGCCTTGCCAGATGCAACGGGTTGCCACCCGACCTCCGGGTTTTCCTTTTATGGAAATCCAAAATAATCCAAACTAGAACTATCCAAAATAATTCAGTCCAAAATTTATAAGGAAGGTAAACACAATAAAGATCCTTTTTCCGCGTAATAACTTGTGAACATCTTCATCTTGTATTCTTTTAAAACACTGCAACATCCTGAATTACCATAAAACATTATTGATTACATTCATGATCCCATATTCCTTAAATAATAATAGATATACTCCTTCAATCCAAAAATGTTTTAAACCCCAAAAATGATGTAATATACAAATCATTAATCAGTTTCAAGTTAGTCAATAATATCCAATATAATTTATCCAAATCAATCATGTATTATTCTAAAATCACTACCTCAGTATCAGAACTATATTATGGTTTATCATTCTCTCAAACATATATTTTCCAAAAATTTATCCTGCTATTGAGTCACTTTTCATTGTTCCACACAATATCATGTCCTTAATGAAATAGTACTGCAGTACAATCCTTATATACTCCATAATTATTATAACAAGTAAATTGTTGATACAACACTCAAATGACATAATCAACACAAGAACTCTAATAATTCATCTTCATCTGTGGTAGTATCATAACATGATTATTATCCAATAGCATCATTTGAGGCATTCTCTGATGACTAGGACATAGGTTCACGTAGTGTCCAAACTCTTTGCAAACGAAGGATTGTACATTTGAAACCATTTTCTTACCCTTGCCGTCACGTACTTTGTTCCCTTTTCCTCCACAAATATAACAAACTCCCATTCGTTTCAGGCAAGTTCCAGGGTGTTTCTTCCCAAAGTTATCACATATGGGAAAATTCTTCTTTTCCCTCTTCCCTTTATCCATCTTTCTCTCTTCCATCCTTTTCTTCTCTTGCTTCCCTTCAAATCCATAGGACTCAGTAAAATATTTACTTATCTTCTCAACACATGACCTCATTTCTTCATATGATGATAATACATGGGAGACTATTTCTCTTATAAATTCTGGCTTAAGAGCTTGAATGATATGATCCTTCGTTCTCTTTGGATCATGTGCATTGCTGGAGTTCTCATTCCTTCTACTGAGCGCCATTTCTAAACAATGTCATACACTAGATTAGTTTATGAATAACAATACCTAATCCCAAACTTATAAGAAACATAACATAAATTAATTAGTTTATGGATATAATCCATAATCATAAAAATTTATCCTTTGAGGAAGTATATACTTATAAACCCTTCATAATGATTTGTAAAGAAAATGAGAGTTATCATAAGCATATCCCCCGGGAGTGTCGTAACCAAGAGTTCAGCAAGGCTCATTTTCGTGCACCGGTTCTCATTCGAGTCTAGCTCAAGGCAGTTTTTTTGGGTTTACCCCTAGGTGCAACTGTGCCAGAGCCGCCTCTACCTGCTCGTATCCTGACAGGGATGTATTGCTCAGAAAACTCACAAAATCTCTACAATACTACATCATCATTGTGTCATAAATAAATTAAATTATTTAATGTATAAAAATTATAAATAAAATATCATTATGTAATAAATCTTTTTATCTTTCTAATGAATAATTACAATCGAATTTATCTTATGTATAACCCTATATTAAATTTTTTTTAGTAAATAAACCTTGATTTTAACTCTTTTAACTCTTCTTTGAATTAAATAATAATAAATTTCCTAATCTAATCCAAGTGGACCTAAATGATAATATTTTATTCCTAAGGTTGTTTGTGGTCGAGATACACTTGTCCAATAGAATTAGGACATGTGTTAAGGTAATATTAATATCATTTTTACCCTTAATTACCCTATTTACTTTTAACCGTGGTAAATAAAAGTAAAAAGTTACTATTCACCAAAAATTATTTTCGTCTCATTGAACCACATTTTACTTCTTGATATTAACCGTGTCTCTTGGATTTTAAAAATTCCATTCACAGAAGCGGTAAATTATGTTTTATGAAAAATTCAGTTTTTTAACTACCACTTAGTAGTTTCACTATTCATCAAAAATTGAAGTTTTTTAGAACAATGCCAAAATTTTACCCTAATCTATAATTGATATTCTGAATAAAAAAATGATTTCTATTTTAAAAAATTCAAAACATATAAGTTTCATTAATTAATTTTATAATTAATTTCCACTGTCACAATAAATAGCGTGTTTTTAGGAAACAATATATATTAAAAGATTGACAATTGTTTAGGTCTAATTTCAAAGTGAAATTAATTCTAATGAACACCATTGGATAAAATGGTAAAAATATATTCTAATTATACTTTAAAACCACTCAAATTCATAATTTATCACTATTAATTATTTTGATTAAAAAATTTGTTTTTAATTAAAATTTACTAATTTTCACTATTCATCAAAATATTAAAGTTATCCGAAAAGTACAAAAATTTCACCCTAGGCTAATATTGATATTATGAATCCAAAAATGAAGTCCATTTTGAGAGATAGAATTTATAAAATTTCAAAAAGTAGGTATTACTATTCATAACAACTAGTTTGGTAAGTCATGGTGCCCTTTAACTCGGTGTTGTGTGTAGTGCAAGTTATTGAATTATTTTGAAGAAATAACACACTATGAAATCATGTGGTTTTACATTATCCCCTCCTTCAATAAATTGTGTCCTCGCAATTTGTAATTGTTCTTCGAAATTAAAAGTTTGAAAATAAAAAATATCTTTGTGGGAAAACCCACATCGAAAATTGGGTTACTAAAATTTAGTCTTAATATGAGGAAAAGAGAAATAAAAGGGTCACCAACATATTATGATCTCAATTAGGAGAACATTTGTGGAAATTAGAGACATATAATCGGAGGAAAAATGTAAATATTTATTGGTAGTGATTAAGGTCATCAATCACAAACAAGTGTAAAATTGAGGTCCTTAAATTCATGAATCTATGATGATTTGAAATACAATCGGTTCAACAAAACATAGGGTATTAGGATAACACATATTTGGTTTTAAGATTACTTAAATAAAGTATAAAAATTAATTTATTCATAGAATAAGATAAAAAGAAAAATATATTCTTGACAAGTAGAGTTCCATCCATTAACTAATTTCTACCATAGACTCATCTTTCACTATAAAAGATAATAGAACTTAAAATAATATTCAATTTATCCTATTCATATAGGGTTAAAAAATGAATTTATAATTCATTTAGTAGAACCATTAAAAAATGACATTATTTCATCCAGGACATCACGTGGGTCAGTGGTAGGTGATACACCCTTGTCGCCCTTCGGTTGTGGGTTCAAGTCTCGCGGCCTTGCCGGACGCGACGGGTTGCTGCCCGACCTCTGGGTTTTTCTTTTATGGAAATCAAAAATAATCCAAACTAGAACTATCCAAAATACTTCAGTCCAAAATTTATAAGTAAGGTAAACACAATGAAGATCCTTTTTCCCTCGTAATAACATGTGAACACCTTCATCATGTATTCTTTTAAAACACTGCAACATCCTGAATTACCATAAAACCATATTGATTACATTCATGATCCCTTATTCGTTATAGAATAATAGATATACTCTTTCAATCCAAAAATGTTGTAAACCCCAACAATGATGGAATATACAAATCATTAATCAGTTTCAAGGTAGTCAAAAATATCCAATATAATTTATCCAAATCAATCATGTATTATTTTAAAATCACTACATTGGTATCAGAACCATATTATGGTTTATCTTTCTCTCAACCATATATTTTCCAAAAATTTAACCTGTTATTGAGTCACTTTTCATTGTTCCACACAATCTCAATTTCATAATGAAATAGTACTGCAGTACAATCCTTATATACTCCTTAATTATTATAACAAGTAAATTGATGATACAACACTCAAATGACATAATCAACATAAGAACTCTAATCATTCCTCTTCATTTGTGGTAGTATCATAACTTGATTATTATCCAATAGAAACATTTGCGGCATAGTCTAATGACTGGTACATAGGTTCGCGTAGTGTCCAAACTCCTTGCAAATGAAGCATTGTACATTTGAAACCATTTTCTTTCCCTTGCAGTCACCTACTTTGTGCCCTTTTCCTCCACAATTATAAAAAACTCCCATTCCTTTCAGGCAAGTTCCAGGGTGTTTCTTCCCCATGTTATCACATATGGGAAAATTATTCTTTTCCCTCTTCCCTTTATCCATCTTTCTCTCTTCCATCCTTTTCTTCTCTTGCTTCCCATCAAAGCCATTGGACTCAGTAAACTCTTTACATATCTTATCAACACATGATATTATTTCTTCATATGATGATAATACATGGGAGACTAGTTCTCTTATAAATTATGGCTTAAGACCATGAAAGATATGATCCTTCTTTCTCTTTGGATCATGTGCATTGCTGGAGTTATCATTCCTTCTACTGGGCACCATTTCTAAACAATGGCATACACTAGATTAGTTTATGAATAACAATACCTAATCCCAAACTTGTAAAACACATAACATAAATTAAATAGTTTATAGATATAATCCATAATCATAAAAATTTCTCCTTTTAGGAAGTATATACTCATAAACCCTTAATAATGGTTTGTAAAAAAATGAGAATTATTCTAAGCATATCCCCTGGGAGTGTCGTAACCAAGAGTGCAACAAGGCCCGTTTTCGTGCACCAGTTCCCGTTCGAGTCTAGCTCAAAGCGGTGTTTTTGGGTTTTACCCCTAGGTATATCTGTGCCAGAGCCGCCTCTACCTGCTCGTATCCAGACATCGATTTATTTCTCAGAAAACTCACAAAATCTCTACAATACCAAAATTTTAGGAAGTTCTTCTATACTAATCCTCAAGATCCATCTTAGGTCTTTGTGCTCTAATCAGAGTTTATCAAAATCTAGCTTCCAATGTTTGTACTAAGATTCCTCTGTGTAAAGACCCGTAAATTTCAAGGAAATTTTTTTTCTTAATTTTATTTGGAATTTTACAAGAGCGCAATTTCTGACGGCACCTGATTCTGAGGCCCGGTGTGCCCTGAACCATTTTCCAATGTTTGGCTCGGGTACGTTCAGTGAACGGACGAGCGGGTTTTTCTATCTTTTGAACCGGTGCCCAGAATCGAATTCTGAGGGCACCGATGAAATCGCAGCGCCGGTATTCGCTTAGAAACGCCTCTTCCGGAGTTGCGTTTTCTCGGGTGTGGTTTTTAATTTTCGGGCTTAAAGTTAAGAAATAAAATAAATTTTGCGACAACTTTATTTTATTTCACTTAAGCCACTTGGAAGCCACTTGAAGCCACTTAAGGGCGGCTTGAACTGAGTTGAACTGGATAGGATGCTATCCAGAAATGTCCTACCCCCTTGGTAGGATATTTGTGAGGTGGGGCCCGCACAAGCCCCGCCGTCTCTTTCCGCTAAGAAACGCACCCGTGAAAACCCGTCTTAATGAAAGTCAACCGACGCGTTTTCTAAATTCATAACAGACCATTTAATTGGGATGTTTCTTTCGTGAATTAAATGGCCTATTTCTTTCGTTGAATTAATTCAACGAATTAATTCAATCGTTTCTTAAACCTGTTTTCGTGTGTTGGCATATTAATAAAATAAGAACAACCCAAATCTTTGGAGAAGGTTTGAGAGGATTCTTGTTCTTCTTCTCCCTCGTGAAGAACGCGAATAATGTGAAGAACGCCGAACCCGGAAATCGACGACGCTTCCGTCCGTGACGTTCTTCCACGCTCCGATCTCCGATCACCGACCATTTGAGGTGAGTGATTTCGGATTTCCGCTCAAGGTTCTTTCCTTTTGGTTTTAAACACAGATTTAATTATTATAATTTAAATCTGTTGTTCTTGGTTCGTTGAGCTCGCCGACTCAACACGGGATTCCGCGATGACGCAACACCTCCCCGCGACGATGCGACGATCTCTCTCTTCCGCGACGATCTTTTCGGCGAAGAACGCCCACGCGCGACGATCGACGAGGTAGGGATTTATTTTGGAAAATTACCCCTTTTTTTTATTTTTTCCCGTCAATGTTTCTTAATGAAATTAAAGAACCGTTTTGTGAACAATTTTTAATCTTATTAAAAATTGTTGTTTCCTGTGTGGAATAAATTTCTCTCGGTTGTTTATCTCTAACGCAGAGGGTGCGGGCCAAACGAACATGGCCCGACGACCCTCCGCCGTTCTTCGTTTTGTGCGGATTTGACGGACGACGACGGAACATGCCGCAGCGGTTGTTTGACGATCCCGCAGTAAAGAATGGATCCCGGGAGGAGCAACGGCGCAGACGGGAAGGAAAACGGGCCACCGGAGCGACACCGGCGGCGCCGGCAGCCGGAGGCGGCGGCGCCCCGGCGCGCCGCCGGACGAGGCCGCCGCGACTGAAGCCGCGGCGGCGGAGGCCAACGGACCCGCGGCCGCGCGGGTCCGATTCGCCCAGGCGGGACGCGGCTCAACCGCGTCCACGGTTCGCCAGCGCGGCCCACGAGGGCCGCGACTTTCCTAAGGCCGCGGGTCAACGCCCGCGGCACCTGGCGCTCGGCCGCTCGGCCGAGCCGAGCCAGGCCGGTCCGACCGGCCGGGCCGCGCTCTGGCCAGGCCGGACCGGTCCAACCGGGTCGGACCCGGGTCGGGTCGACCCGGTTCGGGCCGACCCAGGGGGGGTCGGGCCGGGTCGGCCCGGGCCCGTACCCCCCTTCTTCGGACATTTTCGTTCAAACGCCCGTAACTTGGGCTTCGTGCCTCCAAACGACTCGCCGTCATCGGCAACGCGATCCTTGGATCGAGACGGTTGTTTCGGTTTATCGCACTCAAGGTTTCGGAATACTTTGAGTTCGGCCGGGTTGGTTCGTACACGAGACCAACCGGGCCCTCGGAGCGGAAACGCTCATATCTTGAGCTACGAACGTCCGTTTGATGTGCCGTCAGCTTTGTTGAATTCCTCTAAGTGAGACGGATCTTTTGGCATACTCCGCCCGAGGTTTGGACGTAGGTGGAGTGCGGTCGGGTTAGTTTTGCCTTAAAAACCAACCTGGCCCCTGGGACGAAAATTCCAATAACTCTCAGACCGGACGTCCGATTGACGCGCCGTCTGCGACGTTGAGTTCCTGATGACGATACGGAACTTTTGGATACATCAACTTCGGACTTCGTGACAGTTGATGTATCAGCCTCTCGGCTCGTGGAGCGGACCCTCCCGAACGAGCTTGCTGTGTGCGGGAACCCTAGTGCTGGCTGCGACTGCTACTTCGACAGCGACGACCGTGCAGAGATCCTCAGTGGACTGTGGCGACAACTGTGCAGAGATCCTCCATGGACTCCGACGACGACCGTGCAGAGATCCTCAGTGGACTGCGGCGACGACTGTGCAGAGATCATCTGCGGACTGCGACGACTACTGCACTCAGCGATCCTACGTGGATCAGTGCTACAGGTCCTACGTGGGCCCGATCCTGTGTGGGTCCGATCCTGTGTGGGTCTACACTCAGCGGTTCTGTGTGAGCCAACTCCTACAGGTCCTGCGTGGGCCCGATCCTGTGTGGGTCCGATCCTGTGTGGGTCACTGCAAGGTTAGTACCTAACGATCCTTCGTGGGTCAGACGACTTAGATGGTTCAGTGATCATCTTTATCATCATCCGAAAAAGTATACCTGTGTGAGCTGAATCTTGTGTTTCTCTCCTTTGTGGATTGTGTTGAGCTATCCTGTGTGGATTTACTGTTTACTCTCCTTTGTGGATTGTGTTGTTCTATCCTGCGTGGTATGCGTTTTTCTTTCCTGTGTGGACTAGGTTGTGCTAGGGCTCGGACGTTGGAGCCGATCGGGGAATTGATGACTTAGGTATATGTATGGGCATATACCTAAGCCGTGTCAGATGTTACTTCGTGATTGTATCTATCCTTCGTGACTTATCCTTTGTGGATTTCGGGAGACCTTCAGGGGTCTCGGGGTCCCTACTGAGTAGCTTATACTCACCCCTGCACGGGTTATGCCCGCACTTCGTGGTGTTGGTTGCAGACGACGGACAGCGCTGAGCGTGGAGGAGGCGTGCGGAGCAGGACAGTACCTGGAGGTGGACCACTGGGCGGGACGTACTCGGAGCGGTTAGGTGGACCCGAGGAGCAGTGGAGGCTATCTGTACCCACCCTTCAGGTGGGACTTCCAGAGGACGGCTCGACGCCGCAGTTTTTCCTTTCAGTTGCTGTTTTCCCTTTCAGTTGTACTTTACAGTTGGGCTTGTATTTCCGGCCCCTTTTACTTTCAGCACAGCATGTACAGTTTTTACTTAGTGTTTACTTTTCCGTTTGCTTACTCTGTGGTGCTTGTTTACTTTTCAAAGGCAATGCCTTCCCTTTTTGTTGGGATTTACGCCTTGGTGCTAGTCGCCATCCCCTGGCCTATGGAAGGCGGGCTTGGGATAGTCACGGCACGAGCCCCGAGGACGGGTCGTGACACTCTGATACCAACTGTAATGCCCCGAACCCAGTTACCCAGAGTCGGTTCATTATTACATGACACATGATCACAAGAAAGATAAAATCTCGAAAGATCGATTGGCTTAGTAGCCTTGGAAATACTAGATATATTCATAAAGTTTTACATTAAATCACAAAGTGAAAAACTACTACAACAACATACGGTCCCCATAGTCCACACTATTATCCCCTTATAATATCCCTGCAAGTCATTCAGAATTTACTTTTTCACATCCTGGGAAAAGTAATACATAGAAAAGTGGTGAGCTCAAATGCCTAGTAAGGATAACAATATAGCAGAAACATTCATAAATAAGAATAAACATTTAAGGCAATGTATAACTAAAACAAAAGCCTTTTAAACTTGAACTTCAACATAGTATGGAAAAAATAAAATGAAATAATTACATTTACTCATTCATATGGATATTCTACTAATCGAATAATCACATGCAATATCAATAACCACTTTCATAATGATGGAATTCATAATGCCAGACTATCATAACCACATAGCCAAGTCCTAATGCCAAGACTACAAATAAGATTTTGCCAAGGCCTTGTGCCAAGACACAAGTTTGTCTCATGAGACCTACCGATGCATTGAGGAGCTATAGCGGGCTCCACCCATCACTTACTAAGTCCAATGCATTCCCATATGAAAATGTTTAAACGTAACATAAACATTCGTATTAAAACTAGCATATGAAATGTCAATACTTTCTCCATAAACCATGAATGGTATAAAAATAACACATCCACAGTAAAAAATATCACAAAACCTTCAATACAATACAAAAGTTTGTATCATAATAAATCAACTTCAAATAAGCTTAAAATCCATCAAAGGATATTGACATAGATGAAAGTCAATACTATTTGAGAGAAATATCTCTTTTCTCAAAATCATTGAAAAGTCACACATTTATAAAGGATGTAATTTAAAAGAGGTTTTTGAATCAAAGTGTCCCATACCACTTTGAATCTTTTTAAAATAAATATCATTTCAAAACATTCATGTCCATATAAATAAATCCTTAAAATCATTTTGAAAACATGGACATTAATTAAAAAGATTTAGAAAGATAAATCTTTAAAACATTTAAAATTATGATCTTGATAAAAAGTACCTTTCACAAATTCTTAAAATATTCATTTTGAAATCATTTAAATGTCACATAATTATAAAATAAAACATTTACTTTGAAAATATTCTTATAATCTTCTAAGGGAAGCTTTGACGATTTTATAACGGCGGTAAATAGCCGCACCTGCCGTATAAGTAAAAAAAAGACATTCTTACCTTAAATTTGTCGAAAAGGTTAAAAGTGCCCAGTTTGGAAAACGAGGGAAAGATTCATTTAAAAACACATAATATAAATGACTTTAACCCATTGTCTAGTATATAGTAAATATGTTTTTAAATACATTTTTAAGGAACATGGATGTGGATGATAAAGAGATCCCTGTAGATAATTGCGTATAAACAACCTCGGATAATGAAGAGATTGTGAAATAAACCCTTACCTTGTACTTTTCCTTGGTTGAGGGTAGGTTAATCTCCTGTATAATGGGGAAATAATTGTTATTAAATTATACAATAATCATATATATTAATATGATATCATATATGATCTTTTAATATTTCTTTGTTAATAATATCATAGTATTATCGTTGTTTCGGGTGTTATCTTACTCTTTTTATTTTATATGTTCTGTTACTTAAGCCATGTTTTTCATGGATAGTTTGTATATTATTCATGTCCAGAATGATATCATGTCCTTAGACATTATTTTTAAATCATCAAATGATAATTATACATGAATGGATACGATTGAGAATGAATCTAATTGCGTTCGTGGAGACGGTAGTCCGTACGTACGCACGAGAGACAATATCATTGTTTTGATATTAAAATAATATATAATTGGATAGTATATCATATATAAAGAATCATTATCATGTTATATTTATTATTTACATGAGTTACACATCATTATTATATCCATCCAAATAATAATATATTGAATAACAATTACACCTCGACGTGGAGACGGTAAGCCGTACGTACGCACGTATGGTGACATGTTATTCAAAGGATGGATTGAATACTGAATATGGTTGTACCATATTTATAATAACATCATAGTATATATAAGATACTGGATTTATTATTTTTTAATGGTAATATCAAACAACGAATAAGTGGAAGAATAATGAATTTGAAAAAGGGTGGTGAAAACATTACCTCTTCTTCGGGTTCTTCCATTTGATTTGATCTAAAGGGCTCTTAGGATGGATTTCTGATCAAAATATGACCTATAGGATTTATTGAAGGATGTTGGGAGAGTATTTGGGAAGATTTTGGCCAAACCAAAAGGCTTTGAAGGTGTGAAGAAATGAGAAGGGGGAGTGCCCTTTTATAAGAGGGGTGAGGGGCACCTTTGGAAAATCTAGAAATATTAATTTATGATAAATTCATATTCGGTTTATAATGGCTCCAAAGTTGATGATTCAAAGGTTAATGTGGGGTTAGGTCACAAACCATTCATACAATAGAATTTAGACAGGTCTGGGTTACTATATTGACCTTATCTTTTAGTTTTAACTCTTAGTTAATTAGTTTGACATTTACCATGTCACTTTGTATTTTTATATTATATAGTTAATAAACTTACTATATACATCCCATAGACCCCCAAATGGTCCACTAATGATACAACTATCATGATATAAGTATCTTTGACGAAAATTATATTTTTAGGAATTTAATATCAATTAATAATATAATATTTGTTTTAAAAAGTCTTTTACGTCAATTTTGACACTATTCAATAGTTGATTTTTGTGAAACTTATAACAGAATGATTACTTCGAAAAAACTCCATTAAATCAATTCTAATATGTCATTTTATCATATATAATTATTGTAATTCATTAAAAGTCTCATATTATATTTATTTGGGTATTTATAATATCAATTATTGTAATTTTTCACTATTATGGTAATTACTAAATCATCATTGTGTCATAAATAAATTGAACAATTTATTGTAAAAAAATTATAAATAAAATATCATTATGTAGGAAATATTTTTATCTTTCTAATTAATATTTAAAATAGAATTTATCTTACATATAACCATATATTAAAAATGAATTAGTAAATAAACCTTGATTTTAACTCTTTTAACTCTTCTTTGAATTAAATAATAATAAATGTCCTAATCTAATCCAAGTGGACCTAAATGATAATATTTTATTACTAAGGTTTTTTTTGGTTGAGATACACTTGTCCAATAGAATTAGGACATGTGTTAGGTGAATATTAATATCATTTTTACCTATTCACTTTTAACTGTGGTAAATAAAAGTAAAAAGCTACTATTCACCAAAAATTATTTTCATCTCATTGAACCACATTTTACTTATTGATATTAACTGTGTCTCTCGGATTTTCGAAATTCCATTCACAAAAGCGGTAAAAGTTTGTTTTATGAAAAATTCAGTTTTTTAACTACAACTTAGTAGTTTCACTATTCATTAAAAATTGAGGTTTTTTAGAACAATGCCAAAATTTCACCCTAAGCTATAATTGATATTCTGAATTCAAAAATGATATCTATTTTACCAAATTCCAAACATATAAGTTTCATTAATTAATTTTTTAATTAATTTTCGCTGTCACAATAAATAGCGTGTTTTTAAGAAACAATATATATCAAAAGATTGACAATTGTTTAGGTCCAATTTCAAAGTGAAATTAATTCTAATGAACACCATTGGATAAAATGGTAAAAATATATTCTAATTATACTTTAAAACCACTCAAGCACACCATGAAATACCAAAAAAGCCATTAAAAAGAGGTTATGAATAGTATTAACTGAATTTTAAACTTTAAATAATCCTTATAATTTTAGAATCCATATTATGAGTTTCTTAGACATAATGTAAGAACAAATTCATTTTCAGTATTGCACTTTTACCAACATTCAATAGTGAACCCTTTTTAAATACAATATTTTAAACTTTTTGACTAAATGGGGACATCAAAAATTTAAAAGGAAACATCCCAAGCTTCCACGGTACGCTTTCCTTTGAATAATATAGTAGTGTGTGTTGTACGCAACTTCGAGTTCTAACACACACCACAACCAATCAAACTAGCTTTTATTAATAGTAATACCTACTTTTTGAAATTATATATATATTATATTTTAAAATGGAATTCATTTTTTGATTCGGAATATCTAATTTATCCTAGGGTGAAATTTTTTAACTTTTCGGATAACAATTATATTTTGATGAATAGTGAAAATTACTAAATTTTAATTAAAATTTTTTTTTAATCGAAATAATTTATATTGATAAATTATGAATTTGAGTGGTTTTAAAGTATATTTTGAATATATTTTTACGATTTAATATAATGTTGGTCATTGTACATAATTTTACAAATTAAATCGGATATAACAAGTGTCAATCTTTTGATAGTTATTATCTCTTAAAAACACACTTTTTGTTTTAACAACGGGAATTAATTTTAAATTAATTTCTGCCACTTATGTGTTTTGAATTTGGAAAAATGGATTCCATATTTGGAATCAGTATGTTCATATTGTGTAAATAGGTAACTTTTATTTTCAGAGATTTTGAATAATTACTGCGGTAAATATTTTAGTTACCATGGTTAAGGGTAAATCCGGTAAATAAGGGTTAAACAATAATACTATAACAATACTAAATTACCCTAAAACGTGTCCTAACCTTATTGGTGGACACATGTCCGACCCTGAGCATCTTTGGGTAGATTTTGGGACCCCATGGAGCCACTTGTAGGTGATAGGGACACTTTATTTTAATTAAGTTAAAATAAGTACAAAAATGACATATGCATATATCTTTTAGAAAAACAATTTTTACATAGGGTTATATATGTTGGAGTTTTGACTATAAATATTCATTAGAAAGATAAAAATATTTCCTACATAATGATAGTTTATTTATAAATATTAGACATTAAATAAGTTATTTTATTTATGACACAATGATGATGCAGTAATTACCATATTAGTGAAACATTAAAATAATTGATATTATAAATACCCAAATAAATATAATTTGATCCATTAATTGAATTAAACTAATTTTCTAGGTTACGATGACATATGAAGATTGATTTTATTTGCTTTTGTCGAAGTAATCATTCTGTTATGAGTTTCACAAAAATCAATTATTGAATAGTGTCAAAATTGAAATAAAAGAGTTTTTAAAACAAATATTATATTATTAATTGATATTAAATTCCTAAAAATCTAAGCTTTGGCCAAGAGAATTAAATCATGATAGTTTTATCATTAATGGACCACTTGGGGGTCACTAGGATGTATATAGTAAGTTTATTAACCATATAATATAAAAATACAAAGAGACATTGTAAAAGTGAAACTAATTAACTTAGAGTTAATACTTAAAGATAAGGTTAATATAGTAACCCAAACCTGTCTAAATTCAATTCGTTGAATGGTTTTCGACCCATACCCACCTTAATATTTATGTAATCAACTTTTGAGCCATTAGACGCCAAATATGAATTTATTATAAATTAATACTTTTAGTTTTTCCTAAAGAGCCTCTCCTCCACCTTATAAAAGGACCCAACTTCTAACCAACTATTCACACCTTCAAAGCCTTTTGGTTCGTCCAACCCCTGCCCAAATACTCTCTCAACATATCTCAATTCATCGTAGAGTCCTTCCTTTAGTTAGAAAGCCATCCTATGGATCCCGTTTGGTCAAATAAAAAGGAAGAACCCGAAGAAGAGTTAATGATTTCACCACCCTTTTTCAAGTTCCTTTCTTCTTCCACTTCTTATTTATTTATTATTACTGTTATAAAATAGTGAATCCAGTATCTACTATATACATTAATATTATTATAAATATGGTACAACCATATTCAGTATTCTATCCATCCTTTGAATGACATGTCACCATACGTGTGTACGTACGGCTTACCGTCTCCACGTCGCGGTGTAATTGTTATTCAATATATTATTATTGGGATGTGTATAATAATGATTTTTAATTCATGTAAATAATAAATATAACAAGATAATGATTCTGTATATATGATATACCATCCAATTATATATTATTTTAATATCAAAAGAATGATATTTTTGCTCGTGCGTACGTACGGATTACCGTCTCCACGACGCGATGAGATTCATTTCCAAGTTCACCATTCATCGACGATTATAAAAATATATATTACTAATAAGTATGTAATATATGACATAATAATTCTACTGAAGATATATATATATATATATATAATGATTTATTTACTTACATGTATCTTATTCATTTACTTTCGTTCAATACTATATGAAAATAGAAACAGCATTTATGCGTACGTAAGGACTACCGTCTCCATAAACGGTGTTTTCCATTTCATATCTATGTCTATTATACATATTTATATTCTAAACATATATGATATATTTATCATGTTTTATATTTCTATAAGTATTTAAATCATGATCTAAGTGATACAACTAAGAGTGACAAGTTAAAACACATACGATAAAGAAAGTGATTATTACCCGAAATGTTTACTTAACATGGAAATTATTATTAAATGGGTAATATAAAGTCATAAATGAATCATGTATGATATCATAAATATTAATATGGTTATGGTATAATTTAATAACATACTAAGATCTTCGTACAGGAGGTTAAACGTACCCTCCACTAAAGGAAAGTGCAAGGTAAGGGGTTTTCATCTCACTCCTTATTCCCGTGAGATTCATGCCATATTTCCACTATTACCTTTTGTGTGGTTTATGTACTGCCCATAATTGTATTCATTGTGTAATACACTTTAATTTATGTATATTTACATATTCATTTTATGATACCTCTTTCATGGGATGTATGTTTCGTAAGTTCCCAAATTGGTAAGGGTTATTTCACAATCTCTTCATTATCCGAGGTTGTTTATATGTAATAATCTACTGTGATCTCTTTATCATCCACATCCATGTTTCTTAAAAATGTATTTCAAAACATTTTTCTATTTACAAAAATATTGGTTAAAGTCGTTTATACCCTTGTTTGACTTTTTATAAGAGGTTTATAAAGAAATCTTTCCGTCGTTTTGAAAACAAGGTGCTTTTTAACCTTTTCGGTAGAATTAAGGTAAGAATGTTTTTTAACTTATACGACAGGTGTGGCTATTTTCCGCCATTATAAAATTGTCGAAGCTTCCCTTACAAGATTATAAGAATATTTCCAAAGAAAATTTTTTATTTTAGAAATATATGACTCTTAAATTATTTCAAAATAAAAAGAGATATTCCTCTAAAATAGTATTGATTTCATCTATGTCAACATCCTTTGATAAATTTTAAACTTGTTTCAAGTTGATTTATTATGATACAAATCATCCATATTGTATTTAAAGTTTTGTGATATTTTTTACTATAGATGAGTTATTTTTATACCATTAATGGTTTATGATTAATGTTTTGACATTTTGTATGTTAGTTTTAATACGAATTTTTATGTTATATTTCATCATCTTCTTAAGATTAATGTGTTGGACTAGTATGTTCCGGGTTGGGGACCGGTAAAAGTAAGCCCTCCAGGTTGGTGTCCGATTATTAGAGGCACTCCGGGTTGGTGTACGGTTATTAGAGTCACTCCGGGTTGGTGTCCATTTATTAGAGGTACTCCGGGATGGAGTCCGGTTACAGAGGCTCTCCGGGTTGGGTTCCTGTTATAGTTATGCCTTAGGTCTTGGCACGAGGCCCCGACACAGAAATTAAAGTTTGGCATCATGAATTCCATCATCATGAAAGTGGTTAGTGATATTGCATGTGATTATTCGATTAGTAGAATATCCATGTGAATAAGTAAATGGAATTATTTTATTTTATTTCTTCCATATTATGCTGATGTTCAAGTTTAAAATACTTTTATTTTAGTTTTATACATTGCCTTAAATGTTTATGTTTATTTATGAAAGTTTCTGCTGTATTTCTTACCCTTACTGAGCATTTCAGCTCACCCCTTTCTATGTTTTATTTTTCCTAGGATTCCAAGATGTGTAATGTGAATGATATGCAGGGTTAAGACAAGGGAATAATGGCATTCATAAAGGATTATTTATGTTGTTTTGTATGTTATGAATTGTAATGTAAAATTCATGTATGTAATCTATTTTCCAAGACTGCTAAATTGATCGGTTCTTTGGGACTTGTTTCCTTGTAATCATGCCAATGTATTAAAATAATGCACCGACTCTGGGTCACTGGGGTCGGGGCATTACAATTGGTATCAGAGGAAGTTTAGAAATAAGCTTGGAAACTAGATTTAGATAAACTCTGATTAGAGCGCATATCCCTAAGATAGACTTTGAGGATTAGTATAGAAGAACTTCCTAGAATTTTGGTATTGTAGAGATTTTGTGAGTTTTCCGAGCAATACATCCCTGTCTGGATATGAGCAGGTAGAGGCGGCTCTGGCACAGATGTACCTAGGGGTAAAACCCGAAAACACCGCTTTGAGATAGACTCGAACGGGAACTGGTGCACGAAAATGGGCCTTGCTGCACTCTTGGTTACGACACTCCCAGGGGATATGCTTAGGATAGTTCTCATTTTATTTACAAACCATTATGAAGGGCTCATGAGTATATATTTACTAAAAGAAAACCTTTTTTATGATTATGGATTATATCCATAAACGGTTCAGTTTGCAGTAAGAATTATTTATTGCAATTCATAAACTGACCTAGTTTATGCTATTGTATAGAAATGACGTCCAGTTGAAGGAATGCGAACTCCAGTAATACGTATGATCCAAAGAGTAAGAAGGATCGTATCTTTCATGGTATTAAGACATCATTTAGAAGGGAAATAGTCTCCCACGTATTATCATCAAATGATGAAATAGTATCATGTGTGGATAAGATAACTAAAGAGTTTACTGAGCCCTATGTCTTTGAAGGGAAGCAAGAGAAGAAAAGGATGGAAGAGAGAAAGATGGATAAAGGAAAGAGGGAAAAGAAGAATTTCCCCATATGTGATAACTGTGGGAAGAAACACCCTAGAACTTTCCTGAAAGGAATGGGAGTTTTTTATAAGTATGGAGGAAATGGGCACAAGGTACGTGAATACAAGGGTAAAAAAATGGTTTCAAATGTACAATGCTTTATTTGCAAGGAGTTTGAACACTACACGAACCTATTTCCCAGTCATCAGACTATGCCGCTAATGATGCAATTGGATAATAATCAAGTTTTGATACTACCATAGATGAAGAGGAATGATTAGAGTTCTTATGTTGATTATGTCATTTGAGTGTTGTATCAACATTGTACTTGTTATAATAATTATGGAGTATATAAGGATTATACTGCAGTACTATTTCATTAAGGACTTGAGATTGTGTGGAACAAAGAAAAGTAACTCAATAGAAGGATAAATTTTTTGAAAATAAATGGTTGAGAGAATGATAAGCCATAATATAGTTCTGATACCGAGGTAGTGATTTTAGAATAATACATGATTGATTTGGATAAATTATATTAGATATTCTTGACTACCTTGAAACTGATTAATGATTTTTATATTCCATCATTGTTGGAGTTTAAAACATTTTTGGATTGAAGGAGTATATCCATTATTATTTAAGGAATAAGGGATCATGAATGTAATCAATAAGGTTTTATGGTAATTTAGGATGTTGTAGTGTTTTAAAAGAATACATGATGAAGGTGTTCACATGTTATTACGCAGAAAAAAGGATCTTCATTTTTGGACTAAAGAATATTGGATAGTTCTAGTTTGGATTATTTTTGGATTTCCATAAAAGGACAACCCGGAGGTTGGGTGGAAACCTGTCGCGTCCGGAAAGGCCGCGAGACTTGAAACCACAACCGAAAGGCGACAAGGGTGTCTCACCTACCACTAGCCCACGTAATGTCCGGGATTAAATAATGTAGTTTTTTTAAATATATGGTTGATGAATTATAAATTCTCTTTTTAACCCTATACGAATAGGATAAATAGAATATTTTTTTACGTTCTATTATCTTTTAGAGTGAAAGATGAGTTTGTGGTAGAAATTAGTTAAAGGATGGAACTATACTTGTCAAGAATATATTTTTCTTTTTCTCTTATTCTATGAATAAATTAATTGTTATACTTTATTTAAGGAATCCTAAAACCAAAAATGTGTTATCCTAATACCCTATGTTTTGTTGAACCGATGGTATTTCAAATCATCATAGATTGATGAATTTAAGGACCTCAATTTTACACCCGTTTGTGATTGATGACCTCAATCACTACCTATAAATATTAACGTTTTTCCTCCAATTATATGTCTTTGATTGCCACCAATGTTCTCCTAATCGAGATCATAATTTGGTGGTGACCCTTTCATTTCTCTTTTCCTCATATTAAGACTAAATTTTAGTAACCCAATTTCCGATGTGGGTTTTCCCACAAAGATATTTTCTATTTTCAACCTTTTATTTTTGAAGAACAATTTCAAATTGCGAGGACGCAATTTATTTAAGGAGGGGAGAATGTAACACCCCAAGATTTCATTGTGTGTTATTTCTTCAAAATAATTCAATAACTTGCACTACACGCAACACCGAGTTCAAGCGCACCATGACTTACCAAACAAGCCATTCAAAAGAGGTTATGAATAGTATTAACTAAATTTTAAACATTATATAATCCTTATAATTTTAGAATACATATTATGAGTTTCTTAGACATAATTTAAGAACAAATTAATTTTAAGTATTCCACTTTTACCAACCTTGAATAGTGAACCCTTTTTAAATAAAATATTTTAAACTTTTTGACTAAATGGGGACATCAAAAATTAAAAATGAAACATCCCAAGCTTCCACGGTATGCTTTCCTTTGAATAATATAGTAGCGTGTGTTGTACGTAACTTCGAGTTCTAACACACACCACAACCAATCAAACTAGCCATTATGAATAGTAATACCTACTTTTTGAAATTATATATATTTTATATTTTAAAATGGACTTCATTTTTTGATTCATAATATCAAATTTATCCTAGGGTGAAATTTTTGAACTTTTTGGATAACAATTATATTTTGATGAATAATGAAAATTACTAAATTTTAATTAAAAACAACATTTTTACTCGAAATAATTTATATTGATAAATTATGAATTTGAGTGGTTTTGAAGTATATTTAGAATATATTTTTACCATTTAATATAATTTTGGTCATTTTACATAATTTTACAATTAAACTGGACATAAACAAGTGTCAATCTTTTGATATTTATTATCTCTTAAAAACACGCTTTTTGTTTTAACAATGGGAATTAATTTTAAATTAATTTATCCCACTTATGTGTTTTGAATTTGGAAAAATGGATTCCATATTTGGAATCAGGATGTTCATATTGTGTAAAAAGGTAACTTTTATCTTTAGAGATTTTGAATAATTACTGCGGTAAATATTTTATTTACCATGGTTAAGGGTAAATCTGGTAAATAAGGGTTATACAATAATATTATAATAATACTAAATTACCGTAAAACGTGTCCTAAACTTATTGGTGGATACATGTCCGTCCCTGTGCATCTTTGGGTCGATTTTGAGACCCCATGGAGCCACTTGTAGGTGATAGGGACACTTTATTTTAATTAAGTTAAAATAATTACAAAAATGACATATGCATATATATTTTAGAAAAACAATTTTTACATAGGGTGATATATGTTGGATTTTTGACTATAAATATTCATTAGAAATCTAAAAATATATCCTACATAATGATAGTTTATTTATAATTTTTAGACATTAAATAAGTTAATTTATTTATGACACAATGATGATGCAGTAATTACCATAATAGTGAAACATTAAAATAATTGATAATATAAATACCCAAATAAAAATAATTTGAGCCTTTTATTGAATTAAACTAATTATCTAGTTTAATATGACATATGAGGAATGAGTTTATTGACTTTTGTCGAAGTAATCATTCTGTTATGAGTTTCACAAAAATTAATTATTGAATAGTGTCAAAATTGAAATAAAAGAGTTTTTTTAAAATAAATATTATATTATTAATTTATATTAAATTCCTAAAAATCTAAGTATCGGCCAAGAGACATACATCATGATAGTTGTATCATTAATGGACCACTTGGGGGTCTCTTTGGTGTATATAGTATGTTTATTAACCATATAATATAAAAATACAAAGAGACATTGTAAAAGTGAAACTAATTAACTTAGAGTTAATACTTAAAGATAAGGTTAATATAGTAACCAAACCTGTCTAAATTCTATTGGTCGAATGGTTTTCGACCCATAACCACCTTAAAATTTAAATAATCAACTTTGGAGCCATTAGAAACTGAATATGAATTTATTATAAATTAATACTTTTAGTTTTTTCCTAAAGAGCCTCTCCTCCCCCTTATAAAAGGACCCAACTTCTAACCAAATCATCACACCTTCAAAGCCTTTTGGTTTGGCCAACCCCTGACCAAATACTCTCTCAACTTCCCTCAATTCATCATAGAGGCCTTCCTTTAGTCAGAAAGCCATCCTAAAGATCCCTTTTGATCAAATAAAAGCAAGAACCCGAAGAAGAGGTAATGATTTCACCACCCTTTTTCAAGTTCCTTTCTTCTTCCACTTCTTATTTATTTATTATTTCCATTATAAAATAGTTAATCTAGTATCTACTATATAATTTAATATTATTATAAATATGGTACAGCCATATTCAGTATTCTATCCATCCTTTGAATGACATGTCACCATATGTGCGTACGTACGGCTTATCGTCTCCACGTCGTGGTGTAATTGTTATTCAATATATTATTATTGGGATGTGTATAATAATGATTTTTAATTCATGTAAATAATAAATATAACATGACAATGATTCTTTATATATGATATACCATCCAATTATATATTATTTTAATATCAAAAGAATGATATTTTCGCTCATGCGTACGTACGGATTACCGTCTCCACGACGCGATGAGAAACATTTCCAAGTTCACCATTCATTGACGATTATAAAAACATATATTACTAATAAGTATGTAATATATGAATTTTTACCATTTAATATAATGTTGGTCATTGGAAATAATTTTACAATTAAACCGGACATAAACAAGTGTCAATCTTTTGATAGTTATTATCTCTTAAAAACACGCTTTTTGTTTTAACAACGGGAATTAATTTTAAATTAATTTCTGCCACTTATGTGTTCTGAATTTGGAAAAATGGATTCCATTGTTTGAATCAGGATGTTAAAATTGTGTAAATAGGTATCTTTTATTTGTAGACATTTTGAATAATTATTTCGGTAAATATTTTATTTACCATGGTTAAGGGTAAATCCGATAAATAAGGGTTAACAAATAATATTATAATAATACTAAATTACCCTAAAACGTGTCCTAGACTTACTGGTTGATACATGTTAGACCATAGGCATCTTTGGGTCAATTTAGGGACCACATGGAGCCACTTTTAGGTGATAGGTACACTTAATTTTAATTATGTTAAAATAAGTACAAAAATGGAATAAGCATATATCTTTTAGAAAATCAATTTTCACATAGGGTTATATATGTTGGATTTTCGACTATAAATATTCATTAGAAATCTAAAGAGATTTAATACATAATGATATTTTATTTATAATTGTTAGAGATTACATAATTTAATTTATTTATGACACAATGATGAAGTAGTAATTACCATAATAGTGAAAATTTAAAATAATGGATATTATAAATTCCCAAATAAATTTAATTAGAGACTTTTAATGAATTAAAATAATTTTATAGGATAATATGACATATTAGGATTGATTTAATTAACGTTTTTCAATGTAATCATTCTGTTATGAGTTTCACAAAAATCAACTATTGAATAGTGTTAAAAGTGACATAAAAGAGTTTTTAATACAAATATTATATTATTAATTGATATTAAATTCTTAAAAATACAAGGTTCGGACAAGAGACTTATATAATGATAGTTGTATTATTAATGGACCACTTGGGGGTCTCCAGGATTTATATATTAAGTTTATTAACAATATAATATAAAAATACAAAGTGACATGGTAAATGTCAAACTAATTAACTAATAGTTAATACTTAAAGCTAAGGATAATATATTAACACAAACCTGTCAAAATTCTATTGGTTGAATGGTTTTCGACCTATCCCCGCTATAAAATTTAAATAATCAACTTTGGAGCCATTAGAAACCGAATATGAATTTATTATAAATTAATATTTCTAGCTTTTGCAAAGGTGCCCCTCACCCCTCTTATAAAAGGGGACTCCTCCTTATCATTTCGTCACACCTTCGAAGCCATTTGGATTGGCCAAACTCATCCCAAATACTCTCCCAACTTCCCTCACTACATCCTAGAGCCTTAGGTTTATCCTAAAGCCAACCTAAGGATCCCTTTTGATCAAATCAAAAGGAAGAACCCGAAGAAGAGGTAATGATTTCACCACCCTTTTCCAAGTTCCTTTCTTCTTCCACTTCTTCTTCCTTTGTTGTTACCATTTTAAAATAATAACTCCAGTATCATATATATACTGTGATGTTATTATAAATTTGGTACAACCATATTCAGTATTCTATCCATCTTTTGAATAACATGTCACCATACGTGCGTACGTACGGCTTACCATATCCACATCATGGTGTAATTGTTATTCAATATATTATTATTTGGATGGGTATAATAATGATGTGTAACTCATGTAAATAATAAATATAACATGTTAATGATTCTGTATATATGATATACCATCCATTTATATATTATTTTAATATCAAAATAATGATATTGTCGCTCGTGCGTACGTACGGACTACCGTCTCCACGAACGCGATGAGATTCATTCTCCATCGTATCCATTCAAGTATAATTATCATTTGATGATTTAAAATTAGTGTTTAAGGATTTGATATCATTCTGTATATGAATAAAATACAACCTGTCCATAACAAACATGGCTTATGTAACAAAACATATAAAAGAAAACGAGTAAGTTAACACCCGAAACGAGGATAATACTAAGATATTATTAACAAAGAAATATTTAAATATCATATATGATATCATATTAATGTATATGATTATTGGATAATTTAATAACAATTATTTCACCATTATATAGGAGGTTAACCTACCCCAACCAAGGAAATGTACAAGGTAAGGGTTTATTTCACAATCTCTTCATTATCTGAGGTTGTTTATAGGTAATAAGCTACTGGGATCTCTTTATCATCCACATCCATGTTTCTTAAAAATGTATTTCAAAACATTTTTAATATTTAAAAGAATATGGGTTAAGGTCATTTATACCATTGTTTGACTTTTTATAGGAGTTTTATAAAGGAATCTTTCCGTCGTTTTCCAAACAAGGAGCTTTTTAACCTTTTTGACAGAATTTAGGTAAGAATGTTTTTTCAACTTATACGGTGGGTTCGGTTATTTTCTGCCATTATAAAAATGTCGAAGCTTCCCTTACAAGATTATAAGAATATTTTCAAAGAAATTGTTTTATTTCATAAATATAAGACTGTTAAGTGATATCAAAATAGAAAGAGATATTTCCCTGAAAAGAGTTTTGATTTCATCTATGTCAACATCCTTTGATGGATTTTACGCTTATTTGAAGTTGATTTATTATGATACAAAACTTGTATATTGTATTGAAGGTTTTGTGATATGTTCGACTGTGGATGTGCTATTTTTATACCATTCATAGTTTATGGTGAAAGTATTTACATTTCGTATGCTTGTTTTAATACGAATGTTTATGTTATTATTGATCCTTTTCAAATGGGAATGCATTAGACTTAATATGTGACGGGTGGAGCCCGCTATAGCTCCTCAATGCATCGGTAGGTCTCATGAGACAAACTAGTGTCTAAGCACAAGGCCTTGGAAAAATCTAATTTTTAGTCTTGTCACGAGGCCTTGGCTATGTGGTTATGATAGTCTGGAATTATGCATTCCATCATTATTAAAGTGGTTATTGATAATGCATGTGATTATTCAATTAGTAGAATATTCATGTGAATAAGTAAATGGCATTATTTCATTTTATTTTTGACATAAAATGTTGATGTTCAAGTTTAAAAGGCTTTTGTTTTAGTTATACATTTCCTTAAATGTTTATTCTTATTTATGAATGTTTTCGCTATATTGTTATCCTTACTGGGCATTTGAGCTCACCCCTTTTATATGATTTATTTTTTCCAGGATGTGAAGAATTAATTTATGAATGACCTGCAGGGATAGTATGTGGGGATATGAGTGTGGGATAAGGATACTATGTTGTTGTAGTAGTTTTTCACTTTATTATGTAATGTAAAACTTTATAAATATATCTAGTGTTTCCAAGGCTACTAAACCAATCGGTCTTTCGAGATTTGATCTTTCTTGTGATAATTCCAATGTTATGTAATAATGCACCGACTCTGGGTAACTGGGGTCAAGGAGTTACAGTTCGTATCAGAGGAAGTTTAGTATAAACCTTGGAAGCTAGATTTAGATAAACTCTGATTAGAGCACGTAGACCTAAGATGAACATTGACGATTAGTATAGAAGAACTTCCTAGAATTTTGGTATTGTAGAGATTTTGGGATTTTTCCGAGCAATACATCCCTATCTGGATACGAGCAGGTAGAGGGGGCTCTGGCACATATGTACCTAGGGGTAAACCCTGAAAACACCACTTTGAGCTAGACTCAAACGGGAACTGGTGCACGACAATGGGCCTTGCTGCACTCTTGGTTACGACACTCCCGGAGGATATGCTTAGGATAATTCTCATTTTCTTTACAAACCATTATGAAGGATTTATGAGTATATACATCCTCAATGGAGACATTTTTATGAATATGGATTATATCCATAAACTATTTAATTTATGTTATTTGTTTTACAAGAATGGGATTAGGTATTTTTATTCATAAACTAATCTAGTGTATGCCATTGTTTAGAAATGGCGCCTAGTAGAAGGAATGAGAACTCCAGGAATGCACATGATACAAAGAGAAAGAAGGATAATATATTTCATGGTCTTAAGCCAGAATTTATAAGAGAAATAGTCTCGCATGTATTGTCATCATATGAAGAAATAATATCATGTGTTTATAAGATAAGTAAAGACTTTACTGAGTCCTATGGATTTGAAAGGAAGGAAGAGAAGAAAGGGATGGAAGAGAGAAAGATGGATAAAGGGAAGAGGGAAAAGAATAATTTTCCCATATGTGATAAATATGGAAAGAAACACCCTGGAACTTACCTGAATGGAATGGGAGTTTGTTATAAGTGTGGAGGAAAAGGGCACATAGTATGTGACTGCAAGGGTAAGAAAATGGTTTCAAATGTACAATGCTTCATTTGCAAGGAGTTTGGACACTACACGAACCTATATCCCATTCATCAGACTATGCCAAAAATGATGCTATTGGATAATAATCAAGTTATGATACTACCACAGATAATGAGTAATGATTAGAGTTCTTATGTTGATTATGTCATTTTAGTGTTGTATCAACAATGTACTTGTTATAATAATTATGGAGTATATAAGGATTGTACTGAAGTACTATTTCATTAATATTTGAGATTATGTGGAACAAAGATAAGTGACTCAATAGATGGTTAAAATTTTGGAAAATATATGGTTGAGAGAAAGATAAACAATAATATGGTTCTGATACTGAGGTAGGGATTTTAGAATAATACATGATTGATTTGGATAAATTATATAGGATATTCTTGACTACCTTGAAACTGAATAATGATTTGTATATTCTATCATTTTTTGGGTTTACAACATTTTTGGATTGAAGGAGTATATATATTATTCATTAAGGAATATGGGATCATTAATGTAATCAATAAGGTTTTATGATAATTCAGGAAGTTGCAGTGTTTTAAAAGAATACATGATGAAGGTGTTCACATGTTATTACGTGGAAAAAAGGATCTTCATTGTGTTTACCTTCCATACAAATTTTGGACTTAAGTATTTTGGATAGTTCTAGTGTGGAACATTTTGGATTTCCATAAAAGGTCAACCCGGAGGTCGGGTGGAAACCTGTCACGTCCGGCAAGGCCGCGAGACTTGAACCCACAACCGAAGGGTGACAAGGGTGTATCACCTACCACTGACCCATGGGATATCCTGGATTGAATAATGTATTTTTTTAATGGTTTTGCGAGATGAATTATAAATTCATTTTTTAACCCTATAAGAATAGGATAAATAGAATATTATTTTTAAGTTCTATTATCTTTTATAGTGAAAGATGAGTTTGTGGTTGAACATAGGTAAAGGATGAGACTCTACTTATCAAGTATATATTTTTCTTCTACTCTTATTCAATGAAAAAATTAATTCTTATACTTTAGTGAAGGCATATTAAAACAAAAAATGTGTTATCCGAATACCGTATGTTTTGCCGAACCGATGGTATTTTAAATCATCATAGATGGATGACTTTAAGGCCCTCAATTTTACACTTGTTTGTGATTGATGACCTCAATCACTATCTATAAATATTTACATCTTCCCTCCAATTATATGTCTCTAATTTCCACCAATGTTCTTCGAATAGAGATCATAATTTGGTGGTGACCCTTTAATTTCTCTTTCCCTCATATTAAGACTAAATTTTAGAATCCAAATTTTCGATATGGGTTTTCCCACAAAGATATTTTCTATTTTCAACCTTTTATTTTCGAATAACAATTTCAAATTGCGAGGACTCAATTTATTGAAGTAGGACAGAATGTAACACCCCAAGATTTCATAGTGTGTTATTTCTTCAAAATAATTCAATAACTTGCACTACACGCAACACCGAGTTCAAGCGCACCATGACTTAACAAACAAGCCGTTCAAAAGAGGTTATGAATAGTATTAACTAAATTTTAAACTTTATATAATCCCTATACTTTTAGAATCCATATTATGAGTTTCTTAGACATTATGTAAGAACAAATTAATTTTCAGTATTGCACTTTTACCAACTTTTAATAGTGAAAACCTTTTTAAATCCAATATTTTAAACTTTTATATATTCAATTTGACTAAATAAATTTACTTTTTAAAATGGGGACATCACAAAAATTTAAAATTAAACATCCCATGCTTTCATGGTACGTCTCCCTTTGAATAATGCAATGGCGTGCATTGTACGCAACTTCGAGATTCTAACACACCAAAACCAATCAAACTAGCTGTTATGAATAGTAATACCTACCTTTTGAAATTTTCGAAATTTTATCTCTCAAAATGGATGTCATTTTTGGATTTTGGAGTATCTAATTTAGTCTAAGGTGAAATTTTGGTACTTTTCGGATAACTTTCATATTTTGATGAATAGTGAAAATTACTAAATTTTAATTAAAAACAACTTTTTTAATCAAAATAATTAATAGTGATAAATTATGAATTTGAGTGGTTTTAAAGTATATTTAGAATATATTTTTACCATTTAATATAATATTGGTCATTGGAAATAATTTCACAATTAAACCGAACATAAACAAGTATGAATCTTTTGATAGTTATTATATCTTAAAAACACGCTTTTTGTTTTGACAGAAGGAATTAATTTTGAATTAATTTCTACCACTTCTGTGTTTTGAATTTGGAAAAATGGATTCCATATTTGAACCAGGATGTTCAAATTGTGTAAATAGGTAACTTTTATTTTTAGACATTTTGAATAATTACTTCGGTAAATATTTTATTTACCATGGTTAAAGGGTAAATCCGATAAATAAGGGTTAAATAATAATATTATAATAATAAAAATTTACCCTAAAATGTGTACTAATCTTATTGGTTGATACAAGTTCGACCGTATGAATCTTTGGGTCGATTTTGTGACCCCATGGTGTCACTTGTAATTGATAGGGACACTTTATTTTAATTCTGTTAAAATGAATTCAAAAATGACACAAGCATATATCCTTTAGAAACACAATTTTTACATAGGGTTATATATGTTGGATTTTCGATTGTAAATATTCATTATAAATTTAAAAGATTTCCTACAGAATTATATTTTATTTATAATTTTTAGACATTATATAATTTAATTTATTTATGACACAATGATGATGCAGTAATTACCATAATAGTGAAAAATTAAAATAATTGATATTATAAATACCAAAATAAATATAATTTTATACTTTTAATGAATTACACTAATTTTATAGGATAATATGACATATTAGGATTTATTTAATTGACTTTGTTCGAAGCAATCATTCTGTTATGATTTTTACAAAAATCAACTATTGAATAGTATCAAAATTGACATAAAAAAGTTTTTAAAACAAATATTATATTATTAATTGATATTAAATTCCTAAAAATCTAAGGTTCGGCCAAAAGACTTATATCATGATAGGTGTATCATTAATGGACCACTTGGGGGTCTCTTGGATGTATATAGTAATTTTATTAACCATATAATATAAAAATACAATGAGACATTGTAAAAGTGAAACTAATTAACTTAGAGTTAATACTTAAAGATAAGGTTAATATATGTACCCAAACCTATCTAAATTCTATTGGTTGAATGGTTTTCTACCTATCCCCACCTTAAAATTTAAATAATCGACTTTGGAGCCATTATAAACCTAATATGAATTTATTATAAATTAATATTTCTAGATTTTCCAAAGGTTCCCCTCACCCCTCTTATAAAAGGGCACTCTTCCTTCTCATTTTTTTCACACCTTCAAAGCCTTTTGGTTCGTCCAAAATCTGCCCAAATACTCTTCACACTTCCATAAATACATCCTAGAGGCATTAGTTTGATCATAAATCCAACCTAAGGAGCCCTTTTGATCAAATCAAAAGGAAGAACCCTAAGAAGAGGTAATGATTTCACCACCATTTTCCAAGTTCCTTTCTTCTTCCACTTCTTCTTTCTTTGTTATTACCATTATAAAATAATAAATCTAGTATCTTATATATACTGTGATGTTATTATAAATATGGTACAACCATATTCAGTATTCTATCCATCCTTTGAATAACATGTCACCATACGTGTGTACGTAAGGCTTACCGTCTCCACGTCGTGGTGTAATTGTTATTCAATATATTATCATTTGGATGTGTATAATAATGATGTGTAACACATGTAAATAATAAATATAACATGATAATGATTCTGTATATATGATATACTATCCAATTATATATTATTTTAATATCAAAAAAATGATATTGTCACTCGTGCGTACGTAAGGACTACCGCCTCCACGAACGCGATGAGATTAATTCTCCATCGTATCCATTCAATAATAATTATCATTTGATGATTTAAAAATAATGTTTAAGGACTTGATATAATTCTGGATATGAATATGATACAAACTATCCATGAAAAACATGGTTTATGTAACAAAACATATAAAAGAAAATGAGTAAGTTAACACTTGAAACAACGATAATACTAAGATATTATTAACAAAGCAGTGTTAAAAGATCATATATGATATATTATTAATATATATGATTATTGTATAATTTAATAACAATTATTTAACCATTATGCAGGTGGTTAACCTACCCTCAACCAAGTAAAAGTACAAGGTGAGGGTTATTTCACAATCTCATCATTATCTGAGGTTGTTTATATGTAATAATCTACTGGGATCTCTTTATCATCCACATCCATGTTTCTTAAAAATGTATTACAAAAAAATTTCACTATTTACAAGAATGTGGGTTAAGGTCATTTATACCCGCGTTTGACTTTTTATAAGTGGTTTATAAAGGAATCTTTCCATCATTTTCCAAACAAAGTGCTTTTAACATTTTTGACAGAATTAATGTAAGAATGTTTTTTTAACTTATACGGCGGGTGCGGCTATTTACCACCATTATAAATTTGTTAAAGCTTCCCTTAGAAATTTATAAGAATATTTTCAAAGTAAATGTTTTATTTTATAATTTTTTGACTATTAAATGTTTTCAAAATGAATATTTTAAGATTTTTTAAAAGGTACTCTTTTTCAAGATTGTAATTTTAAATGTTTTAAAGATTTATCTTTCTAAATATTTTAATTAATGCCCATGTTTTCAAAATGATTTTAAGGATTTATTTATATGGACATGAATGTTTTGAAATGATATTTATTTTAAAAAGTTTCAAAGTGGTATGGGACACTTTGATTCAAAAATCTCTTTTAAATTACTTCCTTTATAAATGTGTGACTTCACAATGATTTCGAGAAAACAGGTATTTATCTAAAATAGTTTTTATTTCATCTATGTCAACATCCTTTGATGGATTTTAAGCTTATTTGAAGTTGATTTATTATGATACCAAACTTCTATATTATATTGAAGGTTTTGTGATATGTTTGACTGTGGATGTGCTATTTTTATACCATTCATGGTTTATGGTGAATATATTGACATTTTGTATGCTAGTTTTAATTCGAATGTTTATGTTATGTTTAAACCTTTTCATATGAGAATGCATTGGACTTAATATGTGATGGGTGGAGCCCGCTATAGCTCCTCGATGAATCGGTAGGTCTCATGAGACAAACTAGTGTCTTGGCACAAGGCCTTGGAAAAATCTTATTTGTAGTCTTGGCACGAGGCCTTAGCTATGTGGTTATGATAGTCTGGATTTATGAATTCCATCATTATGAAAGTGGTTAGTGATATTTAAAGTGATTATTCGATTAGTATAATATCAATGTGAATAAGTAAATGGCATTATTTCATTTTATTTTTTCCATACTATGTTGAAGTTCATGTTTAAAAGGATTTTGTTTTAGTTATACATTTCCTTAAATGTTTATTCTTATTTATGAAATTTTCCGCTATATTGTTATCCTTACTGGGCATTTGAGCTCACCCCTTTTCTATGTTTTATTTTTCCCAGTGTATGAAGAGTTAATAGAGTTAAAATCAAAGTTTATTTACTAAAAAAAAATTTAATATAGGGTTATACATAAGATAAATTCGATTGTAAATATTCATTAGAAATCTAAACAGATTTCATACATAATGATATTTTATTTATAATTTTTAGACATTAAACAATTTAATTTATTTATGACACAATAATGATGCAGTAATTACCTAATTAATGAAAAATTAGAATAATTAATATTATAAATACCCAAATAAATATAATTTGAGACTTTTTATGAATTAAACTAATTTTACAGGTTAATATGACATGTTAGGATTGCTTCAATTAACTTTTTTTGAATTAAACATTCTGTTATGATTTTTACAAAAATCAATTATCGAATAGTGACAAAATTGACATAAAAGGGTTTTTAAAACAAATATTATATTATTAATTGATATTAAATTTCTAAAAATCTAAGGTTCGGCCAAGAGACTTATATCATGATAGGTTCATCATTAATGGAACACTTGGGGGACTTTTGGATGTATATGGTAAGTTTATTAACCATATAATATAAAAATACAAAGAGACATTGTAAAAGTGAAACTAATTAACTTAGAGTTAATACTTAACGATAAGGTTAATATAAGTACCCAAACCTGTCTAAATTCTATTGGATGAGTGTTTTTAGACCCATCCTAACCTTAAAATTTAAATAATAAACTTTTGTGCCATTAGAAACCGAATATGAATTTATTATAAACTAATATTTCTATCATTTCCAAAGGTGCCCCTCACCCCTCTTATAAAAGGGAACTCCTCCTCCTCATTTCTTCACACATTCAAAGCCTTTTAGTTCGTCCAAACATTGCATAAATACTCTCCCAACTTCCCCCAATACAACCTAGAGGCCTTAGTTTGATCATAAATTCAACCTATGGAGCCCTTTTGATAAAATCAATATGAAGAACCCGAAGAAGAGGTAATGATTTCACCACCCTTTTCCATGTTGTTTTCTTCTTCCACTTCATATTCCTTTTTTATTACCATTATAAAATAATAACTCCAGTATCATATATATACTGTGATGTTATTATAAATATGGTAAAACCATATTCATTATTCTATCCACCCTTTGAATAACATGTCACCATACGTGCGTACGTACGGCTTACCGTCTCCACGTCGTGGTGTAATTGTTATTCAATATATTATTTGGATGTGTATAATAATGATGTGTAACTCTTGTAAATAATAAATATAACATGTTAATGATTCTGTATATATGATATACCATCAATTTATATATTATTTTAATATCAAAAGAATCATATTGTCGCTCGTGCGTACGTACGGACTACCGTGTCCACGAACGCGATGAGATTCATTCTCCATCGTATCCATTCAAGTATAATTATCATTTTTATGATTTAAAAATGATGTTTAAGGAATTGATATCATTATGGATATGAAAAAGATACAACCTATCCATGAAAAACATGGCTTACGTAACAAAATATATAAAAGAAAACGAGTAAGTTAACACCCGAAACGACGATAATTCTAAGATATTATTAACAAATCCATGTTAAAAGATCATATATGATATCATATTAATATATATGATTCTTGTATAATTTAATAACATTTATTTCACCATTATACAAGATGTTAATCTACCCTCAACCAAGGAAATGTGCAAGGTATGGGTTATTTCACAATGTCTTTATTATCCGAGGTTGTTTATACGTAATAATCTACTGGGATCTCTTTATCATCCACATCCATGTTTCTTAAAAATGTATTTCAAAACATTTTTCCTATTTAAAATAATATGGGTTAAATTCACTTATACCCTTGTTTGACTTTTTATAAGAGTTTTATAAAGGAATATTTCGGTCATTTTCCAAACAAGGTGCTTTTTAACCTTTTCGACAGAATTAAGTTAAGAATGTTTTTTTTAACTTATACGGCGGGTGCGGTTATTTTCAGCCGTTATAAAATCGTCAAAGCTTTCCTTACATGCTTATAAGAATATTTTCAAATAAAATTTTTTATTTTATAAATATATGACTCTTAAATGATTTCAAAATAGAAAGAGATATTTCGCTAAAAAGAGTTTTGATTTCATCTATTTCAACATCCTTTGATGGATTTTACGCTTATTTGAAGTTGATTTATTATGATACAAAACTTCTATATTGTATTGAAGGTTTTGTGATATGTTTGATTGTGGATGTGCTATTTTTATACCGTTCATAGTTTATAGTGAAAGTATTGACATTTCATATGCTACTTTTAATACGAATGTTTATGTTATGATTAATCCTTTTCATATGGGAATGCATTAGAGTTAATATGTGACGGGTGGAGCCCGCTATAGCTTCTCGATGCATCGGTAGGTCTCATGAGACAAACTAGTGTCTTGGAACAAGGCCTTGGAAAAATCTTATTTGTAGTCTTGGCACGAGGCCTTGGCTATGTGGTTATGATAGTCTGGTATTATGCATTCCATCATTATGAAAGTGGTTATTGATATTGAATGTGACTATTCGATTAGTAGAATATCCATGTGAATAAGTAAATGGAATTATTAAATTTTACATTTTCCATACTATGTTAGAGTTCAAGTTTGAAAGTATTTTTTTAGTTATGCATTGCCTTAACTATTTATGCTTATTTTTGAAAGTTTCTTCTATATTGATATCCTTACTGGCCATTTGAGCTCACCCCTTTTCTATGTTTTATTTTTCCCAGGATGTGAAGAATAAAGTTATGAATGACCTGCAGGGATATTATGAGGGGATAATAGTGTGGACTATGGAGACATTATGTTTTTGTAGTAGTTTTTCACTTTATGATGTAATGTAAAACTTTATGAATATATCTAGTGTTTCCAAGGATACTAAACCAATCGGTCTTTCGAGATTTGATATTTCTTGTGATCATGCCAATGTTATGTAATAATGCACCGACTCTGGGTAACTAGGGTTGGGGCATTACAGTTGGTATCAGAGGGAGGTTTAGTACGAACCTTAGAAGCTAGATTTAGATAGACTCTGATTAGAGCACGTAGACCTAAGATAAACTTTGAGGATTAGTATATAAGAACTTCCTAGAATTTTTGTATTGTAGAGATTTTGTGAGTTTTCTGAGCAATACATCCCTGTCTGGATACGAGCAGGTAGAGGTAGCTCTGGCACAGATGTACCTAGGGGTAAAACTCGGAAACACCGCTTTGAGCTAGACTCGAATGGGAACTGGTGCACGACAACGGGCCTTGCTGCACTCTTGGTTACGACACTCCCAGGGGATATGCTTAGGATAACTCTCATTTTCTTTACAAATCATTATGAAGGGTTTATGAGTATATACTTCCTCAAAAAAACATTCTTATGATTATGGATTATATCCATAAATAGTTCAATTTATGTTAAGTGTTTTATAAGTATGGGATTATTTATTTTGATTCATAAACTGATCTAGTATATTCCATTGTTTAGAAATGGCGCCTAGTGGAACAAATGGAAACCGTATAAATGCATGCACTCCATGTAGGGATTTCCCTCCTTCTCAAGATAATTATAGTGGAGCTGGTGATGCAACTGGTGCCGATCAGCTAATCACCATACTGGGAAAACTCACTCAGGTAATGAATAATAACCTTACCTGTATGGATCACCCTGATCCGCAGCGTGGAGGATCAATGTTAGATCAATTCATGAGGCAACAACCACCAATGTTCAATGGGAGGACAAATCCCTTAGTAGATGAGCAATGGATAAATTCCCTAGAGAAAATATTTCATGCTTTGGGGAGTAGTGAAAGGGAAAACGTTATCATGGCAGTTTACCGACTCACTGGAGATGCTGATCAATGGTGGTCATTGATTCAAAACACAAAGGAAGAAGATGAAGTATCAAATATGGAATGGAGGGAGTTCAATGATCTATTTTTAGAAGAATACTTTCCTCGCGACCATCGCGCAGATATGGAAAGGCAATTTCTGAGTCTGAGACAGAAGGAGGATGAGAATGTCGCAAAGTATAAGGCTAACTTTACAAGGTTAGAAAGGTATGCTGGAGATTATATACTTAACCCAAGAAGTAAGATTGATCGTTTCTATGATGGGTTAACACCATTTCTCCATTGAGCATTAGTCTCACAATCTTTCTCGTCGTACGAAGACATTGTCTCATGTGCTATCAAGACCGAAAAGGAATTCTCTAAGTCTTATGACTTTAAAGCAAAACAAGAGAATAAGAGACCTGCTGATTAATCTGGGAATGAAAATAAGGGGAAGAAGGGAAGGGTTGAATATCTATCCTGTGGTAAATTTGGGAAGAAACACCCAGGTACTTGCTTAAAGGGAATGAGAGTCCGTTACAAGTGTGGTGAAAAAGGCCACCAAGATCATGATTGCAAGGGGAAGAAGGAATCCACCAATGTTCAATGCTACAATTGCAGGGAGATGGGACATTATGAAAATGAATGTCCTAAGCATTAGGAGAAATTACCTTAGAAAATTCCAAGGGATCAATGCCAAGATTATACTATCACTACTGCTGAGGTAAAAGCTCCCAAAAACATGGTGGCATGTAATTTAAAGGTATCCTCAAGTTTAGAAAATGCATTATTTGATTCTGGATCATCGCATTATTTCATATCTTCCCAGTTTGCTAAGAAAATTAGATATTTCCAATTTGATTTAACAAGGGATTTGTCAGTTAAAACTTTTAAGGGAAGTATCATTGCAACAAAGTTTTGTGAATCAGTCCCCATTAGAGCACATAAATGTTCTTTATATGCTGATCTAATCATCAAACCTATGATTGATTTTGATATAATCCTTTGTATGGACTGGCTTTCGGACTATGATGCGAAGATTTTTTGTAAGAAGAAAGAGGTTATGATTTTTGATGATGATGATAAGGAACAACTTATCTTTAGAGCAGAATCGTCACCACCTAATTCTTATCTAGATCCACCCCCAGTAGCTCAACTAAAGTCAATTATTGGAGAGGAAGAGAATGAAATAAATGTGGGTGAGGAAAGGAATTTTCAAATAGAGGATGTACCTGTTGGAAAAGAATTTGTAGATGTATTTCTGGATGATTTACCCAGACATCCTCCAGAACGAGAAGTTGAGTATTCCATTGATTTAATTCCTGGATCAAGGCCTATATCAAAGACCCCTTATAGAATGGCCACTGTGGAATTAGATGAAATAAAGAAAAAACTAGAGGAATTGAGTAATCAGGGATTTATTCTCCCTAGTGTTTCTCCATGGGGAGACCCTGTTCTTTTTGTTAAAAAGAAATATGGATCTATGAGTTTATGTATCGACTACAGGTAGATCAATGCTATAACAATAAAGAACAAGTATCCCCTACCTCAAATTGATTGACCAACTGCATGTATCTCAATAATTTTCAAAGATCGACCTTCGATATGGATACCATCAGTTGTGTGTGAAGAAGGATGAAATTTTGAAGACAGCATTTCGAACCAGGTACGGGCATTACGAGTTTACTGTAATGCCTTTTGGATTGACTAATGAACCCTCTGTATTCATGGATCTGATGAATAGAGTTTTCATGGAGTATATCGATGAATTTGTGGTGGTATTTATTGATGATATCTTGGTATACTCTAAAATCTACAATGATCATGAAAATCACTTGCGCATTATCCTAAAGACTCTGAGAAGACATGAATTTTATGGGATGTTTAGCAAGTGTGAATTCTGGCTTCAGGAGATTTCTTTTCTTGGCCATATTGTCTCTGAAGATGGAATCTCTATTGATCCTTCTAAGTCCAAGGAAATCCAAGAATAGCCAGAACCTATGAGTATAACTGAGGTACGTAGTTTTATTGGTTTAGCAGGTTATTATCGACGATTTGTCTAGAATTTTTTCCGATTGGCTAACCCATTAACGAAGCTCACACGTAAAGGGGTTAAATTTGTTTGGACAAAAGAGTGTGAAGAATGTTTCGAATAACTGAAGAGAAGATTATTCAATGCTCCTATATTGACTCTACCATCGGGGAATGATGGGTTCGTTATTTATAGTGATGCATCGAAGAAAGGACTTGGTTGTGTCCTTTTGCAGACTGATAGAGTTATTTCATATGCATCACGACAGTTGAAAATTCATGAACAAAACTATCCTACTCATGATCTAGAATTAGCAGCTATGATCTTTTCTTTGAATATATGGAGGCACTACCTCTATGGTGAAAAATGTGAGATTTATACTGATCACAAGAGTTTGAAGTATATTTTCTCACAAAAAGAACTCAACATGAGGCAAAGGAGATGGCTTGAATTACTCGAGGATTATGATTGTACAATACACTACCACCCAGGGAAAGCAAACAAGGTGGCAGATGCTTTGAGCAGGAAAAGACCATGGAGTTTTGAACATGATGAGAATTGAAAGGGATCCAATTTTGATGGATCTAGTGATGATGGACATGGGAATAACTAGGGAAGGTGAAACATCAATGATTTTTCAAATGGTTGCCAAACCATCTTTACTAGAAAGGATTAAGAGTTCTCAGATCGATGATGAAGAATTTCAAAAGGAGATTAAATCTTTGAATGATGGGAGACTGATAGACTTTGTGTATGAAGATGGAATTTTTAAATTCGGGAAGAGGATTTGTGTTCCCGATAAACCTGATCTAAAAAGAGAATTGCTGGATGATGCTCATAGTTCCAATTTCTCTATACACCCTGGGAGCACCAAAATGTATATAGATTTGAAGGAACATTTTTGTGGGACAATATGAAGAGGTGGATTGCTGATTTTGTGTCAAGATGTATGGTTTCTCAACATGTGAATGCTGGAAGGCAAAACCCTGGAGGAGTCATGCAACCACTTTCCCATACCGGAGTGGAAATGGGATAATATTACGATGGACTTTGTCATGGGGCTACCAAAGACTCCTAGAAGGATTGATGAAATATGGGTTATTGTTGATCGTCTTACCAAGTCATCACATTTTCTTTCTATAAGAGAAGATCTACCCCTAGAACGTCTACCAAGACTATATATTATTGATGTTGTGAAAATTCATGGAGTACCCTTATCGATTGTTTCAGATCATGATCCATGTTTTACTTCAAGATTCTGGAAATGTTTTCAGAAATCCCTGGATACTGAACTTCATTTGAGCACTGCTTACCACCCTCAGACAGATGGACAATCAGAAAGAACTATTCAAACCTTAGAAGACATGTTGAGATCCTGCTCACTTGACTTTCATGGTATGTGGGATTAATATTTACCTCTTGTAGAATTTTCGTATAACAAAAGTTTCCATTCGAGTATTTAGATGGCACCATATGAAGTGTTATACGGAAAGAGATGTCTCACACCAACCTGTTTGGATGACGTTGGTGAAAGAAAACTTGTAGGTCTAGAACTGGTGGAGGAAACGATTGAAAAGGTGAAGGTAATCCAAAATCACTTCAAAACAGATCAAAGTAGGCAGAAGAACTATCCTGATAATCGAAGGAAGGATTTGGAATTTTAAGTCGGTGATCATGTTTTCTTGAAGGTATCTCCATGGAAGGGAGTCATACATTTTGGTAAGAAAGGTAAATTGAGTCCCAGGTACATCGGACCTTTCGAAATTCTAGAACTAATCGGGGCTGTAGCTTACCGATTGGCAATGCCGCCAAGTCTCTCCAAAGTTCACGATGTGTTTCACGTATCTCTGTTGAGGAAATACATGCCTGAACCAACGCATGTACTCACCTATGAAGAATTATAACTGGAACCCGATCTGTCTTATTGTGAAGAGCCCATCAGGATTCTTGATACAAGAGAAAAAGTACTGAGAAACCGGACGAAGCGCCTGGTAAAAGTTTTGTGGAGAAACCATAAGATGGAAGAGGCAACGTGGGAACCCGAGGAACTTATTATGAAGAACCACCCGATTCTTTTCATGTGGTAGTATTCTGGAAATTTCGAGTACAAAATTATTTGAAGGAGGGGAGAATGTAACACACAAAGCTTCTACAGTACGCTTCTCTTTGAATAATGTGATAGCATGTGTTGTACGCAACATCGAGTTCTAACACACCACAACCAATCACACTAGCCATTATGAATAGTAATACCTACTTTTTGAAATTATATATATTTTATATTTCAAAATGGAATTCAGTTTTGGTTTCGGAATATTGAAATTATCCTAAGATGATATTTTGGTATTTTTCTAAGAACATCCAATTTTTATGAATAGTGACAAATACTTAAAAACAACTTTTTTAATCAAAATAATTTATAGTGATAAATTATATTATTGAGTGGTGTTAAAGTATAATTAGAATATATTTTTACCATTTTATCCAATGGTGTTCATTAGAATTAATTTCACTGTGAAATTGGACCTAAACAATTCTCAATCTTTTGGTATATATTGTTTCTTAAAAACACGCTATTTGTTGTGACAGTGGGAATTAATTATAAAATTATTTAATGCAACTTATATTTTTGTAATTTTGTAAAATAGATATCATTTTTGAATTCGGAATATCAATTATAGCTTAGGGTGAAATTTTGATATTGTTCTGAAAAACTTCAATTTTTGATTAATAGTGAAACTACTAAGTGGTAGTTAAAAAAACTGAATTTCTCATAAAACTTAATTTTACCGCATCTGTGAATGAAATTTTGAAAATCCGAGAGACATGGTATATATCAAATAGTGAAATTTGGTTCAATGAGATGAAAATAATTTTTGGTGAATAGTAACGTTTTACTTTTATTTACCACGGTTAAAAGTAAATAGGGTAATTAAGGGTAAAAATGATATTAATATTATCCTAACATATGTCCTAATTCTATTTGACAAGTGTATATCGACCACAAACAAACTTAGGAATAAAATATAATCATTTAGGTCCACTTGGATTAGATTAGGACATTTATTATTATTTAATTCAAAGAAGAGTTAAAAGAGTTAAAATTAATGTTTATTTACTAAAACATTTTAAATATAGGGTTATACATAAGATAAATTCGCTTTTAAATATTAATTAGAAATCTAAAAAGATTTCCTACATAAGGATATTTTATTTATAATTTGTAGACATTATATAATTTAATTTATTTATGACACAATGATGATGCATTAATTACCTAATTAATGAACAATTAGAATAATTGATATTATAAATACCCAAATAAATATAATTGGAGACTTTTATGCATTACACTAATTTTATAGGTTAATATGACATGTTAGGATTGATTCAATTAACATTGTATGAAGTAATCATTCTATTATGATTTTTACAAAATAAATTATTGAATCGTGTCAAAATTGACATAAAAGGGTTTTTAAAACAAATATTATATTATTAATTGATACTAAATTCATAAAAATATAAGTATCGGCCAAGAGACTTATATGATTATAGGTTCATTGCTAATGGACCACTTGGGGGTCTCTTAGATGTATATGGTATGTTTATTAACCATATATTATAAAAATTAAAAGAGACATTGTAAAAGTGAAACTAATTAACTTAGAGTTAATACTTAAAGATAAGGTTAATATAAGAACCCAAACCTGTCTAAATTCTATTGGATGAGTGGTTTGAGACCCATACTAACCTTAAAATTTAAATAATCAACTTTGGAGCCATTAGAAACCGAATATTAATTTATTATAAACTAATATTTCTAGCTTTTCCAAAGGTGCCCCTCACCCCTCTTATAAAAGGGCACTCCTCCTTCTCATTTCTTCACACCTTCAAAGCCTTTTGGTTCGGCCAAAATCTGCCCAAATACTCTCCCAAATTTTCTCAATACAACCTAGAGGCCTTAGTTTGATCATAAATCCAACCTAAGGAGCCATTTTGATCAAATCAAAATGAAGAACCCGAAGAAGAGGTAATGATTTGACCACCATTTTCCATGTTCCTTTCTTCTTCCACTTCTTCTTCCTTTGTTATTACCATTCTAAAATAATAACTCTAGTATCATATATATACTTTTATGTTATTATAAATATGGTTCAACCATATTCAGTATTCTATCCACCCTTTGAATAACATGTCACCATACGTGCGTACGTACGGCTTACCGTCTCCACGTCGTGGTGTAATTGTTATTCAATATATTATTTGGATGGGTATAATAATGATGTGTAACTCATGTAAATAATAAGTATAACATGTTAATTATTCTGTATATATGATATACCATCCATTTATATATTATTTTAATATCAAAAGAATGATATTGTCGCTCGTGCGTACGTACGGACTACCGTCTCCACGAACGCGATGAGATTCATTCTCCATCGTACCCATTCAAGTATTATTATCATTTGATGATTAAAAAATGATGTTTAAGGACTTGATATAATTATGGATATGAATAAGATACAACTTATTCATGAAAAAAATGGCTTATGTAACAAAACATATAAAAGAAAACGAGTAAGTTAACACCCGAAACGACGATAATTCTAAGGTATTATTAACAAATCAATGTTAAAAGATCATATATGATATCCTATTAATATATATGATTCTTGTATAATTTAATAACAATTAGTTCACCATTATACAGAAGGTTAACCTACCGTCAACCAAGGAAAAGTTCAATGTAAGGGTTATTTCACAATCTCTTTATTATCCAAGGTTGTTTATACGTAATAATCTACTGGGATCTCTTTATCATCCTCATCCATGTTTCTTAAAAATTTATTTCAAAACATTTTTCCAATTTAAAAGAATATGGGTTAAATTCACTTATACCCTTGTTTGACTTTTTATAAGATTTTTATAATGGAATCTTTCGGTCGTATTCTAAACAAGGTGCTTTTTAACCTTTTAGACAGAATTAAGGTAAGAATGTTTTTTTAACTTATACGGCGGGTGTGGTTATTTTCCGCCGTTATAAAATCGTCAAAGCTTCCTTTACAAGCTTATAAGAATACTTTCAAGGAAAATGTTTTATTTTATAAATATATGACTCTTAAATGATTTCAAAATATACAGAGATATTTCTCTAAAAAGAGTTTTGATTTCATCTATGTCAACATCCTTTGATGGATTTTACGCTTATTTGATGTTGATTTATTATGATACAAAACTTCTATATTTTATTGAAGGTTTTGTGATATGTTTGACTGTGGATGTGCTATTTTTATACCATTCATAATTTATGGTGAAAGTATTGACATTTCATATGCTAGTTTTAATACGAATTTTTATGTTATGTTTAAACGTTTTCATATGGGAATGTATTGGAGAAACCGAACGACGCGTCTGGTAAACCAGACGACACGTCTGGTAAAAGTTTTGTGGAGAAACCATAAGATGGAAGAGGCAACGTGGGAACCCGAGGAACTTATGATGAAGAACCACCCGAGTCTTTTCATGTGATAAGTATTCTAGAAATTTCGAGGACGAAATTATTGAAGGAGGGGAGAATATAACACCAAAAGCTTCTATGGTATGCTTCTCTTTGAATAATGTGATAGCGTGTGTTGTACGCAACATCGAGTTCTAACACAACACAACCAATCAAACTAGCCGTTATGAATATTAATACATACTTTTTGAAATTATATATATTTTATATTTCAAAATGGAATTCATTTTTTCATTCAGAATATCGAATTTATCCTAGGTTGAAATTTTGGAACTTTTCGGATAACACATATATTTTGATGAATAGTGAAAATTACTAATTTTTAATTAAAAACAAATTTTTAATCGAAATAATTTATGTTGATAAATTATGGATTTGAGTGGTTTTAAAGTATATTTAGAATATATTTTTACCATTTAATTAAATTTTGGTCATTGTACATAATTTTACAATTAAACCGGACATAAACAAGTATCAATCTTTTGATAGTTATTATATCTTAAAAACACACTTTTTGTTTTGACAGCGGGAATTAATTTTATATTAATTTCTGCCACTTCTGTGTTTTGAATTTGGAAAAATGGATTCCATAGTTGGAATCAGTATGTTCAAATTGTGTAAATATGTAACTTTTATTTTTAGACATTTTGAATAATTACTTTGGTAAATAAAATATTTACCATGGTTAAAAGGTAAATATGGTAAATAAGGGTTAAAAAATAATATTATAATAATAAAAAATTACCCTAAAACGTGTCCTAACCTTATTTGCTGATACTAGTTCGACCATAGGCATCTTTGGGTCGATTTTGGGACCCCATGGTGCCACTTGTATGTGATAGGGACACTTTATTTTAGTTAAGTTAAAATGAATACAAAAATGATACAAGCATATATCTTTTAGAAAAACAATTTTTATATAGGGTTATATATGTTGATTTTTCGAGTATGAATATTCATTAGAAATATAAAAATATTTCATACATAATGATATTTTATTTATAACATTTAGACATTAAATAATTTAATTTATTTATGACACAATGATGATGCAGTAATTATCATAATAGTGAAAAATTAAAATAATTGATATTATAAATACCCAAATAAATATAATTTGAGAATTTTAATGAATTACACTAATTTTCTAGGATAATATGACATATTAGGATTTATTTAATTGACCTTTCTCGAAGTAATCATTCTGTTATAAGTTTCACAAAAATCAACTATTGAATAGTGTCAAAATTGATATAAAAGAGTTTTTAAAACAAAAACTATATTATTGATTTATATTAAATTCCTAAAAATCTAAGGATCGGCCAAGAGACTTATATCATGATAGTTGTATCATTAATGGACCATTTTGGGGTCTCTTGTATGTATATAGTATGTTTATTAACTATATAATATAAAAATACAAAGTGACATGGTAAATGTCAAAATAATTAACTAAGAGTTAAAACTAAAAGATAAGGTTAATATAGTAACAAAAACCTGTCTAAATTCTATTAGTAGAATGGTTTTAGACCTATAACCACCTTAAACTTTGAATAATCTACTTTGGAGCCATTAGAAACCGAATATGAATTTATTATAAATTAATATTTCTAGCTTTTCCAAAGGTACCCTTCACCCCTCTTATAAAAGGGCACTCCCCCTTCTCATTACTTCACACCTTCAAAGCCTTTTGATTCGGCCAAAATCTGCCCAAATACTCTCCCAACTTCGCTCAATACAACCTAGAGGCCTTAGTTTGATCAGAAAGCCACCCTAAGGATCCCTTTTGATCAAATCAAAAGGAAGAACCCGAAAAAGAGGTAATGTTTTCACCACCCGTTTTCAAGTTCCTTTCTTCTTCCACTTATTCATTCATTGTTATTACCATTCTAAAATAATAACTCCAGTATCTTATATATAATGTGATGTTATTATATATATGGTACAACCATATTCAGTATTCTATCCACCCTTTGAATAACATGTCACCATATGTGCGTACGTACGACTTACCGTCTCCACGTCGTGGTGTAATTGTTATTCAATATATTATTATTTGGATGGGTAAATAATGATATGAAACTCATGTAAATAATAAATATAACATTTTAATTATTATTTATATATGATATACCATCCATTTATATATTATTTTAATATCAAAAGAATGATATTGTCGCTCGTGCGTACGTACGGACTACCGTCTCCACGAACGCGATGAGATTCATTCTCCATCGTATCCATTCAAATATAATTATCATTTGATGATGATGTTCAAGGACTTGATATCATTCTGGATATGAATAATATACAACCTATCCATTACAATCATGGATTACGTAACAATACATATAAAAGAAAACAAGTAAGTTAACACCCGAAACAACGATAATACTAAGATATTATTATCAAATCAATGTTAAAAGATCATATATGATATCATATTAATGTATATGATTCTTGTATAATTTAATAACAATTATTTCACCATTATACAGGAGGTTAACCTGCCCCAAACAAGGAGAAGTACATGGTAAGGGTTATTTCACAATCTCTTCATTATCCGAGGTTGTTTATACGTAATAATCTACTGGGATCTCTTTATCATCCACATCCATGTCTTTAAAAATGTATTTCAAAACATTTTTACTATTTACAAGAATATGGGTTAAAGTCATTTATACCTTTTTTTGACTTTTTATAAGTGGTTTATAAAGGAATATTTCCTTTGTTTTCCTAACAAGTTGCTTTTTAACCTATTCGACAGAATTAAGGTAAGAATGTTTTTTTAACTTATACGGCGGGTGCGGTTATTTTCCGCCGTTATAAAATCGTAAAAGCTTCCCTTACAAGCTTATAAGAATATTTTCAAAGAAATTTTTTTTATAAATATATGACTCTTAAATAATTTTAAAATAGAAATAGATATTTCTCTAAAAAGTGTTTTGATTTCATATATGTCAATATCCTCTGATGGATTTTTCACTTATTTGAAGTTGATTTATTATGATACAAAACTTCTATATTGTATTGAAGGTTTTGTGATATGTTTGACTATGGATGTGCTATTTTTATACCATTCATGGTTTATGGTGAAAGTATTGATATTTCATATGCTAGTTTTAATACGAATGTTTATGTTATGTTTAAACCTTTTCATATGGGAATGCATTGGACATAATATGTGACGGGTGGAGCCCGCTATAGCTCCTCGATGCATAGGTAGGTCTCATGAGACAAACTAGTGTCTTGGAACAAGGCCTTGACAAAATATTATTTGTAGTATATTCACAAGGCCATGGCTATGTGGTTATGATAGTCTGGCATTATGCATTCCATCATTATGAAAGTGGTTTTTGATATTTCATGTGATTATCCGATTAGTAGAATATCCATGTGAATAAGTAAATGGCATTATTTCATTTTATTTTTTCCATACTATGTTTAAGTTCAAGTTTAAAAGGCTTTTTTTAGTTATACATTGCCTTAAATGTTTATTCTTATTAATAAAAGTTTCCGCTATATTGTTATCCTTACTGGGCATTTGAGCTCACCCATTTTCTATGTTTTATTTTTCCCAAGGTATGAAGTAGTAAATTATGAATGACCTGCAGGGTTGGAATGTGGGGATATGAGTGTGGAATATGAAGAAAATATGTTGTTGTAGTTTTCATTTTTATGATGTAATGTAAGACTTATGAATATATATAGTATTTTCAAGGCTACTAAACCAATCGTTCTTTAGAGATTTGATCCTTCTTGTGATCATGCCAATGTTATTTAATAATTCACAGACTTTAGGTAACTGGGAAGAAACACCCTGGAACTTTCCTGAAAGGAATGAGAGTTTGTTATAAGTGTGGAGAAAAAGGGCAAAAGTACGTGACTGCAAGGGTAAGAAAATGGTTTCAAATGTACAATGCTTTATTTGCAAGGAGTTTGGACACTATGCGAACCTATGTCCCAGTCATTAAACTATGTCGTAAATGATGCTATTGGATAATAATCAAGTTATGATACTACCACAGATGAAGAGGAATGATCAGAGTTCCTAAGTTGATTATGTCATTTGAGTGTTGTATCAACAATGTACTTGTTATAATAATTATGGAGTATATAAGGATTGTACTGCAGTACTATTTCATTAAGGACTTGAGATTATGTGGAACAATGAAAAGTGACTCAATAGCAGGATAAATTTTTGGAAAATATATGGCTGAAAGAATTATAAACCATAATATAGTTCTGATACCGAGGTAGTGATTTTGGAATAATACATGATTGATTTGGATAAATTATATTGGATATTCTCGACTACCTTGAAACTGATTAGTGATTTGAATATTCCATCGTTGTTTGGGTTTAAAACATTTTTTGATTGAAGAAGTATATCTATTATTCATTAAGGAATAAGGGATCATGAATGTAATCAATAAGGTTTTATGGTAATTCAGGATGTTGCAGTGTTTTAAAAGAATACATGATGAAGGTGTTCACATGTTATTACACAGAAAAAATGATCTTTATTGTGTTTAACTTCCTTATAAATTTTGGACAGAAGTATTTTGGATAGTTGTAGTTTGGATTATTTTGGATTGACATAAAAGGACAACCCGGAGGACGGGCGGTAACATGTTGCATCCGGCAAGGCCGTGAGACATGAACCCACAACCGAAGGGCGACAAGGGTGAATCACCTACCACTGACCCACATGATGTCCTGGATGAAATAATGTTTTTTTTAATGGTTCTTCTATATGAATTATAAATTCATTTTTTTAACCCTATACGAATAGTAGAAATAGAATATTTTTTTAAGTTCTATTATCTTTTAGTGTCAAAGATGAGTCTTTGGTAGAAATTAGTTAAAGGATGGAACTCTACTTGTCAAGAATATATTTTTCTTTTTCTCTTATTCTATGAAGAAATTAATTCTACTACTTTATTTAAGGAATCCTAAAACCACAAATGTGTCATCCTAATACCCTATGTTTTGTTGAACCGATGGTATTTCAAATCATCATAGATTAATGAATTTAAGGACATAAATTTTACACTTGTTTGTGATTGATGACCTCAAACACTACCTATAAATATTTACGTTTTTCCTCCAATTATATGTCTCTAATTGCCACCAATGTTCTTCTAATTGAGATCATAATTTGGTGGTGACCCTTTCATTTCTATTTTCCTCATATTAAGACTGAATTTTAGTAACCAAATTTCCGATGTGGGTTTTCCCCCAAAGATATTTTTTATTTTCAACCTTTTATTTTCAAAGAACAATTTAAAATTGCGAGGATGCAATTTATTGAAGTAGGGGAGAACGTAACACCCCAAGATTTCATAGTGTGTTATTTCTTCAAAATAATTCAATAACATGCACTACACGCAACAATAATTTCAAGCGCACCATGACTTACCAAACAAGACGTTCAAAAGAGGTTATGAATAGTATTAATTTAATTTTAAACTTTATATAATCCCTATAATTTTAGAATCCATATTATGAGTTTCTTAGACATAATGTAAGAACAAATTCATTTTTAATATTTCACTTTTACCAACTTTTAATAGTGAAAAACTTTTTAAATCAAATATTTTAAACTTTTATATATTCAATTTGACTAAATAAATTTACTTTTTAGAATGGGTAAATCAAAAAAAATTACAATTAAACATCCCATGCTTCCACGGTAAGTTTCCCTTTGAATAATGCAATGGTGTGCATTGTACGCAACTTCGAGATTCTAACACACCACAACAAATCAAACTAGCCGATATGAATAGTAATACCTACCTTTTAAAAGTTTATAAATTTTATCTCTCAAAATGGACTTTATTTTTGGATTCGGTGTATCAAATTTATCCTAAGGTGAAATTTTCGTACTTTTCGGATAACTTTTATATTTTGATGAATAGTGAAAATTACTAAATATTAATTAAAAACAACTTTTTTAATAAAAATAATTAATAGTGATAAATTATGAATTTTATTGGTTTTAAAGTATATTTAGAATATATTTTTACCATTTAATACAATGTTGTTCATTGGACATAATTTTACAATTAAACCGGACATAAACAAGTGTCAATCTTTTGATAGTTATTATCTCTTAAAAACACGTTTTTTGTTTTAACAACGTGAATTAATTTTAAATTAATTTCTGCCACTTCTGTGTATTGAATTTAGAAAAATGGATTCGATATTTGGAATTACTATGTTCAAATTGTGTAAATAGGTAAATTTTATTTTGAGACATTTTAAATAATTACTTCGGTAAATATTTTATTTACCATGGTTAAGGGTAAATCCGGTAAATAAGGGTTAAGAAATAATATTATAATAATACGAAATTACCCTAAAACGTGTCCTAGCCTTATTTTTTGATACATGTTCGACCATAGGAATATTTGGGTCGATTTTTGGACCCCATGGAGCCACTTGTAGGTGATAGGGACACTTAATTTTAATTAAGTTAAAATAAGTACAAAAATGACAAAAGCATATATCTTTTAGAAAAACAATTTTAAATAGGGTTATATATGTTGGATTTTCGACTATAAATATTCATTATAAAGATAAAACGATTTCCTACATAATGATATTTTATTTGTAATTTTTAGACTTTAAATAATTTAATTTATTTATGACACAATTATGATGCAGTAATTACCATAATAGTGAAAAATTAAAATAATTGATATTATAAATACCCAAATAAATATAATTTGAGTCTTTTAATGAATTACACTAATTTTCTAGGATAATATGACATATTAGGATTGATTTAATTGACTTTTTGCGAAGTAATATTTCTGTTATGAGTTTCACAAAAATCAACTATTGAATTGTGTCAAAATTGAAATAAAAGAATATTTAAAACAAATATTATATTATTAATTGATATTAAATTCCTAAAAATATATGGTTCTTCCAAGAGACTTATATCATGATAGTTGTATCATTAATGGACCATTTGGAGGTCTCTTTGATGTATATTTTATGTTTATTAACCATATAATATAAAAATGTAAAGAGACATTGTAAAAGTGAAACTAATTAACTTAGAGTTAATACTTAAAGATAAGGTTAATATAAGTAACCAAACCTGTCTAAATTATATTGGTTGAGTGGTTTTCGACCGATCCCCACCTTAAAATTTAAACAATCAACTTTGGAGCCATTAGAAACCGAATATGAATTTATTATAAATTAATATTCCTAAGTTTTCCAAAGGTGCCCCTCACCCCTCTTATAAAAGGGCACGCCTCCTTCTCATTTTTTTAACACCTTAAAAGCCTTTTGGTTCGGCCAAACTCTGCCCCAATACTCTCCCAACATCCCTCACTACAACTTAGAGGCCTTAGTTTGATCAGAAAGCCAAACAAAGGATCCCTTTTGATCAAATCAAAAAGAAGAACCCGAAGAAGAGGTAATGTTTTCACCACCCCTTTTCAAGTTCCTTTCTTCTTCCACTTCTTAATTCATTGTTTTTTCCATTATAAAATAATAACTCCAGTATATTATATATACTGTGATGTTATTATGAATATGGTACAACCATATTCAATATTCTATCCACCCTTTGAATAACATGTCACCATACGTGCGTACGTACGGCTTACCGTCTCCACGTCGTGGTGTAATTGTTATTCAACATATTATTATTTGGATGGGTATAATAATGATGTTTAACTCATGTAAATAATAAATATAACATGTTAATTATTCTGTATATATGATATACCATCCATTTATATATTATTTTAATATCAAAAGAATGATATTGTCGTTCGTGCGTACGTACGGACTACCGTCTCCATGAACGCGATGAGATTCATTCTCCATCGTATCCATTCAAGTATAATTATCATTTGATGATTTAAAAATGATGTTTAAGGACTTTATATCAATATGGATATAAATAATATACAACCTATCCATTACAAAAATGTATTACGTAACAAAACATATAAAATAAAACGAGTAATTTAACACCCGAAACAATGATAATACTAAGATATTATTATCAAATCACTGTTAAAAGATCATATATGATATCATAGTAATGTATATGATTCATGTATAATTTAATAACAATTATTCCACCATTATACAGGAGGTTAACCTACCCCAACCAAGGAAAAGTACAAGGTTAGGTTTATTTTACAATCTCTTCATTATCGGAGGTTGTTTATACATAATAATCTACTGGGATCTCTTTATCATCCACATCCATGTTTCTTAAAAATGTATTTCAAAACCTTTTTACTATTTAAAAGAATATTGGTTAAGGTCATTTATACCCTTGTTTGAATTTTATTAAGAGTTTTATAAGGGAATATTTCCATCATTTTCCAAACAAGGTGCTTTTTAACCTTTTCAACAGAATTATGGTAAGAATGTTTTTTAACTTATACGGTGGGTGCGGTTATTTTCCTCCGTTATAAAATAGTCAAAGCTTCCCTTACAAGCTTATAATAATATTTTCAATGAAAATGTTTTATTTCATAAATATAAGACTCTTAAATAATTTCAAAATGGAAAGAGATATTTCTCTAAAAAGAGGTTTGATTTCATCTATGTCAACATCCTTTGATGGAGTTTACGCTTATATGAAGTTGATTTATTATGATACAAAACTTCTATATTGTATTGAAGGTTTTGTGATATGTTTGACTATGGATGTGCTATTTTTATACAGTTCATAGTTTATGGTGAAAGTATTGACATTTCATATGCTAGTTTTAATACAAATGTTTATGTTATGTTTAAACCTTTTCATATGGGAATGCATTGGACTTATTATGGGATGGGTGGAGCCTTCTATAGCTCCTCGGTGCATCGGTAGGTCTCATGAGACAAACTAGTGTCTTGGCACAAGGCCTTGAAAAATTCTTATTTGTAGTCTTGGAACGAGGCCTTGGCTATGTGGTTATGATAGTCTGGCATTATGCATTCCATCATTATGAAAGTGATAATTGATATTGCATGTGATTATTCGATTAGTAGAATATCCATGTGAATAAGTAAATGGAATTATTTCATTTTATTTTTTCCATACGATGTTGATGTTCAAGTTTAAAAGGATTTTGTTTTAGTTATACATTGCCTTAAATGTTTATTCTTATTTATGAAAGTTTCTGCTATATTGTTATCCTTACTGGGAATTTGAGGTCACCCCTTTTCTATGTTTTATTTTTCCAGGAAGGGAAGAAGTAAATTATGAATGACCTGCAGGGATATTATGAGGGGATAATATTGTGGATTATGGAGACAATATGTTTTTGTAGTAGTTTTTCACTTCATGATGTAATGTAAAACTTTATGAATATATCTAGTGTTTCCAAGGCTACTAAACCAATCAGCCTTTAGTGAAGGGATCTTAAAACAAAAAATGTGTTATCCTAATACCATATGTTTTGCCGAACCGATTGTATTTTAAATAATCATAGATTGATTAATTTAAGGCCCTCAATTTTACACTTGTTTGTGATTGATGACCTCAATCACTATATATAAATATTTACGTCTTCCCTCCGATTATATGTCTCTAATTTCCACCAATGTTCTCTGAATAGAGATCATAATTTGGTGGTGACCCTTTCATTTCTCTTTTCCTCGTATTAAGACTAAATTTTAGTAACCCAATTTCCGATATGGGTTTTCCCACAAAGATGTTTTCTATTTTCAACCTTTTATTTTTGAATAACAATTTCAAATTGCGAGGACGCAATTTATTGAAGGAGGGGAGAATGTAACACCCCAAGATTTCATAGTGTGTTATTTCTTCAAAATAATTCAATAACTTGCACTACACGCAACACCGAGTTCAAGCTCACCATGACTTACCAAACAAGCCGTTCAATAGAGGTTATGAATAGTATTAACTAATTTTTAAACTTTATATAATACCTATAATTTTAGAATCCATATTATGAGTTTCTTAGACATAATGTAAGAACAAATTAATTTTCAGTATTGCACTTTTACCAACTTTTAATAGTGAAAACCTTTTTAAATCCAATATTTTAAACATTTATATATTCAATTTGACTAAATAAATTTACTTTTTAGAATGGGGACATCAAAAAAATTTACAATTAAACATCCCAAGCATCCATGGTACCTTTCCCTTTGAATAATGCAATGGCATGCATTGTACGCAACTTCGAGATTCTAACACACCACAACCAATTAAACTAGCCGTTATGAATAGTAATACCTACCTTTTAAAATTTTAGAAATTTTATCTCTCAAAATGGTCTTCATTTTTGGATTTGGAGTATCGAATTTAGCCTAAGGTGAAATTTTGGTACTTTTCGGATAACTTTTATATTTTGATGAATAGTGAAAATTACTAAATTTTAATTAAAAACAATGTTTTTAATAAAAATAATTAATAGTGATAAATTATGAATTTGAGTGGTTTTAAAGTGTATTTAGAATATATTTTTACCATTTAATATAATATTGGTCATTGGACATAATTTCACTATTAAACCGAACATAAACAAGTATCAATCTTTTGATAGTTATTATATCTTAAAAACACGCTTTTTGTTTTGACAGCGGGAATTAATTTTAAATTAATTTCTGCCACTTCTGTGTTTCGAATTTGGAAAAATAGATTCCATATTTGGAATCAATATGTTCAAATTGTGTAAATATTTAACTTTTATTTTTAGACATTTTGAATAATTACTTCGGTAAATATTTTATTTACCATGGTTGAAGGGTAAATCCGGTAAATAAGGGTTAAAGAATAATATTATAATAATAAAAAATTACTCTAAAACGTGTCATAACCTTATTGGTTGATACACGTTCGACCATAGTAATCTTTGGGTCGATTTTGTGACCCCATGGTTGTAACACCCGAGACTTTTATGTTATATAAATCATCAAAGGAATCTTTTTCTACACAACACTTACTTGGCTTGCTTTACACGAAATCGTGACCTTCCTCGATAGCTTGCGTCATACGCAATACTGAGTTTCACTAAACAACGATATGCTATTAAAATAAAACTAGCCGTTATGAATAGTAATAACCACTTTTCGAAATTTTATAAATTTTATTTTTCAAAATGGACTTCATTTTTGGATTCGGAATACCGAAATTAGCCTAGAGTGAAATTTTGGTATTTTTCTGAAAACTTTCAATTTTTGATGAATAGTGAAACCACTAAGTGGTAGGTTAAAAACTGAATTTTGCATAAAACTTAATTTTACTGCTTCTGTGAATGGAATTTCGAAAATCCGAGAGACACGGTTAATATCAAGGACTAAAATGTGGTTCAATGAGATGAAAATAATTTTTTGGTGAATAGTAACTTTTTACTTTTTTTTAACCACTGTTAAAAGTAAATAGGGTAATTAAGGGTAAAAATGATATTATTATTACCCTAACACATGTCCTAATTCTATTGGACAAGTGTAATTCGACCAAAAACAAACTGAGGAATAAAATATGACCATTTAGGTCCACTTGGATTAGATTAGGACATTTATTATTAATTTATTTAAAGAAGGGTTAAAATAGTTAAAATAATGTTTAATAACTAAATAATTTTTAATATAGGGTTATACATAAGATAAATTCGACTATAAATATTAATTAGAAAGATAAAACGATTTCCTACATAATGGTATTTTATTTATAATTTTTAGACTTTATATATATTAATTTATTAATGACACAACGATGATGTAGTAATTACCCTTTTAAGGAAATGTTAACATAATTGATGTTATAAATTCCCAAATAAATGTAATTTGAGACTTTTTATGAATTACACTAATTTTATAGGTTAATATTTTATATTAGTGTTGATTTAATCAACTTGTTTCGAACATATAATCCTGTTATGACTTTCACAAAAATCATATATCAAATAGTGTCAAAATTGACACAAAATAGTTTTTAAATCAAATATAATATTATTAATTGTTATTTTATTCTTAAAAATCTAAGGTTCGGCCAAATGACTTAGATAAGGATATATATATTAATAATAAACAACTTGGGGTTCTTTTGGCATATAATAGTAAGTGTATTAACCATATAGTGTAAGAAAACAAAAAGTCACGGTAAAAGTTAAATTATTTGACTTAGAGTTAAATCTAATTGATAAGGTTGAAATAATAACCTAAACTTGTCTAAATCCTATTGGTTGATAGGATTTCGACCCATCCCCACTTTAACTTCGAAATAAGACCCTTTGGAACCATTATAAACCGATTTTCACTTTAATATAAAATAATATTTTGAGATATTCCTAAGGTGCCCCTCTCCTCCCTTATAAAAGGGCACCTCCTCCCCCTCCTCCTCACACCAATTTGAGCACTCAAACTCGGCCAACCCCTGCCAAAATCCCTTCTCCACTTCCCTAGAATAATCCTATAGGTCCTGTTCTTCTCCCAAGACCAATCTTAGTTTCCTAAGTGGAGGATTCAAAGAGGCGTTTCAAAGAAGAGGTAATATCCATTACCGATATTTTCAATTTCATTCTTCTTCAACTTCTTATTCTTTAGTTGTTTCATGATAAAGTATTAACATCAGTATTACTTACATACTGATATGTTATTATAAATATGAAACAACCCTAATTCACCTTCTACCCATCCTACGGTAAAAGGAAATCACCGCGCGTGCGTACGTACGGAATACCGTCTCCACGCCGTGGTGTAAACTATTTTCCATCATCACCTTACAAGGATGGGTATAATGGTGTAATGAGTAACTATATATGATTATTATAAAGTGATATTTATACTGAAATAGTATAAATACACTTAAATACAATTCCACGATCATGGGAACAATATCATCGCTCGTGCGTACGTACGGAATATCGTCTCCACGATGTGATGCGACTCGTTCTACATGATCATCATTACATAGTAATTATATAAATGAATTGAATGAATAAATATGATATATGTTACACTAATACCATTCTGGATATAAGGTATCTATAAACTTAAAATAAGAATAATAATTTATTCGGCAAAAAACACATAAGAACAAAAGGCAATAAAGACCCAAGTAACAAGTAACAATGAAATATTACTAATAAGAAGCTAAGAATATGACCATATATGATATCATATCAATATGTATTATTCTGGAATAAGTCAATAACATTATTTAAACCATTATACAGGAGCTTCGAACACGTACAAAGCAAATCGGACCTAAGGTAAGGGAAATATCACAATCTCATTTTTATTCGAGATTGTTTATACTTTGGTATTTACTGGGGTGTATTTTATCATCCACATCCATGTTTCCTCAATATGTAATATTATTTCCATCCACCTACAATTGTTTGAATCCTATTTTACCCTTTGGTGAGTTTTTAGTCAAGAGTATGAAAGGAATCTTTTGTCGTTTTTCGTACAAGGTACTTTTTGACTTTTCCGACAAAAGTACGAGAAGAATGTTTTTTTAACTTATATGGCATGAATGGATTTTTAAAACATTATTTCCAAGAAGCATCCTTTACATGTTTTCAATTTTATTTTTAATCAACTTCTTTTAGTTTAAAATTGTATGACATTTTAATAAAGGAAAAGAGTTTTTGAAGTAGAAAGGATATTTTCCTCAAGAATGGAGTTCAAATGTTTTATCAAAATTATTTTCCATCTTAGATAATATAGGGTTATGTTTTTATCCCTATTATTAAATTGATTTGATTATGTTGTTAGGGAATTATTTTTATGAAGTCATTTACATTATATGATTTGTTTTATGATGTCATGATGTTTCAAGAATCCCATTTTTTGTTACATGTGTTATGCGATGTTGTATGATTTATGATTATGTGGCACACATAAGAAAGGATTCATTGTAAGATGGGTGGGACCTATATCTCCCTCCAATTCATTGGGTAAAGATTTATATCTCATGAGATAGACTTGGCTGGAACAGAAGGTTATTTCAGTTCAGTGATTCTGGACTGAAATGAGGAGTGAACTCGGTTCAGAAATGGACTTTGTCTGCTAAGACAGTCTTGGCAATGAGTCATGACTAACAAGAAATGATTTTCCAGGATTATGTGTGCATGCCACAAAGTTTCAAGTTTTATGTTATGATTATGGGGATCTCATTTTCACTTCTATGATTTATTCCATGTTAAGATATTATGATCTCTTTTGCAGGTTATGATTTTCAAAAAGATATGATATGATTTTTATTTCCTTTATTTTCCCTTGCTGAGCATTTGAGCTCACCCTTTTTGTATGTTTTCTTTTCCACAGGTCAGGAAGATGGATATTAAGTAGAATATGCTAAAAGGGACCCTAGATATGATGAAATAAATGGGAGACACTGTAGAAGATTTATGAACCAGTTGTTTATGTTTCCCGGTTTCTAAAGACACTATACCTATATGGTCCTTTGTGGTTTTGTCATATGTTGTAATAAGTGTGCTTCAATTTTGAAGTATTAACAATGTATGTAAAGTATGGGTCGTTATAATGGTGCCACTTGTAATTGATAGGGACACTTTATTTTAATTAAGTTAAAATGAATACAAAAATGACACAAGCATATATCCTTTAGAAAAACAATTTTTACAAAGGGTTATATATGTTGGATTTTCGATTGTAAATATTAATTAGAAAGATAAAAAGATTTCCGAAATAATTATATTTTATTTATAATTTTTAGACATTAAATAATGTAATTTATTTATGACACAATGATGATGAAGTAATTACCATAATAGTGAAAAATTAAAATAATTGATATTATAAATACCATAATAAATATAATTTGAGACTTTTAATGAATTATGATAATTTAATAAGATAATATAACATATTAGGATTGATTTAATTGACTGTTTTCTAATCAATCATTCTGTTATGATTTTTAAAAAAAATTAACTATTAGAATGTCTCAAAATTGACATAAAAGAGTTTTTAAAAAAAATATTATATTATTAATTGATATTAAATCCCTAAAAATATATGGTTCGGCCAAAAGACTTATATCATGATATAGGTATCATTAATGGACCACTTGGGGGTCTCATGGATGTATATAATAAGTTTATTGACCATATAATATAAAAATACAAAGAGACATTGTAAAAGTGAAACTAATTAACTTAGAGTTAATACTTAAATATAAGGTTAATATAAGTACCCAAACCTATATAAATTCTATTGGTTGAATGGTTTTAGACCTATCCCCACCTTAAAATTCAAATAATAAACTTTGGATCCATTATAAACCAAATATGAATTTATTATAAATTAATAGTTCTAGCTTTTCCAAAGGTGCCCCTCACCCCTCTTATAAAAGGGCACTCTTCCTTATCATTTCTTCACACCTTAAAAGCCTTTTTGTTCGGCCAAAATCAGCCGAAATACTCTTAAACCTTCCAGAACTACAACCTAGAGGCCTTATTTTGATCATAAATCCAACCTAAAGAGCCCTTTTGATCAAATCAAAAGGAAGAACCCGAAGAAGAGGTAATGATTTCACCACCCTTTTCCAAGTTCCTTTCTTCTTCCACTTCTTCTTTATTTGTTGTTACCATTATAAAATATTAACTCCAGTATATTATATATACTGTGATGTTATTATAAATATGGTACAACCATATTCAGTATTCTATCCATCCATTGAATAACATGTCACCATACGTGTGTACGTACGGGTTACCGTCTCCACGTCGTGGTGTAATTGTTATTCATTATATTATTATTTGGATGGGTATAATAATGATGTGTAAATCATATAAATAATAAATATAACATGTTAATGATTCTGTATATATGTTATACTATCCAATGATATATTATATTAATATCAAAAGAATGATATTCTCGCTCGTGCGTATGTACGGACTACCGTCTCCACGAACGCGATGAGATTCATTCTCCATCGTATCCATTCAAGTATAATTATCATTTGATGATTTAAAAATAATGTTTAAGGACATGATATCATTCTGGATATTAATAAGATACATCCTATCCATTACAAACATGTCTTATGTAACAAAATATATAAAAGAAGACGAGTAAGTTAACACCCGAAACGACGATAATACTAAGATATTATTAACAAAGAAATGTTAAAAGATCATATATGATATCATAATAATATATATGATTATTTTATAATTTAATAACAATTATATCACCATTATACAGGTGGTTAACCTACCCTAAACCAATGAAAAGTATAAGGTAAGGGTTATTTCACAATATCTTCATTATCCGAGGTTGTTTATACGTAATAATCTACTAGGATCTCTTTATCATCCACATCCATGTTTCTTAAAAATGTATTTAAAAACATTTTTACTATTTACAAGAATATGGTTTAAAGTCATTTATACCCTTGTTTTACTTTTTATAAGTGTTTTATAAAGTAATCTTTCCGTTGTTTTCCAAACAATGTGCTTTAAACCTTTTCGACATAATTAATGCAAGAATGTTTTTTAACTTATACGGCGGGTGAGGCTATTTACCGCCGCTATAAATTTGTCAAATCTTCCCTTAAAAAATTATAATATTATTTTCAATGTAAATGTTTTATTTTATAATTATGTGGCTTTTAAATGATTTCAAAATGATTATTTTAAGAATTTTTAAAATGTACGCTTTTTCAAGATCGTAATTTTAAATGTTTTAATGATTTATCTTTCAAAATATTTTAATTAATGTCCATGTTTTCAAAAAGATTTTAAGGATTTATTTATATGGACATGAATGTTTTGAAATGATATTTGTTTTCAGAAGTTTCAAAGTGGTATGGGACACTTTGATTCAAAAATCTCTTTTAAATTACTTCCTTTATAAATGTGTGACATTTCAATGATTTCAAGAAAATAGGAATTTCTCTAAAATAGTTTTGATTTCATCTATGTCAACATCCTTTGATGGATTTTAATCTTATTTGATGTTGATTTATTATGATACAAAACTTCTATATTATATTGATGTTTTTGTGATATGTTTGACTGTGGATGTGCTATTTTTATTCCATTCATGGTTTATGGTTAAAATATTGACATTTTGTATACTAGTTTTAATACGAATGTTTATGTTATGTTTTAAAATTTTCATATGGGAATGCATTGGACTTAATATGTGACAGGTGGAGCCCGCTATAGCTCCTCGATGCATTGGTAGGTCTCATGAGACAAACTAGTGTATTGGCACAAGGCCTTGGAAAAATCTTATTTGTAGTCTTGGCACAAGGTCTTGGCTATGTGGTTATGATAGTCTGCAATTATGAATTCCATCATTATGAAAGTGGTGAGAGATATTGCATGTGATTATTCGATTAGAAGAATATCCATGTGAATAAGTAAATGGAATTATTTCATTTTATTTTTTCCAAACTATGTTGAAGTTCAAGTTTAAAAGGCTTTTGTTTTAGTTATACATTTCCTTAAATTTTTATTCCTATTTATGAAAGTTTCCGCTATATTGTTATCCTTACTAGGCATTTGAGGTCACCCCTTTTCTATGATTTATTTTTCCTAGGGTATGAAGAAGTAAATTATGAATGACCTGCAGGGATAGTATGTGGGGATGTGAGTTTGGAATATGAAGAAAAGATGTTGTTGTAGTTTTCATTCTCAAAGTCACTATGACTTCCTTGGAATCCAGCCATTGACTAAAACCGGAAAGTATTGTGTGAGTAACAATAGTCATAAAATCATTTAGAGATTAATATGTAACCATATTCTCAAATTGAAACACATTAGGATTAACCAAGGTCATTTACTCTCATCGTATATATATAATAATTCAAATCAGTTTGTAAATAAAATGTAAATTATCCTAAACATATCCCTCAGGAGTGTCGTAACCAAGAGTGCAGCAAGGCCCGTTGTCGTGCAGCAGTTCCCGTTCGAGTCTAGCTCAAAGCGGTGTTTTCGGGTTTTACCCCTAGGTACATCTGTTCCAGAGCCGCCTCTACTTGCTCGTATCCAGACAGGGATTTATTGCTCGAAAAACTCACAAAATCACTACAATACCAAAATTATAGGATGTTCTTCTATACTACTCCTCAAAGTTCATCTTAGGTCTACGTGCTCTAATCAGAGTTTATCTAAATCTAGCTCCCAAGGTTTGTACTAAACTTCCTCTGATTCCAACTGTAACACCCCGACCCCAGTTACCCAGAGTCGGTGCATTATTACATAACATTGGCATGATCACAAGAAAGATCAAGTCTCGAAAGACCGATTAGTTTAGTAGCCTTGTAATAACTAGATACATTAACAAAGTTTACATTACATCATAAACTGAAAACAACAACAACATAGTCTCCATAGTCCACACTCATACTATCCCTGCAGGTCATTCATAATTTACTTCTTCACAATCCTGGGAAAAATAAAACATTGAAAGGGGTGAGCTCAGATGCTCAGTAAGGATAACATTATAGCAGAATATTTTATTGATAAGCATAAACACTTAAGGAAAATTATAATTAAAAATAAAGCCTTTTAAACTTGAACATCAACATAGTATGGAAAAAATAAAATGAAATAATTCCATTTACTTATTCACATGGATATTCTACTAATCGAATAATCACATGCAATATAAATAACCACTTTCATAATGATGGAATGCATAATGCCAGACTATCATAACCACATAGCCAAGGCCTCGTGACAAGACTACAAATAAGATTTTTCCAAGGCCTTGTTCCAAGACACTAGTTTGTCTCATGAGACCTACCGATGCATCGAGGAGCTATAGCGAGCTCCACCCTTCACTTTTTAAGTCCAATGCATTCATCATATGAAATGATTGAAACATAACATAAACATTCGTATTAAAACTATCATACAAAATGTCAATACTTTATCCACAAGTCATGAGTGGTATAAAAATATCACATCCACAGTCAAACATAACTCATTCAATACTATATGGAAGATTTTATTGTAATAGATTAAAATCAATCGAGAATAATTAAGGATATTGACATAGATGAAAATAATCTTCAAAACTGTTAGAGATAAGTATCCCCCTTTTTTGAAATAATTCAAAAGTATCACTATTTGTCAAGAATCCATTTAAAATATATTTTTGAATCAAAGTGTCCCATACCACTTTGAAACTTTTAATGGAATTTTTTTTGAAGACATTAATGTCCATATAAATAAATCCCTAAAATCATTTTTAAAACATGGACATTAATGAGAATGATTTAGAATAATAAAGCTTTAAAACATTTAAAAATAGAATTTTAGTTATAGTTTCTAACCAAAATAGAGACACTTGAATAAAAATAATTGAGGTAATAAAAACTTTATAATATCATGAGAATAAATGAATTCAGGATATACTATGTCAAAGTACATTATGTAAACCATATAAAAGTGATTTGGTGTATAACAACAAAGAAGTCTCAATGGAATGTAAATTGAGATGAAATCTCTCATAAAGGTCGTATCCTTAGGTTAAGGATAAATCAATGACATAATTATGTGTGAAAAATATAAATACACTAAATATTATTGGATATTCAGTGTGAAAAAATCAAAGGACATTCACACATATTTTAGTAAAAACAACACCAATGAATTGGATGTTTACCTCAACAAAGCAAGATTGAGTAAAAAATACTCTTATCAAGTTCATACCGATGACTTGAGAATTTATCAATGGAGTTATTATGTGTATAAAAAATTTTTCCAGAGAAAGGGGAGTGGAAATTATGACATAATTAAATGAATAGTGATTCCACACCTAATCTTGGAGTAAAATAATCAACGAAGAATGCGTAAAGCCGAATAAATGGAAATTGAAATTTCAAATTCCCTTATCGATTAGGTAACTTATGAAACATAAAACCATGAAAGAAGGATCATACAATGATGATTTAAATACCCATAAATTAAATTATATTACACAATTAATACAATCATGGGTAGTACACATACACCACATTCAACAAATAAGTGGTGAACAATTGAATTCTCACGAAATTAAGAGTGAGATAAGAAACCCCTTACTTTGTAATTTTTCCTTGGTCGATGGTAGGTTAACCTCCTGTATAATGGTGAAATAATTGTTATTTAATTATACAAGAATCATATGTATTAATATGGTATCATATATGATCTTTTAACATTGATTTGTTAACAATATCTGAGAATTATCGTCATTTTGGGTGTTAACGGGTTCATTTTACTTTATATTCTTTATTATGTGAGACATATTTTTTATTAATGGGATGTATATTATTCATATCCATAATTATATAAAGTCCTTAAATAATATTTTTAATCATCAAATGAGAATTATACTTGAATGGATACGATGGAGAATGAATCTCATCGTGTTTGTGGAGACGGTAGTCCGTATTACGCATAAGTGACAATATCATTCTTTTGATATTAAAATAATATATAATTTTATGTTATATCATATATATAGAATAATTATCATGTTATATTTATTATTTACATGAATTACACATCATTATTATACCCATCCAAATAATAATTTATTGAATAACAATTACACCACGACGTGGAGACGGTAAGCCGTAAGTACGCTCGTATGGTGACATGTAATTCAAAGGGTGGATAGAATAATGAATTTGGTTGTACCATATTTATAATAACATCATAGTATATATATGATACTGGTGTTATTATTTTATAATGGTAACAACAAAGGAATAATATGTGGAAGAAGAAAGAAACTTGAAAAGGGTGGTGAAATCATTACCTCTTCTTCGGGTTCTTCATTTTGATTTGATCAAAAGGTCTCTGTAGGTTGGCTTTATGATCAAACTAAGCTCTCTAGGATGTAGTTAGGGATGTTCGGAGAGTAGTTGGGCAGAGTTTGGTCGATCCAAAATGCTTTGAAGGTGTGAAGAAATGAGAATTAGGAGTGCCCTTTTATAAAGGGGGTGAGGGGCACCTTTGGAAAAGCTAGAAATATTAATTTATAATAAATTAATATTCGGTTTATAATGGCTCAAAAGTTGATTATTTAAAGTTTAATGGGGGAATGGGTCTAGAAGCACTCAACCAACAAAATTTAGACAGGTTTGGGTGATTATATTAACCTTATCTTTATGTATTAACTCTTAGTTAATTAGTTTCACTTTTACAATGTCTCTTTGTATTTTTATATTATATGGTTTATAAACATACCATATACATCCAAGAGACCCCCAAGTGGTCCATTAATGATAAAAATATCATTATATAAGTCTCTTGGCCAAACCATAGATTTTTATAATTTAATATTAATTAATAATATAATATTTGTTTTTAAAACCCTTTTATGTCAATTTTGACACTATTCAATAGTTGATTTTTGTGAAACTCATAACAGAATTATTACTTCGCAAAAAGTCAATTAAATCAATCCTAATATGTCTTATTAACCTATAAAATTAGTGTAATTCAAAAAAAGTCTCGAATTATATTTATTTGGGTATTTATAATATTAATTATCTTAATTTATCACTATTATGGTAATTACTGCATCATCATTGTGTCATAAATAAATTAAATTATTTAACGTCTAAAATTTATAAATAAAATATCATTATGTAGGAAATCTGTTTATCATTATAATGAATATTTATAGTCTAAAATTGAACATATATAACCCTATTTACAAATTGTTTTTCTAAAAGATATATGTTTATGTCATTTTTGTAATTACTTTAACTTAATTAATATAAATTGTCATTATCACTTACAAGTGGATCCATGGGGTCCAAAAATCGACCCAATGATACCCATGGTCGGCCATGTATCATCCAATAGGGTTAAGACACGTTTTAGGGTAATTTAGTTTTATTATAATATTATTTTTTAACCCTTATTTTCCAGATTTACCCTTTAACCATGCTAAATAAAATATTTACCAAAGTAATTATTCAAAATGTCTAAAAATAAAAGTTACCTATTTACACAATTTAAACATCCTGATTCCAAATATGGAATCCATTTTCCCAAATTCAAAACACAGAAGTGGCGGAAATTAATTTAATATTAATTCCTGTTGTTAAAACAAAAAGCGTGTTTTTAAGAGATAATAACTATCAAAAGATTGACACTTGTTTATGTCTGGTTTAATTGTGAAATTATGTCCAATGACAAACATTTAATTAAATGGTAAAAATATATTCAAAATATACTTTAAAACCACTCAAATTCATTATTTATCAATATTAATTATTTCGATTAAAAAAGTTGTTTTTAATTAAAATTCAGTAATTTTCACTATTCATCAAAATATAAAAGTTATCCGAAAAGTACCAAAATTTTACCCTAGGCTAATTTCGTCATTCCAAATCCCAAAATGAAGTCTATTTTACCAAATTAAAAACATAAAAGTTTCATTTATTAATTTAAAATTTATTCCCGCTTTCGAAACCAAAAGGCGCATTTTTAAGAAATAATAACTATCAAATGTTTGACATTTGTTTATGTCCAATTTCAAAGTAAAATTATATATAATGACCATAATTGGATTAAATAGTAAAAATATAATCTATTTATTCTTCCAAAGCATTAAAATTTATAATTTAACAATATAAATTATTTCAATTAAAAAAGTTGTTTTCAGTTAAAATATAGTATTTTTCACTATTCACCCAAATATGAAAGTTATCAGAATGACACCAAAACATTATTGATACTAAATTCTTATGTCCCGATTATAAAGAAGAATTTAATTTTGTCAAATTGAATATATAAAAGTTTCAAATATTGGTTTTAAAAAGGCTTCGCCATTAAAAGGTGGTCAAATTTCATTTTTTGAAAAATACTTCTTTTATCTGAAAAAAATGAATTTGTTCATAAATCATGTCATATAAACTCATAATATGTATTAAAATTATAAGGATAATATAATATTTAAAATTTAGTTAATACTATTCATAACCTCTTTTGAACGGCTAGTTTAGTATGTCGTGGTGTACTTGAACTCAGTGTTGCGTACAACACACGCTATTGTATTATTCAAAGAGAAGTGTACCATGGAATATTGGGGTGTTACATTCACCCCTCCTTCAATAAATTGCGTCCTTGCAATTTTAAAAATTGGGCCTGAGAATGGAATGTCCCACATCGGAAAAAGAGTCAATAAAACTATCACTTTAAAAGAAAGAAAGAGAGGTATAAAGGTCAACCAAGATAACCCATACTCGGATTCCATATAGGAAAACATGGATATGGATGATAAACTATGTGTCAAGTTCTGATGGAGAGGGATAGAAATCATGATCAGGAGAAAGTTAACAATATGAAAACCACACACTTGTGGTGGGACAAACAGCCATTAGTCTCCTAGTAGGAAAAGTAAATGGGCAATATTTTTTTTGTTTTAAGTTACATTACATAAGGAAGAGGAATTCATTTATGATATTGACTAATAACATAAAGAGATATATTTACTTTTTAAGTAGAGTTTCATTATTTAATATCTATTTACTATTAACCCATTTTTTGAACAATGACTATTCAAGAATATTTGGTCACAATGAAAGAGCTAGAATAAACTTCTATAGAAAAACATGATCCACGTAGGATAAACTATATATTTACCTTGTATTTAGAGATTAATCAAACCCAAAATGGATAGTATAATATCTGATGATCCCCCAAATGGATATTCCATTACAGAAAAAAAACACTAATCTTAATTTATAAAATAAAACCATCAATACCCCAAAGTTAAATAAATACCATTCAATAATCAATTGTCCTTAAAATCCTTCAATATAATCCAAACTAATATTGACACCCAAAACTTATAATAATGTAGTATTCCATGTTAAATTGTATACCCAAATGACATTAATTACTCTTAAAGTCACATACTTAAAAGTAATTAACCTAATCATTTCCATAAACAACCCAAATCACTTTAAATCCACAATAAAAGAATATATAAAAAATCCACCATTACTCCTCAAATGAAATCCCATACTATTCTATTTTCCTTGGGCATATAGTGTTCACAAAAAAGCAAACAACTTCCAAAATAACATATATCACTTAATCACCAAATCATTTTCCTATACCAAGGGTATTCATTTAATAAGACATAAGAACCCAAATCAACTTATTATTGATCAATAAAATCATTTAACTAAAAATAATTAGTCACACTATCAAGGGACTTCACGTAGTCCAGTGGTAGGCGATAAATCCCAATCGCACTTTGGTTGTGGGTTCGATTCCCACAGTTGTGGGTTCTATTTTCCTTTGGCATGATCACAAGAAAGATCAAGTCTCGAAAGACCGATTAGTTTAGTAGACTTGTAATAACTAAATAAATTAATAAAGTTTACATTACATCATAAACTGAAAACAACAACAACATAGTCTACATAGTCCACACTCATACTATCCATGTAGGTCATTCATAATTTACTTATTCACAATACTGGAAAAAATAAAACCTTGAAAGGGGTGAGCTCAGATGCTCAGTAAGGATAACATTATAGCAGAAGATTTCATAGATAAGCATAAAAACTTAAGGCAATTTATAATTGAAACTAAAGCCTTTTAAACTTGATCTTCAACATAGTATGGAAAAAATAAAATGAAATAATGCCATTTACTTATTCACATGGACATTCTACTAATCGAATAATCACATGAAATATCAATAACCACTTTCATAATGAGGGAATGCATAATGCCAGACTATCATAACCACATAGCCAAGGCCTCGTGCCAAGAATACAAATAAGACTTTGCCAAGGCCTTGTACCAAGACACTAGTTTGTCTCATGAGACCTACCGATGCATCGAGGAGCAATAGAGGGCTCCACCCGTCACTTATTAAGTCCAATGCATTCATCATATGAAATGTTTGAAACATAACATAAACATTTGTATTAAAACTAGCATATGAAATGTCAATACTTTATCCACAAATCATGAATGGTATAAAAATATCACATCCACAGTCAAACATAACTCATTCAATACAATATGGAATATTGTATTGTAATAGATTAAACTCAATCGATAATAATTAAGGATATTGACATAGATGAAAATAATCTTCAAAACTGTTGGAGATAACTATCCCCATTTTTTTGAAATCATTCAAAAGTATCACTATTTGTCAAGAAGCCATTTAAAATACATTTTTGAATCAAAGTGTCCCATACCACTTTGAAACATTTAATGAAATTTTGATTTGAAGACTTTAATGTACATATAAATAAATCCCTAAAACCATTTTTAAAACATGGACATTAATGAGAAAGATTTAGAATAATAAATCTTTAAAACATTTAAAAATGGTATTTTAGTTAGAGTTTATAACCAAAATAGAGACACATGAATACAAATAATTGAGGTAATCAAAACTTTATAATATCATGAGAATAAAGGGATTCATGATATACTATGTCAAAGTACATTATGAAAACCATATAAAAGTGATTTGGTGTATAACAACAAAGAAGTCTCAATGGAATGTAAATTGAGATGAAATCTCTCATAAAGGTCATATCCTTAGGTTAAGGATAAATCAACGACATAATTATGTGTGACAAATATAAATACACTAAATATGATTGGATATTCAGTGTAAAACAATCAAAGGACATTCACACATATTTTAGTAAAAACAACACCAATGAACTGGATGTTTACCTCAACAAAGCAAGATTGAGTAAACATTACTCTTATCAAGTTCATACCGATGACTTGAGAATTTATCAATGGAGTTATTATGTTTATAAAAAGTATATCCAAAGAAAGGGGAGTGGAAATTATGACATAATTAAATGAATAGGGATTCCACAAATAATCTTGGAGTAAAATAATCAACGAAGTATGCGTAAAACCGAATAAATGGAAATGGAAATTTCAAATTCCCTTATCGATTAGGTAACTTATGAAACATACAACCATGAAAGAAGGATCATAAAATGATGATTTAAATACCCATAAATTAAAGTATATTATACAATTAATACAATCATGGGAAGTACACATACACCACATATAATAAATAAGTGCTGAACAATTGAATTCTCATGAAATTAAGAGTGAGATAAGAAACCCCTTACTTTGTACTTTTTCCATGGTCGACGGTAGGTTAACCTCCTATATAATGGTGAAATAATTGTTATTTAATTATACAATAATCACATGCATTAATATGATATCATATATGATCTTTTAACATTGATTTGTTAATAATATCTTAGAATTATCGTCATTTTGGGTGTTAACGGGTTCATTTTACTTTATATGCTTTATTATGTGAGCCATATTTTTTATTAATGGGATGTATATTATTCATATCCAGAATGATATAAAGTCCTTAAATATTATTTTTAATCATAAAATGAGAATTATACTTGAATGGATACGATGGAGAATGAATCTCATCGTGTTCGTGGAGACGGTAGTCCGTATTACGCATAAGTGACAATATCGTTCTTTTGATATTAAAATAATATATAATTTGATGTTATATCATATATACAGAATAATTATCATGTTATATTTATTATTTACATGAATTACACATCATTATTATACCCATCCAAATAATAATTTATTGAATAACAATTACACCACGACGTGGAGACGGTAAACCATAAGTACGCTCGTATGGTGACATGTTATTCAAAGGGTGGATAGAATAATTAATATGGTTGTACCATATTTATTATAACATCAAATTATGTATATGATACTGGAGTTATTATTTTATAATGGTAACAATAAAGGAAGAATAAGTGGAAGAAGAAAGGAACGTGAAAAATGGTAGTGAAATCATTACCTCTTCTTCGGGTTCTTCCTTTTGATTTGATCAAAAGGTCTCTGTAGGTTGTCTTTATGATCAAACTAAGGCCTCTAGGATGTAGTGAGGGATGATGGGAGAGTATTTGGGCAGAGTTTGGCTGATCAAAAAGGCTTTGAATGTGTGAGGAAATGATAACTAAGAGTGCCCTTTTATAAGGGGGGTGAGGGGCACCTTTGGAAAAGCTAGAAATATTAATTTATAATAAATTCATATTCGGTTTCTAATGGATCAAAATTTTATTATTTAAAGGTTAAGGTGGGGATGGGTCGAAAACCACTCAAACAATATAATTTAGATAGGTTTGGGTCATTATATTAACCTTATCTTTAAGTATTAACTCTTAGTTAATTAGTTTCACTTTTACAATGTCTCTTTTTATTTTTATATTATATGGTTAATAAACTTACCATATACATCCATGAGACCCCCAAGTGGTCCAATAATGATACACCTATCATTATATAAGTCGCTTGGCCGAACCATAGATTTTTAGAATTTAATATCAAATAATAATATAATATTTGTTTTAAAAACAATATTATGTCAATTTTGACACTATTCAATAGTTGATTTTTGTGAAACTCATAACAGAATTAATACTTAGAAAAAAGTAAATTACATCAATCCCAATATGTCTTATTGACCTATAAAATTAGTCTAATTCATAAAAAGTCTCTAATTATATTTATTTGGGTATTTATAATATCAATTATCTTAATTTATCACTATTATGGTAATAACTGCATCATCATTGTGTCATAAATAAATTAAATTATTTAATGTCTAAATATTATAAATAAAATATAATTATGTAGTAAATCTATTTATCTTTCTAATGAATATTTATAGTCTAAAATCGAATATATATAACCCTATTTAAAAATTGTTTTTCTAAAAGATATATGTTTATGTCATTTTTTTAATTACTTTAACTTAATTAATATAAATTGTTATTATCAACCAATAGGGTTAAGACATGTTTTTGGGTAATATAGTTTTATTATAATATTATTTTTTAACCCTTATTATCCATATTTACCCTTTAACCATGGTAAATAAAATATTTACCGAAGTAATTATTCAAAATGTCTAAAAATAAAAGTTACCTATTTACACAATTTAAACTTCCTGATTCCAAATATGGAATCCATTTTTACAAATTCAAAACACAGAAGTGGAATAAATTAATTTAAAAATAAATCCCGTTGTTAAAACAAAAAACGTGTTTTAAGAGATAATAACTATCAAAAGATTGGCACTTGTTTATGTCTGGTCTAATTGTGAAATTATGTCCAATGACAAACATTGAATTAAATGGTAAAAATATATTCTAAATATACTTTAAAACCACTCAAATTCATTATTTTTCAATATTAATTATTTTGATTAAAAAAGTTGTTTTTTATTAAAATTCAGTAATTTTCACTATTCATCAAAATATAAAATTTATCCGAAAAGTACCGAAATTTCACCCTAGGCTAATTTCATTATTCCAAATCCCAAAATGAAGTCTATTTTACCAAATTCAAAACATAAAAGTTTCATTTATTAATTTAAAATTGATTCCCGCTTTCGAAACCAAAAGGCGCATTTTTAAGAAATAATAACTATCAAAAGTTTGACATTTGATTATGTCCAACTTTTCAAGGTGAAATTACTTAAAATGACCATCATTGGATTAAATAGTAAAAATATAATCTATTTATATTTCCAAACCATTAAAATTTATAATTTAACAATATAAATTATTTCGATTATAAAAGTTGTTTTCAGTTAAAATATAGTATTTTTCACTATTCACCCGAATATGAAAGTTATCAGAAAGACACCACAACATTATTGATAATAAATTATTATGTCCCGATTCTAAAGAAGAATTTCATTTTGTCAAATTGAATATATAAAAGTTTCAAATATTGGTTTTAAAAAGGCTTCGCCAATAAAAGGTGGTAAAATTTAATTTTTTGAAAAATACTTCTTTTATCTGAAAAAAATGAATTTGTTCATAAATCATGTCATAGAAACTCATAATATGGATTAAAAATATAAGGATAATATAATATTTAAAATTTATTTAATACTATTCATAACCACTTTTGAACGGCTAGTTTTTTATGTCGTGGTTTACATGAACTTAGTGATGCGTACAACACACACTATTGTATTATTCAAAGAGAAGTGTACCGTGGAAGATTGGGGTGTTACATTCACCCCTCCTTCAATAAATTGCGTCCTCGCAATTTTAAAAATTGGGCCTGAGAATGGAATGTCCCACATCGGAAAAAGAGTCAATAAAACTATCACCTCAAAAGAAAGAAATAGAGGTATAAAGGTCAACCAAGATAACCCATACTCAGATTCCATGTAGGAAAACATGGATATGGATGATAAACTATGTGTCATGTTCTGATGGAGAGGGATAGAAAACATGATCAGGAGAAAGTTAACAATAAGAAAACCACACACTTGTGTTGGGACAAACGGCCATTAGTCTCCTAGTAGGATAAGTAAATGGACAACATTTTTTTTGTTTTAAGTTACATTACATAAGGACGAGGAATTAAATTATGATATTGACTAAGAACATAAAGAGATATACTTACTTTTTAAATAGAGTTTCATTATTTAATAACTTTATACTACTAACTCATTTTTTGAACAATGAGTATTCAAGAAGACATGGTCACAATGAAAGAGCTAGAATAAACTTCTATAGAAAAACATGATCCACGTAGGATAAACTATATATTTACCTTGTCTTTAGAGATTAATCAAACCCAAAATGGATAGTATAATATCTTATGATCCCCCAAATGGATATTTCATTAGAGAAAAAAAACACTAACCTTAATTTCTAAAATTAAACCATCAATACCCCAAAGTTAAATAAATACCATTCAATAATCAATTGTCCTTAATGTCCTTCAATATAATCCAAGCTATTATTGAAACCCAAAACTTATAATAATGTAGTCTTCCATGTTAAATTGTGTCTCCAAATGACATTAATTACTCTTAAAGTCACATAATTAAAAGTAATTAACCTAATCATTTCCATAAACAACCCAAATCACTATAAGTCCACAATAAAAGCATAGATAAAAATCCCCCATTACTCCTCAAATGAAGTCCCATACTATTCAATTTTCCTTGGGCATATAGTCTTCACAAAAAAGCGAACAACTTCCAAAATAACATCTATCACTTAATCACCAAATCATTTTCCTATACCAAGGGTATTCATTTAAAAATACATAAGAACCCAAATAAACTTATTATTGATCAGTAAAATAATTTAACTAAAAATAATTAGTCACACTATCTAGGGACTTCACGTAGTCCAGTGGTAGGAGATAAATCCCAATCGTACTTTGGTTGTGGGTTAGATTCCCACAGTTGTGGGTTCTATTTTCCTTTTGCATGATCACAAGAAAGATCAAGTCTCGAAAGACCGATTAGTTTAGTAGCCTTGTAATAACTAGATACATTAATAAAGTTTACATTGCATCATAAACTAAAAAAACAACAACATAGTCTCCATAGTCCACACTCATACTATCCCTGCAGGTCATTCATAATTTACTTCTTCACAATCCTGGGAAAAATAAAACATTGAAAGGGGTGAGCTCGGATTCTCAGTAAGGATAACATTATAGCAGAAGCTTTCATAGATAATCTCAAACACTTAAGGTAATTTATAATTAAAACTAAATCCTTTTAAACTTTAACTTCAACATAGTATGTCAAATATAAAATGAAATAATGCCATTTACTTATTCACATGGATATTCAACTAACTGAACAATCACAAGCAATATCAATAACCACATTCATAATGATGGAATGCATAATTCCAGACTATCATAACCACATAGCCAAGGCCTCGTGCCAAGACTACAAATAAGATTTTTCCAAGGCCTTGTGCCAAGACACTAGTTTGTCTCATGAGACCTACCGATGCATCGAGGAGCTATAGCGGGCTCCACCCGTCACTTATTAATTCCAATGCATTCATCATATGAAAAGTTTGAAACATAACATAAACATTCGTATTAAAACTAGCATAATAAATGTCAATACTTTATCCACAAATCATGAATGGTATAAAAATAGCACATCCACAGTCAAACATAACTCATTCAATACAATATGGAAGACTGTATTGTAATAGAGTAAACTCAATCGAGAATGATTTAGGATATTGACATTGATGAAAATAATCTTCATAACTGTTGGAGATAAGTTTTTCCCTTTTTTTGAAATCATTCAAAAGTATCACTATTTCTCAAGAAGCCATTTAAAATATATTTTTGAATCAAAGTGTCCCATACCACTTTGAAACTTTTAATGGAAATTTGATTTGAAGACTTTAATGTCCATATAAATAAATCCCTAAAACCATTTTTAAAACATGGACATTAATGAGAAAGATTTAGAATAATAAATCTTTAAAACATTTAAAAATGGTATTTTAGTTAGAGTATCTAACAAAAATAGAGACACTTGAATATGAATAATTGAGGTAATCAAAAATTTGTAATATCATGAGAATAAAGGGATTCATGATATACTATGTCAAAGCACATTATGTACACCATATAAAAGTGATTTGGTGTATAACAACAAAGAAGTCTCAATGGAATGTAAAATGAGATGAAATCTCTCATAAAGGCCGTATCCTTATGCTAAGGATAAATCAATGGCATAATTATGTGTGACAAATATAAATACACTAAATATTATTGGATATTAAGTGTAAAAAAATCAAAGTACATTCACACATATTTTAGTAAAAACAACACCAATGAATTGGATGTTTACCTCAACAAAGCAAGATTGAGTAAAGATTACTCTTATCAAGTTCATATTGATGACTTGAGAATTTATCAATGGAGTTATTATGTGTATAAAAAGTATATCCATAGAAAGGGGATTGGAAATTATGACATAATCAAATTAATAGTGATTCCACACATAATCTTGGAGTAAAATAATCAACGATGTATGTGTAAAGCCGAATAAATGGAAATTGAAATTTCAAATTCCTTTATCGATTAGGTAACTTATGAAACATACAACCATGAAATAAGGATCATAAAATGATGATGTAAATACCCATATATTAATGTATATTACACAATTAATACAATCATGGGCAGTACACATACACCACATACAATAAATAAGTGGTGAACAATTGAATTCTCACGAAATTAAGAGTGAGATAAGAAACCCCTTACTTTGTACTTTTTCCTTGGTCAACGGTAGGTTAACCTCCTGTATAATGGTGAAAAAATTGTTATTTAATTATACAAGAATAATATGCATTAATATGATATCATATATGATCTTTTAACATTGATTTGTTAATAATATCTTAGAATTATCGTCATTTCGGGTGTTAACGGGTTCATTTTACTTTATATTCATTATTATGTGAGCCATATTTGTTATTATTGGGATGTATATTATTCATATACAGAATGATATAAATTCATTAAATATTATTTTTAATCATCAAATGATAATTATACTTGAATGGATACAATGGAGAATGAATCTCATCGCATTCGTGGAGACGGTAGTCCGTATGTACGCATAAGCGAAAATATCATTTTTTTGATATTAAAATAATATATAATTTGATGGTATATCATATATAAAAAATAATTATCATGTTATATTTATTATTTACATGAATTACACATCATTATTATACCCAACCAAATAATAATTTATTGAATAACATTTAGACCACGACGTGGAGACGGTAAGTGGTAAGTACGCTCGTATGGTGACATGTTATTCAAAGGGTGGATAGAATAATTAATATGGTTGTAACATATTTATAATAACATCACAGTATATATATGATACTGGTGTTATTATTTTATAATGGTAACAACAAAGGAAGAAGAAGTGGAAGAAGAAAGGAACTTGAAAAGGGGTGGTGAAATCATTACCTCTTCTTCGGGTTTTCCTTTTGATTTGATAAAAAGGTCTCCATAGGTTGGCTTTCGGATCAAAATAAGTCCTCTAGGATGTAGTTAGGGAAGTTGGGAGAGTATTTGGGCAGAGTTTGGACGATCCAAAAGGCTTTGAAGGTGTGAAGAAATGAGAATTAGGAGTGCCCTTTTATAAGGGGGGTGAGGGACACCTTTGGAAAAGTTAGAAATATTAATTTATAATAAATTCATATTCGGTTTCTAATGGCTCCAAAGATGATTATTTAAAATTTAAGGTGGGGATGGGTCTAAAACCACTCATCCAATATATTTTAGACAGGTTTGGGTCATTATATTAACCTTATCTTTAAGTATTAACTCTTAGTTAATTAGTTTCACTTTTACAATGTCTTTTTGTATTTTTATATTATATGATTAATAAACATACCATATACATCCAAGTGACCCCCAAGTGGTCCATTAATGATTCAACTATAATTATACGAGTCTCTTGGCTGAACCTTAGATTTTAGAATTTAATATCAATTAATAATATAATATTTGTTTTAAAAACTCGTTTATGTCAATTTTGACACTATTCAATAGTTGATTTTTGTGAAACTCATAACAGAATTTTTACTTCGAACAAAGTAAATTAAATAAATCCTAATATGTCATATTAGCCTATAAAATTACTGTAATTCAAAAACGGCTTGAATTATATTTATTTGGGTATTTATAATATCAATTATCTTAATTTATCACTATTATGGTAATTACTGCATCATCATTGTGTCATAAATAAATTAAATTATTTAATGTCTAAAAATTATAAATAAAATATCATTATGTAGGACATCTGTTTATATTTCTAATGAATATTTATAGTCTAAAATCCAACATATATAACCCTATTTAAAAATTGTTTGTCTAAAAGATATATGCTTATGTCATTTTTGTAATTAGTTTAACTTAATTAATATAAAGTGTCATTATCACATACTAGTCGATCCATGGGATCCCAAAATCGACACAAAGATACCCATGGTCGGCCATGTATCAACCAATAGGGTTGAGACACATTTTAGGGTAATTTAGTATTATTATAATATTATTTTTTAACCCTTATTTACCAGATTTACCCTTTAACCATGGTAAATAAAATATTTACCGAAATAATTATTCAAAATGAATAAAAATAAAAGTTACCTATTTACACTATTTAAATATCATGATTCCATATATGGAATCCATTTTTCCAAATTCAAAACACATAAGTGGAAGAAATTAATTTGAAATTAAATCTCGTTGTTAAAACAAAAAAGCGTGTTTTTAAAAGATAATAACTATCAAAAGATTGGCACTTGTTTATGTCTGGTTTAATTGTGAAATTATGTCTAATGAAAAACATTTAATTAAATGGTAAAAATATATATTCTAAATATACTTTAAAACTTCTCAAATTCATTATTTATCAATATTAGTTATTTCGATTAAAAAAGTTTTTTTTAATTAAAATTCAGTAATTTTCAATTTTCATCAAAATATAAAAGTTATCCGAAAAGTACCAAAATTACACCCTAGGATAATTCCGTTATTACAAATCCCAAAATGAAGTCTATTTTACCAAATTCAAAACATAAATGTTTCATTTATTAATTTAAAATTGATTCCCGCTTTCGAAACCAAAAGGCGCATTTTGAAGAAATAATAACTATCAAAAGTTTGACATTTGTTTATGTCCAATTTCAAGGTGAAATTACTTAAAATGACAATCATTGGATTAAATAGTAAAAATATAATCTATTTATACTTCCAACACATTAAAATGTATAATTTAACAATATAAATTATTTCGATTAAAAAAGTTGTTTTCAGTTAAAATATAGTATTTTTTACTATTCACCCAAATATGAAAGTTATCAGAAAGACACCAAAACATTATTGATACTAAATTATTATGTCCCAATTCTAAATACTAATTTAATTTTGTCAAATTTAATATATAAAACTTTCAAATATTGGTTTTAAAAAGGCTTTGCCAATAAAAGGTTGTAAAATTTCATTTTTTGAAAAATACTTCTTTTATCTGAAAAAAAATGAATTTGTTCATAAATCATGTCTTAGAAACTCATAATATGGATTAAAATTATAAGGATACTATAATATTTAAAATTTATTTAATACTATTGATAACCTCTATTGAACGGCTAGTTTGGTATGTCGTGGTGTACTTGAACTCAGTGTTGCGTACAACACACGCTATTGTATTACTCAAAGAGTAGTGTACCATGGAAGATTGGGGTGTTACATTCACCCATCCTTCAATAAATTGTGTCCTCGCAAATTTAAAAATTGGGCCTGAGAATAGAATTTCCCACATCGGAAAACGAGTCAATAAAACTATCACTTTAAAAGAAAGAAATAGAGGTATAAAGGTCAACTAAGATAACCCATACTCAGAATCCATGTAGGAAAACATGGATATGGATGATAAACTATGTGTCAAGTTCTGATGGAGAGGGATAGAAATCATGATCAGGAGAAAGTTAACAATACGAAAACCACACACTTGTGTTGGGACAAACATCTATTAGTCTCCTAGTAGGAAAAGTAAATGGACAAAAAATTTTTGTTTTAAGTTACATTACATAAGGACGAGGAATTCATTTATGATATTGAATAAGAACATAAAGAGATATACTTACTTTTTAAGTAGAGTTACATTATTTAATAACTTTTTACTACTAACTCATTTTTTGAATAATGAGTATTCAAGAAGACTTGGTCACAATGAAAGAGCTAGAATAAACTTCTATAAAAAAACATGATCCACGTAGGATAAACTATATATTTACCTTGTCTTTAGAGATTAATCAAACCCAAAATGGTTAGTATAATATCTGATGATCCCCCAAATGGATATTCCATTAGAGAAAAAAACACTAATCTTAATTTCTAAAATTAAACCATCAATACCCCAAAGTTAAATAAATACCATTCAATAATCAATTGTCCTTAAAATCCTTCAATATCATCCAAACTAATATTGAAACCCAAAACTTATAATAATGTAGTCTTCCATGTTAAATTGTATCTCCAAATGACATTAATTACTCTTAATGTCACATTCTTAAAAGTAATTAACCTAATCATTTCCATAAACAACCCAAATCACTATAAATCCACAATAAAAGCATAGATAAAAATCCACCATTACTCCTAAAATGAAATCCCATATTATTCTATTTTCCTTGGGCATATAGTGTTCACAACAAAGCGAACAACTTCCAAAATAACATCTATCACTTAATCAACAAATCATTTTCCTATACCAAGGGTATTCATTTAATAAGGCATAAGAACCCAAATCAACTTATTATTGGTCAATAAAATCATTTCACTAAAAATAATTAGTCACAATATCTGGGGACTTCACGTAGTCCAGTGGTAGGTGATAAATCCCAATCGCACTTTGGTTGTGGGTTCGATTCCCATAGCTTTGTCTGACGTGACAGGTTGTCACACGGTCTACATGTTGTCCTTTTTCTAAAACTATATTTTATAATATTACCGAAATGAGATAAATTCCTCAAAATACCATAACATAACTTAACCAAAAATGTTATATCATACCTTTAATTTTCATCCCAAATTATAATAACTTATAATTTTCTCAAAACCCAATGATCAGATAAAACCAAATGGTTATTTATACCTATATCCACAAGAGAAGAGATAATTTTTCCTCAAATATCATTCTCACATGGCAAACTACGGGGTTACAAATACAATAGAAAATTATTCCAAAGTAAACCCATTGCATTATTCAAAGGGAAACGTACTGTGGAAGCTTGGGATGTTTAATTGTAAAAATTATTGATATCTCCATTCTAAAAATTAAATTTATTTAGTCAAATTGAATATATAAAAGTATAAAATATTAGATTTAAAAAGGTTTTCACTATTCAATGTTGGTAAAAGTGCAATACTGAAAATGAATTTGTTCTTACATTATGTCTAAGAAACTCATAATATGGATTCTAAAGTTATAGGGATTATATAAAGTTTAAAATTTAGTTAATACTATTCATAACCTCTTTTGAACGGCTTGTTTGTTAAGTCATGGTGCGCTTGAACTCGGTGTTGCGTGAAGTGCAAGTTATTAAATTATTTTTGAAGAAATAACACACTATGAAATCTTGGGGTGTTACATTCTCCCCTCCTTCAATAAATTGTGTCCTCGCAATTTAAAATTGTTCTTCGAAAATAAAAGGTCGAAAATAGAAAATATTTTTGTGGGAAAACCCACATCGGAAATTGGGTTACTAAAATTAAGTATTAATATGAGGAATAAAGAAATGAAAGGGTCACCACCAAATTATGATCTCGATTAGGAGAACATTGGTAGACATTAGAGAAATATAATTGGAGGGAAAACGTAAATATTTATAGGTAGTGATTGAGGTCATCAATCACAAAAAAAGTGTAAAATTGAGGTCCTTAAATTCATCAATCTATGATGATTTGAAATACCATCGGTACAACAAAACATAGGGTATTAGGATAACACATTTTTTGTTTTAGGATTCCTTAAATAAAGTATAAGAATTAATTTCTTCATAGAATAAGATAAAAATAAAAATATATTCTTGAAAAGTAGAGTTCCATCCTTTAACTAATTTCTACCACAGACTCATCTATCACTCTAAAAGATAATCTAACTTAAAAATAATATTCTATTTATCCTATTCGTATAGGGTTAAAAATGAATTAATAATTCATCTGGAAGAACCATTAAAAAATGAAATTATTCAATCCAGGACATCACATGGGTTAGTGGTAGGTGATACAGCCTTGTCGCCCTTCGGTTGTGGGTTAAAGTCTTGCGGCCTTGCCGGACGCGACGAGTTGCCGCCTGACCTCCGGGTTGTCCTTTTTTGGCAATCCAAAATAATCCAAACTAAAACTATCCAAAATACTTCAGTCCAAAATTTAGAAGGAAGGTAAACACTATAAAGATCCTTTTTTCTGCGTATGTGAACACTTTCATCATTTATTCTTTTAAAACACTGCAAAATCCTGAATTACCATAAAAACGTATTGATTACATTCATGATCCCTTATTCCTTAAAGAATAATATATATACTCCTTCAATCCAAAAATGTTTTAAACCCCAACAATGATGGAATATACAAATCATTAATCAGTTTCAAGGTAGTCATGAATATCCAACATAATTTATCCAAATCAATCATGTATTATTCCAAAATCACTACCTCGGTATCAGAACTATATTATGGTTTATAATTATCTCAACCATAAATTTTCCAAAAATTTATCCTGCTATAGAGTCACTTTTCATTGTTCCACACAATCTCAAGTCCTTAAGGAAATAGTACTGCAGTACAATCCTTATATACTCCATAATTATTATAACAAGTACATTGTTGATACAACACTCAAATGACATAATCAACATAAGAACTCTAATCATTCCTCTTCATCTGTGGTAGTATCATAACTTGATTATTATCCAATAGCATCATTTGTGGCATAGTCTGATGACCGGGACATAGGTTCGCGTAGTGTCCAAACTCCTTGAAAATGAAGCATTGTACATTTGAAACCATTTTCTTACCCTTGCAGTCACGCACTTTGTGACCTTTTCCTCCACACTTATAGAAAACTCCCATTCGTTTCAGGAAAGTTCAAGGGTGTTTCTTCCCACAGTTATCACATATGGGAAAATTATTCTTTTCCCACTTCCCTTTATCTATCTTTCTCTATTCTATCCTTTTCTTCTCTTTATTCCCTTCAAAGCCATAGGACTCAGTAAACTCTTTACTTATCTTATCAACACATGATATTATTTCTTCATATGATGATAATACATGGGAGACTATTTCTCTTATAAATTCTGGCTTAAGATCATGAAAGATATGATCCTTCTTTCTCTTTGGATCACGTGTATTGCTGGAGTTCTCATTCCTTCTACTGGGTGCCATTTCTAAACAATGGCATACACTAGATTTGTTTATGAATAACAATAACTAATCCCAAACTTGTAAAACACATAACATAAATTAAATAGTTTATGGATATAATCCATAATCATAAAAATGTCTCTTTTGAGGAAGTATATACTCATAAACCCTTAATAATGGTTTGTAAAAAAATGAGAATTATCCTAAGCATATCCCCTGGGAGTGTCATAACCAAGAGTGCAACATGACCTATTGTCGTGCACCAGTTCCCGTTCGAGTCTAGCTCAAAGCGGTGTTTTCGGGTTTTACCCCTAGGTATATCTGTGCCAGATCCGCCTCTACCTGCTCATATCCAGACATGGATGTATTGCTCGGAAAACTCACAAAATCTCTACAATACCAAAATTATAGGAAGTTCTTCTATACTTATCCTCATAGTCCATCTTAAATCTATGTGCTCTAATTAGAGTTTATCTAAATCTAGCTTCCATGGATTCTACTAAACTTCCTCTGATACCAACTGTAACGCCCCGACCATAGTTACCCAGAGTCGGTGCATTATTACATAACATTGGAATGATCACAAGAAAGATCAAATCTTGAAAGAATGATTGGTTTAGTAGCCTTGGAAACACTACATATATTCATAAGTCTTACATTACATCATAAAGTGAAAAACTACTACAACAACATAGTCTCTTTATCCCACACTCATATACCCACATACTATCCCTACAGGTCATTAATAAATTACTTCTTCACATCCTGGGAAAAATAAAACATAGAAAAGGGGTGAGCTCAAATGGCCAGTAAGGATAACAATATAGCAGAAACATTCATAAATAAGAATAAACATTTAAGGCAATGTATAACATAAAACAAAATCTTTTTAAACTTGAACATCAACATAGTATGGCAAAAATAAAATGAAATAATTCCATTTACTTATTCACATGGATATTCTACTAATCGAATAATCACATGCAATATCAATTACCACTTTCATAATGATGGAATGCATAATGCCAGAATATCATAACCACATAGCCAAGACATCGTTCCAAGACTCCAAATAAGATTTTTCCAAGGCCTTGTGCCAAGAAAATAGTTTGTCTCATGAGACATACCTATGCATCGAGGAGCTATAGCGGGCTCCACCCGTCACATATTAAGTCCATTGCATTCCCATATTAAAAGGTTTAAACATAACATAAACATTCGTATTAAAACTAGCATACGAAATTTCAATACTTTCACCATAAACTATGAATGGTATAAAAATACCACATCCACAGTCCAACATATCACAAAACCTTCAATACAATATAGAAGTTTTGTATCATAATTAATCAACTTCAAATAGACGTAAAATCCATCCAAGGATGTTGACATAGATGAAATCAAAACTCTTTTAAGAGAAATATCTCTTTCTATTTTGAAATCATTTAAGAGTCATATATTTATAAAATAAAACATTTTATTTGAAAATATTCTTATAATATTGTAAGGGAAGCTTTGACGATTTTATAATGGCGGAAAATAGCCGCACCCGCCGTATAAGTTAAAAAAACATTCTTACCTTAATTTTGTCGAAAAGGTTAAAAAGCACCTTGTTTGGAAAATGATGGAAAGATTCCTTTATAAACCTCTTATAAAAAGTAAAAAAAGGGTATAAATGACTTTAACCCATATTTTAGTAAATATTAAAAATGTTTGAAATTTATTTTTATGAAACATGGATGTGGATAAAAAAAGAGATCCCAGTAGATTATTACGTATAAACAACCTTCGATAATGAAGAGATTGTGAAATAACCCCTACCTTGTACTTTTACTTGGTTGGGGTAGGTTAACCTCCTGTATAATAGTGAAATAATTGTTATTAAATTATAAAATAATTATATACATTCATATGATATCATATATGATCTTTTAACATTTCTTTGTTAATAATATCTTATTATTATCGTCGTTTCGGGTGTTAACTTACTCGTTTTCTATTATATGTTTTGTTACATAAGCCATGTTTGTCATGGATAGGTTGTATATTATTCATATACAGAATGATATCAAGTCCTTAAACATTATTTTTAAATAATCAAATGATAATTATACTTGAATGGATACGATGGAGAATGAATCTCATCGCGTTCTTGGAGACGGTAATCCGTACGTACGCACGAGCGAAAATATCATTCTTTTGATATTAAAATAATATATAATTGGATAGTATATCATATATACAGAATCATTATCATTTTATATTTACTATTTACATGAGTAACACATCATTATTATACCCATCCAAATGATAATATATTGAATAACAATTACACCACGACATGGAGAGGGTAAGCCGTACGTACGCACGTATGGTGACATGTTATTCAAAAGGTGAATAGAAAACTGAATATGGTTGTACCATATTTATTATAACATCTCAGTATATATAAGATACTAGAGTTATTATTTTAGAATGGTAATAACAATGAATGAAGAAGTGGAAGAAGAATGGAACTTGGAAAAGGTTGGTGAAATCATTACCTCTTCTTCGGGTTCTTCCTTTTGATTTGATCAAAAGGGCTCCTTAGGTTGGCTTTATAATACAAATAAGGCCTCTAGGATTTAGTGAGGGAAGTTGGGAGAGTATTTGGGAAGAGTTTGGCCGAACCAAAAGGCTTTTAAGGTGTGAAGATATGAGAAGGAAGAGTGCCCTTTTATAAGAGGGGTGAGGGGAACCTTTGGAAAATCTAGAAATATTAATTTATAATAAACACATATTCGGTTTCTAATGGCTTAAAAGTTTATTATTTAAATGTTAAGGTGGGGATAGGTCGAAAACCATTCAACCAATACAATTTATACAGGTTTGGGTTACTATATTAACCTTATCTTTAAGTATTAACTCTTAGTTAATTAGTTTGACATTTACCATGTCACTTTGTATTTTTATATTATATAGTTAATAAACATACTATATACATCCAATAGACCCCAAAGTGGTCAAGTAATGATACCACTATCATGATATATGTCTCATGGCCGAACCATTGATTTTTAGGAATTTACTATCAATTAATAATATTATATTTGTTTAAAAACTCTTTTATGTCAATTTGACACTATTCAATAGTTGATTTTTGTGAAACTCATAACAGAATGATTACTTCGAAAAAAATAATTAAATCCATGCTAATATGTAATATTATCCTAGAAAATTATTTTAATTCATTAAAAGTCTCAAATTATATTTTTTTGTGTATTTATAATATCAATTATTTTAAAGTTTCACTATTATGGTAATTACTGCATCATCATTGTGTCATAAATAAATTATATTATGTAATCTCTAAAAATTATAAATATACTATAATTTTGTAGGAAATCATTTTATATTTTTAATGAATATTTATAGTCGAAAATCCAACATATATAACCCTATGTAAAAATTGTTTTTCTAAAAGATATATGCTTGTGTCATTTTTGTATTCATTTTAACTTTATTAAAATAAAGTGTCCCTATCACTTACAAGTGGCAGCATGGGGTCCCAAAATTGACCCAAAGATGACCATGGTCGAACATGTATCAACCAATAAGGTTATCACACGTTTTATGGTAATTTTTTATTATTATAATATATTGTTTAACACTTATTTACAGGATTTACCCTTTAACCATGGTAAATAAAATATTTACCGAAGTAATTATTCAAAATGTCTAAAAATAAAAGTTACCTATTTACACAATTTTAACATCCTGATTCCAAATATGGAATCCATTTTTCAAATTCAAAACACAAAAGTGGCAGAAATTAATTTAAAATTGATTCCCGCTGTCAAAACAAAAAGCGTGTTTTTAAGATATAATAACTATCAAAAGATTGATACTTGTTTATGTTCGGTTTAATTGTTAAATTATGTCCAATGACCAACATTGTATTAAATGGTAAAAATATATTCTAAATATACTTTAAAACCACTCAAATTCATAATTTATCACTATTAATTGTTTTGATTAAAAAATTGTTTTTAATTAAAATTTAGTAATTTTCACTATTCATCAAAATATGAAAGTTATCCGAAAAGTACAAAAATTTCACCTTAGGTTAAATTTTATACTAAGAATCCGAAAATGAAGTCCATTTTGAGAGATAAAATTTCTAAAATTTTAAAAGGTATGTATTACAATTCATAACGGCTAGTTTGATTGGTTGTGGTGTGTTAGAATCTCGAAGTTGTGTACAATGCACGCCATTGCATTATTCAAAGGAAAACGTACCGTGGAAATTTTGGGATGTTTAATTGTAAATTTTTTTGATGTCCCCATTCTAAAAATAAAATTTATTTAGTCAAATTGAATATATAAATGTTTAAAATATTGGATTTAAAAAGGTTTTCACTATTCAAAGTTGGTAAAGTGCAATACTGAAAATGAATTTGTTCTTACATTATATCTAAGAAACTCATAATATGGATTCTAAAATTATAGGGATTTTATAAAGTTTAAAATTTAGTTAATACTATTCATAACCTCTTTTGAATGTCTTGATTGGAAAGTCATGGTGCGCTTGAACTCAGTGTTGCGTGTAGTGCAAGTTATTGAATTATTTTGAAGAAATAACACACTATGAAATCTTGGGGTGTTACACTGTTTGTCTGTTCATATTATGAAAATGTGTTGTTTGATTCAGGGTTTACTCATTCATTCATTTTTGAGAAGTTTTCTAGTAAATTGGGAATTCCATATCAAGATATGAATCCTAAACATATGGTAAAAACAAGCAGAGTAAATGTGGAGACAGAAATAAATTATATGAACCTTAATGTCCTTGTGTGCGGAAAGAATAAACCTGCAAACCATATTGTTTTTCCTCTAGTAGAGTTTGATGTTATTTTGGGTATGGATTAGCTTTCTATTATTCATGCTAAGATTGACTGCAGAGCTAAAGAGTTTTCCTTTCTGAAATATTTTTATTTTGTGTACATGAATGAACCCTTTGTTTTAATAACATATCTGGAAGTTTAGAAACTATTAAAATATTGAAATGAATGTTATAATGCACATATTTTTGAAAAAAGGAACACTCTAGATTAATGATGTTCAAGTTGTAAAATAGTATTTGGTTGTTTTTCCTAATGATTTTCTTGGTATAATACCTGATTGGGAAGTTGAGTTTACTGTTGACTTAGTTCCTGATGCTAAGACAATTTCAAATCCACCATATTGATTGGCTCAAATTGAACTTTTAGAGTTAAAGAAGAAATTGAAGGAGTTATTAGATAAAGGTTTAATTCAACCTACAACATCACCAAGGGGTTATTCTGTCTTGTTTGTTGAAACAAATATGGATAAATGAGACTTTGCATTGATTATAGATTTTTGAATAATATCATTATTAAGAACAAGTATCCTTTTCCTCATATCGATGATTTTTTTGATCAGCTCTAGGGAGCTCAGTATTTTTCAAAGATTGACTTAAGGTCGGGGTACGATCAGTTGAAATTAAAGGGTGTAGACATTCCTAAGACCGTGTTTTGTACTAGATAAGGACATTATGAATTTTTATTTATTCCTTTTGGGTTAACCAATGCACCAGTTGTATTCATGGATCTTGTGAATAGAATTTTCCACGATTTCTTGGATAATTTATTGGTTGTGATCATTGATGATATTTAAGTTTACTCTAAAAGTAAGAGGACAGTACTAGAAAAATGGGCCTTTGAACCCCTTAACCTATACCGACCTCCAATGGTGGTCGCTAAAATTCCCTAAAAAATGGGGCTTTAGCGCCCCTACCCCCTCCCTCCTCGCGATGCGCCCCCCCACGCTTCCCCCTCCCCATCGCCCACGACCTCCATGTCGTCGTGCCCTCCTCGTCACCTTGTTCCCCATCACCTGTGCCCTCCCCGTTGCCCTGCTCCCCGTCACCCACTCCCTCCCCGTCATCGCGCCCTCCCCGTCGCCGCTCCCTCCGCCGCCTCGCCCTCCACCGCCCCGCCCTCCACCGCCCTGCACTCCAGTCGGCCGCCCTCCACCGGCCCCACCCTTTGCTGGCCCCGCCCTCCGCCGGCCGCCCTCCAGGTGCCCTCTGCCCTCCATCCACCCTCCGGCTGCACTCCGGCCACCCTCCACCGGCCTCTCCCTCCACCGGCCGCCCTCCGCCCTCCGGATCCAGCCACCATGCGGCCTCCCTCTGCCCTCGGGCCTCCCTCCACCCACCTCCGGCAGCCCGACAGCCCTCAGGCTGCCCTCCAGCAGCCCTCTGGCTACCCTTCGTCAGCCCTTCAGCTGCCCTCCGGCCGCCCTCCGCCGGCCCCACCCTCCTCCGGCCGCCCTCCGCCCTCCGGCTCTGGCCTCCCTCCGCCTTGCGGTCACCCTGCGGCCTCCCTCTGCCCTCGGGCCTCCCGCCACCCGCCTCTGGTAGCCCGACAGCCCTCCGACCACCCTCTGGCCTTCGGCCACTAGCACCTTCAGCCTCCGACCTCCGCCCTCGTCCCTCGGCCCTCCTCCCACTCGTCCCTCCCCCCAGCACCCGAAACACCCCCCCCCCCCCCCCCGCACCCCGCCAACCCCCGTCCCCTTCGTCTTCGTCCCCTCCATCCCCGCACCACTTCCACCTGTCCCCTCCTTCACCGTCCCCACCCTCGCCGCACCAGCTCCAGCTCCGGCTCCCCACCACTTCATCTCCTCTCCCTCGCAGCACTGCCTTCAGCTCCCCTCCCTTCTAGGATTGTAGCGCAATCAGGTATGACACGGGCTTTCACTTACATTATTATTTTATAAATGGTTCACAAACAATTAATTAGTTTTTATTTTAAATATATATGATATGAAAAATAAAAATGTAATAAGTATTGTGTAAATGTTTGTTATAGGTATCTTATTATGGATAAGAGTTGGATTGATCTTCGAAATCGAACGTCTAGATTGTATTCCAATGGAATTATGCAGTTTATTGACTTCACTAGAGGATTTGGAAGTGACTATATTAGTTTTCCATGTAGAAAATGTGCTAACAGATATCAATTCACACGAGATACTGTGAGGGAGCACCTATTCTTTAATGTATTTCTGAGAAATTATAAGAGTTGGACTCTTCATGGAGAAGAATATGTTCATTGTGAAAATACGGATACAGTTCAGATGGATGTTGATTCAAGGATGAATGATCCAATGCATGAAATTCATACTAAAATTGTACGTGGGTTGGATCCTGAAGGAATTGACATCCAGAATCTTAAGACCGGTAAGATAAATCTTCACTCTAGTGCAGATCATGATTAGAGGAGGATTTATGATGCAATTGATGATACAAAAGTAGAATTATATCCTGGATGTACTTCTTTCGATAAATTGTCGTTTATCGTGGAGTTGTTGCATTTGAAGTCTTTGAATCATTGGTCAGACACATCATTCGACATGTTGTTGGTGTTATTGAAAAAGGTTCTTCCTGTCGACGATAAGATTCCCAATTAGTATTACCATGCTCGTAAGCCGACAGAGAACTTAGGTTTTACATATGAGACCATAGATGCATGTGCAAATAACTGTATGTTGTTTAGAAAGGAAACTGCCCATTTGGATATTTGTACAGTTTGTGGTGCTTCTAGGTGGAAAGAAAACAGGGGAAATCAGACTCATCAATGATAGATTGTGATACGGGGTAAATCGATTGCCGTAAAGAAAATGCGTTACTTTCCCCTTAAACCAAGGTTGAAAAGATTTTTTAGGTCATCTAAAGTTTCTAGTTTAATGAGATGGCATGCAGAAATAGTTCATGAAAGTGATAGTTTAACGCACCCATCATACTCTCATGCATGTAAGGATCTTGATAAGAGACATCTCAACTATTCCAAATATGTTCGTAATGTCCGATTAGGATTGGTAGCAGATGGTTTCAATCCATTCAAGTCTATGGTTGGTGCAACTCATAACACATGGCCCGTGGCGTTGGTTCCGTATAATCTTCCTCTGTGTCTTTGTATGAAGAAACAATTGATATTAATTTCGACTCTTATTGATGGACCTAAATGTACGAGGGATAAGATTTATGTTTACCTTTAGCCATTGATTGATGAGTTGAATGAATTTTAGGGCGATGGTGTGATGACTTATGACTGTGAAATGAATGAATTGTTCAAACTGCAGGTTTCTTTATTGTGGACAATCAATGACTTCCCAGCTTATGCAAATTTATCAGGCTGGAGTACGAAAGGGGATTTGTTTTCCCTTTTTGCAACAAAAGTAAAAAACTTGTATGGCTTAAGCATTCCAAAAAATGGGAATACATGGGTCACAGACGTTTTCTCCCCCCTCAGCACAGGTTCAGAAAGGACAGAGTGGAATTTGATGGTTCTAGAGAGTTCATCCCAGCACAAAATATCATGATAGGAGTCGAAATGTTATCACAGATTGAGGAAGAAAACACCCGCATGGTATATGAAATTCAGGATTTGGTGGCTCCTCCGGTACGTAATATTCGAGCTGTAGGTAGGCAGCGTAGTCACAATTGGAAATTGAAAAGTATTTTTTATAGTCATCCGTATTGGAAAACTAACACGCTGAGGCATAATTTGGATGTCATGCACATTGAAAAAAATGTTTGTGATAACATATTGTGGACCATTTTAGGTGTCAGTGGGAAATCAATGGACCATGTTAATGCACGCCGTGATTTGGAAGAAATGGGTTTAAGGAAACAGTTGCATTTACAGTTAGCTGAGGGAAACAAGACATATATGCCTGCTGCACAGTATTCTATGACTACAAAGGAGAAAGAGACATTTCATTCCATTTTGAAGATTCTCAAGGTTCCTGAAGGTTACTCTTCTAATATTTCAAAGTGTGTGAATCTGACGAGCAAGACATTGCAAGGGTTGAAAAGTCATGACAATCACATACTACTTCAGCAGTTGATTCCAATCACCATTTTTGATTGTTTATCCCCCAATGTTGTTCAGCCGTTGATTGAGATGAGTAATTTTTTTAGACAGCTTTGTTTAAGAAATAAACTAATGAGTGATTTAAAAAGTTTACTGGACCGAATTGTACTTATGCATTGTCACTTTGAGAAACTATTTCCCCCCTCATTTTTTGATGTTATGGTCCACTTGACAGTTCACCTAACTGATGATGTAATGGCTGCTAGTCCAGTGCAATTCAGGTGGATGTATCCTATTGAGCGGTATTTGTGTACATTGAAACAATTTTTACGCAACAGAGCTCGTCCGGAGGCATCAATAGCCAATGGTTATTTGATGGATGAGTTTACTAATTTTTGTGAAGAATATCTTACAGATGTTGAAACAAAATTAGATAAGCCATCTCGGATTTAGGATGGTCCAGTTAGAGAAGGAACCACATATGATATGGACAACATCAAGTGGATACAAGCACATTGATATATCTTGTTCAATACTCCATCAGTTGCACCATTAATGCAGTAAGTATCTTATCACTTTTATTGTTTAACTTTTACATGTTTTTTTTGCATAAGTTGATCATTTAAACATTGCATTATCATTTTCAGAAAACACATTCATGCGATAAAAGAAGAGATGTATCGTGCGACTGAGTTGCAAATTCAACAGTCTCATTATGCGTCATTTCATGATTGGTTCAAAGATTATGTACGTATAAATTGATTTTTGTTATGATTGAATTATTATACTAATTTATTTATTCATATATCATTATTGAATTCTATGAATTATGTAGGTTCATAAGCTGAGGGAGTTAGGTGACCCCCTGATAACTGAAGAATTTATCCAACTGGCTGAGGGTCCATCTATAACAGCTCATCATTATAAATCTATAGATGCTAATGGTTTTCGATTTCACATTAAACATGTTGACGACAAACGAGAAATACAAAACAGTGGCATCAGTTGTCCATTTGTCGATTCTGCTTATTACTATGGTCAAATAATAGACATCATTGAAGTTGTATACACACACACGAGTTTATGTACAAATTGTTAAAGTGTAATTGGGTTGATCCAGTGTGTGGATGTAAAGTCTATCAATATCAGTTTTCATTGGTGAATTTTAACTATATGTTATACAGAAATGAACGTGTTGACAATGAACCTTTCATTTTGACATCACAAGCAAAACAAGTATTCTTCGTTACTTTGCCTTCGAATCCAACTTGGCAAGTTGTTGTCAAAATGTCTCGGTGAGGAGTATTTGTATTTGAACAAGATAAACCTGAGACTGTTACTTTTGTTTCCCAACAACTTGATCAACATACTGTAGTTAAACGTGAAGAAGATATTTATTGGGTTAAAGCGGCTACTGAAGAAGAAACGGTCGATTTTCATGCTTAATTAAAGGTATACTTGTTTTCCAACTATTCAGCCTAAGATATCATAAATTATGTAAACATTTTATAAATCCTTGTATTTTTAATCCTAAATTTTTGAAGTTTATTCAGTTATAAATATTTAGGGTGATTTAAGTCATGTTATATTGATATTATTATCGATGTATCTTCCCATTGAGGTATTATTCAATTGGTTCATGTGATGATTTAATTTATATTAATTCAATTTGAAATTTGGCTATGCATTGATTGGTTTTGTACATAATTTTTATATCTGTTTTTTGAACTTTCTGATTTTTTAAAATTCATTCCCAACTAATTATTCAATACCTTTTTGTTTGATTAATAAATTTACATGTTTGATTTTTTTTAAAAACAATCCAATTTATCATTTGGTCAATTTGGATAGTCCCCTTACTAATGTTTTCGATGACTGCAGGCATGTCAGTGGAAGAGGCAGACAATCCATATCATCCATCTGAGGCATCTATGTCTCAGGGTCGAGGTATGTTGGAATGTCATTGTCTCTATTTTTTATGTAATTAATAAACATATATATAAGTATATTAATAACATATGTCAATTTGTATATAAAATTGTTTTCAACAGGATCAGACCTGACTACTTCTTCCTCTTGTAGGAGAGGCCCTGGTCATGGCATATTATTATGGAATTCCAACATGACTTTTGATGTTTCATTTGATGACATATTTCATCTTGTGGGGAAGAATTCCCCTGCATTTATTCATCAGTTGGGTCATATCATACGTGATCCACATCGATTTCCATTGACCATGCGTGACTGGGCTTCTATCTGTGAGGACACATTAGATCGTCTTTGGAGGAAGGTTTAGGTAAGAAGACCATTTTACTTTATTCCCTATGTATAAACAACAATAACATATGTGATTTTTTCATTAATAGAAAAATTTGAAAGTATGTCCCGATGAGTTTCGACCAGTGTGTATGAGCAAATTCCATAAGATGTGGAATGACTATAAAGGCAAAGTCAAGAGGGACCACTGGGTACCAAATGTGGGTGCCCCAGATATTCTAGAAACAGTACCGAGAGGTGTCCTCCTAGCTCAGTGGCGTGATTTAGTTGTATATTGATCTACTAAGGTTGTTTCAGTGTGTTTTTTTATTTTGGTATATATATTTTCAAGAATGTGTGATTTTTTTGATATTTGAATGAATTGAATGTAGGAGGTGTCTACACGCCATTCTGAGAATCGAGCGTTGCAAGGACCACCTCACAGGCTCGGGACTCGTCACGTGTCTCGGATATGACATGATGCATTTATTATTCATTCATTAATTTTTTTAATTAATACGGTTTTGTGTTTATATTCTATTCATATATAGTTGCGGGATCAAGGTGCACCAACTGATAAAATGTTGGTGTGGATAGGGACTCGTGATCGCAATGATCTAGAGGCTGCAACTTTGATAGTAAGTGCTTGTACTCATTACCAATACTTACATAAAATCATTATATTAATATATGTATATATAATTAAATATTTCACAGGATCAATTCGAAGTTAAATTATAACATCTTTTAGAGGACCAGCGAAAGCTTCCCATGCGAAGGGATGAGATCTTCCATCGCATCATTGGTCGGGATGGACATGGATACTGTTTGACCTATGGAACAGTGATTCCTCGTTCTATAGTGTCACGTGCTATGGTTGTCAGTCATGCTGTTTCTCAGATGACACAACAGATTTCAGATTTCGAGGCACGACTACGGGCTTCCGTGGAGGCAAATGCGCAATTGGATGCTAAGGTTAGAGCACTGCGGGAATATGTGCGTCCAGGTGATGGTGCGGGGGATCACACGACGCAAGTTTATAATGTATTTATTTATTTAATTTAAATTATTTTTGTTATGAAAATATTCATAATGTTTATTTGTTGTAGGCCCCTGGCCCACTGGATGGAGGTCAGTGATGAACACGCATGACACATCATATTCACGAGGTGTGTTTCTGCTATTAATCGTAGGGTTGTTATTGATATTTATGTTGGGTTTCTAGTGAGATTTTTTGTGATTTTGGGGTATCATGTGTGTTTTGGACTCATGAAATGTTTGTGTGCACGAATTGAGAAGTAACAATGAAACCGATTATTGATTTGGATATTTTTTGTTCATTTAATTTTCAATGTTTAGAATTGCATGTTCTCTAATATTTTTGAAAAAAATACGTGATTCCTAATATAAATCATTAAACTTTTTTTTTGATGAATGATATGATTTTACTATTTGTAGTCCCCGGCATACCCTGGACAGCCCTCCCCGCACTCCGGACAGCACTCCCCGCACCCCAGACAGCCCTCTCGCACCCCGGATAGCCTTCCCCGCACTCCGGACAGCCCTCCCCGCACCCCGGACAGCACTCCCGCACCCCGTAAATCCTTCCCCGCACTCCGGAAAGCCCTCCCCGCACCCCGGACATCCCTCTCGCACCCCGGACAGGCCCCCCCGCACTCCGTACAGTCCTTCCCGCACCCCGTACAGCTCCCCCGCACCCCGAACAGCCCTCCCGAACTCCAGATAGACCCCCTCCCCCCCCCCCCCCCGCACCCTGGACAACCCTCCCGCACCCCAGACATCCTTCCCCGCACTCCGGAAAACAATCTAATTATTATTCACAACGTGTACGCGCAGACGAGACGTCAATCGGACGTGCGGTCTGCGCGGTAGGGCTCATTATGCATTCTTTAAGTGTTGTGTGTGCTTGATAAACGCGCGTGGGGGGGGGGGGGGGGGGTCCAAATGGGCCGAACAAGGTCCGAATGGCCTGAAATCAGACTACATCAATGGGTGAGTGAATTGTGATGTGGTTGAGCAGACCACACGTCATTCAGACGTGCCGTGTGCCCGCAGTGACCGGGAACGCCGTTCTGGTGTCACAAACGGCCAAAACGGGCGTCTAACGGTCCATGACATAGTGGACGACATCAGATTGACCTGAAATCACAAGAAAACAATCTAATTACTATTCTAGACGTGTACGCGCAGAAGGCGCGTCAATCAGACGTGCGGTCTGCGTGGTAGGGCTCATTATGCGTTCTTTAAGTATTGTGTGCGCTTCATAAACGCGCATGGGGGGGGGGGGGGGTCCAAACGGGCCGAACGAAGTTCGAATGGCCTGAAATCTGACAACATTAAAGGGTGAGTGAATTGTGATGTGGTCGAGCAGACGACATGTCAATCGGACGTGTCGTGTGCCCGCGGTGACCGGGAACGCCGTTCTGGTCTCATAAACGGCCAAAACGGGCGTCTAACGGTCAAAAACATAGAGGACGACATCAGATTGACATGAAACTACAGGACAACAATCTAATTATTATTCAAAACGTGTACGCATAGACAACATGTCAATTGGACATTCGGTCTACGCGGTAGGGCTCATTATGTGTTCTTTAAGTGTTGCGCGCTCTTGATAAACGCGCGTGGGGGTCCTAATGGGCCGAACGAGGGCCGAATGGCATGAAATCAGACGACATCAAAGGGTGAGTGAATTGTGATGCGGTCGAGCAGAAATCACGTCAATCGGATGTGCCATGTGCCCGCGGTGACTGGGAACGCCGTTCTGGTGTCATAAACGGCCAAAACGGGCGTCTAACGGTCAAACTCATAGCAGACGACATCAGATTGACCTAAAATCACAGGACAACAATCTAATTATTATTTTCAACGTGTACGCACAGACGACATGTCAATCGGACGTGCATTCTGCGCGGTAGGGGTCATTATGAATTCTTTAAGTGTTGCGCGCTCTTGATAAACGCGCGTGGGGGGTCCAAACGGGACGAACGAGGTCCAAATGGACTAAAATCAGACGAAATCAAAGGGTGAGTGAATTGTGATGTGGTTGAGTAGACGGCACGTCAATCGGATGTGCCGTGTGTCCGCGGTGACCGAGAACGCCGTTCTTGTGACACAAACGGCCAAAACGGGCGTCTAACGGTCAAAGTCATAGCGGACGACATCGGATTGACCTGAAGTCACAGTAAAACTATCTAATTATTATTCGTGACGTGTACGCGTAGACAGAATGTCAATTGGACGTGCGGTCTGTGTGGTAGGGCTCATTATGCGTTCTTTAAGTGTTGTGTGCACTTCATAAACGCGCGTGGGGGGGGGGGGGGGTGGGGGGTCCAAACGGGATGAATGAGTTCCGAATGGCCTAAAATCAGACGACGTCAAAGGGTGAGTGAATTGTGATGTGTTCGAGTAGACGACACGTCAATCGGACATTCCGTGTGCTCGTGGTGACCAGGAACGCCGTTCTGGTGTCATGAACTGCCAAAATGGGCGTCTAACGGTCAAAGTCATAGAGGACGACATCAGATTGACCCGAAATCACAGGAAAACAATCTAATTATTATTCACGATTTGTAAGCGCATACGTCACGTCAATCGGACGTGCAGTCTGCGAGATAGGGCTCATTATACGTTCTTTAAGTGTTGCGCGCGCTTGATAAACGCGGGCGTGGGGGGGGGGGGGGGGGGTCCAAACGGGCCAAACATGGTCCGAATGGCCTGAAATCAGACTACATCAATGGGTGAGTGATTTTTGATGTGTTCGAGTAGACGGAACATCAATAAGATGTGTTGGATGCCCGTGGTGACCAGGAACGCCGTTCTATTGTCAAAAACGGCCAAAACGGGCATCTAACGGTCAAAATCATAGCGGACAACATCAGATTGACCTGAAATCACAGGAAAACAATCTAATTATTATTTGAAACGTGTACGCACAGACGGCACGTCAATCGGACGTGCAGTCTGTGCGGTAGGGCTCATTATGCGTTCTTTAAGTGTTGCGCGCGCTTCATAAACACGCATGGGGGGTCCAAATGGGCCGAACGTGGTCCAAATGGCCTGAAATCAGACCACATCAAAGGGTGAGTGAATTGTGATGTGGTCGAGTAGACATTACATCAATCAGACGGGTCGTGTGCCCGCGGTGACCAGGAACACCGTTCTGGTGTCAAAAACGGCCAAAACGGGCATCTAACATTCAAAGTCATAGCGGACGACATTAGATTGACCTGAAATCATAGGAAAACAATATAATTATTATTCATGACGTGTACGCGTAGACGGAACATCAATCAGACGTACAGTATGCGTGGTAGGGCTCATTATGCGTTCATTAAGTGTTGCGCGTGCTTCATAAACGCGCATGGGGGGGGGTCCAAACGGGCCGAACGACGTCTGAATGGCCCGAAATCAGACTAAATCAAAGGGTGAGTGAATTGTGATGTGTTCGAGAAGACGACACATCAATCGGATGTTCCGTGTGCCCGCAGTGATCGGGAACGCTGTTCTGGTGTCATAAACGGCCAAAACAGGCGTCTAACGGTCAGACTCATAGCAGACGACATCGTATTGACCTGAAATCACAGTACAACAATCTAATTATTATTATCAACGTGTAAGCACAGAAGGCATGTCAATCGGACGTGCGGTCTACACGTTAGGGCTCATTATGCGTTCTTTAAGTGTTGCACGCGCTTGATAAATGCGTGTGGGCGTCCAAATGGGCCAAACGAGGTCCAAATGGCCTAAAATCAGACGACATCAAAGGGTGAGTGAATTTTGATGTGGTCGAGAAGACGACACGTAAATCGGACGTGCCGTATGCCCGCGGTGACTGGGAACGCCGTTCTGGTGTCATAAACGGCCAAAACGGGCGTCTAATGGTCAAACTCATAGTGGACGACATCGGATTGACCTGAAATCATAGGAAAACAATCTAATTATTATTTTCAATGTGCACGCGTAGACGGCACATCAATAGGACATGAGGTCTGCACGGTAGGGCTCATTATGCTTTCTTTAAGTGTTGTGCGCGCTTGATAAACGCGCGTGGGGGGTCCAAACGGTCCGAACGATGTCCGAATGGCCTGAAATTAGACGACATCAATGGGTGAGTGAATTTTGATGTGGTTGAGTAGACGTTACATCAATAAGACGCGATGTTTGCCCGCGGTGACTGGGAACACCGTTCTGGTGTCATAAATGGCCAAAACTGCCATCTAACGGTCAAACAAATAGCAGACGACATCGGATTGACCTGAAATCCCAGGACAATAATCTAATTATTATTTTAAATGTGTACGTGCAGAGGGAACGCCAATTGGACGTGCGGTCTGCGCGATAGGGCTCATTATGAGTTCTTTAAGTGTTGTTTGCACTTCATAAATGTGCGTGGGGGGGGGGGGTCCAAACGGGCCGAACGAGGTCTGAATGGCATGAACTCAGACGACATATAGGGGTGAGTGAATTGTGATGTGGTCGAGTAGACAGAACATCAATCGGACGTTCCGTGTGCCCGAGGTGACCGGGAACGCCGTTCTGGTGTCATAAACGGCCAAAACGGGCGTCTAACGGTCAAAGTCATAGAGGACGACATTGGATTGACCTGAAATGACAGGAAAAAAATCTAATTATTATTATTGATGTGTAAGCATAGACGGGACGTCAATTGGACATGCGGTCTGCACAGTAGGGCTCATTATGCGTTCTTTAAGTGTTGTGCGCGCTTCATAAACGCGCATGGGGGGGGGGGGGGTCATAACGGGACTAACGACGTCCGAATGGCATGAAATCAGATGACATAAAAGGGTGAGTGAATTGTGATGTGTTCAAGAAAGAGATACATCAATCAGACGTGCCGTGTGCCCGTGGTGACCGGGAACACCGTTCTGGAGTCATAAACGGCCAAAAAGGGCGTCTAACGGTCAAAGTCATAGCAAATGACATCAGATTTACCTAAAATCATAGTAAAACAATCTAATTTTTATTCGTGACGTTTTGCGCGCACTTGGTATATCAATCGGACGTGCGGTCTGCGCGGTAGGGCCCATTATGCGTTCTTTAAGTGTTGCGCGCGCTTGATAAATGCACGTGGGTGGGGGGTGCTGTCCAAACAGACCGAACGAAGTCCGAATGGCCTGAAATCAGACGACATCAAAGGGTGAGTGAATTGTGATGTTGTTGAGTAGACGGAATGTCAATCAGATGTGTCGTGTGCCCGGGGTGACAGGAACGCCGTTTTGGTGTCATACACGACCAAAATGGGCATCTAATGGTTAAACTCATATCGGACGACATCAGAATGACCAAAAATCATAGGGAAACAAACTAATTATTGTTCTTAATGTGTAGGCACAGACGGAATGTCAATCAGACATGCGGTCTGCACGGTAGGGCTCATTATGTGTTTTTTAAGTGTTGTGTGTGCTTGATCAACACGAGTGTGGGGGGGGGGGGGGAACAGGCTGAACAAGGTCCAAATGGCCTTAAATCACATCGCATCAAAGGTTTAGTGAATTATGATGTGGTCGAGCAGACGACATGTCAATCGGACGTGCCGTGTGCCCGCGGTGACCGGGAACGCCGTTCTGGTGTCACAAATGGCCAAAACGGGAGTCTAACGGTCAAATTCATAGATGATGACATCAGATTGACCGGAAATCACTGGAAAATAATATAATTATTATTCATGACGTGTAGGAGGAGACGGGGAACCCATCGTACGTGTGGTGCACGCTATACGGCTGAATGCGTCGTTTTCAGCAGTTCGGCGCGCGCTAAAACGGCACGTTGGGGGGGTCAAAACCAACTAAACGACCTCAGAATGCCATGAAACCGTATTACATAAGCCTTTTTGTGATTTTTGAAATGGTCGGGTAGAGGGCACATCAGTCGGATGTTTCTTTTGACCACGGTGACCGGAAACGCGTTTCCTGTGTCACAAAACACCAAAAACGGCGTGTGATGGTCGAATTCATAGAAAATGTGCTTCGAATGACCTGAAACCACACGAAAACATTAGTATTATTATTCGTGACATGTAGGTGGAGATGGCGTGCCCATCGGACATGCGGTGCGCACGGTACGACTAAATGCGTCGTTTTCAGCAGCTCCAGCGCGCTAAACCGGCGCGTTGGGGGGTCAAAACCACCCGAAAGACATCGGAATGCCATGAAACCGTACGAAAACAGCCGTTGTGTGATTTTTGAAATGGCCGGGCAGACTTCACATCAATCAGAGCTGTCGTTTGACCGTGGTGTCCAGAAACACATTTCTGGTGTCATAAAACACCAAAAACGGCGTGAGACGGCCGAATTCGGATAAAAAGCGATCCTAATGACCTGAAACCACACAAAAAATATTAGGAATATTATTTTTGATGTGTAGGAGGAGACGGCACACCCATCGGACGTGCGGGGCGCGCGGTACGGCCGAATGCGTCGTTTTCAGCTACTCCGCGCGTGCTAAACCGGCGCGTTGGGGGGTCAAAACCACTCGAACGGCCTCGTAATGCTATGAAACCGTACGAAATCAGACGTTTTGGGATTTTTGAAATGGTCCAGTAGACGGAATGTCAATCGGATCTGTTGTTTGACCGTGGTGACTGGAAACGCGTTTATGGTGTCATAAAACACCAAAAACGGTGTGAGACGGTCGAAATCAGAGGAAACATGCTCCGACTGACCTGAAACAACATGAAAAAATTAGGATTATTATTCTTGACATGTAAGAGGAGACGGCGTGCCCATCAGACGTGTGGTGTGCACGGTATGGCCGAATGTGTCGTTTTTAACAGCTTCGCGCGCGCTAAACCGGTGCGTTGGGGGGTCAAACCCACCCGAACGACCTCAGAATGCCATTAAACCATATGAGAACAGCCGCTGTGTGATTTTTTAAATGGTCGGGCAGACGGCACGTCAATTGGAGCTGTCGTTTGACCACGGTGACTGGAAATGCGTTTCCGGTGTCATAAAACACCAAAAACGGCGTGAGACGGTCGAATTCGGAACAAACGTGCTCTGAATGACTTTAAACCACCCGAAAAAATTAGTAATAATATTCGTGACACTTAGGAGGAGACGGTGTGCCCATTGGACGTGCGGTGCGCGCGGTACAGCCGAATGCGTCGTTTTCAGCACCTCGGCGCGCGCTAGAACAACGCGTTGGGGGGTCAAAACCACCCAAACGACCTCAGTATTCCATGAGACCGTACGACAACAGCTGTTGTGTGATTTTAGAAATGTTTGGGTAGACGGCACGTCAATCGAAGGTGTTGCTTGACCGCGGTGATTGGAAACGCGTTTCTGGTGTCAAAAAACACCAAAAACGGCGTGAGACGGTCGAATTCGGAGCAACCGTGCTCCGAATGACCTGAAACCACACGAAAACATTATAAATATTATTCGTGACGTGTAGGAGGATATTACATGCGCATCGGAAGTGCGGTACACGCGGTACGGCCGACTGTGTCATTTTCAGCAGCTCGGCGCGCGCTAAAACGGCACATTGGGGGGTCAAAACCACCCGATCAACCTCGGAATGCCACGAAACCGTACGAGAACAGCATTTATGTGATTTTTTAAATGGTCGGGCAGACGGTACATCAATCGGAGGTGTCGTTTGACCGCGGTGACCGGAAACGCGTTTTTGGTGTCATAAAACACCAAAAACGGCGTGAGATGGTCGAATTCGGAAAAAATGTTCTCTGAATGACCTGAAACCACACGAAAACATTAGGAATATTATTCGTGATGTGTAGTAGGAGACGACGTGCCCATCGGACGTGCGGTTCGCGCGGTACGGCCGACTGCGTCGTTTTCAGCAGCTCTGTGCGCGCTAAAACGGCGCATTGGGGGGTCGAAACCACCCGAACAACCTCGGAATTCCATGAAACCGTATGAGAACAGCCGTTGTGTGATTTGTGAAATGGTCGAATATAAAACACGTCAATCAGAGGTGTCCTTTGACTGTGATGACCGTAAACGCATTTCCGTTGTCATAAAACACCAAAACGGCGTGAGCAGGTCGAATTCGGAGCAAACGTGCTCCGAATGACCTGAAATGATAGCATTTCTTATATTGGGGGTTTTAAATTATTATATAAACATGATTTGATGTCCGACATAATTTTATTATATGTATATAATAACTGAATTATTATGTTCAATTTACGGTTTTTTTGTTTTTTTGCCTTATTGTAGGTTTTCAAGTAGAAGATTGAAATAGATGGACCTGCTCAGATTGTTGAAGCACGTTTGTCATTTATGATGATTTTGATGTTTATTATATTTGAAATTGTTTTCCATTTTTTATGATTGTTACCTTGTTTTATCTCTGATTTTTCACCGTGATGAAAAAAAACACAATTCGTACATTTCATTAAAAAATGAAAAATATTTTATTTAATATTATATATATAAATATTTTCATTAATATATATTTATATATATATTTTATTTAATAAATATATTTATAAATATATTTATTTATTTCGGTATGATATTTGTTTTTAAAAAAATTTCCCTGTTTAGCGGCCGCCAAAGGCGGTCGCTATAGGCTGCCTGTCGGGCAACATTAGCGACCGCCAATGGCGGTCGCTATTGGCCTACAGTGACGAAGCTGATGCGACCACCATTGGTGGTCGCTAGGCGGTCTCTATAGGCCTATAGTTACCGCCAATGGTGGTCGCTAATGCCATTTTTTTAGTAGTGGGAGCATGAAAGTTATTTGAGGGGTGTCTTGTATACCTTAAAATCAAACAAATTGTTTGGGAAATTTAGCATGTGTGAGTTTTGGTTACATCAAATTTCATTACTTTGTAACATTGTTTTAAAAAATGGCATAATCATTGATCCTCCTAAAACAAAAGTTGTTGAAGAATGGACAAGACCAACAAATATAACTGAGATCCGTAGTTTTCTTGGTTTAGAAGGTTATTAATGGAGGTTTTTTGATAATTTCACATAGTTATCTAGTCCAATAACTATGTTAAAATAAAAAGGTGTTATGTGCATTTGGAAAAAATAATGTGATGATTGATTTAAGGTATTGAAATGAAGATTGGTGAATGCTCTAGTTTTGACATTACCTTCTAGAGATGGTATGTTTTTTATCTATAGTGATTATTTTTTGAAAGGACATGGTTGTGTACTTATGAATAATGATAATGTAATTGATTATTCTTCATTTCAGTTGAAACCTCATGAGTTAAGTTACCCCACACATGATTTGGAATTAACAGTTGTTTTTATTCTTTAAAAATTTGGAGGCATCATTTTTATGGAGTAAAATGTGAAATATATACTAACCAGAAAAGGCTAAAGTATATATTCACTCAGAAATAATTGAACAAGAGACCAAGGAGATGGCTGTAATTAATCAAGGATCATGATTCTTCAATTCATTACCATCTGGGAAAATAAAATAAAGTGGCTGATTCTTTGAGTAGAAAAAGTAATGCTTAATTAACCATGCAATGTTTGGAATTAGATACATTGGTTTTTGATTTGATGAACTTTGGCATAGAAGTTGTTGGTGGAGGAAATTTATGTATTTTGTTTTAGGTGTCAGTGAAATCATCTCTATCAGATATAATTAAGAAAGCCCATAAGGAAGATGGTGAGTTACAGAATAAAGGTAGATTTTTTTCAGAAGGGTGTGTTGCCTGATTTAAACAATGATAATGATTTTATTTTGAGACTTAGAACTATATTATGTGTTCCTTGTGATTCATAGTGAAAGAATGAGTTGTTATTTAAAGCTCATAGTTCTATGTTTTCAGTTCATCCTGGAAATATTAATATGTACACAGATCTTCGAGAGTATTACTGGTGGGATGGAATGAATAGAGATATTGTTGATTTTACTGTGAAGTGTTTGACTTTCCAATAGGTTAATGCAGGGTGGTAGTAACCGAAATGGATGCTTCAGTATTTACCGGTTCCAGAGTGGAAGTGGGAAAAAATTTCCATGGACTTCGTTGATGGATTACCAAAGCCATTTTGAGGTAACAATGAAAACTGGGTTATTGTTGATCGATTGATAAATCTACTCATTTCCTTCATATTTGAGACACTATATCTCTAGATCAACATTCTTAGATGTTTTAAAAAGAGATAGTCAGGTTTCATGGAGTTCCCCTCTCCATTGTATCTAATCGTGATCCTAGTTTTACTTATAACCTTTTGAAAGGCCTTCAGAAGACATTGGGCACTGAATTAAAATTTAGTACATCTTTTCATCATCAATCAGATGGGAGTTCAGAATGAAAAATTCTGACCATGGAGGATATGTTATGTGCTTTCTAGATGAATTACTACGAATGTTGGGACCAACATCTTTCTAGGGTTTATTTTTCTTATAATAACAGTTTTCATTCCATTATGCAGATGGATCCATTTGAGGCATTATATGGGAAGCAGTGTCGAACTCCATCTTTTTTGGATGAAGTAGGTGAAAGGAAACTTATGGGACCATAATTGATTGAAGAGATGGTAGAAAAGGTTCAGTTCATTCAGAAACACATGAGAACAGCTCAGAGTAGGAAAAAAAGTTATGTAGATAACTGATGGAAGGATCTATCTTTTGAGGTAGGTGATCATGTATTTCTCAAAGTTTCTCGTTGAAAATGTGTCATGCATTTTGGTAAGAAGGTAATGTTGATTCTGAGGTTCATTGGACCCTATGAAATTTGGGAGAAAGCTGAATATGTTGTGTAAATAGTGTATTTACCTCCATGTTTATCCCAAGTACAATTTTTTTCATGTTTTATTTTTGAGAAAGTATATGTCAGATCTGTCTCAAGTTTTGAGCCGAGAGGTAGTTCAGTTGGAACAAAATCTCCCTTATAACGAACAACCAATCCTAATTCTTGACTGTATAGAGAATGTGTTGCAGAATATCGTAATCCATTAGTTAAAGGTTTTGTGGAAAACCATATAGTTTAAGAGACAATGTGGTAATATTAAAATTCTATGAGAGACAAATACCCCCATTTATTTGATAAGTGAATAAAATTGTAAGGATGTAATTTACAAAAGGGGGGAAGGATGTAACATCCCAGGTAAATAATGAAATATTATATTTCCATATTTATTAATATTTGTGAATTAAATATTAATTTTACTTTAAAAGGGATTCTATGTTCAATGGAATACATGATACACAACAACAAATTTCTTTGAAATCTTATGTTGCACACTAAAAATATAATAATATTATTTTAAATGGTTGTTAACGGCTAGCTGTTGTATTGGTGGGAATGAATAGAACTAACAAAAATATTATTATATATGTCTTTTAAATGTTTTTACATTCTTCCGATAAATGTTAGCGGCTTAAAATGCGAATGAATCAAATTTTAAGCACAAATGATCTAATATTCATTAAATGGTCGACTTACCACATTTTAATAGAGAACCCTTTTTAAATATAGTTTTTTTCACTTGTATATGTTCTATGTGACAAAATAATATCCTTCTTTATAATCGGGACATTAAAATTTACTTCGGATGAAATATTTGCATTTTATGATAATGTTCATTTTATAAAGAATACTAAAAAATAATGTATTTTAATTCAAAAATGTCTTTTAATATAATTTATTTATATGGTTATATTATATATATAATTGGAATTAAAGAGTAATTATATTATTTTCTAATATTTAATCTAATTTTGGCCCTGAAAAGAAATTTCACTTTAAAATTGGACATAAACAAGTGTCAATTTTTTGATAGTTATTATTTCTTAAAATTGTTTTGACAATTGGAATTAATTTTAAATTGAATTCTGCCAATTCATTGTTTTGAATTTAGAAAATTTTATTCCATATTTGGAATTTGTAGGTCTAAATTGTTTAATTAAGTAACTTTTATTTTTATACTTTTTAAATATTTACATTAGTAAAGAATTTATTTACCATGGTTAATGGGTAAATTTGGTAAATAAGGGTACAAAATAATATTATAATAATATTAAATTACCCTAAAATGTGTCATTATCCTATTTGTTGATACATTTCCAACAAAGGGCATCCTTGGGTAGATTTTGGGACCCCATGGAGCCACTTGGGAGTGAAAATAACACATTATTTTAATTAACTTAATGTAAAGGAAAAAATGACATAAACAAATATCTTTTAGTAAATCAGTTTTCAAATGGAGTTATATAAGTTATCTCTTAGAATATAAATATTCATCAGAAATAAAAATATATTTACTATATCCTGTTTTTTGTTTGATAATTTTTAGACATAAAATAAATAAAATTAATTATGAAAAAATAATGATGCAGTGTTTATCTCATTAATGAGTGATTTAAATAAATAAGATTATAAATATTACAAAAAATATTCAAAACCTATCCAATTCTTACTGGATGGTTTTATATAAAACTTTATTCATCTTATCTTTTACTTTAATGAGTTTTGGATCTTTTTAAACTTAATATTTGTTTATAATAAAATAAAATTTTCAAACTTTCATAAAGAGCCCCCCTCCCCCTTATAAAAGGACATCACTTATAACCCATTACTCACACATCTCAAGACCATTGGCTCATCCAAACATTGACTAATTAATCTCCCTACATCCTTATTTTCATCGTAGAATCCTTAACTTTGGATGAAGGCACTTCAATTAAATCTTTCGGTTCAAACCAATGTGAGTTACCCGATTTAAAGGTCACATCTTCTCTTAAGTTCTTTTCTTTAATTTTTCCTCTACAAACTCATGAACTATTTTTTATTACTTTATTTTATAAAAACACCAGTATAATCAATACACTATGTTATTTTTATGAGAAGGATTCAAACTAAAATTACACACACCTCCATCTAATGGGTAAACAACATAATGTTTCTGTGGACGACATACTACTGCCTCATGAAACGATGATTGTTCAAATATCTCCAAATGCCTCTCATAGTGGACATTATGATGGGACTATATATATATAATACATATTATGTTTATTTCTTCTCTATGATTATGTATTTTCCATTTATATCATACTTTTATGGTATCCATAATGGATAAACATGATAATTTCATTTGAGGAAGTGCGGACTACTGCCCCACAAAGTGATATGACTCGTTCATACAATATATTGGATGTATAAAGGATGTAGTTATAGAAATTATATATGATATTATACTGGAATTATGATATACATATATATCATTATGTTTTCATTCAATTAAAATATGAAATAGAAATGAAAGTAGTGTTCATGCATACCTACGACTTACCATCTCGAAGAATGGTGCATTTCATTTCTTATATCCAAATGTTATGTACTATAATAAATACATATATATACTTGATATATATGATATATATGATATCTAAATTTTTAATATAATTCTAGGGATAGTGTAATTTTTACCACATGAGCAATTTGTAATTATAACGAGTTCATTTTTGACTCAAGAACAAAATATCAACAAAACGAACATTATTAACTAAAATGATTACATAATGTTTATAACACGGTAATAGGTGATATAAAATGAATAATATACATGAAAATGGTTCTCAAGTATGCAGAAATTAACTTTAGTTTATTACTAAGCATATTAAAGAATGAACTGGTCATGTCGGACACAAGGTAAGGGACATTGTCTCAATCTCCATTCATTGAGGCATATTTTTTTATACATGAATTTATTTTATATGGTATATAAACACCTTTTTATTTTCATTTCATTCAAATGGAATCTTTATCTATGATGTGTTTTACGAAATGAAAAAACAAGAATGTTTCTTTTAACGTAAGCGGTGAAAATGAACTTTTCTGCCGCCGCGAGTATTTTTTGATCTTCATCTTATTTAAAAAGATGTAATGTTTTAAAAAGGAAAATAAATAACATATACTCTTTTAGGTATTTTGGTATTGAAAATGCTTTTGGCAATGGATTTCTTGTTTCAATACATTTAAATGATATATTGTGATTTAAATGTGGAAATGTTATCTTTCCTTTATGCTTGTGTTCTGTGTTAGGAATATGTTATAGTTCATGGGAATTGTATACATATATGGATGGTTCTGTGATAAGCCTAGGGAGAGTGAGATCGAGATAGCTCTCAAATGTATTGGGTAATGTGAAGGTGGTAAATGTGAATGTTTCCCCTAAGAGTTCTACAGAATATATTCTGATGGGTATTCCAACGTAACTCCCTATGTAGCTGTGATAGCTACAATGTAAGTATGATATGGATTCCAAAAGTTAACTTTATGATTTTTGATTACTATGTGTTATTCATAAATCATATATTTTCATTAGTTATGTTAAAGTGCTTAGGTTATGTATGTATTGATGAACTAATGTTTTCTTTATTTGTTTTATAAACCTTATTGAGCATTTTATACTCATCTCATGTTTTGAAATGTTTTTCATGGGACATAAAAAAGAATATTGTCAATGATGGGATCAAGGAAAAGTCATGATGTCTAAAACATTGAACTGGACATGACTAATTTTTTCAAGATTTTTTATTTTATAAAAAAATGAATCTAAGTAGAAGTGTCTACATTGTAATATTTTGAGATGAAATGTAATTGTTATGTCCTAATTCTCTCAAACTCAAAACCTAAAAAGATATTCAATGTGAATAATTAATTTAATTAAATATTATGTAATGTTTAAAGGCTGGGTCTTTTTTGTTTTAGTTTTCTTTCCACCTTTCTCATTAAATCCTCCATCATGAAACTCCATATTTTGTTTCTTATTAACAAATCCATATGACCATTCTCCAAACTCCATATCCACCTTCAGGGCACATCAATCAAAATCTTCATAACCCCAGAAGTATCTAATTTCAAGTTCCTTTAGATGGTATGGTTTTAATACAATAAAGGATCCATCAATTTCTCAATTATTCCTGGTTAAAAATCCAAGAACATACCCTGGAAGCCTTTTGAAATTTTATTTGTAGACCATGACTGATTCTCCATCCATTTTTATTATCTCTATGAATTCTATATCCACTATTATTAGAACATTTTTTGTGAAATTATAGTTATGAAAAAATATCTTAATGTCTTCCCACTCCATATCTTAAATTTTGTCCCTTGACTTCGTTTTCTTAATAAAAATCTTTTATTGTTCAACCATTCCATCAAGATAATAAATTGATAGAGTCACTTTATCCATCATAGAATAGTGAAGAATAGAAAAGATCATCTTTATCGATTTATCCCACTATTCCACCACAAGTTCATCGGATGATCCACTAAATGTCGATGGTTTCAACATAAAACACTCAATAGAATGTTTTTCCCTCTTAGGTGAAGGGGGTTGTTACACATTATTCAGGTTACTATTAATAACCTGAGATAACTAGTTAAGAATCACCATTATGTTTTTAACTCAAACTTCCAATGCATTGGGGATGTTTTTCGGGTAATCGTTGCATCTTCCCTGACATGGGTTGTTGGCCTCGTTTCACCTAGTTCCCATAATTTTCTATAATAGAACATGTTAGAAGAATACATAAGTCACCAATTCATGATTAAATAAATTATTCCATTGTGTAATTAACACTAAAATATTATCTTATGGAATCCCTATGTTCACAAAATCTTCTTTGTGTTCTTATATATACTTAGTCTCACACTTGTGGTCTCACTAAGGTTCTCAAATCCAAATTCCCAAATTAACTAAACCATTCCTCTGATACCAACTATAGAGACCCAACATTTGATACATCAGTTTTACGTCATATTAATTATAAAAATCATAGGAAACATTACACAATGATGTTAAAAATGTGTAGTGTATTTTGAAAACTAAGAGCATACATAGTTTTTGTAAAATAAAACATAAAAATTTATTTAATTTCTTTTTTTCTATATTCTTACTAGCCCTTGAGTTATCCATAGTAATCATAATTGCCTAAGGATATACATAAAAAATTGGTGAGCTAAAATCCCAATAAGATTATAAGAACATGTGAAAATAAATAAGGGGGCGTGTATAATCATTATCATTATAACATAGGCATATGGTCATAAATATGATAGGAATCATTAATAAAAGTCTTGAAATGTGGCAATGCTAAAAAATGAAACCTTATGTCTTAGTGGTAAAGTACCCCACATAATTATGAACAACCATAACATCACATTCATGACTATGTTACTCTATGACATGTGATTTATCACATTACCCATTTCATGGTAGTGCTCTATAATTCCAGGAGAACCCATCACATCACAACATTTACATTGAGCTATATAATTCTAGGTGCATCCATCATATCATAACATTTACATTTTCATGCATTACACATAGAAGATATATAAATATTGGAAATATAATAACCCATGGAAATTAATGTTCTAAATTTAATAAATAATACATTCATAAACATTTGGATCCTCAAATAATGAAAGAATAACATACTTGATCATCAAACTTTGGTGAAGATAATCTCGGGAAGTAAAACGTGTGTTGTTTTTTAAAAGAAGAGTTCTTTTAGAAAACATTATGTATGTCAAAAACTCAATTATAAAACATTTATATCCAATAAAATGAAATATAATTATGAGTGAAATATATTTAAACATTATATATACTGAAAATGGAGTGAGAGACAGAAAACCAAAGGAAAGGGTGTTTGATTTGAGAAATCCCATTACCGTTTGTCTGAACACATTATTTACATTAATGTTCTATATTTTCACATTAGATTAATAAATTAACACTTAAATAATATTTTATACAAATAATTGATTCTTTATGGTGTTATTAAGTTATTTAATGGGCATTTGTATGAGTTATATAGTTTAAATTCATTTTTCAAAAGTGTTCTTTTTCATAGTTTTCATGAATGGTCCACTTGTACACTTGAATGGATGTTTGTCTTGAACATGGATAAATATACAAAAATGTCATTACATGTATTAAATGATATTCCAAGAGTTTAAATGTTCTTATATTGATGTTGGTTATATACCATGATGTTGAATCGTTTGATGAAATTTAATGATGATCATTTTAGGTTAATTTTGGTGGTTTTGGATCACAACGAAAATGTTTTGTTTTGTCATTTAGTATTATGTATAAAAGTTTTCTAGAAAACATAAAATGGGTTAAAAATTTGTATTAAAATATGTTTTCAGATAGTTAATGGTTTTATTGATTTCCTTAATTGTGTTGAAGGAAAATCAAGGTGCATTGGCCACGATGATGGTAAATTGACACATCACATGCAAGGAATTCATTAAAAAAAATAAAATAGAAAGTGGTAGGAGTCTAATGAATAATAATCCATTAATATGATATAATACTATTATATCAATTATAATAGAGTTATCATGAAATTTGGATAATATAAGTCAAGGATAAGATAAGAAATTAAATGAAAATTTAATGGAAATTAAAAGACAAAAGATAGAGTAATTACCTATTGAACTCTCCTCTTTATATCCTCCTCAGGGCACAATGTCTTGATCCTTTGATGAGGCCAAGAGCTCCTGGACATTGGGTAGGGTCTATGTAAGAGGTTTGGGAAGAATTTGGGCAAGTAATAAACCTTTATATGTTTGAGGAAATGAGGTTTTGAGGGGTTATATTTATAGTTGAGGGGAGAGGGGTTTTCTCCATATTATATTCATTAATATATTATATCTCCACAAGACAAGAAAAAGTGATGATTCCATTACTAAATATAGTAAATATGGAATTTGATTTCTATATTTGGGTTCTTATCTCACTCATGATGTTAGCAATAGTAGATTTAACATATAATGTATTAATACTGTAAATTACCGTATTTTAGTATACACCAAAAATTCGAGTATTTTTGAAAAATATACAGAAATTCACCCTATCCATTTTTTGACATGTATAATTCAAAAATAAACTCCATTTTATGTAAATAATTTTCTAAATGTGTGTAATTTAATTTTTAATTAAATACATAATTTACTTGAAAAATAAAAATTTTAAAATTAAAACTGATTTTTAACACTTTGAAAAATTAATTAAGGTCTCATTAAATTATCATATAATCATAATAACAAATAGTAGTTTATGAATACGTTTTAACAAAATAAATTTTCTTTTAAATTATTAAATTAATCATTAAATATTCTTAACCTACAAAAATACCAATACTATAGTATAATAATATCATATTGTAACTTATATGATGTAGATATTTTATTTAAACTATAATTAGTAATGTTCCTATTCACTTGGCTTATTTAATATTCATAAGGGTCATATTAATGTTCGTAATTTTTAAAATTACTATTCATAAGGGTATGTTAATATTCTCCAAAAATTAACTTTGTCTTATCATACTCCAAACAACTTACTGATCGTTACTATGTATGTCGGATTTTCAAAATTCAAAAAAAAGTGGAAGCATTATGTTTAATGGTCCCATAGAATTTATTAGTTCATTTTAGCATTATTTGGCATTGTGTTTCCTAATGTGATTTTATGTGACATAATTATAAGAAGGAAATTTCAATTGATAAAACATTGGATCGTTGTATTCAAGGCTAACTTCAAAGACATCCTGATAGAACAAGTCTCTCGATGGATTAGGTTAAGTACCCAATACCGTTCATGATGTATCATGAGACTAAAACATTTCCCAATTCATTGGAGCTTTATACAAATTTTGGATGCACCTACCACATTCATTTCATTCTCATGCATTACTATGCCACATAGATCATACAAAATGGAATCATTTATCTTCAGATATTATTAATAGATCATGGATTTTGGAATACATAAGTTTAAGAACCCAAAAAAAATACTTTTTTTATAAACATGAACACCGTTGATAGGAAATGGTTGTGGGTATTTGATACATAATTGTTTAGAAAACAAAAATCGTAGTGAATTTTTAGCATTATAACAGGGCATGTGAATGTTCATGGGAGGTATTGATGAGATTAAAAAGTGTATCGCATCATTTAGACATAAAATGTATATTAATGTTTATATGGAAGATCATATCCCAATATTATTAAATGAAGATAAAATACATAAGATAAGTAAGATACATGAATAAACTGGAGAAGAAGAGGATCCCTTACTAAATTTCCGCATGGTAACATGTGTACATAAAGGTTCATGAGTGGGTTAATGAGAATGAAAGGGTCATATAATCACATTGAAATATAAAATTAAAGTAAAAGGTTTAATGAAAACATACCCAAACAAAAACAAATATAATCTAAGAGGTATTACATAAAAGTGGTGCATTGATAAAAAGAAGAGAGAAATCCATTACTAAATTGTGGCCTAGTAATGAATTAGGTAAGGGTCAAAATGAGAGATGATAAATGGTCTCTCATTCACATTAAATAATTTTTACAATATGTTAATGTTTCTAAATGAATGAAAATATAACCAATTTAAATCGATGATACTAATTTCAAGGATGTTTCTTGAATTTAAGGGAGACGAATGACCCTTACTTTGAAAGAGTGATTCTCAAAATATTTAGAGGAGTGTATTGATAGATTCACGCACATTTAGAAGGCTCTAGAGATGTTATTTTAGAGTAACGATGTGATACAAGTATTTTTAGTGATGTAGAATAAGAAACTGGGTGGTTTTATATAGGAACTGAGTGGGGAATTTTTTTATTTCTCAAACATTGGTTTTCAAACTCTATATAATAAATTGACAAAATCCACATAAATTCCAATGTTATTAACAATTGGTTCTAAAAAAGGGGAGTGTTTTTAATAATTTTATGAGGCGAAGGTGATAAATTATTAAAATATTACAATTAGTGGTGTGGAAATGATCAATTTCCTTAAAAAATGATTTTATAACAATAAAATATATTATAGGTTTGGGATGATTCATAAAGGATTTTTAAAAATTATCAATTAAAATTAAAATCACATTATTTTAATCGGGAAAAATATAATTGGTCTTGAATACCATTTATAGTATTATATATCTCACTTTTTTCATATGATGGTGTCATAATACACACTATATATTTATACCATATTTAGTTTTTACCCAAATATTTTATTATCTTAAAAAATTATTCAAAATTAAAATTTGGATAATTTCATTATTATGATTCCAAAAATTATATTTTTTATTGAATTTTTATATAAATTTATGTAATTTAAAATTGAATATAATAGTTAACATTTATTGTGAAATAACGGCTTTTTTGACAATAGCATTTTTTTCAAACCCCTACAAAAATTACATTTGACTTAATAAAAATTATATAATCAATTAAAATTTTCAATCATCATTTAGTTAATTTTTTTAATAAAATATCATTTATTTTAAAAAATTATTAATTCATTAAAATGAATATCTAAATTGAAATTGCATAGTACTAAAAATTACAATTTTTGTTCTATTATATCAAACTATAATTTATATATAACTAATTAGATAATCATTTCTAAATTATAAAAATAATGAATAAATATAATAAATATTTAAATTAAAAGAATATATATATATATTATTACAGTTACTTGTTTCTGGTCTTTATTAGATTATTTTTACCCTTAATAAACCTATTTTTCTTTTACTGTGGTAATTCATATTTACTACAGTTATTGTACTTATTTTTTAAAATGTATGTTGAAATTATTATTAAATATTAATAATAAATATCCCAAATATTGAATACATTTTATCAAAATAAATTCAAAGAGGTGGAATAATTTAATTTTAATGAAACCCAAAAGCATGATGGAGGGAAATTTTCTTTAAAAATCATTTTTTAAGGAAATGGTGATATTACATTACATTATAACACGTAATATTCATTATATGAATTTTAATTAATAAAGATATATATATATATATAATCTACATATTTCATTTATATCATTTATCATTACTAGTTATTTGAAATAAATAAAATGTATAAACATTATGCATTTTAAAATAGTTTTCAAAACAATATTTTTGTAATCCTAGAAATGAAATTATACTAAAATACATTATTAATATTATTTAAATGTAAGTAATTGAATTAAATAATACTCAATAATACTTATATATACTTTAAGTCAAATTAAAATAATAACTAGACTTCTAAATTAATTAATTTATCAAAAGAAATGACAGTTTTACAAAAAATGATATTTTTTCATTATTTATTGAAAAATATATATTCTTTGAAAATCCAAAATTATCAACATAATTAAATTTTGATATTCCAATATAAAATATAGATTTTATTTTATCATATACTTTTTATAAATTTTCTCGATATTAATTATAATAATGTTTTCTAAAAAGAAATAATAAAAAACTGGATGTAAAAATATTTTTAAGAACAAAGAATAATTATAAAAAATTGATTGATTATTTATAAAATAATTTATCAGTATATATAGAATATAAATATATGTAAATATATATATAAAATAATGTAGTTAATTCTACTTATATAAGAATATTTAATGGAAATGTTAAAATGGTAAAATTTAAAAAATCATTATTTTTTTGGGTTTAGTGTAGCGTATCAGATACACTATTGAACATATTATTCTTATTTAAAAATTCAAGTTTTTACATCATTCCCATGTAAATTTTTTACATATATTTATTCAGTTGGGATGTGCTTGGTATTTTGCAATCAGCCATGATTGTGTCTTCCGCTATTACATCATTGTCTACAACATATTCCTCTAGATCCTTGGTCTTATATAGGGAACATAGCTTTATATGTATATTCATAATCATAGAAGGGTTCTTATAAGGGAATGATGAAATCATGGATGAATAATATATCTTAATCTAGTATGGATACCATTTTTTGGGGTGGTTATTGTGCATCAAAAGATGATGGAAACACAACCGTGAGAGTCAAGGATAGTTTAGGAGTCAAGTGAGACACTACTTCCTATGAAATATTTTTCTATTAAAGATAAATTATTATTATAGAGGATGAGTCTAATAATAACCCATTGGATGATGCCTGAGTACTATATCCATCATTGGTCTATAATTTTGTATTGGGTAATAGCTTGAGCCTAGTCATCTATCATTTACATCATCCATTTACTGAACTTTCTTTCACACCTTACTAGAACATATTTCATGTTAACTTCTTCTTATGATTTTGTGGTGGACACATAAGTCAAATATAATTATTATTTTCCTATTAGAACATATATAAAAAAATAACATCCGAGAGTAATTCCATTAGAACAAAATATTATTGGATAGTGTGACTTGTCCTCTATCAAAAAGGTTAACATTCAATATAATCACTGAATCTTACCTCTATTGGTTTATAGGGCTCATGTAGCTCAAAGAAATTCTTTTAAATCCTATGAGACAACAACTACAAACATTTTATTTTTCAATAGAATATATTTTAATTATCTATTTCTCAAATAGTAGGTGACCTAATCTGTTATTACCTCTAGATGTGGGTAGTTTTTTTGTGTCTATATTTTTACATGGGGTGTCGAGAAATATGGTTCCTTCTTGGGTTATCTAATAGTTACAAGATCCTTTTTGAGTATGATAGTAGAAGTTTATACCTTGAAAAAAAGCCCTTATGTTATAGGTGTGTTATGATATTTATCCTTTTTTTTAAATGGTATCCTTTAGAGAATGGTCTATAACGACGAACTCCATGATCTCACCCTAATTCAATGGAATTATAAGTTTCTTTAGAAAATATAGGAGGATGTATCCATAATGTTCCAAAAAATACTAATATTGGAGAGTGGTGCTAAGATAGTATTAAAGGGCTTTCCATATAGTAATAATGATTTTAAACACTTCACTCCCATGTTATTTTAAATTCATGATGCCAATGAATGGAATATTACATAATATGAATCCAATTTTATAGAAAAATTGGAGATGAAGGTATTCCAAGCATGTGATGGATCCTACTAAGAGGTTTTTATATGAGGAAAAAGTTAAGCCTAATAGAGTCTACACAAACCACCTTTGTTTTTTCCTTATTATTGGTGTCATGAGTCCATTATGGGGACACATCAGGACATGATGTATTAGTGATTCTACTCCTTATATCACAAAAATTTTATGGTTAAGAAAACTAGATTCTCATAATTGGGAGGGTGTTGAGTGGAATCCAACCATTTGGGATATAGATTCATATTGGGCTACATGGGGGTGCATTTCCTGTCAATGCCTATCATTTAAGCAGTGAGAGACTCGATGATATTAAGGAGTTCAGGTAGTATTATTGGTTGAAGTAACCCATATGAATAGAAAGAAATCCATGCTTAACATGGCCACCCAACATTCAAAATATTATAGGACATGATGATTATAAAAATATGGGAGAGGTTGTCACCATATTATAGGTGAGTATTGTTCTTCCTCGATTCTTATCTTCTGGTCAATCAATTTTCTAGATCGAGTCAAAACATGATGTTGAAAATAAATACCTCGATAATATTAACTCTGTCTTGATGGGTGTGATATGGGTTTCTCACTTATTCTATGAGGTGACACATGGATGGAATATTTCCCTTGTTAAATTTCTCATTGATTAGTTTGATATTGTATCTCTTTGAATTATACTCCACCAACTTCTCTTTCATAGAGGGAATTTAAGGATTTCATATTTGTGAGTCTGATATAAGAACATGTTTCCCCTTGTACATACCATCATGAAATTACAGTGGGGAGACTCATCATTTGGAGTATTCAAATTAAATTTACTCCTATGATTTTGAGTGTGTAATACAACAAACTATGCAATGATGTAATCTATATTATAGAGGACTATTTCTATTTTGTGTCCCTTGGGGTGTATGAATCATTATATATCATCTATAGAATTCAAAATGAATATTTTCAATCAGTAATTATTGGAAATAAATGTCATCTTATCATTTTTGGGGTAAAAGAGGATGTCTACACTACCTGTATCTCGTTTGCGGTTTATGTCAATGTTTTCCCTCCACCACTTTCTCTCAATAGGACATTTTTTTCTTTTGAACATTAACTGTATTTGTCTAATATTTTTAATGTATCTAGGATTTTTATATATACTTTTACCTTAATTAAATCGGTGACTATCCTCATTTAGTGGGCCCTGAATGATATGGTATGATCATGTGGCATTGGGAATGGCTTGGGTGATAACAGTTTATAGAAACTACCAAACCAGAGGAAGAAAACCTTTTATAGGTTAGATGGTATAATTACCTGACCTAAAATGGATAGGTCTATTATATTTATGATACCTATACTTCTCAAACATTCAGAGTGACTCATGGGGTGGAATTCATGGTAGAAATACTGATATACCTACTTGGTGTGGTCAATTTTTAGCCAACACCAATTTCTTATAGACCTGTTTGGGATTTGATAAACCTAGGGTCAAAGGTTTTGTTAATATTACCACCACACCTATAATATGGGGTTAGTTGTGAATGGATTCCATGGAAAATTACAATGAAACCTTCTTAATTATGTTCATCTTCACTCATATATGAGGGAGGTATATCACATACTCTAAATGTGAGATACTATCTATGGGACGTTGTCTAAAATCATGATATTTTGGACTTCTCATCTATAATATATTCTCAACAAATTGGGCGTCCTAGATTAGAATCATACGAATGGTCTATTTTCTTCACTCATTACAATTTTTTAGATTAGAGACATGAATATTTTGTTGGATTAACCAATAAGATCATCTATTTCATAGACCTATGACCTATCCTATTAAAATGAAATTATGTGGTTTTATCTGTGGAGAATTCTATAATCCAATGGATGAGATAAATTAAAATTCCCCATACTCACCATATCTGATGAGCCTTCAATGATTATTTATCAATGTATTACAAAGCTATTGAGTTGTGTATGTGGTAGGCTCCTGAAATGTTTTTTGACCTCAAGTAATAAGACATGGGGAAATCAATGAGGTCTATCTGGAAGAAAATCTTGTTCATGGCCTAGAAAAAATCTTCTTATCATTGATAAGGGAGTTTATTATCCTATATCCATGGAGAAGATTCATATTGGTTTTTTCATAAGTAATACATGAAATCCTCATTTTCATTGTCTGAGAAGACATAACTATAGGTAGAAATGGGACAAAAAATAGACAGAACGATGTTCTCAACTACCTATTTCAACATTCCCATATTAGTTGATTATTTACTTTATGTGTATTCCTCCCCCTAATCACACCACCGAGGTCACATTTTTGTGGACAATGACTTATGGCATGTAGAGGGCATGGATGGTGGTCATTGATCTGGGTTACATAATAACTGAGGTGAGGTGTTGTTGGTGGCTTATGGGGAACCATATGATTTTGACAATGGTTATTCATGTACTTATATATGTAAAGGATCCATAACAAGGAAGTAATTTCCTTTCCCATGTGATATATTTTAGTGGTGAGGTTGTCCGCAATGAAAGTTGGGGGTATAATCCCTATAATTCATCTATATTCTACCATGAGGAAGGTTTTCATGTGTGGTGCAGCCTTATGATTCTAAAGAAGTGTCAATAGATCCCTTAGATTCTATATATATGTTTTTTATATACACATGGATGATAGCACTATTTAGGGTAGATATACATTCTATGTCATTCATTTGTTTCGGGATATTCCCATCATCCACTTGTGATTAAGTTGGATTATGAGAAAGATGTGTGGTGGCCATTAGAATCACCCAATGAATATATACTATTATTTGGATATGTTACCACTTTTTTGAAGTTACTAGAGTCTTTTTTTGGGATTCTTAATTGTGGCCTGAGTATGAGACCAATTTTGGGTAGCTGGGGAAACATTCCGCCATGTCTAGGTTGAATCTAGAATATGTGCCTAATTCAGATTTTAATCCCCCCTATATTATGTCAAAATATGGTTAAAATATGTTTATCGATATTTTAATTCTTTTGTATAGACCCTAAGGGATATCTATACCATTTTTAATTAATGGGAACAAAATTTTCACCTAACACCCATCAAATGTTTAATTATGATGATGATCTATTGTATATTTGGAATGGATATGGACTTACCTAAAGTGAATGTTGGGATATGATGTTAACATGAGTAATAATTTAAACACGATACCAATACAAGTCTACCATTGGAATATTTATTCATCCCAGATTGAAAGGAATATGCACATCTCTATAGATGATTTCAAAATCATGTTACAGAACCCCTATCATTATATGGTTTTAATCATTTTCTGGTACCCCATACATTATTAGGATATATCGATAATTATTATTTATGTAAAAATATTATGTAATTTCAACATTTTATCCATAATTTCACATTTACCACTCTGATACATTAATCAAGTGGTTTAAAAAAGAGTATGTGTGAATCTTTGTATCATTGTCAGAATATGTCGGGGATTTTCCTTAATTGCTTATAGAAAATAATGGAATATCAGATGGGTGTGGTTAAGATTATTGAAAAAAAACATTTTAAATATCTAGGATATGATGGGATAAATATTCAATTGATGTTGGGTTATATTCTCACTCTTATCCTCCATTTTCCAATGGGATATGCTGATGGGATTCACACATGGCGAGGGGATATGATCTGGCCCACTCCTTGATACTAGAATATACTTGTAATATTTTTGTTTTTGAGTAGGGACATGGGCATACTAATTATGGTCTACAGATCAATATTCTAGGAAAAATATCCAAGATTCATATATATAGGATTCCTGGGAGGTGTCCTACATATCAAGGTCCTCATCATGTAGTTGTGGGTGATGAATAAGTAACACTATTAGAGATGGTTGATAAGAGACCTCTTAAGAAACTCCTAATCTTGGTTTTTGTTGTATTAAATAACCTGAATCATCATACTAAGATAATTAATGTTACAATTAACATGCTTTGGGGATATTCTCCTTATGCGGTGTGTAGTGGTGATAAGAGTCATCGACTTTATTGCAACTCCCCTTTGATGATATGGGAGGGTATGTTTTAGAGACTGGTGACCCTTGCAGATGGCTCCAGCGTTGGGTCGATTATATTCTAGTCATATTACCTATCCATCACATTTATCACCTAGTTATATATACAGTGATACATTGATTTCACCATTAAATTCCCAAAGGCAGTATCTCTCATGGAAACTACAGTGTTGATACACTTTCTTGATGAGGATTTTATTGCCTTGGAATCTAGGAGAGTTTGTGAGAATGGTATTTACTATCATAAGGATAATTAAATCATGTTTACTAATGAGTGAGTCACCAAAAGAGTCATTTTTAATTAGTTTTATCTAGGATACATTGTAATTTAATATTTTTAATGAAATATTACTATTTACTTCATTTTTTCTTTACATAAACAAAAAAACAAAATTTCTTGTCATGTGGTTAACCCGTTTTTTGTTTAATTTAATATTCTTATTTAGTTCACCATTTATGTTTCATATAACACACATAATAAAAAGTTATTACATGCCTTAAAAAGATATTTTAATGAAAAATTCATGTTATGTTCCCCATTTATTCCTCCCATTATGAGGTGGAATGATGTTCTAGTCACTACTCATTTCTTGGATAGTTTACAGCATGTTCTATTCAGGGAATCGAAAAAACGCAATGGTTAAAACATATTTAATGAGAAATGGGATTTCCATCTAAAGGTAAGAGGTCATTGGTGTTTCTTACCGATGAATCTTAGGAACTAACATTGGTCAAGTGTATAAGAGTTCAGTATCATGGTATCCTTTTGGGTAGAATTTCTACATAGCGTATGAATCACTTATAGAATTAAGTCTTATTTATAAATTTTTCCCATGCCCATATACAAGATAGGTAACCCTAACATTTAACAATAGGATGTTCACTATGGATTTGAGTGTATTTTTATGTCATAGGTATCCTATTGACTTTTATATCTATATATATTATAGGTTCTCCATCGATGGATCCATACATATGTTTTAGAGGATCTATATTTGGTTATGATTATTTATTTTAGATATTGGTTTGGGGGTTAATATATTTGACAACCATAAAACGTGGCACTCTAGAATTTATTTTCATCAATGAATTAAGTAGGTATTTACGGTGTCTGGATCAAACTGATGATGTGGATTGCTTCTCATCCTTGAAAAAATAAATTAGAACCCTTGTAGTTTGGTACCACTTAACGGGACATGTAGTGCCTTTTAAGTTCATGTAACTTGAAGAAATCCATGACGTTTAATGTAATGTGGTATAAATTTATAGGAAAAAGATGCCTTGAAATTAATGTTTTTTGGATTACACATGATAATCTCTTTCTGGGAACCATCATTAAGAATGTTTTCCAAAAATGATGAATTGATGTCACAAGAATTATAGACCTGCATCAAGAGTATGGACCAATGAGGATGTTATGATGGGACATGGAATGAATAAAATACTCCATATGGGGGAATGATTCTTTTTCAAATAGTTCCATATAAAAGTTATTTTTTATGGAATATGAATCAGATAGATAGAACATAAAGACCGATGGGAGTATAACTTGGTGATGGAAGGATGTGAACGAGTACATAAGGAATGTGGCTTGTTTAAGATAAATATGGGAGGAGAATGATGTTTGGTTTGAACCACAGATCGAAATCCAATATTTCTCCTTGAGAAATGAATGAAATCCCATATAATCTGAATGACACAGTATATGGTAATATGATAGGACCATACCATACAATTTGATGACATGTTGTAATGACATCAATTGTTTCATGAGGAATATGTCCAATGAAGATAGAAATGGGAGTCTAATAGTGTTAAGTGTGAATATTAAGGCATCTCTTATGTATCCCATTAAGATAGGGATCAAATCCCATAGATTTGGCCATACACATTTTATGGCCATGTGATTGGAGCTTAAAAATAAGTTTAACATCATGTGATAATGAAATAATTATGTAGTTTAACATCACATGACTATAAAATATGTAGGGACAATTTTATATGATAAATGGTGGCTCATTCCTTAGAGAGTCATCCTACGTATCCCATAGACATGAGAATCAGATACCACATAGTTTTAATTTTATACTATTTGAAAAAGTTGAGACAATAAATGTTTGAGTGGGGCATATGCAAATAAGTCTTCCCAAAGATATTTCATTTGGTGTATTAACCTTTAAAGGTACATAAAATTAAGTCATTAATTACACATATGGGGGATGACCATAAAGTGGGAATTATTTTTTGTTAACATCATGATCATTATATATTTTTAATCCCATGTGATGCATTATTACTATAAAAAATAATATATTATAGGTGGAAAAACACATTTTATGAGAGTGAAATATTGTTTTTATATAGGGATTAGACAATAAGGATTCTTTCAGAGAAACATGATTTTTGAGTCTCATGGAGGATATGGATCTGCGAGTGAGTAAATGATCTTTCGTAAGGGGTATTATATTTTGAAATGATATGTGGGGGAAAATTGGAATTTATGGAGAATCTGGTCATGATGTATTGATGGAAATATATACTAGATGTGGAGTTCAAAAAATAATGTGGATTTCAACTTAGCAATATTATAATAGGAATAAGAGTCCTAATAGTTCAAATATTCCTTACCCACTAATGGGTATGTAAAGGTGAATAGACTCATGTCTATTTTTCCCAATGGGTTCGAGAAACATAAAATACTAAAGATTTATATAATGTTGTATTCCCATGAGGGATGGAACATTTTGGAATACAACACATATTTAGAGTGTTTGAGTAGCAATCCTGGGAGTTGGGAGATTATATTAAGGTTGTAGGGTCATGAAATAATTCAATGGAATAACAATTATGAAATAATAGAAAGGAGGGGGTTCATGAAATCAAAACAATGCAATAAGGGTTATGTAATATCATGAAGAAAAGTATGTCGTGTAATTACATAATGGATATTATGTTCGATAATCATTTTATACAATCACATGACCAAGATATCATCACATGATCATCTGAATAATAGATAATCTTGTGATCACATAACAAAAGGGTTATCATGTTATTGACTTTACTTGAATGGTCATGGGGCAAATTATGAATTTTAAAAGGTGGATTTGGAAGTCACATGATCCTCCTTATCTCTCCTTATGTATCTATTTTATTCCACGAGTCCAATTTATTTTTATTATTAACTCCTTTTCCATAATTTCAATTATCAGTTTGGGTTTTTATTGGTATCTCCCATCTATTATATACACCACTTAATGGATTGTGAGCCACATTTTCAAACATAAGGTGATGAGAGATTTCCTACATAAATTTGATCTCTCTCATGTGCATCATGTGTTTGTGTCTCATGTCATAGTTGATATGCTTCATAATGTCTCATGAAAATGAAAGAACAAAAAATGGGTCCATAATAGATAGAATATCCTTGGAGTCAATCACTGGATTGTTTGATGTTGGGAAATCACATGGCTCCAGGGGGTGTCACATAATTAATAACGACCACAAGATCCTCTCATAATAGACAAACTTAGTATCATAATCCGTTTGGGATGTGGTGATCATCCACAAAAATAACTATTGATCTATGAATCATTAAAAGACACTAATTTTATCATAACAACTTTTTTAATTGAAAAAGGCCATACTATGGTAGTGTGTTGTTAAAAATATTGTACACTTCTCTAACAAATACAGGGAAATACTGGATATTGAAAATTCAAAAATGAATTGAAATAAAAATTTAATCAAAAATAAAAGAATAATTATAATGTTATAGAAATTTCAAACACTAATTTGTAAAATTTCATTATCAATTATAAATCACCACAAACATTCAAAAACATAAATTCTTTTGCTATCTTGAGAAACCAAAGCCCTCTAAAAAAATCGAGATCATTGTATCAGTTGCCCAAAAAATCACACCACCTCAAGAAAAAGAATACACCTGTATAAGAACATAATTATAATTTTTGTTATACTATAAATAAAAAAAATAAACATAAATAAGAATCAATATAATAATAAAATATCATTTTTAAATAAACTGACACACTTTGAGTCATATTGTCACACCATGCATTAGGTTGAGGTGCGGCTAATTCTGTCACATCAAAAATTACTTATGGATCACTATCATAAAGAATCAAAATCATTTGAATCTATTTTTTGAGTTTTGAGTATTTCAATTGCCTTTTTAATAAAATTCCAATTATATGTAAAAAAGAAACACATGAAGTAATACCAGTCTCAATGAGATTATATTGAGGGGAGGATGATTCCTACATGTCAAAAATGACATATGTATCATTATTCAAAAGTATAAAAATAATCTGAATGTATTTTCATAGATTTTGGGTATTTCAATTTTTTTTATAAAATGCAATTTTGAACTAAAAACACACACATGGAGTCATATTGGTTACATCATTGGTCTGTTTGGCTTGAGAATAAGTAATACATGTCACAAATGGCTTATGAATCATTTTCCAAAAATATGATGACAATTCGAGGGTTTTTTCATAGTTTTCAGTGTGTGACACATCTTTTGAAATAAAATTTCAATTTTAAACATATATCAGACACTTTGAATCATATTAACCACAACCTATATCAGATTGAGGTGTGGCTAATTTCTTCCCAACAAAAACGACTAATGGTAATTATTCCTAATATATCAAATATATCTGAATGTTTTTTCTCTATTTTTAGTATGTCACATAACATATTACAGAAAATGTCAATTTTAAATAAAATGACACATTTAAATTCATACCTAGAACACTATGTATTATATTATGGTGTGGATAGTTCTCACATAGAGAAAATGACTTATAGATCGTTTTCCTAATGTACTAAAAAATATAAATGTTTTTCATTATTTTGAGTATGTCACATCTCTTGTTTACTAAAATTATAATTTTAAATAAAAAGACACAATTTAGGTCATACCAGTCATAGTTTATGTCAGAATAAAGTGAGAATAATTATTTTTGGTCAAAAATGACTTATGGGTCATTTTCCAATAGTATAAAAACAATACAAATGTGTTTTATTAGTTTTGAGTATGTTACTTATTTACATTAATAAAATTTCATTTTAAACTGAAAACACAGACTATGAGTCAAACAAGACGCATTTTTTATTTCATCGAAATGAGTCTAATTGAAAAATGTTACAAATGACATGTGAGTTGTTTTCATAAATTATGAAGACAATCTGAGAATATTTTCTTGGTTTTTAGTGAGTGACACGCATTTTGAATTAAAATGTCTATTTTAAACTGATCATGGACACTTTGAGTCATATCTATCACCCCATGTACTGGATTGAGTTATTCATGATTCCTAAACATAAAAAATGACATTTGGAATTTGTTTCCTAATTTATCAAAAAATATAAGAATTCATTTTCTTGGTTTTGAGTACGTTACATGTCTCTTTTATTAAAAATTAAATTTTAAATAAAAATACACACATGTATTCACACCATTCATACCGAGCATTGGACTTAGGTTCATCTTATTACTATATATAAAAAATGAATTGTGGATCATTTTCCTAATGTATCAAAAAAATACAAATATATTTTATTAGTTTTGAGTATGTAACTTGTTTTTCCCTAAAATACTATTTTAATAAAAAAAACATGCACTTTGAGTCATACTGGTCACATCGTGTGTTATTTTGATGTGAGACTGATTATTAAACATTGAAATTGAATTACAAATAATTTTCGAAATTTATTAGGACAATCCAAGTGTATTTCTTGTTTTTAGTGAGTGACACATGTTTTGAACTAAAATGTCAATTTGAAAATCATAACGGACACAATGACTCATATTAGGAACATTGTGTATATGATTTGGGTGGGGATGAATCCAATACATAATAAATGACTAATGGATAATTTTCCAAAATTAAAAAAATAATATGAATGTGTTTTATCAGTTTTGATTATGTCACTCGTATTTTTTACTAAAATGCATTTTTTTTAAGACACACTTGGAGTCATATCAAGGACACTATGTATCAAATTTTGGGGAAGCTGAACCCTACACAAAAATTTGACTTATGGATCATTTTTCAAATGCATTAAAATAGAAATATGTGTTTTCTTGGTTTTTAGAATGTCACATTTCTTTTTTACTAAAATGTAATTTTAAATAAAAATACACACTTGGAGTCATAAGGATTATATCCAGTATTATATTGAGGTGATGTTGATCTATACAAGTCATAAAAATATTATGCATTGTTTTACCAATGTATCCGAAATATCCATATGTGTTTTATTGGTTTTGAGTAAGTCTCTTATTTTTTAACTAAAATTTCATTTTAAACTAAAAAAATTCACTTTATGTTATACTACTCACATCATGTGTTAGTTTTATGTGAGACTTATTTTTATTGGAATAATTTTCAAAAATTATCTAGGAATTGTGAGAAATGCCTCTTAGTTTTCAGTTAGTGACACATGTTTTGAAAAAAAAATCTAGTTTAAACTATTAACGGACACTTTGAGTCATATCTGGAACACTGTACATTAGATTGATGTGTGGATAATTCATACTTGTTACAAATAAATTAAGGATCATTTTCATAAATTTTAAAAATAAATAGAATGTTATTTATCTATTTTGATTATATAACTTTTTTTATTAAAATTTCATTTTGCAATCAAAAAATCACACATGTATTCATACCTCTCACACCGTGCGTCTAATTGAGAGGAGGTTGATACCTACAAAAAATGATTTATGGATCATTTTCTTTAATTATCAAAACAATATGAATTTGTTTTCATAATTTTAGTATGTCACTTTATTTTAGTAAAATGGAAATTTAATTTTAAAACATGAACTTCCTGTCATATCAGTCATGTCATGTGTCAGTTTCATGTGAGACTGATTCATACACATAAAAATGACTTATGAATAGGTGGACCAAATTATTAGGAAATCCTAGGTCATTGTCTTCACTTTTTAGTGAGTGGATCATTTGTTGAACAAAAATGTCAATTTTAAATTGATGACCAACACATTGATCCATACTAAGAAAACCATTTAATGGATTAAGTTACGGCTCAATCCTATATATCTCAAATGATGTAAGTATCATTTTAATTAATTATAAAATAATATTAATTTTTTATTGGTTTTGAGTATTTCACTTATATTTTTTACTAAAATGTCAATTTTAAATAAAAAACACACTTGGAGTCATATCAACCAAAGAGTGTATCAGATTTAGGTGAAGCTTACTAATACACATCATAAATGAGTTATGGATAATTTTTTTAAATTATCAAAAACATATGAATGTGTTTTAATACATATGAGTATATCACTTGTCTCTTTTATTAAAATGTCATTTTAAACTGAAAACTTTCACTTTGAGTCATACTGATCACACCATGTATCAGATTTGTGTGAAGTTCAATATTACATGACAAAAATGAATTAGGGATCTTTTTAATAAAGTATCAATACATAATGAATGTTTTTTCTTATTTTTTAGTATGTCACCTGTATTTTTTACTAAAATGTTAATTTAAACTAATAATGAGCACTTTGAATAATAATGGTCATATCATTTGATGGTTTGATGTGATACTGATTCCAACATATCAAAAATAAATCATGAATAATTTTCCTAAATTATCAAGACAATATTAATTATTTTTCTATCTTTTCTTTGTGTGAAGCCCAGTTTTAACTAAATTATTATAGTTAAACTGAAAATCACACATTGAGTCACACCGGACACAATGTGTATCAGATTGTGGTAAACCTGAATCCTAAAAATCACAAATGACATATGGATAATTTTCATAATGTATCAAAATAATCTGGATGTCTTTTTTATGTTTTGAGTGTGAAACTTATGTTTTGAACTAAAATGTCAAATTTAGACTGAAAACACATACATTGAGTCATACCAGACACAATATGTATCAGGTTGAGGTGTAACAGCCCAGGTACTTATAGAATAAGAAATTATCATATCTATTTGTATCTATTGATTATAAATAATTCTAATGAGACAATATTTTCAACAATGTATACGATAAATCTAGTTTTATTGTTAAAAACATTGGTTTAAAAAACATTTTTACAACCTTTTGATGGTGAACCCATTGTAAATATAGTTTTTGAAAAATTTATATGATATTTTTTGAAAAAAATAAACTTCTTATTTTGGAGAGGGAAATTAAAATTTACTTTGGCTTAATATCTTGTATTGTTCTAATAAAAAATTATATTTTAATGAATAGTGAGAAATACTGCATTTTATTTGAAGAATGATTTTTCATCTATTTTATTCTCATTGATAGAATATAATTTTAATATAATTTGAAGTATATTTATATTAAATTTTTATCATTTAATCCAATTTTTTTCATTACAATTAATTAAAAATTTTATTTAAATATAAAAATATTTCAATCTTTCGAATGTTTCACTTTTAAAACCCCACTCTTTAGTTCAATATATGTAATAAATTTAAAATCTAATTTTCCAAAATAAATTTAATTGAATAAGGTAAAATGGATTACATATTTGGAAACATAATGTACAAATTAGGTTTTATGTTCATTTTCATTTTTAGATATAAAAATGTTACCGTGGTAAAAAATTTATTTACCGTAGTAAATGTAAAATTTTGACAATGATTAAAATTAAATGATAAAAGCTTAACATTAATAAAAAATACAACATTTAAAGGGTGGTTGAGTTGTGTATCATCCCTAACCAGCCTATAATACGTTAATTACAAGCCAATTTCATGTAATTTAAATACACTTCTATATGGTTAGCTTATAATATGAAATAATCAATAAATTAATCACCTAAACCCAGCTCTCGCCAATTATAAATAAAAAACCTCACCCCACCATTTCGACCCACAAAGCCTTTTAGCTACTAAAATATATTATAAATCCTTTAGTTATCATTATACCTACGTCCAGGTGTATATGGTCTCACCAAAATACCAAATCCAAGGTTCTCAAGGGTCATTCAGAGAGGGGATATTGAAGAGGTAATTTTCATAAAGTACCTCTCTTAATTTCTTTTCACATTCTACAATCTCCTCACATATTTCATTCATAAATACATGATAAATACAAAATCATGTAAATAATGGAGTTTAATTTTTATAATGGAATATATCATTTCCATTTAATTTCTCATGTCATATTATTTAAATAAACGAAATTGTTTTCCATGTTATGCCAGTTAATTGCATCTGTGAATAATGGTATTATTATTTTTTCCATTACTACCTTCATGTATGGTCTAAAAACTATTTTTGTTGTCAAATAATAATTTAATATGTATATAATAACCTAATGAATTTTTTTAAAATTTTATATTAATCATACCTTCATGATTATTAAATTGTTGTTATATTATAACTTTTTTTCCGATGGGTGGACTACCGCCTCCTCAAAATGATTTTATTCGTTAACACATCGCATGGATTTTTTTAAGGATTGTTTTAGTAAAAATATATGATATAAATGAAATATTAACAATAACATAATTAAAATATATTTGTATACATATTTACATATATTGAATTTAATTTCCTTCTACCAATACGAGAGGAAAAAAATACTATTCATGTGTATATATGTCCTGCCATTTACATGAATGTTTATTTTTTAGTTTTTCTACAAATATTATTATAAATAATTATATATTGAATGTATATGATATTTATATCATTTTTTATATTCTGGATATGATGGACTTATGACCACATGGACCATTAATAACATACTAAGTTCATTTTCAACTCAAGAACTAAATATCGACAAAACATATGATATGAACTTAAATAGTTTTATAATTGTTATAACATGGTAATATGTGATATAAATGGATTAATAAACATTAAAAATGTTCTTAGGAATTTATAAATTAAACTATTTTTTTATTTAGTAAGATAAATTACACACATGATGGATCATACTTGAGGTACTAGACTTCATCTCATGCTTCGTTCATTGATGAATTTCTTGATAATATGCACCATTGTTATTTTTTAGGTGTATATGCATCCACTATGACATTTAATATCCATATTTTGTCTATACTAATGTTAATTAATGTTTCTTTAAATGTATTAATTCACAAATATTAATATTTAAATGTTCAAAGTGGTATGAGACACCTTGAATGTTTAAAGATTTAAATATCAATTTTTTTTCTTCAGGATATTGTTATGCCATTTTTGTGGTGGTTTTGTTACTTCCTCTAGCGTGGATCAAATATAGAATTTTTATTTTTGGTCCGAAGCTTTTTCTAAGTACAAAGGTGTAGTATAGTAGTAGTGAGGGGTTGAGTCCATAGGGAGACTATTGTTTTTTGGATTTGGGGGAATATGGTTTTTGTACCTGTAAAGAAGTCCATCTTAGAGTCTTTTTTGGGAATTCTACGAAAAGTTCTAATTTTGGATGTTTTACTTTAACAAAAGAGGGATTAGGATCGAGTGAGTGTCTGGTTGAATGGTATCTTTTATGTATGACCTTTGAAAGATCCATTGTCCTAGTCTACAAATCAAACAAGGTTTACAAGTTGACATTGGTCTTAGTCTCTTAGCTATACATAGGAAGTAGATATTCCATGGTTAGGAGACAGTAACAGTCCAAGTGAATTACATTTTTCTTCTTAAGCAGAAAGCTTCCTGAGCAAGTGGTCGTACATCATTGGATGTCAATTAGGATATGTCCATTTTCTTGATTGTCTCATGTTCATAGAGGATCACACAAATGACATCATCCATAAATTTATATCTTAATTACTATTTCAATTGGACTTTACAAGAATAGATTTAATAGTGTAATTAATTTTTAAGACACATCGCTACATCCCTACCCCGAAAAGATTTATCTACTCATAGTGGGGTAGAATGAAGTTGAATAATTAATAGATAGCATAACTGATGGATTGATAAAAATTGATGAAATTGTGATCATGCAATAGATGTGTAAATGATAATTGAAATAACATACAAGAACTAATTCACAATTTCAACTAAAACATACATGGAAAAGGGAAGGAAAATTGAATCTAAGTGGATCTTGAATGCATTGAAGAAAGGAAGCTCCGTGGCTCTTTTATTATTGAAAGAGAAAAAAATTGAGAAGAAAATGAGGTTTGGAGAGATAAAGGGTGACAAAGATCACACAGAATTGAAAGGAAGAAAATAAATTCATCCAGAAGTGTCTCCAAATATTTTTTTTCTAATCTATTTATCTAGGTGATTTCAGTAATGATGTGTACCTATGGTACACGATGTATACCCATGATCTGTTTCTACTTCTTGTGGATCTCCAGCGTGGAACATGGTTCTCAGACATTAAAATGTTTGACCAGGTACATGATATGTAACTAATATTCACGATGTGTACCACGCATTTATTTTGTCTGTTTGTAGATTATCCATGAATTTTCCATTCTACGCTTTGACAGGAAATCACGTCGTGTATGAGGAATTCCCAATGTGTTGTGGCTTTTCCCTACTAGCTGCTTGGTTTGGTCACAACCGCCTTAACGACATGAAGTTATGCTGTGAGATTTGGGTACATGATGTTTATGAGGAAATCACATCATTTAATCTATTGTGTTTTCACCTTTTAGCCCACATTAGTTTTTAAAACCAATAAATCATTTATTCTTATAGAATTAGACACATACCAAATGTATTATCTCATTTTTTAATGAAAATCATTGAATAACGGATAGCAAAAAATATGTATTAATTGTTCTTCTCAAATCTACAAACACTTAAACTATTTCTTATCCTCAAGCAATAATGTCTCAATAACGATTTCATATAGGATAAGAACTTTTTAAAGCGAAAAATATCCATTATGTTCATAAAATTAAATAAGGTGTATGTAGAGAAAGGGTCATGTTCCAGAATCAGTGCTATAGACAATGTCAGTCATGCCTCCTCGTTCGGACTTCTAAAAAAATTAACTTCTTTTAATTACAATATTTTAACCATTTCCTATGTTATATTCCCAATTGTAATTTACCTCACCATTTTTTTCATCACTTAATGTGTAAAAAATAGTGTTGTACTCGTACCTAGAGTACATGTTCCTATCCAAATGATTTCACTCTTTATATAGTATCCACTATATAAAGACATGTGAAAAATTAATCTTTAGGTCTTAAGAAATTGTGTTCTAATGACTCTGTGGTTGTGGGTAGGTAGTAAAGATATGAAAAATCATGCTAAAATGGAGGGAAATCTCTATAGTATAATGCAAAAAGTTTCTCTAAAAAGTGTGAAGTTTTTCCTCCTTAAGGGTGGTCAAATTGGTACTCCACCAGCATGAGTTGGGTCCATATATATAAAAAGTTGTTAAATGAAAAATAATTATGTTCCTTTATAGTTCCATTCTTTTTAATTTTATTTTTATTTCATCTTTTGAAATTTGTGCCTAGGATAGATCTCACAGCCATCACCTAACAACATATAACCCTTCACGGGATTCAACTATCTAGAAAATAATGATGTTTCACCTTCCTAGTATGCAACCCCATTTTTTCTGAATGCCTCTTCACACTTATTCAATGGTGGTCTATAATCATTTTAGAAGTGAGCAGGGTTGGTCAGATAATAGTTTTTGAATAGATTAATCCTAACGGGTCATCCATGGAAACTATAAGATGAACTAGGGATAAATGTCAGGTGGGCCTTAGAACAGTAGAGATCAATGAGTGCCTCTATCATTTTAATTTTAAACATAATTAGTCATCTCTTTGATGAGATCTCAGTGATTGTTCTACTCAGTCTACATGCTCCAAGTATCTCTCAAGAAATAACCTCAGATAAGAAAATGTAATCCTCGGTTGGGAGTCCTCATGGGTGATGGAATTCGAAAGAGAACTGGAAATTACAAAGGCTATACATCTCATGAATTGAGTCAATTAATTGTAATTTCAATGATTTGAATTTGATGTAATCCCTTGAACTCAGCAATCATTCTAGACAAGTCTATACAGGAATGAAGCACAGTCCTTAACACTTTTTCAGTTTAATTTTTATTTAATTATAAGAGAATAAATATTTTCAGGTTTAAAGCATGCTTATATTTTTGAAAAATGTCTCCTATACTAGTGAGGAAAACTAACATTTGAAGTGTATCATTTGTTAAACTAGATATTTATCCCCATACATTGAATGATACAGTGTCCCTACTGTAAGTGAAGTACATGTGGGAGTGGTTTCAATTGAATATGTAAGAAGTTGAAAAGGTATTTTGTTGATAGGAATTAAATAAAAGGGAATTGAGATCTCCCTAGAGTACGTGGTATGCCATGGGGATGATTGAAGCTGTGTTAGTGTGAAAATGTACTTTCCAATTGTTTGGAAAATAAATTCCTACACTGGACAACAAACAATAGATCACAAGTAATTGTAGCGTGAATAGAAGAATAAAAATGAGAAGTGGAGAGAATGATTTTATTTAATATGTGGAGAATATACATAATTGTTCAATGAAATAAATGAAACAATAAATTCAAAGAAAAGGATGAGGTAACGATGACTTGATAAATAGAAGTTTATCAAAGGTGGATAGTGACTAGTTTTCATGGGGTCCACTGGCTCAGTAACTCTATTTCCTATTACAACTGCTAGAGATTGTGTCATCGAGGGTGTGTGCTCATTGGGGGGTGGGGGGGTCACTACCTCTAGTGCGACTATGTTAGTGTGGAGGAGATGTCGTGAGAATGGAATCATGGGCTGCGACGGCTATTGGTCAGTTATGATGTGCCCGAGTACCATGTGTTTTCAATCTTATGGAAGAACGATACTGTTGAGGATGATTGAGGAATTAGATTATCCCAACATGCTATCGAGATGAAATGAAGACACAACAAATGAACTATACATGAAGTAATAATGAAATTCCATGTATATAAGATGGTCCATAGAGCATTAAAAAAGTGATAACATCATGACAATGTCTACAATTTTCAAAAAAAACATGAGAGTGTCCCCAAAATGAAAATAAAAAAAGAAAAATAAAAGTAGGATCAGGGTTCCTCTGTGAAGATATCCTATAGTGTCAGCTCAGTGCCGGGCATCATGACCATATTTCTGTTCAGAGAACTCTCAGCAGCAGTTGGTGATGGGGTGGCCGGTTCAGTAGAGGGTGTGGTAACAGAGATATGGAGATAGTCTAGGGTGGTAGGTGGGGAAGTACTGATCTGGATGGTGGATGTGGATCTGGAAGAAGGATTAATTAATGGTGCTTTTTAAGGTGTAGGCTCAGTGGAAACCCCTCAGGCCCCGCAGGCTCTTCCATACCCAAAACTGCAGCTGGCTGGTAGGGTCTGTGTGATCGGAGGGGAGGTCCAATAGGGCGGACAGGGGTGGGGGATGGTGAATGATGAAGGGTCTTCCATGGTGGGTAAGGTTTATGGGGTATAAGATAGATTCTTAATTAAGGGAAGATTCAAATGGGTAGTGATCTGGAGAATATTTGAAAAAAAACTCTCATGAAGTCCCCATAATTCTGTAGGGGTAGGATAGTTGGTCGACGAGGTGGTAGCTAGGATGGATGAGGGTCTGGGTGGAGGTGGTGTGGTAGAGGCAGGCTACTATGGATGTGGGGCTGCTGCTACAACTCCTTCTCGATCAGGGGGTACTAGTGCCTCTACACCTATATCCTAAAACAAGTGATCATTTTCCTTTATCAGAATCATCATCTTGTGCAAGAGCAGAAGATTTATCATTTCTACTGGTTCAATGGATGTGAGTGGTAGAGAGGCCTCAAAGGTGCTGAGAGAGCGATCCAAGAGTGTAACGCCCCGAGATTTTATGAAAAATATTCTTTTTAATTTCATTAATGTCTTGTGTTGTACGCTACACGAAAAGGAGATTGCACAACACACATCCTTGACTTGCCTTTCATTAAACTCAATCACGACCTTCCTTGATAGCGTGTGTAGTACGCAATACCGAGTTTTACTAAACAACGATATGCTATTAAAATATTATTAAAACTAGCCGTTATGAATAGTAATAACAACTTTTTGAAATTTTGTAAATTCTATTTTTCTAAATGGACTTCATTTTTGGATTCAGAATATCAAAATTAGCTTAGGGTGAAATTTTGGTACTTTTCGGATAACTTTCATATTCTGATGAATAGTGAAAATTACTAAATTTTAATTAAAAACAACTTTTTTAATAGAAATAATTAATAGTGATAAATTATTAATTTGAGTGGTTCTAAAGTATATTTAGAATATATTTTTACAATTTAATACAATGTTTGTCATTGGATGTAATTTCACATTTAAACCAGTTATAAACTAGTGTCAATCTTTTGATAGTTATTATCTCTTAAAAACACGCTATTTGTTTTGACGATGAGAATTAATTTTTAAATTATTTAATGCAACTGATATGTTTTGAATTTGGTAAAATAGAAATCATTTTTGAGTTCATAATATCAAATATAGCTTAGGCCAAATTTTTGGTATTTTTCTGAAAACTTTCAATTTTCGATGAATAGTGAAACCACTAAGTGGTAGTTAAAAAAACTGAATTGTTCATAAAACTTAATTTTACCGCTTCTGTGAGTGGAATTTCGAAAATCCGAGAGACACGGTTAATGTCAAGGACTAAAATGTGGTTCAATGAGATGAAAATAATTTTTGGTGAATAGTAACTTTTTAGTTTTATTTACCACGGTTAAAAGTAAATAGGGTAATTAAGGGTAGAAATGATATTATTATTACCCTAACACGTGTCCTATTTCTATTGGACAACTGTAATTCGACCAAAAACAAACTTAGGAATAAAATATGACCATTTAGGCCCACTTGGATTAGATTAGGACATTTATTATTAATTTATTTAAAAAGGGTTAAAAGAGTTAAAATCAACATTTATTTACTAAAACATTTTTAATATGGGGTTATACATACGATAAATTCGACTATAAATATTCATTAGAAAGATAAAACGATTTCCTACATAATGGTATTTTATTTGTAATTTTTAGACATTAAATAATTTAATTTATTTATGACACAATGATGATGCAGTAATTATCTTATTAATGAAATATTGACATAATTGATGTTATAAACACCAAAATAAATGTAATTTGAGACTTTTTATGCATTCCACTAATTTTCTAGGTTACTAGGATATATTAGTGTTGATTTAATAAACTTTTTTCGAACATATAATTCTTTATGACTTTCACAAAAATCATATATCAAATAGTTTCAAAACTGACACAAAATAGTTTTTAAATCAAATATTATATTAATAATTGTTATTTTATTCCTAAAAATCTATGGTTCGGCCAAATGACTTAGATAATGATATATATATTAATAATAAACAATTCGGGGTTCGTTTTGCATGTTATAGTAAGTGTATTAACCATATAGTGTAAGAAAACAAAAAGACACGGTAAAAGTTAAATTATTTAACTTAGAGTTAAATCTAATTGATAAGGTTAAAATAATGACCTAAACTTGTCTAAATCCTATTGGTTGATAGGACTTCGACCCATCCCCACTTTAGTTTAGAAATAAGACCCTTTGGAACCATTATAAACCGATTTTAATTTTAATATAAAATAATATTTTGAGATAATCCTAAGGTGCCCCTCTCCTCCCTTATAAAAGGACACCTCCTCCCCCTCCTCCTCACACCAATTTGAGCACTCATGCTCGGCCAAAACCTGCAAAAATCCCTTATAAACTTTCCTAGAATAATCCTAGAGGTCCTGGTATTCTTCAAAGACCAATCATAGTTCCCTAAGTGGAGGATTCAAAGAGGCGTTTCAGAGAAGAGGTAATATCCATTACCGATCTTTTCAATTTATTTCTTCTTAAACTTCTTCTTCTTTAGTTGTTTCATGAAAAAGTAATAACATCAGTATTAATTACATACTTATATGTTATTATAAATATTAATCAAACCTAATTCACCTTCTATCCATCCTACGGAAAAATGAAATCACCGCGCGTGCGTACGTACGGAATCCGTCTCCACGCCGTGGTGTAATCTATTTTCCACCACCACCTTAATAGGATGGGTATAATGGTGTAATTACTAACTATATATGATTATTATAAAGTGATATTGATACTGAAATAGTCTACATACACTTCAACACAATTCCACGACCATGGGAACGATATCATCGCTCGTGCGTACGTACAGACTACCGTCTCCACGACGCGATGAGATTCATTCTCAATGATGAACCATTAATGAATGATTATAAAGTATATATAATAAGTACTAATGAAATATATGAAATAATAATGATACTGGATTTATGTAAATTTATATGTATGTCATCTACGTAATTCCATTCACTTCAATAAGGAAACGAAAACAGCGTTCATGCGTATGTACGGACTACCGTCTCCATGAATGGTGTATTTCATTCCATTTATCGATATTATATATACATATATATTCGGAATATATATTATATATAAATCATGTTTTACATTCTGGATATAAGTAATCATGATCCAAGTAATCATATTAATAATTACAAGTTAAAAACACGAACGACAAATGAGACGATTTTACCCAAAACGCTACATTAACATGAATTTACAAAGGAACAGGTTATATAAAGTCATAAGTGGACCATATATGATATAATAACAATGAATATGATTCTGGAATAAGTCAATAACCTGATTTAAATCATTATACAGGAGGTTCGGACACTTACAAAGCAAGTCGGACCTAAGGTAAGGGAAATATCACAATCTCATTTTTATCCGAGATTGTCTATACTTTAGTATTTACTGGGGTGTATTTTATCATCCACATCCATGTTTCCTCAATATGTAATATTATTTCCATTCACCTACAAATGTTTAAATCCTATTTTACCCTTCGGTGAGTTTTTAGTAAAAGATATGAAAGGAATCTTTTGTCGTTTTTCGTACGAGGTACTTTTTTGACTTTTCCGACAAAAGTACGCGAAGAATGTTTTTTTTAACTTATACGGCAATAATGGATTTTTAAAACATTATTTCCAAGAATCTTTCTTTATAAGTTTTAAATTTTATTTTTAATCAACTTCTTTTAGTTTATAATTGTATGACATGTTAAGAAAAGAAAAGTGTTTTTGAAGTAGAAAGGATATTTTCCTCAAGAATGGAGTTCAAATGTTTTATCAAAATTATTTTCCATCTAAGATAATATAGGGTTCTGTTTTTATCTGTATTATTACATTTATTTGATTATGTTTTGAGGGAATTATTTTTATGAAGTCATTTACCTTATATGATTTGTTTTATGATGTCATGATGTTTCAAGAATCCCATTTTTGTTACATGTGTTATGCGATGATGTATGATTTATGATTATGTGGAACACATAAGAAAGGATTCATTATAATATGGGTGGGACCTATATCTCCCACCAATGCATTGGGGAAATATTTTATATCTCATGAGATAGACATGGCTGGAATGGTAGGTTATACCGGTTCAGTGAAATAGGACTGAAACGAGGGTTACTCGATTCAGAAAGGGACTTTGTCCACTAAGATAGTCTTTGCAATGAGTCTTGACTAACAAGAAATGATTCTCTATGATTATGTGTGAATTCCAAAAAGTTTCATGTTTTATGTTATGATTATTGTGATTAAATTTCACTACCATGATTTATCCCATGTTATGAAATTATGATCTCTTTTGCAGGTTATGATTTCCAAAATGTTATGTACTTATGAATATGATGTGATTGATATTTCTTTTGTTTACCCTTACTGAGCATTTGAGCTCACCTTTTTATGTTTTCTTTTCCCCAGGATATAAAGAATTGTTTTAGGTAAAAAAAAAGGAAGATCTTTATGGGAGATGTTGAATATCTTTCACCACGATTAGAAGATTATATTCCGAGTTTCCAAAGGCACTAAACTATTACGGTCCTTGTGTGTGTGTTTTTGTAATGTACTAAGTATTCCACAAAAGTAATGTAATGTACATGTACGTCAGGCTCCGGGTCTCTACAGTTGGTATCAGAGGAAATGTTTAGTCAACCTTTGGAAATTAGGATGTGAGAACTTTAGTGAGATCCCTAGAGATATTACTAAGGTGTGTCTAGGGATGTCTCTAAGGTTAAGTATACGTATAGGTTATTGTACTATAATTACTCTAACGATCATAGAATTAAACCTAAGATGTTAGATATTGAAGGTACTCCCCCTTTTTTATGTTGTTTTCCTAGAATGATTTTTTCCTCTCACACTATTCTTTTTGGGTTTTAGACGATGGCTGGAACCCGAAGGAACCGTGTTGATCAATGAAATGGACAATGCAATGATTGCCCTCCTGAACAACCAAATGTTATGGGAGATGGAGTGAAAAATCTTATTGCTATACTTAAACAAACTATGAATCATTATGGACATCCAAATGAACAGAGAAGGGAACAATATTCTATTGAGTCCTTCATGAGGCAACGTCCACCTTCTTTCAATGGGTCTTCCGATCCACTTGTTGCTGAACAATGGATCAGTATGACTGAAAAGATATTTTCAGTTCTTCAATGTTCTGAACATGATAAAGTCATCTTAGCAGTATATCGTTTGGAAGGTGAAGCTGATCAATGGTGGAATCTTATCAAGAATACGAGGCCTAGAGATGAAATTGAGTCCATGGAATGGGACGAGTTCAAGAACTTGTTTTTCAGTAAGTACTTCCCTCGTATTCTTCGAACAATGATGGAAGGAGTTTCCTGAGCTGAAGCAGAAGGATGATGAATCTGTTGGTATATACGAAGCGAATTTTACAAGACTTGCAAGGTATGCATCTGGTATTATCATCCAACCTGAAAGTAAAGTTGATCGATTTTTCAGTGGATTAAAACCAAGTCTTCGAAGGGCATTAGCTATAAGAGACTTCAGTAGCTATGAAGAAATTGTGCGTTGTGATATCAAGGTAGAAATGGAAGTTGGTGTTACATATCCATCTCATGGTTTTGACAAGAAACGAAAGATGGAGTTCAAGGAGAAATCTCAAAATAATGGTGAAAAGAAGATGAATGTTTCCTTATGCACAAAGTGTGGAAATAAGCAAGGTGGAGATTGTCTTAAAGGTACTAGAAAATGTTTTATGTGTGGAAAAGAATGTCATCGAGCAGCTGAGTGTCGAAGTAATGGAAAAAGGGTCTGTAATGATGTGAATAAAGCAAACACTGCAGAGAACGCACCACCAACACTTCAACGCTTCAAGTGCAAGGAAATGGGGCATTATGATAATAAATTCCCTAACCCATGGGTTAGTGATGATCGACATGAGCAACTGCTTAAGGCAAAGGATAAAGGGAAGTCACATGCGATCACTATTGGAGATGTTGAATATGACAACGATGTGGTGGAATGATTAAGTGTTTATGTAATGGGATTCCAAAATAATGTTGTATCATGGAGTATTGGAATATTTATGTATTGGTCTAATGTGGTATTCAAAGTGATTGAGATATTTTTGGAAATAAGACGATATGCGCATAATGAAGGGAAAATGAAAAAATGAAATGTTTAACAGTATTCATGAGCTCATGATTGATATAAGGACTAAGTGATATCATGGTTTGATTATAAAGAATTTTGAGGATTTTGGTATGTGGAAAGAGTTAACGTTTAACTTCATTCATGTTTTCACTAAGGTTCAATGGGTATTCAATATAATACATGATTAAGGACTTTGAATGTTTAGAATGTGACCAACAAGACATATCTTATGATATATGGGGATCAACGATGGTATTAAATCTCTGGTAATTGTTTTCACTATATTATGAGAGTGGACTGTAGTATTATGGGTAATCCTAACAATTGGAATGGATTAGGTTGGACATAAGTTAGTATTGTTTAAGGATAGAAGTTTTTTTCTATATTATTGATGGGATGTTATAGTAATATAGTTTTTGAAAAAGGACAACCTACAGGATGGGCGACAGCCCATCGCGTCAGACAAGGCTGTGGGAATCAAACCCACAACCGAAATGCGAATGGCCTTTATCTCCTACCACTGGCCTACAGGAAGTCCCTGTTTAGTAGAAACTAGTTTTATTTTATAAAGCGGTATGATATATGAAGTATAAGTTCATTTTTGGAACCATATATGATTAATCTAACAATAAGATGAACTTATAACATTTCAAACCTTTTGTTTGAGACAGATGGAATGACCCATCATTCTATTACATGATCTGCTAACACATCACGAATATAAAATTCAACTTCATTTCTTTAAGAGATGAAGTGGAAATTGTCCAAAGAACGACCAACGGTGAGACTATACCGAAATCATGAAAGTATTTCTTCTAATTCCAATTTCATCAACTTTAGGGAAATGATCTAGAAAACCAAAAATGTCGTCCTAGTGCTCTTATATCTGATTAATCAGCTGGTACCTTAGATCGTCACAAATTTATGGATTTGTGATTGTTGGATTTTCCATAGCCATGTTCTCTACCACTCTCCATCAGAACATGATGGTTAGATTTTTTTCCATATCCATATTTTCACCTATGTGGAAACCCAGTGATTAGTTTATTTGGGTAATCGTTACATTTCATACTTTAGTTTTTAAATCCATGTTTTGGTATTCCTTTTTACGATTTGGGTTTCTATCAAAGAAAATTTTGAATAGTAAACAATTTATAACCCCGACGAATTTCGAGGGGGGCGAAATTCATTTTAAGGGGGGTAGAATGTAACACCCCGAGATGTTATGAAAAATATTCTTTTTAGTTGCATTAATGTCTTGTGTTGTACGCTACACCAAAAGGATCTTGCACAACATGCATCCATGACTTTCCTTTCATTACACGCAATCACTACCTTCCTTGATTGCGTGTGTACAACGCAATACCGAGTTTTACTAAACAACGATATGCTATTAAAATATTATTAAAACTAGCCATTATGAATAGTAATAACCACTTTTTGAAATTTTTTAAATTCAATTTTTCAAAATCGACTTCATTTTTGGATTCGGAATATCGAAATTAGCTTAGGGTGAAATTTTGGTACTTTTCGGATAACTTTCATATTCTGATGAATAGTGAAAATTACTAAATTTTAATTAAAAACAACTTTTTTAATAGAAATAATCAATAGTGATAAATTATTAATTTGAGTGGTTTTAAAGTATATTTAGAATATATTTTTACAATTTTATACAATGTTCGTCATTGGATGTAATTTCACATTTAAACCAGTTATAAACTAGTGTCAATCTTTTGATAGTCATTATCTCTTAAAAACACACTATTTGTTTTGACGACGAGAATTAATTTTTAAATTAGTTAATGCAACTGATATGTTTTGAATTTGGTAAAATAGACATCATTTTTGAGTTCATAATATCAATTATAGCTTAGGCCTAATTTTTGGTATTTTTCTGAAAACTTTCAATTTTCGATGAATAGTGAAACCACTCAGCGGTAGTTAAAAAAACTGAATTGTTCATAAAACTTAATTTTACCGCTTCTGTGAGTGGAATTTCGAAAATCCGAGAGACACGGTTAACATCAAGGAATAAAATTTGGTTCAATGAGAAGAAAATAATTTCTGTTGAATAGTAACTTTTTAGTTTTATTTACCACGGTTAAAAGTAAATAGGGCAATTAAGGGTAGAAATGATATTATTATAACCCTAACACATGTACACATTCTATTGGACAACTGTAATTAGACCAAAAACAAACTTAGGAATAAAATATGACCACTTAGGCCCACTTGGATTAGATTAGGACATTTATTATTAATTTATTTAAAGAAGGGTTGAAAGAGTTAAAATCAAAGTTTATTTACTAAAACATTTTTAATATGGGGTAATACTTAAGATAAATTCGAATATAAATATTCATTAGAAAGATAAAACTATTTTCTACATAATGGTATTTTATTTGTAATTTTTAGACATTAAATAATTTATTTTATTTATGACACAATGATGATGCAGTAATTATCTTATTAATGAAATATTGACATAATTGATGTTATAAACACCAAAATAAATGTAATTTGAGACTTTTTATGAATTACAATAATTTTATAGGTTACTATGATATACTAGTGTTGATTTAATCAACTTGGTTCGAATATATAATTCTGTTATGACTTTCAAAAAAATCATATATCAAATAGTGTCAAAATTGACACAAAATAGTTTTTAAATCAAATATTATATTATTTATTGTTATTTTATTCCTAAAAATCTAAGGTTAGGCCAAATTACTTAGATAAGGATATATATATATATTAATAATAAACAATTTGGGGTTCGTTTGGCATGTATTAGTAAGTGTATTAACCATATAGTGTAAGAAAACAAAAAGACACAGTAAATGTTAAATTATTTAACTTAGAGTTAAATCTAATTGATAAGGTTAAAATAATAACCTAAACTTTTCTAGATCCTATTGGTTGATAGGATTGCGACCCCTCCACACTTTATCTTCGAAATAAGACCCTTTGGAACCATTATAAACCGATTTTGACTTTAATATAAAATAATATTTTGAGATATTCCTAAGGTGACCCTCTCCTCTCTTATAAAAGGACACCTCCTCCCCCTCCTCCTCACACCAATTTGAGCACTCAAGCTCGGCCAACCCCTGAGGAAATCCCTTCTCCACTTCCCTAGAATAATCCTAGAGGTCCTGGTCTTCTTCAAAGACCAATCTTAGTTCCCTATGCGGAGGATTCAAAGAGGCGTTTCAAAGAAGAGGTAATATCCATTACCGATCTTTTCAATATCATTCTTCTTCAACTTATTCTTATTTAGTTGTTTCATGACAATGTAATAACATCAGTATTACTTAAATACTGATATGTTATTATAAATATGAAAAAAACCCTAATTCACCTTCTATCCATCCTACGGAAAAATGAAATCACCGCGCGTGCGTACGTACGGAATACCGTCTCCACGCCGTGGTGTAATCTATTTTCCACCACCACCTTAATAGGATGGGTATAATGGTTTAATGAGTAACTATATATGACTATTATAAAGTTATATTGGATCTGAAATAGTATACATACACTTAAACACATTTCCACGACCATGGGAACGATATCATCGCTCGTGCGTATGTACGGACTACTGTCTCCACGACGCGATGAGATTCATTCTCAATGATTAACCATTCATGAATGATTATAAAGTATATATAATAAGTACTAATGAAATATATGACATAATAATGATACTGGATTTATGTAAATTTATATGTATGTCATCTACTTAATTCCATTCAGTTCAATAAGGAAACGAAAACATCGTTCATGCGTATGTACGGACTACCGTCTCCATGAACGGTGTATTTCATTCCATTTATCGATATTGTATATACATATATATATTATGAATATATATTATATATAAATCATGTTTTACATTCTGGATATAAGTAATCATGATCGATGTAATCATATTAATAATTACAAGCTAAAAACACGAATGACAAATGAGACGATTTTACCCAAAACGCTACTTTAACATGAATTTACAAAAGAACAGGTAATATAGAGTCATAAGAGGACCATATATGATATAATAACAATGAATATGATTCTGGAATAAGTCAATAACATGATTTAAATCATTATACAGGAGTTTCGGACACTTACAAAGCAAGTCGGACCTAAGGTAAGGGAAATATCACAATCTCATTTTTATCCGAGATTGTTTATACTTTGGTATTTACTGGGGTGTATTTTATCATCCAAATCCATGTTTCCTCAATATGTAATATTATTTCCATTCACCTACAAATGTTTAAATCCTATTTTACCCTTTGGTGAGTTTTTAGTAAAAGATATGAAAGGAATCTTTTGTCGTTTTTCGTACGAGGTACTTTTTTGACTTTTCCGAAAAAAGTACGCGAAGAATGTTTTTTTTAACTTATACGGAAAGCATGGATTTTTAAAACATTATTTCCAAGAATCTTCTTTTATATGTTTTAAATTTTATTTTTAATCAACTTCTTTTAGTTTATAATTGTAAGACATGTTAAGAAAAGAAAAGTGTTTTTGAAGTAGAAAGGATATTTTCCTCAAGAATGAAGTTCAAATGTTTTATCAAAATTATTTTACATCTATGATAATATAGGGTTCTGGTTTATCCCTATTATTACATTGATTTGATTATGTTTTTAGGGAATTATTTTTATGAAGTCATTTACCTTATATGATTTGTTTTATGATGTCATGATGTTTCAAGAATCCCATTTTTGTTACATGTGTTATGTGATGATGTATGATTTATGATTATGTGGCACACATAAGAACGGATTCATTATAAGATGGGTGGGACCTATATCTCCCTCCAATGCATTGGGTAAAGATTTTATATCTCATGAGATAGACATGGCTGGTAGGGTAGGTTATACTAGTTCAGTGAAACAGGACTGAAACGAGGGTTACTCAATTCAGAAAGGGACTTTGTCCACTAAGATAGTCTTGACAATGAGTCTTGACTAACAGGAAATGATTCTCTATGATTATGTGTGAATTCCACAAAGTTTCATGTTTTATGTCATGATTATTGTGCTTACATTTCACTTCCATGATTTATCCCATCTTATGAAATTATGCTCTCTTTTGCAGGTTATGATTTCCAAAATGTTATGTTCTTATGAATATGATGTGATTGATATTTCTTTTGTTTACCCTTACTGAGCATTTGAGCTCACCCTTTTATGTTCTCTATTCCCCAGGATATAAAGAAAGGTTTTAGGTAAAAAAAAAGAAGAACTTTATGGGAGATGTTGAAGATCTTTCACCACGATTAGAAGATTATATTCCGAGTTTCCAAAGACACTAAACTATTACGGTCCTTATGTGTGTGTTTTTGTAATGTACTAAGTATTCCGAAAAAGTAATGTAATGTAAATGTACGTCAGGCTCCAGGTCTCTAAAAAGAGAGTGATAAAAGAACATCCCATGAGAGGTTCGTGATTTCTATCAGCCATTTCATTGAAGTTGGAGGTGAACTGGGTGGCCATATTGATTGGAGGACCTCCCATAATAGCTCCCAAAATCATGACATCAATATTTCTGACAATGCCATGTGTCTCACCTCATGCAAACCAACCATGTTCCATGGAACCAAGTAAAAGGAGTAATGTATTTCAATTGATATAAGTTGACTTATTGAGTCAAGGATCATGATATGCCTGTGGTTCAAGTGCTATCAATGGCCACAACTTCATAGAAATATAATGAGGTGGCTGGAGCTAAAGTGTTTCGTAAATGTCGAAAGCGACAAACTCTTCGGTATAAATGATGATCCCAACTCCAAAATCAAAAATAGATAGCTCATGTGGGCATCCGTTGAGGTGAAAGAATAGATTGTTGATTATCATCTAGATGGTGGTAAAAAATTCCAAAAACAACTCTCATAACATATCCTCATGGAGGTCAATAATGGTGCCAATATAAAGAGGGTCGAGGAGGCTAGCCACAACATCAGTGATGTTTTGTTGGGTGAGTGTCCTTAGGTCCAGTGTCTTGTTTGTCTGCATGGTTTTCACCTGAATCTTTGGAAGATTAACATGGTGCACCGGATTGGAGAATCAAGGGATGGGGGTGCAGGTGCAGGTCATCATCGCTGGACATTTTCGTGATGTCAGACCGCACCCGAGGAGGACGTTCCACGCTTGTAGTGGATGGTGTAGTTGGTTTGTCCACTATAGTCTGTAGAAACATCTATGTGGTATGGTCCTCGGCTGGTGATGATGAGGATGTCGATGTGGAAGATGATGTGGATCATTGGGGGTGTTTCGACTATGCCATGGTACCAGGTGGGTGTTTAACTGGGAGAAAGAGGAGAGAGGGGTGAGTGTGTGGGTAGAAGGGTAGAGGAAAATGGAGTGGTGAAGATTTTTGAGAGGAGGAGGGTGTGTATAGGTTTCAACTGAGGGGAAGGGAGGTTTCGTGGGCTGCGTACAGGTGTAACGGGAAGGAGGAGAGGAGGATGATTAGGGGTTGGGGTTTAGCGGTGCGGGTCGTGACTATTTGGGTTGCGACATACAATATTGTTTTAAACAAACCGCCCATGTACACAATGTGTATAGAGTGGTTATATCATGTATGTGGAAAAATCATTAATTTATGACCGAAAACAATTCACGTTGTGTACCTATGTAACATAATGTGTACTTTTTTCTGTTTGACCCATTGTAACGGTCAACCTTTTTTTGTGATATTTTTAGATTATGATCCTAATCTAACCTAACTAGAACTTTCCTAACATGGGAATCCTCCCAGTAAGCACTTCCTTTAACATTGGAAGCCTGACTCTGTTGATGTTTTAGTGAAACTTGAGGCTGAGAATAAAGCCTTCATGGAATGGTTCCTAAATTATTTTTAATCTTTTTCCATTAAAATTGAACAGTTGTCCTCCATCGTGTTGAATTTTAATTTTTTTGTAAGGAAAAACATGGATGACCTTAAAAGGACCAGACTATCATGAATTCAATTTTCCTGGGAATATTCTAAATCTTTAATTGAATATAAAAACCTTATTTCCTAGAATTAATTTACGTTGTGAAATTTATTGGTCATGCCACTTTTTTGTTTTTCACTTATACATCCTTCAGTATTCATATGTATCCCTTCTAATTTCCACCAATTTTTTTCAATTGATATAACGTTTCCTCCACATCCTTTTCTAGATAGAGATTCATTATCTTAATGGCCCATAATTAATGATGTTACAATTGTAATTCCCCAACCCTAGTCACCTAGAGTCAGTGAATTATTACATAACATTGGCATGATCACAAGAGATCAAGTCTCGAAATCCCTGTTTCCCTATGGAATTGGGGATGACCTCATCGGATTAAGGTTCAAACATTCCAAGCAGTTTCTAACGGGTTTGTTCATAGAATGAAAACATCAAATGATTCCACATCCATTTGAACCTACTTTCCAAAGGTAGGCACTCATTAGTTGTGGACTGATAAGGCTTAGGAATTTGCATTGGTCGAGAGGATGGGAGGTCAGACTCATCACACCTTTTTTAGGGGAATTATTTTCTACTCTGGGACTCTCTTTATAGATTTAAGTTATGTTCATGAATCCTTATTAAATTACCAAGTAAAAAATGATATTTCATTTATATATGATAATCAATGATTAATATGTATGAAATTTAGATAATCTTTTATATGTATTCGAGGTTCTTCATCGATAGAGAATCATCTGTATTTGTTTTAGAGATTCGTAGTCAATGGTATCCTTTTATACATTACATAAAATTATCTTGGTCATTATGATAACCATTCTGGTTTTAAAGCCACTCAGTGGGGAACTTGATGTTTATTTTCATTCAGAAGGTCATATATTATTTCAGAGTTTGGATCATACCCGCAGATGGGATACCTATGTATCCTTGTTTAGATATGGAAATGGAACCCACATAGTTTGAGTAAGGGAGTACGATGTTTATGATTTGTGTCTCAAAGAAAGATGTCATAATTACTTTTACACACTAAGCTCACGTGAGTCATGCTCGGTGTGATAAAAAAGAGGTATAGGTAAATCCGGAAAATTGTGCCATGAAAGATGCGATCATAAGAAATGATGTGGGGCTTATGTATGTATGAATGCCCAAATAGATGAAGATTAATATTTCCATCATGGAAGAAATCCAGGAACAGGGTCCATAATGGTATATGTGCTTCATGGAGATTTGGATAATCTAATCATGAGGCTTATTCCTAATGAAGATGCCCATGTTAAGAGGGGACTTCTGATTGGATTATACTATTGAGAAGAAAGTCCAAATCAAAAGTAAATTAACACTGGTTAAGAGAAATTATGACTGGGGATTATTCCTGAGAAGGACACCCAGGTTAAAAGGATTTTTGGGAACTCGTGGCTTACACCTAAAGAGGATGCCCAAAATTAAGGGAATTTGATAACTAGGGCTTACTCCTAAAAATGAGGCCCAGGTTAGGGGACTTGGGGCTTACTCTTAAGGAGGATGCCCAAGTGAACAGGGTCCATAAAAGGTATATTTATTTTATGGAGATTTATACTATTAATTTAAGATTTACCCCTAAAAAGGATACCCAAAATTAAGTAGGTATCTTTGAATTATGATTGGGGCTTACTCTTGAAGAGGATGCCCAAATTTGGGAACATAGACTAGGGCTTACTCCTAAGAAGGAGGCCCAGGTTAAAGGAAATTATGACTGGGGCTTACTCCAGAAGAGGATGCTCAAATTTGGGAACATAAACTGGGGCTTACTCCTAAGGAGGAGGCCCAGGTTAAAGGAAATTATGACTAGGGCCTAATCCTAAAGGGGATTCCCAAATTTGGGAACTTAGACTGGGGATTACTCCTGAGGAGGAGTCCCAGGTTAAAGGAAATTGTAACTGGGGCTTACTCTTGAAAAGGAGTCCCAATTAAGAGGACTTGGGGCTTACTCCTAAGGAGTATGCCCATAAATAGGGTTCTCTCATCTTAAAGTATGAGGTTGAATGAATGGAATCTCTAACCCTAGTGACATAATGCTATGTAAATCTATTGGTTTTGAGAGATATTCCACGGAATTACGTTCAAATAAGGATTTTGATAAAGAAAAGATGCCATAAATGGCTTGGAAGAGTGTCTTGAAGACTGAATTTTGAATAGGAGAGGTGGAATGGAAAAAGAGAGGTGAAATAGGCAGGAAGGAAACCCAAAAAGACAAGGGCGCGCATGTTCTGGGGGATCACGCAAGTACTGCATGGGCGCGCAAGTCATGGTCACACATATATACCTGCGCGGCACATGGGTACTTGCGTGATGGTTAACCCTTAAGTTAATACTTGGGAGAGACCTAGCTCATTCATTTAGTACTATCCCTAGAGGCTTCCAGAAGAGTGGCGCGCATGTTCTGTTGAAGGGGTTCGGAGGCATGCATGTGTGGCCATTTCCCTTAAGAGATGGTCACATAGGCACACAAGTGTTGATCAGTTTTAACACTTAGGCCTTGCTCCTCCTCTTTATATATTCCGTTCTAGGTAGGAAATTACCTTAGAAGTGTTCGTAAGCTTTGAGAAGAGACTAGGGAAACGAGAGCTCAAATATGAGATTCTGGGAAAATCCTCCTAAAATGGGGGGCCCAAAGGGTCTATTTATAGGAAATCGGAGACCCTGGGTAAAATTCAAAGAGGGCGCGCATGTCACCTTCGTGACCACTTGGCGGCACACAATTATACTTGCGTGAAAAAAATTTGGCGTGCAAGTATACATACGCGACAATGATGAAACCTGCGTGGCCAAAGTGGGAAGGAATTCTTGTTCATTCATTTGTCTATTTTTGATTTTTCTTTAAAGGATGAATCACTTTGGACTAAGGTACTTCACTTTTTCAGTTGTTAGACTCTATGACGGAAAGAAGCATCAGCAAAAGACCCCCCGTAGAGTTCGATCCGGAGAGAAAAGAGGATTTGACTCTGAGGAAACAAGAAATATTGGTAGTTTAAAGTCATGCATGTCGGACTAAAAAAAGGCTAATGTTTATGGTCGAAATAGATTTGACTGAATGAATTGAAATTGACTCAATTCCTTGACAATTTATCTTAAAACATATTACTATACTCAAGTATGAAGGAAAATATGTAAACTATGGATTAAGAAATTTTGAATCTGAGGAATGATATGAAAAAGGACTAAGATGCATTTGAAGAAGTATTTACCTAGGAGTGAAGTTACCACTATTTAACAAACCCAATAGGGGGGCTTGAATTATGCAGGTCCACTAAGGGAATTTTCTACATTGTCAAATAATAGCATCTTTTGGCTGACAGGTCTGTTATGTAGACTTGTTTATGCAAGGACGCCTAAGGGAACATGCTTCATAGTCAGGAAAAAGAACTCTCAGAAATTGTCTTTTCTACTGCTAAAAAGCTGGTGAAAGTTTATGGGGATTAAAATTTTTTATAGCATATAGTTTGCTGTATGGAGAGAGGTACTTCAAAATAGAGAAAATATTTCCAAAAAAATTGCCTAAGAACTGGATGAATGTCACTCCTACGAAGGTCTGACCCAAACGCAGGGAAGAGAAATTTAAACCGTAGACTTGAATACTTTCATATCATGAAAAAGTGTATGAGACAAATATGTAAAGGATGGCTATTTTTTCGGATCCTTACATATCGTTATTAAGACAACTAAGGACAAAAGAGGTTTTCTTCCCAGTAATGAAGTTACCATTATTTAACAAACCCGTTAGGGGGTTGAATTATGTAGGGCCGCCTAAGGGAATTGGCTGCATAGTGGAATAATAGCATCTTTTGGCTGACAGGTCCGTTATGTAGAATTGTTTATGCAAGGCCGCCTAAGGGCACGTGTTGCATTGTCATGCAATATAACTCTCATAAATTTAATTTTTGTGACAAGATGTCAAGAAAAGGGTTATGGAGTTCTGAAAATATTTAAGGTTAGGAGTGTGACACATGTAAATGGGTATTGTCCAATGTATGAAAGAGACACATATAGACCAATGTTTACCATAATCATGTTGTGGCTGAGTCCTGAATTGAGAATGTTGGAATTCACTACATATCTCATTGGGAGGAGAATCAAGACATATGTAGTTCATGAAATACAGTTTAATGTCATGTGGGACAAAAATAATGAGAGATCTTAGTTTAAGGTCACAGAGCTCGGACCATAAAAATGAATACACAGTGTGTGTTTTCATTGGTACTTTTCAGCCAGGGGATGGAAAGTGGAATTTGGGATTAGGCCCAAAAGACTTGGGGCTGGATTAGAGGGATGCTCGAACCTTCATACGTATCCCACAAGGATGGGAATCAAGCCCACGTAGTTTTATGAAATACCCTCTGTACAGATATGGTTCGTACATGTGAAGGGTGAAAGGGGGATTCAGTGCAATGATGGTTTGACCCAAGATAAAAGGTTCCGGTACTTCTATGTATACACGTAGTATTTGAAATATGACATGATTAGAGATCAATTTCAATGATGATTCCCTCTTAGGAAGGGGAAAATTTAGTATAGTTTAATGTCATATAGCAAGGACAAGGGACATGCATAGTTTAACTTCATGTACGACAGAAGTAAATCGACATGAAGATATCAGTTTTGGGCTTGATCCTTGGAAGCTTGCCTCTGTACCCAGCCTAAAAGGCAAGGATCAAAGTCCGCGTAGTTCAATTAAAAATAAATTGGTGATTAAGTTGTATATGAGAACAGCCCAAAGATAATGTCAGGACTTCTGTGTGGTTAGCAGCCCAGAGAGAATGTAATGTTTGAAGCTTATTCTAAGCTCACATGAGTCATACTCGGTGTGAGAAACAAGAAGTTGCAGCAACCATAATGATGTACAGTTTAACGTCATGCATGACGAATTATGGACTTTTATAGTTTAACGTCATATAGGACGAAAATACACCAATGTGAAGATATTGGTTTGGGGCTCTTCACGAATCAACATCATATGAGATGAAGGTGAACTGACGTGAATAAATTGATTTTGGGCTTGAACCTTGGGAGGTTTCCTACGTACCAAGCATATAAGACAAGGATAAATGTCCGTGTAGTTCAATAAAAAAGTAAATTATGGGGAAACAGTTTAACATCGTGTTAGATGAAAAAGAGAATAGTTTAAGTTCATATGCATGGACAGTAATGGTAGAGTTTAATGTATTGCGGGACATAAGGGGACTGTGCAGTTAAAGTATTATAGTGAGGACGTAAAAAGGGCTGTATAGGTTAATTTCATATAGAAAGGATGGCAGTTATGTAATTTAACGTCTTGATGGACGTATAATCATTTGTGTTACACAAAATACTTCTTCAGAAATCTGGCATTGGTTGGAGTAGTGATGAGTTCTCCATCCATTGAGATTAACGAATATGCTCCATTGGCGTAGACCTTATGTATTGAGTAAGGTCCTTCCCATTTTGGTTCATACTTGGGAGGTTTATTTCCTAGTATCATTGGAGTTATGAGAACCAATACCAATTCTCCCTATATGAATGAACGAATAAGAACTTTTTTATTGAAAGCTCGTGTTATTCGATCCTGATAGACTTCCAAGTGGTGCAAGGTGCACAATCTTTTCTCATCTAACTTTTCTAATTCATTCAATTGCTTTTGAGATTGTTCATCCGTAGAAAATAGATCACAAATAGAAACTCTGATTTAGGGTAGTTGAACCTCAATAGACAAGACTTCTTCCATTCCATATACCAATGAATATGGAGTTTATCACGCTGTAGTGCTGGTGGCGGTTCGATAAGCCCATAAAGCATTAAAGAGTTTATCAGGCCATGACTTCTTATTTTTATCCACCATCTTTTGCAGGATGTTTGAAAGAGTCTTATTGAAGGATTCTATCTGGCCATTATCCACTGCATGATATCGAGATGAATGATAGGATTTGATGTTGTATCCTTGATACAACTTCTTCACCTCGGATGAACAGAAGTTGGCGCCATTGTCTGTCAATATGGTATGAGGGACACCAAATATGGTAATGATTTTAGACTTGATGAAGCTACCAATGCTTTTAGAACTAACTTCCTTGAAAGGAATTGCCTCTGCACACTTGGAAAAGAAGTCAGTAGTAGTAATAATATATTTAAACTACTTGGCTGTAGCTGAAGGGTAAGGTCCCACCACATCTATTCCCCACGTAGAAAATGGCCATGAGTATTTATATGTATGAAGCAACTCTGGGGGCTGATGAATGAAGTTGGCATGTACTTGGCATGAATAACACTTCTTTGTGAAATCAACACAATCTTGTATCGTTGATGGCCAAAAGTATCCAATACTTCGAATCTGATCAGACAGTCTGTGTCCAGACTGGTGGGAACCACAAACTCCGGCATGCACTTTTTTCATGGAATCCATTGTCTCTCCCCCATCAATGAATCTAAAGAGAACTCCATCCAAACCATGCGTGTATAGAATTTTCTCTAGGTGATCTGGGCTTTCATAAAGAGTAAAATTGACCACACGTCTCCAGACTTATTCATTCCCCGCTCTATCAGGTGGAAGTGTTCCATTTTGAAGGTATTACCTAATAGGTATCATCTATCCTGTAGTATGACCATATGGTTCAGAGATGGGACTAATTTCATTGATTTCCACTATTTTGGTTTGAACATAAGGTGAAATTGTACGACGGTGGGCAATACTGATGGTTGTCTCATCCTGATTTGGATCTTCCAGAGCTGTGGCTATATTAGCCAGTGCATCTGCTTGGGCATTTTGTGATCACGGGACATAAGAAAATGTCAGTTCCGAAGGAAATTCTGCCATTAAATCTCTGACATAATCATACAAAGGGATTAATTCTTCTTTTCTGATGGCATAATCCCCATTGACTTGTTTGATTACCAGTTCTAAATCACCTTTCACCTTTAAGTGATTCACTTGTGCTTGAAGCGCTAACTCCAAGACTGCGATGAGAGCTTGGTATTCTGCTTCATAATTTGTACCACCTCCCGACAATGAGAAGGAATATGGTATCACTACCTTTTCCAGGGAAATGAGAAAAATTCCTAATCCAACTTTGTTGAATTTAGGATTTTCCACTTTCCTTCATGTTGGACTTCTGGAAGCACCATCAATGTACATTTCGCATATTTGAAGATTATCTTGGATAGAAAAGACTTATTCATCAGGAAGATCAATATCTGAACATATATCTTCTATGAAAGGGTGTTCCGCAAGGAAATAAGCCAGAGCGTGGCCCATTATTTCTTTTTGAGACACGTACTGGATATAAAATTGCTACAAAATAACCGCCCACCTTTCCAGACATCTTGTAAGCATTGGACGACTAAGGATGAATTTTAGCAAGTTATTGTGAGATACCAATTGCACCTCATGATATTGAAGATAGTGTCTCAACTTTTGATCTGCAGAGATTAATGCTGGGCAGCACTTCTCAATATTTGAATATCAGGTTTCTGCTTCAAGCATAGTCCGGCAGATATAGTGGAGGTTGTTTTCATTCCCAGCATCATTCTTCTGAGCAAGAAAGGAACCCAGTGATCGCTCCAAAGCTGTCACATAAAGGATAAGTGGACTTTCTTCAACATGTGGCATTAATACTAGTCGTCTCAAGAGATATTTCTTGATAATATCAAATGCCTCGTTGAAATCTTTGGTCCACTGGTAAGTGACTCCCTTCTTCATCAATCTGGTAAAGGGTAAAATTTTTCCTGCCAAATTGGCGATGAAACGCTGAATATAGGCCAAGTGTCCTTGAAGTCCTCTCAATTATTTCAAATTTTTAGGAGGTGGAATACCAATGATTGATTTTGTCTTCTCTGGATCGACTTCGATACCACGATGGCGTAAAACAAAGCCGAGAAAGTTTCCTGAGGTTACCCCAAAAGCACATTTTAAGGGGTTCATCTACAAATTGTGTTGTCGAAGCTTGTGGAATTTGATCTCCATATCAGCCAAGTGATTAGAACATTGTCTGGATTTAACCACCAAATCTTCCACATAGCATTAAAAAAACTTCCCTAAAAAGGGTTTGAAGATACGATGCATGGCACACTGATATGTTGCGCCTACATTCTTTAAGCCAAAGGGCAATACCCAGCAGAAAAACACGCCCTGAGGGGCTCTGAAGGCTGTGGATTCCTCATCTTCTGGAGGCTTTCAGATTTGATTATATCTTGAATATCCATTCATGATGGAAAGTGCTTCATAGCCAGTAGTTGCATTAATCCGGAGTTCTGTAATCAGAACTCGAAAATCATCCTTGGGACAATGCCAATTAAGGTCTTTGAAATCATTGCAAACTCTAATTTGTCCGTTCTTCATCTTCACAGGGACAATATTAGCCAACCACTTGGGAAATTGAACTTCTCTGATGAAGTTAGCTTTGATATGCTTATCCACTTCAGATTCAATTTTGGAAGCATAAGTTGTGTGTGTTTTTCTCGCGGCTTGCATAAATCCTCGATGTTCTTCGGGTAAACCCAAATGATGAGTAGCAACATCAGGATCAAGCCCGGGCATCTCTGTGATCCAAGCAAATATGTCTTGATTTTTCTTTAAAAATGAAACATACATTTCTTTCTCTTCAAGATTCATGGTCGTAGTAATTAAAGTGGGGCGTGGATCTTCTTTTGTACCAAGATTTATTTCTCTGAGTTCATCCACAGTGGTAGAGATTCATTCTTCAAATACTGGAGGAGCATCTCTGAGATCTACCTCTGTAACATCCCATGGTTTTCTAAAAATAAATTGAAAATTATTGAAATATAGTTTATGGTATATATTTACAAGTATCCTTGAAACATAATTTTATTTCTTCTATGTTTTGAATTTCAAGAAATTGTCATCTACAATGGTGTTCAGTATGTTATTTAGAGTCTGATGAAATAAACCTATTTTTTGGTGAATAGTAACATACCCTTATGAATAGTAATATGAATAGTAATATGACCACATGAGTATTAAATAATAATATTATTTTATTTTCCCAAGGAAATAGTATAATGGGATCTTAATAAATTTTCCAATGTCACATAAATCTAATTGCACTTCAATATTGTTATTTTTCGAATTAACTGTAAAATTATTTAAAAATTAAATTAATAATATTTAGAAAATTATTTTTGAAAAATTGAGTTCATTTTTGGATTCTACATGTCGAAAAATGGTTGGGGTAAATTTTTGGTATTTTTCTGAAACTGTTGAATAGTCGGTGATTAGTGAAATACGATAAAATACCGTATAATCAATTTATCAGTAAAAATGCACTATTTATGACATCATTTGTTATGAAAGGACACTTTTATAGAAATTACATGATATTATAACTATTTAGGGCCACTTTATTTGATATTATTCGTAGTCTTGATAAAAATATTATAATAATTATTAAAATAATCTAAAATACCTCCCCTCCTCCACTATAAATTCCACCCTCACTCTTCTCTTCCTCTCACTCCTCTCAAGACATGATAATTATCTAATTTTTGAAACATTCCATCCCCAATCTTCTTCCCCACTTCCTAGAGCTTCTGGTCTCACCAAATGACCAAAATCAAAGCCCTTAAGAAGGATCTCAAGGAGAAGAGATCAAGAGGTAAACAACCTCTTTTATTTTCTTTCAATTTTTGTTATTCTCTTCCATTCCCTTTGTCTTGTGTTGGGATATTTCATTAAATATCCCCCCATACTGTCCATATATTTTATGAATGATGATATATTCCTTTCCTTTCATCAATCTTATTTTTATGAAATTTTAAGAGATGTCGTTAGGCTGCCGATTGTTCGTGAGAAATTTCTCAAGATTTTCTTTTATTTCATGAATCGTTTTTCTTCTTTCCTCACTCCCTCTTATCCAAGAGGCATGAAATCTCCATAATCATGTATATTAATTATTTTATCATGATTATGGAAAATACCTCATAATTATTCTTCTCCTCTTCCACTTATTTAAAGAATCAAAAAACATTGTCCATTTGTGTCGAATTACCGACATTGTGGACGATGTATTTTCAATTTCCAATAATTATTTCAAGTCTGGTCATGAAACAATTTATTTGTTTGAACCAGGTTATAAAATATGTTTTATGACCCATATATGGTTCTGTAATTCTTTTTTACTCATGGTTCTAATTTAAAAGACAAAATGACATTGTTATTATCAATGAACCACTAAAATGATCTCAACGAACATCATTAATGTTTTAACTGATAAGTCATTCTCATATAAAGAATAAAAGTGATTAATGATATAAATTATGGTACTATAAATATGTAAAAACTACCCCATTCCAATACTGGAGTTTCACTTCCAATCAACAAGAACGATTCATCATGAACCGATCGTGGAAATCACAAAAGAACTCACCCAAAATAATGCAAAGAACAAAATACTAACAATTAAGGGGTGAAATGAGGTTATGAAATGACCATATTAGATGTTATAAACATGAACATGTTTCTTTAAAATACTAATAACACTCTTTTAACCATTATACATGAGGTTTTAACAAGTTTGAAGTAAGACAAGCTTATGGTAAGGGAATTCTTAACCCGATTTCCATTCGTTGGGTTAACCTTCTAATTTAATATTTATGGGATATTTAAATTGTTTGTGTGATGGGTTCTGTTTATATTATGTTTAATTATGTGTATTTACAGAGTATATACATATTACATCAACTCTATTAAGTCTCACATCAAGTATATGATGTTTATAAGGGACATTTCTTCTAAAATCCTCTTTTAAAATTCCGTTTAACAAGATTCAAATGAAATGTTTTTATGCTATTATTTATGTTGTATGATTATGTTTTGGTTATTGGGAATTGTTTATTATTATGGATGGGCCATATATTTCCCTCAATTTCATTGGGTATGAGTATGTTGGAGGTCGGCCATATGGTTACTCCACGTGTAACTGCGATGGTTACACAAAGTATGGTTGTCGTGAGGGTTACAAATTTTAAGGTAGCCAAGATGGTAACAAGATTATATAAGTAATTCCACAAGATACCTCTATGATTATATTTATGTTTTTGTGTATCTTGTGTAAATCTCATGTTACACGAAGTATGGATTTATGGGTGGAAATCATGTATTTTGAAAATGTTTTCATACGTTTTGAGTATTCATGGACTAATGTGATTTTTCCTTATTTTTCATACCTTACTGAGCTTTTGTGCTCATACCATGTTTTGAAATTATTTTTCACAGGTTAATGGATGAGTAATAAATGGAAGGAAGACATGTTAAATGTTGAAGATTTGTCAAGGAGTCTTGTTTTAAGTTTTAATGTTTTATATTCTGAGAAAAATGGAAACTGATTTTATGGTATCCACAATGTAACAATGTGTAATGTTATGTATGTTTTGTCTTAATTATCTAATGTTATAAAATTGAAAATATCATTAATGTAAAAGGAAGTGTTTTCTTGAATAAATTCAAGATTATGTATGTAATAAGTGTGGGTTGTTATAGTTAGTATCAAAGGATGGTTTAGATAACATTAGGGGTTAGGGTGATGCTAATAGAATACAATAAATGATTTTCACTCTATGTTTAATTTGTTATAGCATTTAAATATTACCATGTTGCTTCATCTAAGAAAAGTTTGTTTAGAATGGTTGTCCGCAGAAGGAACATGGATGCTGAAGAGGATAGGTACCGACAGAATGCCATCCTTCCTGATCTACAGCCCGGAATGGTAGGGATTGGAACCGAGCAGTTGTTGACAGTAATGGCTCAGCTAATGCAGGAAATAAATGGTGGTGGCATCCATGAAAGAGAAAAAATATAGGTACCCCAACGGAACATGATAGTGGCACACCATTTTATGAGACGACATCCTCCTGAATTCAATGGATCTTCTGACCCTGTGGTAGCATAAGGATGGATTAAAGCCCTTGAAAAGATATTTGATGTTATGGGATGTTCGGACAATCAAAAGGTAAGTCTTTCCATTTATCGTTTTGAAGGGGAAGCTGATCAGTGGGGATAAATGGTAAGGAATATCAGGGGTAGAGAGTATTTTGATGCCTTAGTGTAGGACGAATTTAAATGTCTTTTTCTTGAAAAATATTTTGCTAAGGTGGTGCGACTTAGAATAGAGAATAAATTCCTTGAATTGAAACAAAAGAATGAAGATTCAGTGGCTATGTATGAGGTGAACTTCACCCGACTAGCGAGGTATGCTCCAAATCATATTTTGGATCTCGATAGAAAAATCAACCACTTTTACTCAGGACTGAAGCCAAGGTATCGAATGGCGTTGGCCTCCCGTGAATTCAAATGTCATGAGAAACTTGTCCGATGTGCTGAGAGGGTAGAGATGGAGTTTTCTGATGATCACATGCATTTTGGAAACAAAAATAAGAAGATGTCCAGTTGGAAAGCAATGGGTAAGAATCGGCCAAAGAAATCTGATGGTAAGAAAATTCAGTTTCCAGTTTGTGAAAAGTGTGGTAAGAAGCACCCTGGGGAATGTCTTATCAAAACTGGGAAGTGTTTTAAATGTGGTAAGTTTGGACATATGGACCAAGATTTCAATGAAAATGATCCAAAGAATAATCCTGATAAGCAAAATGTAAATTGTTCTAAATGTGGTGAGATGGGTCACTATACAAATGCCTGTCCAAAGACGGATCCAAATGATGCAAAGAAGCCAGACTACAATCAGAAAGTTGTAGTGAGATCCTTTGCGACTATGTCAGCAGGTGTTGGGCCATCCAATGATGTTTTATTAGGTACTTTGTTTGTTCACTCAGATTTAGCTAATGTTTTGTTTGATACGGGGTCTACACATTCCTTCATCTCTGAGAAATTTTCTAGTAAATTAGAAATATCACCTCAACAAATGAGACCTGAACTTGTTTTTAAAACACCAGGGGGAAATGTTATAGCAAAGAGGAATTATAAGAATATTTATATTGAGGTATTTGGAAATACTTTACTTTAAATCCTTATTGTTTTACCCTTAGTCGAGTTTGATGTTATTCTAGGGATGGACTGGCTTTCTGATTATCATGCTAAGATTGACTGTATAGCTAAAGAAGTTTTTTTTTCAGAAAGAGTTTCAGTTTGTATAAATGAATGAACCCACACAATTGATAACATATCAGGAAGCTGAGAAACTACTGAATGATGGAAAAGAAAGTTATCTTGCTGATATTGTTGAAAACAAGGGAAAAATTAAAATTAATGATGTGCCAGTGGTAAATAAATACCTTGATGTTTTTCCTGAGGAGTTACCCAGTGTCATACCTGAACGAGAAGTCGAATTCACAATTGACTTAGTTCCTGATGCTAAGAAAATTTCAAAACCCCCATATCGTATGGCTCCAATAGAAGTTCTTAAATTGAAAAATCAGTTGCATGATTATCTTGTCAAAGGCTTCATTCGTCCCAGCACTTCACCATGGGGAGCCCCTATTTTATTTGTTAAAAAGAAAGATGTTTCCACGATACTTTTCATTGATTATAAAGCATTTAATAACATAACTATTAAAAAACAAGTATCCTTTTCCTCATATTGACGACTTGTTTGATCAGCTCTACGGAGCTCGGTACTTTTCCAAGATTGACTTGAGATCTGGATACCATCCGCTGAAGGTGAAGGAGGATGACATCCTGAAAACAGCCTTTCGTACTAGATATGGGCATTATGAATTTGTTGTTATTCCATTTGGGTTAAATAATGCACCTGTTGTATTCATGATTCTTATGAATAGAGTATTTCATGATTTCGTGGATAAGTTTGTGGTTGTATTTATTGATGACATTCTATTTTTTTTCTAAAAATAAAGAGGTTCATGAAAAACATCTAAGGGTTGTTTTACAAACTTTAAATGAAAAGAAATTATATGTAAAATTCAGCAAGTGTGATTTTTGGTTGAAACAGATTTCTTTTCATGGGCACATTGTAAATAAGGATGGAATAACAGTTGATCCAGCCAAAAAAAAAGTAATTGATGAATGGCCAAGACCCACAAATGTTACATATATTCATAGTTTTCTGGGCTTAGCAAGTTATTACCGATGGTTTTTTAAGAACATTGCATGGTTATCTAGACCGATAACTAAGTTAATACGGAAATGGGTTAAATTTGTTTGGAAAGGGGAATGTGATGTTTGTTTTCTGGAACTAAAGAATAAATTTGTGAATACTCCAGTTTTGGCCTTACCATCACGGAATGGTGAGTTTTTCATCTACAATGATGCTTCTTTGAAGGGACTTGGTTGTGTTTTGATGCAGAATGATCAGGTAATTGCCTATGCTTTGAGACAACTTAAACCTCATGAGCTAAATTATCCCACATATGATTTGGAATTGGGAGCTGTGATTTTTTAAAAATTTGGAGGCATCATCTATACGGAGCCAAATTCCAAATATATTCTGACCATAAAAGTCTAAAGTATATATTCACTCAGAAGGAATTAAACATGAGGCATAGAAGATGGCTAGAACTGATAAAGGATTATGACTGCATGATCTATTAGCATCCTGGAAATGAAAACAAAGTAGCGTATGCCTTAATTCGGAAACATCATGCATCATTAACCATGATACTTTTGGAACATGATCCCTTGATTAATGATTTGATGAATTTTGGATTGGAAGTTTTGGTGTAGGGAATACCGCTCTTTTGTTTCGGGTTTCAGTGCAGTCTTCGTTGTCAGACAGAATTATGAAAGCGCAGAGGGAAGACTGTGAGCTACAGAAAAAGGTAGAATTAGTTAAAATGGGTAATTTGACAGAATTTAATCTTGATAACGATTGTTTTTTACGATTTAGAAAAAGGTTGTGTGTGCCATGTGATTCTTAGTTAAATAAAGAATTGTTGTGTGAAGCTCACAGTTCTCCATTTTCTGTTAATCCTGGAAGTACTATGATGTACAGAGACCATCGAGAGTATTATTGGTAGAATTGGATGAAATGGGATATTGCTGATTTTACAATGGAATGTTTGACATGTCAGCATGTTAAATCAGATCGGCAGTTACCGAAGGGGATGCTTCAGCCATTTCCAGTGCCAGAGTGGAAATGGGAGAATATATCCATGGATTTTTTGGTGGGACTACCAATGAATTCTTGAGGTAACAATGCGATTTGGGTTATTGCTGATCGGATAACAAAGTCTGCGCATTTTCTTTCTATTTGAAATACAATGAAATTGGATCAGCTTTCTCGATTTTACCTCATGGAGATTGTCAGGTTACATGGAGTTCCTCTTTCCATTGTGTTTGACCAAGATCCCAGGTTCACTTCTAAATTTTGGAAGGGAATTCAGAATTCATTGGGCACAGAGATGAATTTCAGTACAGCTTTTTATCCTCAGTCAGATGGTCAGTCAGAATGAACGATTCAAACATTGGAGGATATGCTTCGAGTTTGTTCAATGGACTATCAGGGAAGTTGGGATCAAGATCTTTCATTAGTTGAGTTTTCTTATAATAACAGTTTCCATTCCAGTATTCAGATGGAACCTTTTGAGGCCTTGTGTGGAAAGCGGTGTGAGACTCCTGCGTTTTGGGATGAAGTCGGTGATAGAAAGTTGATGGGGCCAGAATTAGTAGAAGAAGTGGCTGAGAAAGTGAGGATGATCCAGCAACACATGAGGACAACTCAGAGCAGGTAGAAATGTTATGCAGATAACAGAAGGAAAGACTTCTCTTTTGAGGTAGGTGACCATGTTTTCTTTAAAATCACTCCTTGGAAAAGTGTGATACATTTCGGTAAGAAAGGGAAACTAAGTCCACAGTTCATCGGTCCTTTTGAAATCATGGATAATGTTGGAATAGTTGCATATCGCATATCTTTGCCTCCGAGCTTGTTTCAGGTACATAATGTTTTTCATGTTTCGATGTTGAGAAAGTATGTTCCAGATTCATCACATGTCTTGAGGCCGGAAGCAGTTTAGCTGGCAGAGAACCTTTCTTATGAAGAGAAACCGGTTCAGATTCTTGATCAAAGGGAACATGTATTACGGAATAAGGTAATCCACCAGGTAAAGGTTTTGTGGTGAAACCACATGGTTGAAGAAGCAACATGGAAGTCTAAAAATGCTATGAGGGAAAAATACCCTTAGTTGTTTAATAAGTAAATAAAATTGCGAGGACACAATTTAAAGAAGGTGGGGATAATGTAACATCCCAAGGTTTTTAAAAATAAATTGAAAATGCGTTAAATTTTGTTTAAGGTATATATATATATAAGTATACTTGAAACATAATTTCATTTCTTCTATGGTTTGAATTTCCATAAACTGTCATCTACAATTGTGTTCAGTATGTTATTTAGAGTCTGATGAAACAAACTTGTTTTTTGGTGAATAGTAACATACCTTTATGAATAGTAATATGAATAGTAATATGGCCTCATGAATAGTAAATAATAATATTAATTTATTTTCCCAAGGCAATAGGATAATGGGATCTTAATTAATTTTCCAATGCCACATAAAACTAATTGCACTTCAATATTGTTATTTTTCGAATTAACTATGACCTTATTTAAAAAATTAATTTAATAATATTTAGAAAATTATTTTTGAAAAACTGGAGTTCATTTTTTAATTCTACACGTCGAAAAATGGTTGGGGTAAACTATTGGTATTTTTCTGAAACTCTTGAATTTTCGGTGAATAGTGAAATATGATAAAATATTGTATAATCAATTTATCAGAAAAAATGCACTATTTACGACATCATAAGTGATGCAAGGCCACTTTCTTCTAACTCACATGATATTATCACTATTTAGGTCCACTTGATTTGAGATTATTCATAGTTTTTATTAAAATATTAAAATAATGATTAAAATAATCTAAAATACCTCCCCTCCTCCACTATAAATACCACCCTCACTCCCCTCTTCCTCCCACACCTCTAAAGCCTTGAGAAATGACTGATTTATGCCAAATTCCCTCCCCAATCTTCTTCCCCACGTCCTAGATCTTCTGGTATCACCAAAAGACCAAAATCAAATCCCTTAAGAATGATCTCAACGAGAAGAGATCAAGAGGTAAACAACCTCTTTTATTTTCTTTCATTTCTTTCATTTTATGTTATTCTCTTCCATTCCCTTTGTCTTGTGTTGGGATAATTCATTAAATATTCCCCCATTACTGTCAATATCTTTTATGAATGATGATATATTCCATTACTCTCATCAATCTTGTTTTTTATGAAATTTTAAGAGACATCGTTAGGCTGCCGAATTTTCGTGAGAAATTGTTCAAGATTTTCATTTATTTCATGATTCATTTTTCTTTTTTCCTCACACCCTCTTATCCAAGAGGCATAAAATCTATAGAATCATTTATATTCATTATTTTTTCATGATTATGTAAAATTACTCATCAGTATTCCTCTCCTCTTCCACTTATTTAAACAATCAAAAAACATTGTCCATTTGTGTCGAATTACCGACATCGTGGACAATGTATTTTCAATTTCCATTAATTCTTTCATGTCTGTTCATGAAACCATTTATATGGTTGAAACTGGTTATAATATATGTTTTATGACCCATATTTGGTTATGGAATTCTTTTGTACTGATGGTTCTAATTTAAAAAAACAAAATGACGTTGTTATTATCAAAGAACCACTAAAATGATCTAAACGAACATCATTAATATTTTAACTTATAAGTAATTCTCATATAAACCATAGAAGTGATAAATGGTATAAATTATGGTACTAGAAATATTTAAATACTACACCATTCCATTTCTAGAGTTTTACTTCCAATCAACAAGAATGATTCATCCTGAACCGATCATGGAAATCACAAAAGAACTCGCCCAAAATAATGCAAGGAACAAAATACTAACAATTAAGGGGTGAAATGAGGTTATGAAATGAAAATATAAGATGTTATAAACATGAACATGTTTCGTTAAAATAATAATAAAACTCTTTTAAACATTATACATGAGGTTTTAACAAGTTTTAATTAAGACAAGATTAAGGTAAGGGAAATTAACCCGATTTCCATTCTTTGGGTTAACCTTCTAATTTAATAATTATGGGATATTTAAATTGTTTTTGTGATGGTTTCTGTTTATATTATCTTTTAATATGTGTATTTATAGAGTATATACATATTCCATCCACTCTATTAAGTCTCACTTCAAGTATATGATGTTTATAAGGGACTTTTCTTCTAAAATCAACTTTTAAAATTTTGTTTTACAAGATTCAAAAGAAACGTTTTTATGATATTATTTATGTTTTATGATTATGTTTTGGTTATTGGGAATTATTTATGATGAAGTGTGGGACCTATATTTTCCTCCAATTCATTGGGTATGATTAAGTTGGAGGTCGGCCGTATGATTACTCCACGTGTAACTGCGATGGTTACACAAAGTATGGTAGCCGTGAGGGTTAAAAAATTTACGGTAGCCAAGATGGTTACAAGAATATATATGTAATGCCCCATGATAACTCTACGATTGTATTTATGTTTGTTTGGATATTTTGTAAATCTCATGTTACACGAAGTAAGTATTTATGGGTGGAAATCATGTATTTTGAAAATGTTTTCATACGTTATGAGTATTCATGGACTAATGTGATTTTCCTTCTTTTTAATACCTTATTGAGATTTTGTGCTCATCCCAAGTTTTTAAATGATTTTTCACATGTTAATGGATGAGTAATACAAGGAATGAAGACATGTTAAATGATGAATAATTTTCAAGGAGTCTTGTTTTATGTTTTAATGTTTTATATTCTGAGAAAAATGGAAACATATTTTATGGTATCCAATATGTACAACTGTTTAATGTTATGTATGTTTTGTCTTAATTTTCTAAAGCTCTAAACTTGAAAATATCCTCAATGTAAAAGAAAGTGTTTTCTTGAAAAAATTCATGATTATGTATGTAATAAGTGCAGGTTGTTATATCTTATTCTTGTTCAACATGTGTTATTTCTTCTGTTTCTACATTCATAGTAGATGATGAAGTAGGATTTCCATTATCAAGAGAGATGTTAATATTTGAACATCTTGAAGAAGAGGCTTACATTTCTAACCCAACTGAAGATTAAGTGTCTTCCTTAGATATTAAAGAGGAGATGATGGATTGAGAATCGACATCATCATTCACCTCTGGCCTTGCTATAACTTCTTCTGGTTTAGATGGTGAAGTATAGACTTTATGGATTTCATCAGATGAAATTTGTAACACCCCGACCCCAGCTACCCAGAGTCAGTGCATTACTTCGTAACATTGGCATGATCACAAAAGATCATGTCTTGAAAGACCGATTAGTTTAGTAGCCTTGGAAACACTAGATACATTCATAAACATTACATTACATCATAAAAATGAAAACTACAATAACTTGGTCTCCCTAGTCCACACTCATATCCTCACTGACTATTCTTGCAAGTCAGTCATAATAAACTTCTTCACATCCTGGGAAAAATAAAACATTGAAAGGGGTGAGCTCAAATGCTCCCTAAGGATAACAATATAGCGGAAACTTTCATAAGAAAGAATAAGCATTTAAGGCAATGTATAACTAAAACAAAAGCCTTATTGAACTCGAACTTTAGCAAAATATGGAAAAAGTAAAATAAGATAATGCCATTACTTACTCACATGGATATTCTACTAGACGAATAATCACATGAAATATCAATAACCACTTTCATAATGAGGAAATGTATAATTCCAGACATTCTGAAACATTTTTTCAAGGCCTCAGCCAAGACGTCTAAAATGATTAAGGCCTCAGCCAAAACCATAAATCAAATTGGGAAAGGGCCTCGGCCAATTCCACGTCTAGTTGTCTCATGAGACCTACCGATGCATCGAGTAGCTATAGCGGGCTCCACCCGTCACTTATTAAGTCCAATACATTCCTCATATGAATAGGTTTAAACATAACATAAATATTCGTATTAAAACTAGCATATGAAATGTCAACAATTTCTCCATAAACTATGGATGGTATAAAAATAACACATCTACAGTCAAATATTTCACAAAATGTTCAATGGAAGTTTTGTATCATAAATCAATTTCAATTAAACATAAAACCCATCAAAGGATGTTGACATGGATGAAATCAAAGCTATTTGAGAGAAATATCTCTCTCTTTTTTGAAATCATTTAGAAGTCCCATAATTATAAAATAATTCATTTAGTTTGAAAATATTCTTATAAGCTTGTAAGGGAAGCTTCGACGAAGTTATAATGGCGGAAAATAGCCGCACCCGCTGTATAAGTTAAAAAAACATTCTTACCTTAAATTTGTCAAAAAGGTCAAAAAGTACATTGTTTGGAAAACGATGGTAAGATTCCTTTCAAAAACGTATAAGGGTATAAATGACTTCAACCCATTTTCCATTTAATAGAAAAATTGTTTTGAAAGATATTTTTAAGAAACATGGATGTGGATGATAACGAGGTCCCAGTAGATAATTAAGTATAAACAACCTTGGATAATGAAGAGGTTGTGAAGTAAACCCTTACCTTGTACTTTTCCTTGGTTGGGGTAGGTTAACCTCCTGTATAATGGTGAAATAATTGTTATTAAATTATACACGAATCATATACATTCATATGATATCATATATGATCTTTTAACATTGCTTTGTTAACAATATCTTAGATTTATCGTTGTTTCGGGTGTTAACTTACTCGTTTTCTTTTATATGTTTTGTTACGTAAGTCGTGTTTTTCATTGATAGGTTGTATATTATTCATATCCAGAATGATATCATGTCCTAAAAAATTATTTTTAAATCATCAAATGATAATTTTACTTGAATGGATACGACGGAGAATGAATCTCATCGCGTTCGTGGAGACGGTAGTCCGTACGTACGCACAAGCGACAATATCATTATTTTGATATTAAAATAATATATAATTGGATATTATATCTTATATAAATAATCTTTATCATGTTATATTTATGATTTACATGAATTACATATCATTATTATACCCATCTAAATAAAAATATATTGAATAACAATTACACGACGACGTGGAGACGGTAAGCCGTACGTACGCACGTATGGTGACATGTCATTCAAATGATGGGTAGAATACTCAATATGGTTGTTCCATATTTATAATAACATCAAAGTATATGGAAGATACTGGAGTTATAATTTTATAATTGAAATAATAAACAAAGAGGGAGTGGAAGAAGAAAGAAACTTGAAAGAGGGTGATTAAAATGTTACCTCTTCTTCGGGTTCTTCTTTTGATTTGATCAAAAGGACTCCTTAGGATGGCTTTATGACTAATGTAAAGCTTCTAGGATGAAGTTAGAGAAGTTGGGAGAGTATTTTGGTAGAGGTTGGCCGAACCAAAAGGCTTGAATGTGTGAATAAGGTGGTAGAGGTGGGGGCCTTTTACAAGAGGAGAGGAGGGTCTCTTTTGGAATGATTGAAATGTTACGTTATTATACAATGATTTTCGGATTCGAAAGGTCCCAAACTTATATAATTCGTGGCTAAGGTGATAAGGGTTCTAAATATACCAATCCAATAGTCTTTAGACAAGTGTACGCCTTGGATTTTACATTATCTTTTCATTTTATTAAAATCGTTAAATAATGAGGTCATCACTGCATCATAATGATGTCATAAATAATTTAGTTTATTTAATGTATAAAAATAAAAAAAATACTATGATGTAGTAAATCGTTTTATCTTTCTAATGAATATTTATAGTCAAAATTTGGACTTGTGTAACCCCACTTAAAAACTATTTTAGTAAAACAACTCATTTTGTGTCAAATTAATTTTAACATTAAATAAATATATATTATTGTCATTTTCAAACCAAAGTGGCTCCATGGGGTCCCCAAGTTGACCCATGGGTTTTCGTGAGCGGCCATGACTCATCCAATAGGAGTAGGACAAGTGTCAAGCTCATCTCATATTATTAAAACATTATTTTTACCTTAAACTACACTAATTACCTCTAATCGTGATTAAGAACTTAAAAGTTACTATTCACCAAAAAATTATTTTAATCTCATTGAACCACATTTTACTTCTTAATGACAACCATGTATGTAGGATTTTTGAAAATCAAATCACACAAGTGGTAATATTTCATTTTAACGAAAAATCAGTTTTTAACAACCACTTAGTGGTTTCACTATTCATCAAAAATTGATGTTTTTCAGAATAAGGCCAAACTTTCACCCTAAGCTATAATTGATATTTCGAATTCAAAAATGATGTCTATTTTACAAAATTCCAAACATATATGTTGCATTAATTAATTTTATAATTAATTCCCGCTGTTACAACAAATAGCGTGTTTTTAAGAAACATTTTATATCAAACGATTGGCAATTGTTTATGTCAAATTTCAATGTTAAATTAATTCTAATAACCACCATTGGATAAAATGGTAAAAATATATTATAATTATACATTAAAACTACTAAATAGTATAATTTATCACTATAAATTATTTTGATTAAAAAAGTTGTTTTTATGTATTTTTCACTATTCATAAAAAATTAGAAGTTCTCAGAAAAATACCAAAAATTCAACATTGGCTAATTTCGATATTCCGAATCCAAAAAGGAAGTCCATTTTGATAAATAAAATTTATAAAATTTCAAAAAGTAGGTATTACTATTCACAACGGCTGGTTTAATTAGTTGTGGTGTGTGCTAGAGCTCGAGGTTGCGTACAACACACGCTATTGCATTATTCGAAGGGAAACGTACTGTGGACGCTTGGGGTGTTACATTCTCCCCTCCTTCAAATAATTGCGTCCTCGCAATTTCTAGGGTATTACTGCATAAAAAGACTCGGGTGGTTCTTCATCATAAGTTCCTCAGGTTCCCACGTTGCCTCTTCCATTTTATGATTTCTCCAAAAAACCTTTACCAGACGAGTCGTCCGGTTTCTCAGCACCTGCTCCCTCACATCAAGAATTCGGATGGGCTCTTCGCAATAAGATAGATCGAGTTCCAGTTCTAATTCCTCGTAGGTAAGTACATGTGTTGGGTCGGGCATTTATTTTCTCAATAGCGATATGTGGAAAACATCGTGAACTTTGGAGAGATTTGGCGGCATCGCCAAACGATAAGCTACAGCCCCAATACGATCTAGAATTTCGAAAGGTCCGATGTACCTGGGACTCAACATACCCTTCTTACTAAAAAGTATAACTCCCTTCCATGGTGATACCTTTAGGAAAACATGATCTCCCACCTGAAATTCCAAAACCTTTCTTCTGTTATCGGCATAGCTCTTCTGCCTACTTTGAGCTGATTTGATGTGGTTTTGGATTACCTTCACCTTTTCCATTGTTTCTTCCACCAGTTCTGGTCCCACAAGTTTTCTTTCACCAACGTCATCCCAACAGGTTGGTGTACTACATCTCTTTCCGTATAACGCTTCATAAGGTGTCATCTGAATGCTTTAATGGAAGCTATTGTTATAGGAAAATTCTACCAGTGGTAAATATTGATCCCACATACTATGACAGTCAAGAGAGCATGATCTCAACATGTCTTCTAAGGTTAGAATAGTCTGTTCTGATTTTCTATCTGTTTGAGGGTGATAGGCAGTACTCAAACGAAGTTAAGTATCCAAGGCCTTTTGAAGACTTTTCCAAAATCTTTCAGTAAAACGAGGATCACGATCAGAAACAATCGATATGGGTACTTCATGAAGTATTACAACTTCATTAATATATAGTCTCTCTAGACGTTCAAGTGTTAGATCCTCCCGTATAGCCAGAAAATGTGCTGACTTAGTAAGATGATCAACAATGACCCATATTGCATCATTCCTTCTAGGAGTCCTTGGTAGTCCCATGACAAAGTCCATCGTAATATTATCCCATTTCCACTCAGGTATGGGAAGAGGTTGCAATACTCCACCAGGATGTTGCCTTCCATCTTTCACTTGTTGACAAACCATACACCTCGACACAAAATCAGCAATCTCCCTCTTCATATTGTCCCACGAAAAATGTTCCTTTATATCTCTATACATTTTGGAGCTCCCAGGGTGTATAGAGAAATTAGAACTATGAGCATCATCCAACAATTCCCTTTTTAGATCAGGTATATCGGGAACACAAAGTCTCTTCCCGAATTTCAAAATTCCATCCTTATACACAAAGTCCCTCAATCTACCATCATTCACATCTTTAATCTTCTTATGAAATTCTTCATCATTGGTATGAGAAATCTTAATCCTTTCTAGTAATGATGGTTTGGCAACCATTGGAAAAAGCATTGATGTTTCACCTTCCCTAGTTATTCCAATGTCCATTTTCACTAGATCCATGAAAATTGGATCCCTTTCAATTCTCATCACATTCAAAACTCCATAGTCTTTTCTACTCAAAGCATCTTCCACCTTTTTTGCCTTCCCCAGGTGGTAATGTATCTTTCAATCATAATACTTGAGTAGTTCAAGCCATCGCCTTTGACTCATGATGAGTTCTTTTTGTGAGAAAATATACTTCAAACTCTTGTGATCAGTATAAATCTCACATTTTTCACCATAGAGGTAATGTCTCCATATCTTTAAAGCAAAGATCACAGCTTCTAACTCAATATCATGAGTAGGATAGTTTTTCTCATGAATTTTTAGCTGTTGTGATGCATAGGCAATAACCTTATCATTCTGCATAAGGACACAACCAAGTCCTTTCTTCGATGCATCACTATAAATAACAAACCCATCATTCCTCGATGGTAGAGTCAATACAGGGGATTTGACTAATCTTCTCTTCAGTTCTTCAAAACATTTTTCACACTCTTTTGTCCAGACAAATTTAATCCCTTTATGTGTGAGCTTTGTCAATGGGTTAGCCAATCTGGCAAAATTCTGGACGAAACGTCGATAATAACCTGCTAAACCAATAAAACTGCGTACCTCAGTTATACTTGTCGGTGATGGACATTCATGGATTGCCCTCGTTTTAGAAGGATCAACGGAAATTCCATCCTTAGAGACAATATGGCCATGAAAAGAAATCTCCTGAAGCCAGAATTCACACTTTCTAAATTTCCCATATAATTCATGTCTTCTAAGAGTCTTCAGGATAATGCGTAAGTGATTTTCATGATCTTCGTGGCTTTTGGATTATACCAACATATCATCAATAAATACCACTACAAAGTCATCAAGATATTCCTTGAAAACTCTATTCATTAGATCCATGAAAACAGAGGGTTCATTAGTCAATCCAAAAGTCATTACTGTAAACTCGTAATGCCCGTACCTTGTTCGAAATGCTGCCTTTGGAATGTCTTCCTTCTTCACACACAACTGATGGTATCCAGACCGAAGGTCAATCTTTGAAATGTATTGAGCTCCATGCAGTTGGTCAAACAAATCATCAATGCGAGGTAGAGGATACTTGTTATTTATTGTTATAGCATTGATCTCCCTATAGTCAATGTACAACCTCATAGATCCATCTTTCTTCTTAACAAAAAGAACAGGGGATCCCCAAGGAGAAACACTAGTGCGAATAAATCCCATATTAATCAATTCCTCTAGTTGTTTCTTTAGTTAAACTAATTCCACAGTGTCCATTCTATATGGGGTCTTCGATATGGGCCTTGATCTAGGAATTAAATCAATGGATAACTCAACTTCTCATTCTGGAGGATGTCTATGTAAATCTTCCGGAAACACATCCACATATTCTCTCACAATAGGTACATCTTCTATTTGAATATTCCTTTCCTCACACTCAGTAATTTCCTTCTCTTCCTCCCCAATAATTGAATTTTGTTGTGCTACTGGGGATGGATCTAGATAATAATTATGTGGAGACGATTCTGCTCTAAAGATAAGGTGTTCCTTATCTTCATCATAAAAAATTGTAACCTCTTTCCTCTTAAAATAAATTTTTGCATCATGGTCCGAAAGCCAATCCATACTGAGGATTATATCAAATTCAATCATGGGTATGACGATGAGATCAGCAGGTAAAGAACATTTAGGTGCTCTAATGGGAACTAATCGACAAAACATTGTTGCAACAATACTTCCCTTAGGGGTTTTGACCGACAACTCCCTTGTTAAATAAAATTGGAAATATCTAATTTTCTTAGCAAACTGGGAAGATATGAAACAATGCGATGATCCAGAATCAAATAATGCATTTTCTAAACTTGAGGAAACCATTAAATTACCTGCCACCACGTCTTTCGGAGCTTCCACCTCAGCAGTAGTGATAGCATAAGCCTGGCCCTGATCCCTTGGCCTCTTCTGAGGTAAGTTCCCCTAACGCTTAGGACATTCATTTGCATAATGTCCCTTCTCTCTACAATTATAGCATTCCACGTTGACAGCTGCTTTCATTCCCTTGCATTCATGACCTTGGTGGCCTTTCTCACCACACTTGTAACATACACATTTTCCTTTTAGACAGGCACCAGTGTGCTTTCTACCACAATTATCATAGGGTGGAAATTCATTTCTACCCGTCTTCCCTGTTTCCTTATTTCCTTTCCCAGAGTTTTTAGCGGATCTCTTCTTATCTTTATTTGATTTAATGTCATAAGACTTAGAGAATTCCTTTTCTGTCTTTATAGCGCACGAGACAATACCTTCGTATGAAGAGAAGGTTTGTGATACTAAAGCTCAATGGAGAAATGGTTTTAACCCATCAAAGAAACGATCAGTCTGACTTCTTGGGTTATGTATGTAATCTGCAGCATACTTTTCTAACCTTGTAAAGTTAGCCTCATACTTTGCGACATTCTCATCCTCCTTCTGCCTCAGACTCAGAAATTGACTTTCCATATCCGCTCGATGGTCTCGAGGAAAGTATTTTTCTAATAACAGCTCTTTGAACTCCTGCCATTCCATGTTTGTTAATTCATCATCTTCATTTGTGTTTTGAATTAGTGACCACCATTGATCGGCATCTCCAGTGAGGCGGTAAACTGCCATGACAACTTTCTCCCTTTCACTACTCCCCAAGGCATGGAATATTTTCTCTAAGGAATTTATCCATTGCTCAGCTATTATAGGATTTGTACTCCCATTGATGGTTGGTGGTTGTTTCCTCATGAAACGGTCTAGCATTGATCCTCCACGTTGCGGATCTAGGTGCTCCATACGAGTATGGTTGTTATTCATAACCTGCGTGAGTTGTCCTAGTACGGTGAGAAGCTGATCATCTCCAGTTGTATCAATAGCTCCACCATAATTATCTTGAGCCGGAGGGCAATCCCTACACGGAGTGCGTGCATTTATATGGTTTCCATTCCTTCCACTAGGCGCCATTTCTAAATAATGGCATAAACTAGATTAGTTTATGAATCAAAATACATAATTCCATACTTGTAAAACACTTAACAAACATTGTACTAATTATTGATATAATCCATAATTATAAAAAAAATCATTGAGGAAGTATATACTCGTAACCCTTCATAGTGGTTTGTAATGAAAATGGGAATTACCCTAAGCATATCCCCCGTGAGTGACGTAACCAAGAGTGCAGCAAGGCCCTTTGTCGTGCACCAGTTCCCGTTCGAGTCTAGCTCAAAGCGGTGTTTTCGGGTTTTACCCCTAGGTACATCTGTGCCAGAGCCGCCTCTACCTGCTTATATCCATACAGGGATGTATTACTCGGAAAACTCACAAAATCTCTACAATACCAAAATTTTAGGAAGTTCTTCTGTACTAATCCTCAAAGTTCATCTTAGGTCTACGTGCTCTAATCAGAGTTTGTCTAAATCTAGCTTCCAAGGTTTGTACTAAACCTCCTCTGATACTAACTATAACGCCCCGACCCCATCTACCCAGAGTTGGTGCATTACTTCGTAACATTGGCATGATCACAAAAGATCAAGTCTTGAAAGACCGATTAGTTTAGTAGCCTTGGAAACACTAGATACATTCATAAACATTACATTACATCATAAAAATGAAAACTACAATAACATTTTCTCCCTAGTCCACACTCATATCCTCACTGACTATTCTTGCAAGTCAGTCATAATACATTTCTTCACATCCTGGGAAAAATAAAACATTGAAAGGGGTGAGCTAAAATGCTCCGTAAGGATATCAATATAGCAGAAACTTTCATAAGAAAACATAAGCATTTAAGGCAATGTATAACTAAAACAAAAGCCTTATTGAACTTGAACTTTAGCATAATATGGCAAAAGTAAAATAAGATAATTCCATTACTTACTCACATGGATATTCTACTAGATGAATAATCACATGAAATATCAATAACCTCTTTCATAATGAGGAAATGTATAATTCCAGACATTCTGAAACATTTTGTCAAGGCCTCAGCCAAGACGTCTAAAATGATTAAGGCTTCGGCCAAAACAATAAATCAAATTGGGAATGGGCCTCAGCCAATTCCACGTCTAGTTGTCTCATGAGGCCTACCGATGCATCGAGGAGCTATAGCGGGCTCCACCCGTCACTTATTAAGTCCAATACATTCCTCATATGAATAGGTTTAAACATAACATAAATATTCGTTTTAAAACTAGCTTACGAAATGTCAACAATTTCTCCATAAACTATGGATGGTATAAAAATAACACATCCACAGTCAAATATTTCACAAAATTTTCAATGGAAGTTTTGTATCATAAATCAATTTCAATTAAACTTAAAACCCATCAAAGGATGTTGACATGGATGAGATCAAAGCTATTTGATAGAAATATCTCTCTCTTTTTTGAAATCATTTAAAAGTCCCATAATTATAAAATAATTCATTTACTTTGAAAATATTCTCATAAGCTTGTAAGGGAAGCTTCGATGAAGTTATAATGGTAGAAAATAGCCGCACCCGCCGTATAAGTTAAAAAAAACATTCTTACCTTAAATTTGTCCAAAAGGTCAAAAAGTACATTGTTTGGAAAACGAATGTAAGATTCCTTTCAAAAACGTATAAGGGTATAAATGAATTTAACCCATTTTCCATTTAATAGTAAAAATGTTTTGAAAGAAATTTTTAAGAAACATGGATGTGGATGATAACGAGGTCCCAGTAGATAATTAAGTATAAACAACCTTGGATAATGAAAAGGTTGTGATGTAAACCCTTACCTTGTACTTTTCCTTGGTTGGGGTAGGTTAACATCCTGTATAATGGTGAAATAATTGTTATTAAATTATACAAGAATCATATACATTCATATGATATCATATATGATCTTTTAACATTGCTTTGTTAACAATATCTTAGATTTATCGTTGTTTCGGGTGTTAACTTACTCGTTTTCTTTTATATGTTTTGTTACGTAAGTCGTGTTTTTCATGGATAGGTTGTATCTTATTCATATCCAGAATTATATCATGTCCTTAAAAATTATTTTTAAATCATCAAATGATAATTATACTTGAATGGATACGACGGAGAATGAATGTCATCGCGTTTGTGGAGAGGGTAGTCCGTACGTACGCACGAGCGACAATATCATTATTTTGATATTAAAATAATATATAATTGGATATTATATATTATATACAGAATCATTATCGTTTTATATTTATTATTTAAATGAATTACATATCATTATTATACCCATCTAAATAATAATATATTGAATAAAAATTACACCACGACGTGGAGACGGTAAGCCGTACGTACGCACGTATGGTGACATGTCATTCAAATGATGGGGAGAATAATGAATATGGTTGTTCCATATTTATAATAACATCATATTATATTGAAGATACTGGAGTTATAATTTTATAATTGAAATAATAAACAAAGAGGGAGTGGAAGAAGAAAGAATCTTGAAAGAGGGTGATGAAAATGTTACCTCTTCTTCGGGTTCTTCTTTTGATTTGATCAAAAGGACTCCATAGGATGGCTTTATGACTAAAGTAAAGCTTCTAGGATTAAGGGAGAAAAGGTGGGAGAGTATTTGGGTAGAGGTTGGCCGAACCAAAAGGCTTGAAAGTGTGAATAAGGTGGTAGAGGTGGGGGCTTTTATAAGAGGAGAAGAGGGGCTCTTTTGAAAAGATTGAAATGTTACATTATTATACAATGCTTTTCGGATTCTAAAGGTCCCACACTTATATAATTCGTGGATAAGGTGATAAGGGTTCTAAATATACCCATCCAATAGTCTTTGGACAAGTGTACGCCTTGGATTTTACATTATCTTTTCATTTTATTAAAATCGTTAAATAATGAGGTCATCACTGCATCATAATGATGTCATTAATAATTTAATTTATTTAATGTCTAAAAATTATAAAAACATACTATGATGTAGGAAATCCTTTTAGCTTTCTAATGAATATTTATAGTCAAAATTTGGACTTATGTAACCCCACTTAAAAACTGTTTTAGTAAAACAACTCATGTTTGTGTCAATTTAATTATAACATTAAATAAATATATATTAATGTAATTTTCCAACCAAAGTGGCTCCATGGGGTCCCCAAGTTGACCCATGGGTTGTCTTGGTCGGCCATGACTCATCCAATAGGAGTAGGAAAAGTGTCAAGCTCATCTCATATTATTAAAACATTATGTTTACCTTAAACTACACTAATTACCTCTAATCGTGATTATGAACTTAAAAGTTACTATTCACCAAAAAATTATTTTAATCTCATTGAACCAAATTTTACTTCTTAATGACAACCTTGTATGTCGGATTTTTGAAAATAATATCACAGAAGTGGTAATATTTCATTTTAACGAAAAATCAGTTTTTAACAACCACTTAGTGGTTTCACTATTCATCAAAAATTGAAGTTTTTCAGAATAAGGCCAAAATTTCACCCTAAGCTATAATTGATATTCCGAATTCAAAAATTATGTCTATTTTAAAAAATTCCAAACATATAAGTTTCATTAATTAATTTTATAATTAATTCCCACTGTTACAACAAATAGCGTGTTTTTAATGAAATAATTTATATCAAAAGATTGGCAATTGTTTATGTCAAATTTCAATGTTAAATTAATTCTAATGAACAACAATGGATAAAATGGTAAAAATATATTATAATTATACTTTAAAACCACTAAATAGTATAATTTATCACTATAAATTATTTTGATTAAAAATGTTGTTTTTATGTATTTTACACTATTCATAAAAAATTAGAAGTTCTCAGAAAAATACCAAAAATTCAACATAGGCTAATTTCGATATTCCGAATCCAAAAATGAAGTCCATTTTGATAAATAAAATTTATAAAATTTCAAAAAGTAGGTATTATTATTCACAACGGCTAGTTTAATTAGTTGTGGTGTGTGTTAGAGCTCGAGGTTGCATACAACACACGCTATGGCATTATTCAAAGGGAAACGTATCGTGGAAGCTTGGGGTGTTACAAAATTAAGACATCCCCATTTATGTTTTCATCATTCCTTGATGAATCAAAAGTTTCTCCCATGCTTTCTGGCTTGATTGTCATATTTGACATTATGGAAGTTTCCATAAGAGTATTTGGATTTTTGTCTATCCTGTCAATTTGACTGATAGGCAACACATAATCTGTGCTCACATGTGAAAATGGATTTACTAAAATATTTTCGAAACCAAATGGAGCATTAACCTTGGTGAGCTCCATTGTAGTAGATTTCTCCTTACCTTTCACGGGATAGAATTCTACCTCACTGTATTGAGACTCACTTGTCTTGAACGGGGATCTATCACCATACAATGTCCCAATTTGTCCATCAAAACAATATTTAAGACATTGATGGTATGATGAAGGTATGGTTTCATGTTGATGTTACCAAGGTCTTCCAAGAAAAATATTATATGCCGTATCATGATCAAAAACCATGAAATCTGAATTGGATACATGATCTCCAAACTGAGTTCTGAGTGTATCATTGCACAGTGGTTCTTGTTCATTTTTATTATATCCTTGTACCATCATGGTAGAAGGAGATAAATCAGATTCTGTGAGGCCCAATCGACGAAGTGTACGAATGGGTATGAGGTTGACCCCTGAACCATTATCAATGAAAGCTCTTCGAATTTATACACCATTGACCTTTCCATATAAGTACAAAGGTCTGATATTTCCATTCATGACATCATCTTCATCTTCATCTGTGAAAGATATCATTGCATGGCATTCTGCAGGATTATTCTCTACATGGTAGGCTTCAGCTGCAGCAATTTCAGTTTCAAACTCCTAAGGGCTTGACAAAGCCTAAATGAGTGCCTCCCAAAGATCCTTTGATAAATTCAAGGCATCCAAAATTGATAACTTGGCCGGTAATTGGGACAGGTGTTTCAATACATCATAATTTTGATCCAAAGGTCTACGTTTCCCAACAAGAACATGTGGTTTATCAGGTTCCTTGGAAGTTGATGCTTTGGAATTTGATGTATCTTGTATCGGAGAAGAAGTTGGAAATACTCATAGATTTGGAAGATTAGACCGAATAGGTTTATTTACTTGCTAAGAGGAAGAAGGTGTAACCTCTAGTCGATCTTCCAGAATGACCGTGCCAGGACTGAATTCGCCATGTGTGGAAGAATTTGCAAGTTCTTGTTGAGCCTGCTAAAGGGATCTGTCATGAGTTTCTGATGCGTACACAGTGCTAGCAGTGGTATAATTGGAATAGCAACCTCTGAAAGATCCATGTCTTCCCCTTTATCCTCAGGCTCTTGAACTTCCTCTGATTCCTCTGTTTGATTTAGGGAATTTAGGCTCATCAAAATCGAAACATTGACTGGAATATGGGTTTGATAATTAAGTAATATTAACAGAACCGAAGATCAACTCTTCATCCGATGAAGACTCTGCATGAATAGCCAATTTAGGTTATACCGTTTGGTGGGGCGGTGACCGTGGCTTTGAATTAGATGGCATAAAATCTTCCAGAGTCAAAGAAAACATGGGATTTGACACAGTCTCATCTTTTTCTGATTGTTATTCTTTCTTCGAATTATGTCGTTTCTTTGAGGAGTTTCCTTCTGATGAAGGGAGATTTGATGTGGAATTCACAGTAGAAGACACAATTGCTTTTTTTCAATTGCATTCGTTAAATGGCATGAGATCGATTGATCATCTTTCTAACCATCCAGTAATCATATTTCTGCACATTTTTGCTTTTGACTTCTTTCCACTCACCTTCTTCCTCTGGAACTGTAGCAGTAACACATGCTACCTGAGCTGAAGAACCTTTCAGTTTTACCTGTCCCGAGTCAACCATTTTTTCAAGAGGCCTTTGAAAACAAAATACTATTGAATGGGATGCCCCAACATCTGTTGAAAGGGTCAATAGTGGGGACAGTCTTCATCTCCTTTCTTGTTTGGCCTTTTGGGCCTTGGAAACTGAACCAAATTATTTTCTAGAGCCGAAATGAAGAATCCAGGAACTTGTTCATTTTGGAAAGTATAAAATTTACTCTTTAAGTCCTGAAACTGTTTCCATTTTTGAACGTTTTGATCATCTTGACAAAAAGTCCTTTGTTGTTGATGCTCAAAAGGTGGAGACCTTCTAGAAGATGAAGGTTTTGAATTAAAAGTAGGTACATGTGCTTTTTTAAGCGTGACTGTAGCAGTTTCTTATTTCCCCATTCTCCTTCCTAGAACCGATGGAATTACATGAGATTTAGCCTTAGTCTGTATAAGATAATCTTCAATCTGTTGAGCGATTGATGTAAGGTCTCGAAACCCTCCTGTTTATTTCACAGGGATCAACGGCGTGTGTAACTCTTCACGCAAATTTTACACACAGATTGGAAACAATTATTCTTAAGGGAGTGCTAAGCTTAGGGAATATGTTAATCCCTTCCAGCAAGTAATGAAATCTGAAACCCTTTCATTCTCTCTTTGCTTACAGTTTGTAAGATAGAAAACTGTTGTATTTGTCATGTTCAGCTGAATTGAAGAAGAAATAGTTGACGGAGATCTTCACATCCGGTAATTGATCGGGATTGCAAGCTTGTGTACCAAACAAAAGCTGGTCCATGCATGGTCTGCACAAAGCATCTGAGTTTCACTGCTTATTTCTTCTTCGGAGTTCCCATTATAGGATCTCAACAAGATGCGTAATGCGTCAAATGCTATTCAGGATTGCCTGATCCATTGAAAATAGGGAATACAGGGTTCCAAAAACTTGATGGGTGAGGTGTTGGATCTACCCATTCCAGGAAAGCCCTCATTTCCGGTTAAACCTGTCCACGTTTACCTTCCATAGATTCTAACCGAGTTGTTAATGACTCAATAGTATTGATTAACTTTTGAGAAACATCCTGTTGATCTCGGACCTAAAGAGGTGCAATAACTGGAGGTTGGACAGATGTGTTGACTGATACTTCAACAGATGAAAACACCACCGGTTGTTGTTGCACTTGACCCATAGGATTAGACTTGTGAGGGTGTACTGATAGAGGAGGATATTCTTGATCCATCTCAGTAGTCGCAAGAAATTCCCTTGGCTGACTGACTCCAACACATTTAGGAGGAGGACTACCCTGAAGTAGTTTTTCATTCATTTTCTTAAATTCCTTCATTTATTCCTCTTGTTGTGAAAATATTTTCTCTAATGAGAGAGATTTTCCTTCTCCAGAGGAAGGGTATGTAACCTGATTCATTCCTTTACCCTTGTTGGATCCCTTTCAGAGAGGGGGGAGTTGGTTACATGAAGGAACACCCAGATTCTGGGTAAGCCTTTGATTTCATGTACGCACACCTTCTTCACTTGTATCTGTGCGTACAACCACTTGAGCAGGAACTTATTCATCCGAGTCCCCTGAATGAGCCTCATTTTCTGGAGGATCAGCAACAACGACATTGATGACATTAATTGATTCATAATGAATTTCATCCCTTCTATCAGCATTGCTACGATATAGTCATCTTCCATGCCCCTGGTGAGACATTGCCTTTTGTTGATTCGATCCCTCAAGAACTTCTCGGAGAACCGTAATTTGGAGAGAATCTCCTGATAATTTGGCTCTTCGTTCCTCTTGAGGCTTCTTCCCCAATTGAGAAAAGACTAACTTTCTCTGAGGAGGGGGTTGCTGATTTGAAAAAGTCCCCATTCTGGTAGACTGGGGTTGTTCATGCTATCTTTGCTCAACTCCTCGAATCCTATTTGTTGATTTAGAGGTTTGGGAGAAAAGAGTCCCTAGTCTAGCAAGTTGGGGTGGTTCTTGACATGCTATATCTGAGACTTTCATAAAAGGTCTATTGATCTTGTGGACTTTAGTCTGGAAATTGGGTGGATGCATCAACCTGCATCCAATTTTATCACCCGGCTCGAAAGACCGTCGGATGATTTCTGACACTTTTTTCACTTGATGATGTGTTTTCTCCATACGAGAGGCCTGTTCAATATTCTCATTTTCCTAATGCAAGAGTAATTCATCATCTTGTTCCTTGTATGCCGAATTTTGAGAACAACTAGTTGAGGCATGTTCTTAAGAGATCCTTAGATTACAAAAGAATTCAATTGGTTGTGGTTGACCATGGGCAATAATATTGAATGAGACCATATTTGGTGGGGTTTGCTGACTGGAGAGCACAGTGACATGTAGTTCACTATGAACACCCCATCCCCTGATATTAATACCAGATGGGGAATTAACAATTAACTGGCACAATCTTCTTAGTGTGACAAGGCATGAATGCTAAAGAGATCTCTACAGCTTTTCATCCTTCAGATATCGAGAGACTGATAGAGATGCCATGTCAATCTGGCATTGTAACCCTTCTATTATCATGACATGATTTTCATATTCATGATAAAATAATATTTTCTTCTTCAACTGACAAAGAGTTTCCATATGTTGAGACGAATATCATGAATTCCATCTTCCGTCAACATCTCTGGACTGTCATACAGAGAATCAGCCAGAGGACAAAACATAACTGTCACTTTACCTTTCATAAGTTGTTTTCTTATATTCATCACTTCCTCTTTATCATTTGATGAAGATTCTTCTACCTGATTAGAACAGAGTTAGCGATTCTTTGTTGGTTCAGCAGATTCAACAATATCGGTAGGGAAATCACTGATTAAACTGGAAGATGCATGACTTAGGGGTGGTTTGGAGAATGACCTACACCCTAGGCTATCTTCTGATTGAGAAAGAATTTCACCTGCTAGAAATCAAGCATCAGACATGACTGGCTTCACATTTGCAAGTGCCTCAAGATAAGAGGTATTTCTCGGCACTACATTGTCCATTGGAGCATTTTCAGGAAATGTGTATCACTAATGAGGAGAGGACTTTCACAGTGAAATTCATCATCATGGGGAGGACCACCATGGTGGGTTACAGCAAAAGATGAGATCTCTTGATCTTTCTTCTTCTAACCACATAGATGGTTCCTATTTCTCTCATCTGAATATGATACTTCGAGATCGACCGAACTGTCATGAATCAAGCCATAATGAAAAACTGTCTGTTTAAGACCTTCAGAATTAATGTTCCCACTATTGGGAATGAGGGAGTAGAATCTTGGATTCCAACAGATAACTATATGAGGGCATCAAGAACTCCAACATCGAGAAAGGCCTTGTTACAGATTGGATCTTGATCTATTGACTGTGTTGGGAAGGTCTTCTTCTTAGACGCCTTCTTACTCACCCTGGAAACGACTTATTGACGAAAGTGGATACTCTAGATAGGTGTATGTGCCTGATCAAGAGAGATGGCCAGGTTAGGCTGACGATCTCCACTCAAATCAGGTGTATGTGCCTGACGTTGTTGTCCGTATGATATGGGGAAGTACGCCCCACAACCATCTTGGCTCAAAGAAAGATGTCATAATTACTTTTACACTCTAAGCTCACGTGAGTCATGCTCGGTGTGAGAAAAAAGATGTATAGGTACAACAAGACAATTGTGCCATGAAAGATGAAATCATAAGAAATGATGTGGGGATTATGTATATATGACTACCCAAATAGATGAAGATCAAGATATCCTTCATGGAAGAAATCCATGAAACAGTGTCCATAATGGTATATGTGCTTCATGGAGATTTGGATACTATAATCTTGGGGCTTATTCTTAAGGAGGATGCCCAAGTTTGGAGGGGACTTATGATTGGATTTTACACTTGATAAGGAAGTCCAAATCAAAAGTAAATTAAGACTGGTTAAGAAAAATTATGACTGGGGCTTATTCCTGAGAAGTTGGCCCAGGTTAAAGGGATTTTTGGGAACATGGGGCTTACTCCTGAAGAGGATGCCCAAAATTAAGGGAATTTGAAAACTTGGGCTTACTCCTAAAAATGAGGCCCAAGTTAGGGGACTTGGGGGTTACTCCTAAGGAGGATGCCCAGGTGAACAGGGTCCATAAAAGTTATATGTATTTTATGGAGATTTATATTCTTAATTTGGGATTCACCCCTAAAAAGATGCCAAAAATTAATGAGGGAAGATTGAATTATGATTTGGGCTTACTCCTGAATAGGATGCCCAAATTTGGGAACATAGACTGGGGCTTACTCCAAAGGAGGAGGCCCAGGTTAAAGGAAATTAGGAATGGGGCTTACTTCTGAAGAGGATTCCCAAATTTGGGGACTTAGACTGGGGCTTACACTTGAGAAGGATGCCTAGGTTAACGGAAATTATGACTAGGTCTTACTCCTGAAGAGGATGCCCAAATTTGGGAACATAGACCGGGGATTACTCTTGAGGAGGAGGCACTGGTTAAAGGAAATTATGACTAGGGATTACTCTTGAAAAGGAGGCCCAATTAAGGGGACTTGGGGCTTACTCCTAAGGAGGATGCCCATGAATAGGGTTCTCTCATCTTAAAGGATGAGGTTGAAAGAATGGAATCTCTAACCTTAGTGACATAATGATGTGTAAATCAATAAGTTTTGAGAGATATTCCATGGAATTCCTTTCAAATAAGGAATTCGATCAAGAAAACATGCCATATATGGCTTTGAAGAGTGTCTTGAAGACTGAAGTTTGAATAGGAGAGGTGGAATGGCATAAGAGAGGTGAAATAGGCAGGAAGGGCACCCAAAAAGATAAGGGCGTGCAAGTCCTGGGAGATCGCGCAACTACTGTGTGGGCGCGCAAGTCATGGTCATGCAGGTATACCTGTGCGAGACATGGGTACTTGCGCGACGGTCAACCCTTAAGGTAATACTTTGGAGAGACCTGGCTCAAGCCTTTAGTACTATCCCTAGAGGCTTCCAGATGAGTGGCACAGAAGTTCTGTTGAAGGGGTAAGGCAGTCCGTAAGTGAGGCCATTTCCCTTAAGGGATGGTCACTTAGGTGTGCAAGTGTTGATGAGTTTTAACACTTAGGCCTTCTTCATCCTCTTTAGATCTTCCATTCTAGGTAGGAAATTACCTTATAAGTATTTAGAATCTTTGAGAAGTGACTAGGGAACTGGGAGATCAAATCTGAGTTTCTGGAAAAAATCATATTGAAATGGGGGGCCCATAGGGTCTATTTATAGGCCATCAGAGACCCTGGGTGAAATTCAAAGAGGGAACGCAAGTCACCTGCGCAACCACTACGCGGAACGCAAGTATACTTGCAAGACCAAATTGTGGCGCGCAATTATACTTGCGCGACAATGATGAAACCTGTGCGGCCAAAGGGGGAATGAACCCTTGTTCATGCCTCTGTCAATTTTTTATGTTTCTTCAAAGGATGGATCACTTTGGACTAAGGTACTTCACTTTTTCAGTCGTTGGAATCTGTGATGGAAAAGAGCATCAACAATCCCGATTAGTTTAGTTGCCTTGGAAGAACTACATACATACCTATGTTTTACATTACATAATTAAAATAAAAAAATCATTTTTACCCTTTGAACACACTCATATCCCTTAGCCTATCCCTATAGGTCAATCATAATATACTTCTTCTCATATTATAAAAAATAAAACAAAGAAAGGGGTGAGCTCAGATGATCAGTAAGGATAACAATATAGTAGAAACTATCATAAATAAGCATAAACATTTAAAGAAATGTATAATAATAAAACAAGATCATTTTAAACATAATCTTCATCCTAATATGGAAAATATAAATCAAATAATTCCATTTACTTATTTACATGGATATTATATTTTTCAAATAATATCATGTAATATCTATAGCTAATTTCACAATGATGGAATTCATAATGTTGATATAAAAACCACATAGTCAAGGCCTCATGCCATGACTACAATTAATATTTTGTCAAGGCCTTGTTCCAATAAACTGGTTTGTCTCATGAGACCAAACGATGCATCTAGGAGCTATAGTGGTCTCCACCCGTCACATACTAAGAGAAATTATTTCCTCATATGAAAAGGTTGAAATATAACATAAACATTCGTATTAAAACTAGAATACGAAATGTTAATAATTTAAACATTAACCATGAATGGTATATAAATAATATATCCACGGTCAAACATATCACTAATCCTTCAATACAATATTGAAGATTGTATCATAATAAATCAACTTCAAACAAGTGAATATCCATCAAAGGATGTTGACATAGATGAAATCAAAACAATTTGACATAAATATCCATTCCAATTTTGAAATCATTAAAAAGTAATGTAATTATAAAAGAAAACATTTATTTTAAAAATATTATTATAATATTTTTAGGGATGCTTCAAATGTGTTATAACGGAAGAAAATAGCCGTACCCACCATATAAGTTAAAAAACATTCTTACCATAATTTTTTGAAAATGTCATAAAGTACCATGTTTGGAGAACTACATAAGGATTCCTTTAAAAAAAATTTAAAAATTAAAACACAAGTATAAATGAATTTAACCCATAGTCTAGAAAATGGTAATAATGTTCTGAAATACAATTTTAAGAAACATGGATGTGGATGATAAAGAGGTCCCGGTAGATACTTACATGCAAACAACCTCGGATAACAAATAGATTGTAAAATTAACCCTTATCGTGTACTTTTCCATAGTCAAGGCTATGTTAACCTCATCTATAATAGTTAAATAATTGTTATTAAATTATAAAATAACCAAATACATAAATATGATATCATATATGATCTTCTAATATTTTATTGTTATTAATATTTCAGTAGTATCATTGTTTTGGGTGTTAACTGATTCGTTTTCCTTTGTATCTTTTATTATTTATGTCATGTTTTTTTATAGATAAGATGTATTTGATTCATATTCGGAATGATATTATCTTCATCAAAAAAAATTTTAAATCATTAAATGAAAATTATTCTTGAATGGTTACGATGGGGAAGGAATCTATTCGCGTCTATGGATATAGTAATCCGTATGTACGCATGAGCGACAATATAATTCTATTGATGGAAAAATATAATGTAATTTTATGGTATATCATATATAAAGAATCATTAAAATTTTGAATTTATTATTTACATTAATTATACTCATTATTATACCCATCCAAATAATGAGGTGTTGAATAACAAAATACACCACAACGTGGAGACGGTAAGCCGTACACACGCATGTATGGTGAATTTGTCATTGATAGGATGGATAGAATTATGAATATGGTTATACCATATTTATAATAACAACATTGTATTTTGAAGGTATGAGATTTATTATTTTTTATGGAAACAACAAAGAAAGAGTAATTGAAGATGAAAAGAACATTAAATGAGGTGATAAAATAATTACCTCTTCTTCGAGTTCTTCCTTTTTATTTTATCAAAAGGGATCCTTATGTTTGATTTTTGATCAATGTATGGCCTCTAGGTTTAAGTGATGGTAGTTTTTAGGAGATTTTTTCTACGTTTGGACGAGCCAAATGGCTTTGGATGTGTGAATTTGAGAGAAGAGGAAGTACCCTCTTATAAGAGAGGTGAGGGTCACTTTAGGAAAAGATTTAAACATTATTTTATTATAAAATCATTTTCAGATTATAAGGGCTCCAAATGGATTTATTTAGAGGATAATATGGGGATGGGTCGAAAACCTCACAACCAATTGGTTTTACACATGTTTAGGTCACCATATTAACCATATCTATTAAATCTAACTTGTAGTTAAATAGTTTAACTTTTACCATGTCTTCTTGTTTTATTGTAATAAATAGTTATTAAACATAATATAAATAGCCAATAGAACCGAAAGATGTTCCTTATTGACACATATAACCTTATATATGTCTTGATTTTGATACTTATATTTTTATGAATATTATATCATTTCATAATATAGTATTTGTTTTAAAAACTCATTAATGTCAATTTTGACACTATTTAGTATTTGGTTTTAGTGAAAGTCATAAAAACATGATTACTGCGAAAACAAATACATTAAATCAACACTATAATGTCATATTCACCTTGAAAATTCGTGGATGACATCAAAAATCTCAATTTACATTTATTTTGAAATTTATAATATCAATTATTTTAATATTTCATTAATATGGTAATTACTACATCATCATGGAGTCATAAATAAATTTAATTTTTTAATGTATAAAATTTATAAATAAAATACCATGATGTAGGAAATATTTTTATCTTTATAATTATTATTTGTAGTCGAATGTATCTTTGGGTCTAACGCTATATTAAAAATATTTTAGTTAATAAAATTTGAATTTAACACGGTTAACTCATCTTTAAATAAAATAATAATAAATGTCATAATCTAATCCTTGTGGATAAAAAAGTATCATATTTTATTCATAATGTTGATTTTTGTCTAAATAAACTTATCCAATAGAATTAAGACATGTGTTGGTGTAATTATAATATAATTTTTACATTTAATTACCTTTTTTACTTTTAACCGTGGTAAATAAAATTCTAAAGTTACTATTCAGAAAAAATTATTTTCATCCTATTGAGCAACATTATACATACTCATATCAACCATTTATCTCATATTATTAAAATTTAATTCACAGAATCAGTAAAATTACATTTTATGAAAATTTGTAAACGTGGCTAGAAGGTGGGTAAAATACGTTAAAATGTTCAATAAAATTTTGTATATATAATTTTATTATAAAATGAATTAAATGAATTAAATTGGACTAATATAGGTATTATATAAATATTTTTAAATAAAAAAATATAAATAAAATAAATATTTATTTAAATATAAAGTTGGTTTTAGACAAAAACGCAGTGTTTTTCACTATTCATCAAAAAGTGAATGTTTTCAGAAAAATACCAAAAATTCACCCTAAGCTAATTTTGATACTCTGAATCGAAAAATAAAGTCCAATTTGGAAATTAAAATATATAATATTCTAAAAATTGGGTATTACTATTCCAAATTTCTTTTTTAAATGGCTAGTTTTATTTTTCGTGATGTGCTAGAACTCGAAGTTGCATACATCGCAAGCTAATGTATTATTCCAATAGAAGTGTACCATGTAAGTTTAGGGTGTTACATTCTCCCTACCTTCAAATAATTTAATCCTCAAAATTTCTAGAATATTACTGCATAAAATGATTCATGTGGTTCTTCATCATATGTTCTCCAGGTTCCCACATTTCCTCTTCCATTTTATGGTTTCTCCGAAGAACTTTTACCAGACGAGTCATCCGATTTCTCAACACTTATTCTTTGGTATCAAGAATCCTAAAAATATCTTCAGGATAAGACAGATTGGGATCCACTTCTATTTCTTCGTAGTTGAGTACATTCGTTGGGTCAGGCATGTATTTTCTCTATAGTGATACGTATAACACATCATGATCTTTGGAGAGAATTGTTGGCATTCCCAAATGGTAAGCTACAACTCAAATTATTTCTAGAATTTCATATGTTCTGATGTACCTGGTACTTAAATTACCATTCTCACTGAATTGTATAACACCCTTCCATGGAGATTCCATCATGAAAACATGATCTCCTACTTGAAATTCCAAATCCGTCATTCAATTATCGGAAAATATCTTTTTCCTTCATTGAACTTCTTTGATGTGGGTTTGGATAATATTCACATTTTCCATTGTTTCTTCAACATGTTATGGGCCTATGAGTTTTACTTCACCCACATAATCCCAACAAGTTTGTGTGCGACATCTCTTTCCATATAAGGCTTCATATGGTTCCATCTGAATACTTTATTAGAAGCTATTGTTATAGGAAAATTATACCATATGGAAATACTGATCCCATATACCTTTAATGTCACATGAGAAAGATCTCAACATGTCTTCTAAGGTTTTAATAGTTCGTTCCGATGGTCCATCTATTTGGGGGTGGTAGGCATTGCTCTAATAAAGTTCAGTATCTACGGATTTCTGATGACTATTCTAGAATATTATTGTAAAACATGGATGATGATATGAAACAATCGATAGGGGAACACCATGATGTCTTAAAAATTAATTAATATAAAGTCTTGCTAAATGATCAAGTGGTAAATGTTCTCTTATAGAAAGAAAATGTGATGACTTGGTAAGATGATCAATAATGAACCAGATTGCATCATTCATTATTGGAGTCTTTGGTAGCCCCATGAGGATGTCCATCGTAATATCATCCCATTTAAACTCAGTTATTGGAAGAGGTGGCATTACTCCTCCAAGATACTGTCTTCCAGCCTTCACCTACAAACAAACCATACATCTTAACAAAAAATCAACAATCTCCCACTTCATGTTTTCCCACAAAAATGTTCCTTCAAATATGAACACATCTTAGTGCTACTGGGGTGTATAAAGAAATTGGATCTATGAGAATCATCCACCAATTCCCTTTTTAGATAAGTTATGTCATGAACACATGGTTTCGTCCCAAATTTGAAAATTCCATCTTCAAATACAAAGTCGATCAATATCCCATCATTCAAAGCATTAATTTTCTTTTCAAACTCCTCATCATTAGTCTGAGAACTATTTATCCTTTCTAGTAAAGATGGATTGGAACCCTGTTGAAAAGGTATTGATGTTTAACCATCCATGATTACTCCCATATACATCTTTACTAGATCCATGAACATAGGATCCCTTTGAAGTCTCATCTTTTCCATAACTCCATGATCATTTTTTCTCAAAGCATCTACCACCTTATTTTACTTTTTTGGGTTGTAGTGTATAGTAAAATCATAATCCTTGAGTTTTTCGATCCATCTCAAATACCTCATGTTGATTTCTTTCTGTGAGAAAATATATTTCAAACTCTTGTGATTAGTATAAATCTAAATATTTTCACCATAGAGATAGTGTATCTATATCTTTAGAACAAATATTAGAGCTTATAACTCTTTATCATGAGTGGGATAGTTTTTTTCATTAATTTTTTGTTGTTGTGATGCATTGGAAATAACCCTATCATTCTGTATAAAGACACAACCCGGTCCTTTATTTGAAGAATCACTATAAATAACAAATCAATCATTCCCAAATGGTGGAGTCAATATAAAGATATGACTAATAATCTCTTCAATTATTAAAAATATTCTTTACACACTTTTGTCCAAAAAAAATAACCCCATTTCATGTGAGCTTGGATAATGGGTTATCCAATTGGGAAAAATTATGAACAAAACACTGGTAGTAACCTGCTAAAACAATAAAACTCTATACCTCATTTATATTCCATTGTGCTGGCCAGTCATGGAATGCCTTTGTCTTTTATGGATCAATAATGATTCCATCCTTACTAAATAGATGGCCAAGAAAAGAAATCTCCTAAAGCCATATTTCACACTTTCTAAACTTCCAATATAATTCATTTCTTCTAAGATTCTTTAAAATAATGCATAACTAATTTTAATGATCTTATTAATTTTTGGATTATATCAAGATATCATTAATAAATACCACTAAAAATTCATCAATATTTCATTTGAAAACTATATTCATTAGATCCATGAAAATAGAGGGTGCATTAGTCATTTCAAAAGGATTACTGTACACTTGTAATGCCCATACGTGGTTCGAAATCATGTCTTTGGAATGTATTCATTTTTTACCCACAACTGATGATATCCCAATCGAAGGTCAATCTTTGAAAAATATTATTCTCTATGATGTTGAAGAATAAATTATCAATGCAAGTTAGGGGATACATTTACCGTATTTTTATAGCATTATTCTTAATGTAGTCAATGCCCAACCTCAATGATCCATCCTTTTTCTTAAAAAAAATAACAGGGGCTCCCCATGGAGAAACATTAAGGAGAATAAATCCTTTATTACTCAACTCCTCTAGGTTTTTCTTTAGTTACACTAATTCTATAGTGTCCATTATATAAGGTGTCTTCGATATGGGCCTTGAACCAGGAATTAAGTCAATGGAAAACTCAATTTCTCATTCTGGGGGATATCCTGGTAAATCCGATGGAAAAATTAAACATATTCCTGGATAATAGGTACATCATATATTTGAACATTCATTTACTCACCCATAGTAATTTCACTCCTTTCCTCCCAAATAATTTAATTTAGTAGAGCTACTAGGGGTGGGTCTACAAAAGAATTACATGGTGATGTTTCTTCTCTAAATATAAGGTATTCCTTATCATCATCAAAAATTGTTACCTCCTACCTCTTACAATAATTATTCGCATCATGGTCTGAAATCCAATCCATACTGCAGATTATATAAAATTCAATCATCGGTATAACAATATGATCAGTAGATAAAGAACATTTATATGCAATAATGGTAACTGATTGACAAAAAAATGTTGCAATGATACTTCCGAAAGGATTTTTGAATTACAACTCCCCTGTTAAGTCAAATTGGAAATATATAATTTTTTTCAAAACTAAGAAGATATGAATGAATTTGATGATTTAGAATCAAATAATTATTGGTCAAATTTTGAGTAAAAGATTACTATACCTACCTCTTATCATTCGGAGCTTCAACCTTATCAGTAGTGATCACATAAGCATGGCCTTGCTCCCTTGGTCTTTTCTGAAATATGTTTCCTTGTTTCTTCGGACATACATTTTTATAATGCCCCATTTCTCTACAATTATATCATTCAACATTGAAATCCACTTTCTTCCCCTTATAATCACGCTCTTGGTGGACTTTTTCTACACACTTGTAACAGAATCCCATTCACTTCAGGAAAGTACCGGGGTGTTTCTTCCGACATTTACTACAAGTTGGAAATTCAACCTTTCCATTCTTCCCCTTAATTCCATTTCTATAGTGTTCAGCAGATCTGTTCTTCTCATGATTTTCTTTAATGTCTTAAGACATAGAGAATTATTATTTTTATCTTGATAACACATAAGACTATATCTTCATATGACGAGAGGAATTGTGAGACTAATTCCATATAGTGAAAGTGTTTTAAACCATAAAAGAATCGATATATATTACTCCTTGGGTTATGTATATAATCTATAATATGACTTGATAACCTTGTAATGTTATCCTCATGCTTTGCAACATTCTTGTCCTCCATTTTCCTCAGTAATAGAAATTTCCTTTCTAAATCTGCTCAATTTTCATAAGGAAAGTATATTTCTATGAAACTTTATTTAAACTCACACCATTCCATATTTGATACTTCATCATCTTCCCTTGTGTTTTGAATCAATGTCCACCATTGATATTCATCTCCTGTGAGGTGATAAACTGTGATGACAACATTTTCTCTTTCGCTACTCCTAAAAGTATAAAATATTTTCTCTAAGGAACAAATCCATTGCTCAGAAAAAAATGGATTTGCAATTCCATTAAATGTTGGTCACTTTTGCCTCATGAATTAGTTTAACGTTGATCCTCCATATTATGGATCAGGGTGCTCCCTACAGGTAAGGTTGTTATTCATAACCTGAGTGAGTTATTCCAGTATGGTTATAAGCTATTAATCACTAGTTGAATCACCAGCTGAACTATAATTATCTTGAGTAGGTGGGAAATCCCAACATGGATTGCATGTGTTGATACAGTTTCCATTCATTCAAATAGGTTCTATTTCTAAACAATGGAATACACTATATTAATTTATGAATTTCAAAACATAATTTCAAATTAGTAACATACCTAACATAAATTGAACAATTTATGTATATAATCACTAATAATAAAAACTATTTTCGTTGGGGAAGTATTTACTCATAAATCCTTGATAATGGTTTGTAAGGAAAATGTGAATTTTTCTAAGCATATTCCCCAGGAGTGTCTTAACCAATAGTGCAGCAAGACCCGTTGTCATGAACCAGGATACCTCGGGTCAATCTTGAAACTCTTTGTCAGAGTTTTCACTCATAGTCACATTTATTCTAGAGCCACTTCTACTAATTTGTATCTAAACAGGGATGTATTATTTGGAAAATACACAAAATATCTACATTACCAAAATTCTAGGATGTTCTTCTATACTAATCCTCAATGTTTATCTTAGGATAATGTTCTTTAATCAGAGTTTTTCTAAATCTAGTTTCCAATGTTTGTACTAAATTTCCTCGGATACCAACTATAATTCCCTGGCCCTAGTTACCCAGAGTCGGTTCCTTATTACAAAATATCGGAATGATCACAACAGATCAATCCTCGAATGACTGATTAGTTTAAGAAGCCATGTATGTACTAGATACATACATAAGTATTACATTACATCATGAAATAAAAAACAACATTGTGTCCCCTATGAACACACTTATATACCTTAGCCTATCACTGCAGGTCAATCATAATATACTTCTTAGAATCCTAGGAAAAATAAAAACTATAAAGGGGTGAGCTTAGATGCTTAGTAAGGATAACAATATAGTGGAAACTGTCATAAATAAGTATAAACATTTAAGCCAATTTGTAATACTAAAACACAAGAATTTTAAGCATAAACTTCATTATAATATGGAAAATATTAGTCAAATAATTCCATTTAGTTATTCATGTGGATATTCTACTAGTCTAATAATCACAGGTAATGTCAATAGCTAATTTCATAGTGTTGGAATGCATACTGTTGGACATCATAACCACATAGTCAAGGCCTCATGCCATGACTACAAATAAGATTTTTTCAAGGCCTTGTTCCATGACACTAGTTTGTCTCATGAGACTTACCGATTCATTAAGGATCCATGCCGTGATTCAACCATCACTTACTAAGTCCAATGCATTCATCATATGAAAAGGTTGAAACATAAAATAAATATTCTTATTAAAACTAATATATGAAATGTTAATAATTTAAACATAAACCATGAATGGTATAAAAAGAACACATCCACAGTCAAACATATCACAAAACCTTCAACAAAATATGGAAGATTGTTTTATAATAAATCAACTTAAAACAAGTAAAAAATCCATCAAAGGATGTTGACATAGATGAAATCAAAACTATTTGAGAGAAATATCTCTTTATATTTAGAAATTGATAAAAAGTCACATAATTATAAATGAAAACATTTATTTTGAAAATATTCTTATAATAGATGAAAATAGTTTCACTCGCAGTATAAGTTAAAAAACATTCTTACCTTAATTTGTCAAAAAGGTCAAAAAGTGCCTTGTTTGGAAAATGACAGAAAGATTTGTTTCAAAACATTTTATAAAAAAGTAAAACAAGGGTATAAATTCATTTAAACCATAGTCTAGTAAATTTTAATAATGTTTTGAAATAAATTTTTAAGAATATCGGATGTGGGTGATAATGAGGTCCCAATAGATACATACGTACAGACAACATTGAATAATAAAAATATTGTAAAATTAAATCTTACCTTGTACATTTCCTTAGTCGTGGGTTCATTAACCTCATATATAATCATTATATTATTAATATTAAATTATACAAGAACCACATACATAAATATGAAATCATATATGTTCTTCAAATATTTCATTTTTAATAATTTTTCGGTAGTATCATTTTTTCGGGTGTTAACTAATTTTTTTAGTTTATCTATTTAGTTATGTAAATCATATTTTATATGGATAGGATTTATTTAATTCATATCTAGAATTATATTAACTTCTTAACCATTATTTTTAAATCATCAAATGAAAATTATTCTTGAATGGTTACGATGGGGATTGAATCTCATCGTGTTTGTGGAGACAGTAATCCATACGTACACATGAGAAACAATATCATTCTACTAATGGGAAAATCAAATATAATTAAATGATATATCATATATAAATAATTATTAACATGTGAAATATATTATTTAAATCATTTATACTCATTATTAGACCATTCCAAATAATGAGGTGTTCAATAACAAACTACCCCACGATGTGGAGACGGTAAGTCATACATACGCATGTATGGTGTAACGCCCCGACCCTTGTTACCCAGAGTCCGTGCATTATTACATAACATTGGCATGATCAAAAGAAAGATCAAATATCGAAAGACCGATTGGTTTAGTAGCCTTGGAAACACTAGATATATTCATAATGTTTTACATTACATCATAAAAATGAAAACTACAACAATATAGTCTCCATATTCCACACTCATATCCCCACATACTATCCTTGCAGGTCATTCATAAATTACTTCTTCACATCCTGGGAAAAATAAAACATAGAAAAGGGGTGACTCAAATGCCCAGTAAGGATAACAATATAGAGGAATCTTTCATAAATAAGAATAAACATTTAAGGCAGTGTATAACTAAAACAAAAGCCTTTTAAACTTGAACTTCAACAAAGTATGGAAAAAATAAAATGAAATAATGCCATTTACTTATTCACATAGATATTATACTAATAGTATAATCACATGAAATATAAATAACCACATTCATAATGATGGAATGCATACTTCAAGACTATCATAACCACATAGCCAAGGCCTCGTGCCAAGACTACAAATAAGATTTTTTCAAGGCCTTGCGCCAAGACACTAGTTTGTCTCATGAGACCTACCGATGCATCGAGGAGCTATAGCAGGTCTCCACCTGTCACTTAATAAGTCCAATGCATTCCCAATATGAAAAGGTTTAAACATAACATAATCATTCATATTAAATGTAGCACTCGAAATGTCAATACTTTCTCCATAAACCATAAATGGTATAAAAGTAACACATCCAAAGTAAAACATATCACAAAACCTTCAATACAATACAAAAGTTTTGTATCATAATAAATCAACTTCAAATAAGCTTAAAATCCATCAAAGGATGTTGACATAGATGAAATCGAAACTATTTGAGAGAAATATCTATTTTCTCAAAATCATTTAAAAGTCACACATTTATAAAGGAAGTAATCTAAAAGAGATTTTTGAATCAAAGTATCCCATACCACTTTGAAACTTTTGAAAAGAAATATCATTTCGAAACATTCATGTCCATAGTAATAAATCCTTAAAATTATTTTGAAAACATTGACATTAATTAAAAATATTTAGAAAGATAAATCTTTAAAAAATATAAAATTATGATCTTGATAAAGGGTACCTTTCACAAATTCTTAAAATATTCATTTTGAAATCATTTAAAGTCACATAATTATAAAATAAAACATTTACTTTGAAAATATTCTTATAATCTTGTAAGGGAAGATTCAATAATTTTATAACGGCGTAGAATAGCCGCACCCACCGTATAAGTTAAAAAAACATTCTTACCTTAATTTTGTCGAAAAGGTTAAAAGAACCTTGTTTGGAAAACGACGGAAAGATTCCTTTATAAACCTCTTATAAAAAGTAAAACAAGGGTATAAATGACTTTAACCCATATTCCTTGTAAATAGTGAAATTTTTCAAAATACATTTCGAAGAAACATGGATGTGGATGATAATGAAATCCCAATATATTATTACGTATAAACAACCTCGGATAATGAAGAGATTGCAAAATATACTCTTACCTTGTAATTTTCCTTCGTTGAGGGTAGGTTAAACTCCTTTATAATGGTGAAATAAGTGTTATTAAATTATTCAAGAATCATATATATTAATATGATATCATATATGATCTTTTAATATTTATTTGTTAATAATATCTTAGTATTTTCGTCGTTTCGGGTGTTAACTTACTCGATTTATTTTATATGTTTTGTTACATAAGACATGTTTGTAATGGTTAGGTTGTATCTTTTTCATATCCCTAATGATATCAAGTTCTTAAACATTATTTTTAAATCATCAAATGATAATTATACTTGAATGGATATGATGGAGAATGAATCTCATCGCGTTCGTGGAGACGGTAGTCTGTACGTACGCACGAGCGAAAATATCATTCTTTTGATATTAAAATAATATATAATTGGATGTTATATCATATATAAAGAATCATTATCATGTTATATTTATTATTTACATGAATTAAAAATCATTATTATACCCATTCAAATAATAATATATTGAATAACAATTACACCACGACGTGGAGACGGTAAGCCGTACGTAAGCACGTATGGTGACATGTTATTCAAAGGGTGGATAGAATACTGAATATGGTTGAAAAATAATTAAAATAACATCACAGTATATATATGATACTGAAGTTAATATTTTATAATGGTAACAACAATGAATGAAGAGGTGGAATAAGAAAAGAACTTGAAAAGGGGTGGTGAAATCATTACCTCTTCTTCAGGTTCTTCCTTTTGATTTGATCAAAAGGGCTGCCTAGGTTGGATTTTTGATCCAACTAAGACCTCTAGGTTGTATTGAGAGAAGTTGGGAGAGTATTTCGGCAGAGTTTGGCCGAACCCAAATGCTTTGATGGTGTGATGTAATGAGAAGGAGGAGTACCCTTTTATAAGAGGGGTGAGGGGCACCTTTGAAAAAACTAGAAATATTAATTTATAATAAATTCATATTCGGTTTATAATGGCTCCAAAGTTCATTATTCAATGGTTAAGGTAGGTATAGGTCAGAAACAACACAACCAATATAATTTAGACAGGTTTGGGTTACTATATTAACCTTATCATTTAGTTTTAACTCTTAGTTAATTAGTTTGACATTTACCATGTCACTTTGTATTTTTATATTATATAGTTAATAAACTTACTATATACATCCAAGCGACCCCAAAGTGGTCCATTAATGACACAAATAACATGATATAAGTCTCTTGGCCGAACCGTAGATTTTTAGGAATTTAATATCAATTAATAATATAATATTTGTTTTAAAAACTCTTTTATGTCAATTTTGACACTATTCAATAGTTTATTTTTTTGAAACTCATAACAGAATGATTACTTCTAAAAACGTTAATTAAATCAATCCTAAGAAGTCATATTATCCTAGAAAATTATTTTAATTCATTTAAAGTCTCAAATTATATTTATTTGGGTATTTATAATATCAATTATTTTAAATTTTCAATATTATGGTAATTACTGCCTGATCTCTGTGTCATATATAAATTAAATTATGTAATCTCTAAAAATTAAAAATAAAATATCATTATGTAGTAAATATTTCTATATTTCTAATGAATATTTATAGTCGAAAATACAACATATATAACCCTATGTAAAAATTATTTTTCTAAAAGATATATGCTTGTGTCATTTTTGTATTCATTTTAACTTAATTAAAATAAAGTGTCCCTATCACCTACAAGTAGCTCATCGGGTTCCCAAAACGACCCAAAGATGCCTATGGTCGAACATGTATCAACCAAGAAGGTTAGAACACGTTTTAGGGTAATTTAGTATTATTATAAAATTATTTTTTAACCCTTATTTACTGGATTTACCCTTAACCATGGTAAATAAAATATTTACCGAAGTAATTATTCAAAATGTCTAAAAATTAAAGTTACCTATTAACACAATTTTAACATCCTGATTCCAAATATGGAATCCATTTTTCCAAATTCAAAACACATAACTAGAAGAAATTAATTTAAAATTAATTCCCGTTGTCAAAACAAAAAGCTTGTTTTTAAGATATAATAACTATCAAAAGATTGATACTTGTTTATGTTCGGTTTAATTGTGAAATTATGTCCAATGACCAACATTGTATTAAATGGTAAAACTATATTCTAAATATACTTTAAAACCACTCAAATTCAAAATTTATCACTATTAAGTATTTTGATTAAAAAAGTTGTTTTTAATTAAAATTTAGTAATTTTCACTATTCATCAAAATATTAAAGTTATCCGAAAAGTACCAAAATTTCACCCTAGGCTAATTTTGATATTTTGAATCCAAAAATAAAGTCCATTTTGAGAGATAGAATTTATAAAATTTCAAAAATTAGGTATTACTATTCATAAGGGCTAGTTTGGTAAGTCATGGTGCACTTTATCTCAGCGTTGCGTGTAGTGCAAGTTATTGAATTATTTTGAAGAAATAACGCACTATGAAATCTTGGGGTGTTACATTCTACACTCCTTCAATAAATTGCGTCCTCGCAATTTGATGTTGTTCTTTGAAAATAAAAGGTTGAAAATAAGAAATATCTTTGTGGGAAAACCCACATCGGAAATTGGGTTACTAAAATTTAGTCTTAATATGAGGGAAAGAGAAATGAAAGGGTCACCACCAAATTATGATCTCGATTAGGAGAACATTGGTGGAAATTAGAGACATATAATTGGTGAAAAAACATAAATATTTATAGGTAGTGATCGAGGTCATCAATCACAAACAAGTTTAAAATTGAGGTCCTTAAATTCATCAATCTATGATTATTTGAAATACCATCGGGTCAACAAAACATAGGGTATTAGGATAACACATTTTTGGTTTTAGGATTCCTTAAATAAAGTATAAGACTTAATTTCTTCATGGAATAATAGAAGAAGAAAAAAATATATTTTTGACAAGTAGACTTCCGTCCTTTAACTAATTTCCACCATAGACTCATCTTTCACTCTAAAAGATAATAGAACTTAAAAATAATATTCTATTTATCCTATTCGTATAGGGTTAAAAAGAATGAATTTATAATTCATCTAGAAGAACCATTAAAAAAACGAAATTATTCAATCCAGGACATCATGTGGGTCAGTGGTAGGTGATACACCCTTGTCGCCCTTCGGTTGTGGGTTCAAGTCTCGCGGCCTTTCCGGACGCGACGGGTTGCCGCCCGACCTCCGGGTTGTCCTTTTATGGAAATCCAAAATAATCAAAACTAGAACTATCCAAAATACTTCAGTCCAAAATTTATAAGGAAGGTAAACACAATAAAGATCCTTTTTTCGTGTAATAACATGTGAACACCATTATCATGTATTCTTTCAAAACACTGCAACTTCCTGAATTACCATAAAACCTTATTGATTACATTCATCATCCCTTATTCCTTATAGAATAATATATATACTCCTTCAATCCAAAAATGTTTTAAACCCCAACAATGATGGAATATACAAATCATTAATCAGTTTCAAGGTAGTCAATAATATCCAATATAATTTATCCAAATTGATCATGTATTATTCGAAAATCACTACCTCGGTATCAGAACTATATTATGGTTTATCATTCTCTCAACCATATAGTTTCCAAAAATTTATCCTGCTATTGAGTCACTTTTCATTGTTCCACACAATCTTAAGTCCTTAATGAAATAGTACTGCAGTACAATCCTTATATACTCCATAATTATTATAACAAGTACATTGTTGATACACCACTCAATTGACATAATCAATATAAGAACTCTAATCATTCCTCTTCATCTTTGGTAGTATCATAACATGATTATTATCTAATAGGATCATTTGAGGCATATTCTGATGATTGGGACATAGGTTCGCATAGTGTCCAAACTCCTTTCAAATGAATCATTTTACATTTGAAACCATTTTCTTACCCTTGTAGTCACGTACATTGTGCCCTTTTCCTCAACACTTATAACAAACTCCCATTTCTTTCTGGCATGTTTCAGGGCATTTCTTTCCACAGTTATCACATATGGGAAAATTCTTCTTTTCCCTCTTCCCTTTATCCATCTTTCTCTCTTCCATCCTTTTCTTCTCTTTCTTCCCTTCAAAGCCATAGGACTCAGTAAACTCTTTACTTATCTTATCAACACATTATATTATTTCTTCATATGATGATTATACATGCGAGACTATTTATCTTATAATTTCTGGCTTAAGACCATGAAATATATGTTCTTTATTTCTCTTTGTATCATGTGCATTGCTAGAGTTCTCATTCCTTCTACTGGGCACCATTTCTAAACAATGGCATACACATGATTAGTTTATGAATAACAATACCTAATACCAAACTTGTAAAACACATAACATAAATTAAATAGTTTATGGATATAATCCATAATCATAAAAATCTCTCCTTTGAGGAAGTATATACTAATAAACCCTTAATAATGATTTGTAAAGAAAATGAGAGTATTCCTAAGCATATCCCCCGGGAGTGTCGTAACCAAGAGTGCAGCAAGGCCCGTTGTCGTGCACCAGTTCCCGTTCGAGTCTACCTCAAAGCATTGTTTTTGGGTTTTACCCCTAGGTACATCTGTGCCGGAGCCGCCTCTACCTGCTCGTATCCAGACAGGGATGTATTGCTCGGAAAACTCACAAAATCTCTACAATACCAAAATTTTCGGAAGTTCTTCTATACTAATCCTCAATGTTCATCTTAGGACTACGTGCTCTAATCAGAGTTTATCTAAATCTAGCTTCCAAGGGTTGTACTAAAATTCTATGATACCAACTATAATGCCCCGACCCTAGTTAGCCAGAGTTGGTGCATTATTACATAACATTGGCATGATCACAAGAATGATCGGATCTCTAAATACCGATTGGTTTAGTAGCCTTGGAAACACTAGATATATTCATAAAGTTTTACATTACATCATAAAAATGAAAACAAAAACAATATAGTCTCCATATTCCACACTCATATCCCCGCATACTATCCATGCAGGTCATTAATAAATTACCACTTCACATCCTGGGAAAAATTAAACATAGAAAAGGGGTGATCTCAAATTCCCAGTAAGGATAACAATATAGCGGAAATTTCATAAATAAGAATAAACATTTAAGGCAGTGTATAACTAAAACAAAAGCCTTTTAAACTTGAACATCAACAAAGTATGGCAAAAATAAAATGAAATAATTCCATTTACTTATTCACATGGATATTATACTAATCGAATAATCAAATGCAATATCAATAACCACTTTCATAATGATGGAATGCATAATTCTAGACTATCGTAACCACATAGCCAAGGCCTCCTGCCAAGACTACAAATAAGATTTTGTCAAGGCCTTGTGCCAAGAAACTAATTTGTATCATGAGACCTAACAATGCATCGAGGAGATATAGCAGGCTCCACCCATCACTTAATAAGTTCAATGCATTCCCATATGAAAAGGTTTAAACATAACATAAACATTTGTATTAAAACTAGCATACGAAATGCCAATAATTTCTCCATAAACCATGAATGGTATAAAAATAACACATCCACAGTAAAACATATCACAAAACCTTCAATACAATACAAAAGTTTTGTATCATAATAAATCAACTTCAAATAAGCTTAAAATCCATCAAAGGATGTTGACATAGATGAAATGAAAACTATTTGAGAGAAATATCTATTTTCTCAAAATAATTTAAAAGTCACACATTTATAAAGGAAGTAATTTAAAAGAGATTTTTGAATCAAAGTGTCCCATACCACATTGAAACTTTTCAAAATAAATATCATTTCAAAACATTCATGTCCATATTAATAAAACCCAAAAATTATTTTGAAAACATTGACATTAATTAACAAGATTTAGAAAGATAAATCTTTAAAACATTTAAAATTATGATCTTGATAAAGGGTACCTTTCAAAAATTCTTAAAATATTCATTTTGAAATCATATAAAGTCACATAATTATAAAATAAAACATTTACTTTGAAAATATTCTTATAATATTTTAAGGGAAGCTTCAACGATTTTATAACGGCATAGAATAGCCGCACCCACCGTATAAGTTAAAAAAAATTCTTACCTTAATTTTGTCGTAAAGGTTAAAAGCACCTTGTTTGGAAAATGACGGAATGATTTCTTTATAAACCTCTTATAAAAAGTAAAACAATGGTATAAATGAATTTAACACATATTCCTTGTAAATAGAGAAATTTTTCGAAATACATTTCGAAGAAACATGGATGTGGATGATAAAGAAATCCCAGTAGATTATTACGTATAAACAACCTCGGATAATTAAGAGATTGCAAAATAAACTCTTACCTTGTACTTTTCCTTGGTTGAGGGTAGGTTAACCTCCTGTATAATGGTGAAATAACTGTTATTAAATTATACAAGAATCATATATATTAATATGATATCATATATGATCTTTTAACATTTATTTGTTAATAATATCTTAGTATTATCATCGTTTCAGGTGTTAACTTACTCATTTTCTTTTATATGTTTTGTTATGAAAGACATGTTTGTAATGGTTAGGTTGTATCTTTTTCATATCCATAATGATATCAAGTCCTTAAAAATTATTTTTAAATCATCAACTGATAATTATACTTGAATGGATATGATGGAGAATGAATCTCATGGGGTTCGTGGAGACGGTAGTCCGTACGTACGCACGAGGGAAAATATCATTCTTTTGATATTAAAATAATATATAATTGGATGTTATATCATATATACATAATCATTATCATGTTATATTTATTATTTACATGAATTAAAAATCATTATTATACCCATTCAAATAATAATATATTGAATAACAATTACACCACGACGCGGAGACGGTAAGCCGTACGTACGCATGTATGGTGACATGTTATTCAAAGGGTGGATAGAATACTAAATATGGTTGAACCATAATTATAATAACATCAAAGTATATATAAGATACTGGAGTTATTATTTTATAATGGTAACAAAAAATAATGAAGAAGTGGAAGAAGAAAAGAACTTGAAAATGGGTGGTGAAATCATTACCTCTTCTTCAGGTTCTTCCTTTTGATTTGATCAAAAGGGATCCTTAGATTGGCTTTCTGATCAAACTAAGACCTCTAGGTTGTATTGAGGGACGTTGGGAGAGTATTTGGGCAGATTTTGGGAGAAACCAAAATGCTTTGAGGTGTGAAGTAATGAGAAGGAGTAGTGCCCTTTTATAAGAGGGGTGAGGGGCACCTTTGGAAAAGTTAGAAATATTAATTTATAATAAATTCATATTCGGTTTATAATGGCTCCAAAGTTGATTATTCAACGGTTAAGGTGGGTTTATGTCTAAAACCACACAACCAATATAATTTAGACAGGTTTGGGTTACTTTATTAACCTTATCATTTAGTTTTAACTCTTAGTTAATTAGTTTGACATTTACCATGTCACTTTGTATTTTAATATAGTATAGTTAATAAACTTACTATATAGATCCAAGAGACCCCCAAGTGGTCCATTAATGATACAAATATCATGGTATATGTGTCTTGGACGAACCTTAGATTTTTAGGAATTTAATATCAATTAATAATATAATATTTTTTTTAAAAACTCTTTTATGTCAATTTTGACACTATTCAATAGTTGATTTTTGTGAAACTCATAACAGAATGATTACTTCGAAAAAAGTTAATTAAATCAATCCTAATATGTAATATTATAATATAAATTTCTTTTAATTCATTAAAAGTCTCAAATTATATTTATTTGGGTATTTATAATATCAATTTGTTTAAATTTTCACTATTATGGTAATTACTGCATCATCTTTGTGTCATAAATAAATTAAATTATGTAATCTCTAAAAATTATAAATAAAATATCATTATGTTGTAAAGAGTTTTATATTTCTAATTAATATTTATAGTCGAAAATCGAACATATATAACCCTATGTAAAAATTGTTTTTCTAAAAGATATATGCTTGTGTCATTTTTGTATTCATTTTAACTTAATTAAAATAGTGTCCCTATCATCTACAAGTGGCTCCATGGGGTCCCAAAATCGACCAAAAGATGACTATGGTCGAACATGAATCAGCCAATAAGGTTAGGACACGTTTTAGGGTAATTTACTATTATTATAATATTATTTGTTAACCCTTATTTACTGGATTTACCCTTAACCATGGTAAATAAAATATTTACCGAAATAATTATTAAAAATGTCTAAAAATAATATTTACCTATTTACACAATTTTAACATCCTGATTCCAAATATGGAATCCATTTTTCCAAATTCAAAACATAGAAGTGGCAGAAATTAATTTAAAATTAATTCCCGCTGTCAAAACAAAAAGCATGTTTTTAAGATATAATAACTATCAAAAGATTGATACTTGTTTATGTTCGGTTTAATTGTAAAATTATGTCCAATGACCAAAATTTTATTAAATGCTAAAAATATATTCTAAATATACTTTAAAACCACTCATGTTTAGAATTTAACACTATTAATTATTTTGATTAAAAAAGTTGTTTTTAATTAAAATTTAGTAATTATCACTATTCATCAAAATATTAAAGTTATCCGAAAAGTACCAAAATATCACCCTAGGATAATTTTGATATTTGGAATCCAAAAATGAAGTCCATTTTGAGAGATAGAATTTATAAAATTTCAAAAATTAGGTATTACTGTTCATAACGGCTAGTTTGGTAAGTCATGGTGCGCTTTAACTCGGCGTTGTGTGTAGTGCATGTTATTGAATTATTTTGAGGAAATAACGCACTATGAAATATTGGGGTGTTACATATGGTTACTTTTTTTATTAATATGATGGATATAATATTGAATATGGATGTACCATATTTTTAATAACATCACATTTTTTACAAGGTATTGGAGTTATTATTTGGATTTGGAAACAACAAAGAAAGAGGAATTGGAAGAAGAAAATAACGTTGAAAGAGGTGATTAAATAATTAAATGTTATTTGGGTTCATCCTTTTTATTTGATCAAAATGGATACTTATGTCTTCTTTATAATCTATGTAAGGACTCTAGATTGTATTTAAGGTAGTTTTAAGGAGAAGTTTTCATTTTTTGGTCGATACAGATGGATTTGGATGTGTGAATTTGAGAGAAGGGAAGTACCATTTTATAAGAGAGGTTAGGGTAACTTTAGGAAATTCTAAAATAGTATTTTATTATCAAATATTATTCGGTTTATAATGGCTCCAAATGGATTTATTTTCAGACTAAGGTGGGTCTGGTTCAAAAACATTGCAACGAATTGGTTTTAGACAAGTTCAGGTAACCATATTAACCTTGTCTTTTAGATTTTACTCTTAGTTAAATAGTTTAACTTTTACCATGTCTTCTGGTATTATTATAATAAATGGTTAATAAACTTACAATAAAATACATGAGAGCCCCAAGTGGTTCATTATTGACATATAAAACATTATATAACTCCTTTGGATGAATCTTAGTTTTTTATGAATATTATATCATTTAATAATATAGTATTTGTTTTAAAAACTCATTTATGTCAATTACGAAACTATTTATAATTTGGTTTCAGTAAAAATCAAAAAAAAAATTTACTTATAAAAAAATAAATTATATCAACCCTAACATGTCATATTCAGCTAGAAAAGTTTTGGATATCAAAAAACGTCTCATTTTACATTTATTTTTATATTTATAATATCATTTATTTTAATATTTCATTAATAAGGTAATTACTGCACCATCATTTTTTCATAAATAATTTTAATTATTTAATGTATAAACTTTATAAATAAAATACCATTATGTAGGAAATATTTTTATCTTTATAAAGAGTGTTTATAGTCGAAATTATCTTATGTATAACCCTATATTAAAAATATTTTGGTTCTTATAAGTTGAATTTAACACTGTTAATGCTTCTTTAAATAAAATAATAATAAAGTTACCTAATCTAATCCACGTGGATAAAAAAGGATCATATTTTATTCCTAAGGTTTATTTTGGTAGAAATAAACTTATCCAATATAATTAGGACATGTTTTGGGGTAATTATAATATCATTTTTACCTTTAATTTACCCTATTTACTTTTAACCGTGCTAAATAAAATTCAAAAGTTACTATTCACCCAAAATTATTTTCATCCTATTAAACCAAATTTTACTTACTAATATAAACCATGTCTCTCAAATTTTTGAAATTTAATTCACAGAATAGGTAAAATTACGTTTTATGGAAATTTGTAAATGTGCATAGAAGGTGGGTAAAAGTCGTTAAAAAGTTCAATAAAATTTTATATATTTAATCATATTATTAAATTACTCCAATGAATTATATTGGACTAATATTGGTATTATGTATCTATTTTGAGTTAAAATAAATTTAAATAAAATTTATAATTATATAAATAAAAAGTCTATTTTAAATAAAATTTTAGAGTTTTTCAGTATTCATCAAAGATTGAAAGTTTTCAGATAAATAAAAAAATCACCCTAAGATAATTTTGATATTCGGAATCAAAAAAAATTCCAATTTAAAGAATAAAATTTAAAAAATTTCATATAGATTGTATTACTATTCATAACATCTTTTTAAATTGCTAGTTTGATTTTTTGTGATGTGCTAGAATTCGAAGTTACCTACAACACAAGATATTTTATTATTCAAAGATAAGAATACCATGGAATATTGGGGTGTTACACCAATTCCACTGGAATATGACAAGATTTTCCATAAACCAGTCTCTATGGGGTGGTTCCTATGTGTGTTTTATATGCAGTACAATATGCCCATAATTCATTGTCCAGTTTGAAGCTCCAATAACATATTCTTATGGTGAAAATCATTTCTAAAATTTCTTTCAACCCCTTACTTGACAATTCTACTTTTCCACTTTATGTGGGTGGTGGGGAGTATTGGTGTTATAGGGAACTTTGTACCATTTAAGCATTTTTCGCATTGGCTAGTTTACAAAATTTGTTTCACGATCACTAATGTGTAACCGCGGAAATCCAAAATGTGGGAGTATATTCCTTTGAAAATATTTATGACTACCTATGATGTGTCATCTGTTGTGGCTTTAGCTTCAACCGAATTGGAAATATAATTAACTAAACAAAATGTAACTCTTACCATGTGCTGAAGGACATGGTCCCATGAAGTCAATACCCCAAATGACAAAAACATAAACTTCCATAATGGGGGTTTGTGGAATCATGTTTCTTTTGTAGATGTTCCCTGTTATTTTGCATTTGTTGCATTGATGAAAGAATCTCCTAGCATCGTGGTGCAATAATAGCCAGAATTATCTTCTTCTTATGATTTTCCCACTATGTTCTCCGGTCCATGATGGCCTATTGTTGGTGATGAGTAGCACATTCTGATCACATGTAGCATCTCTTCCTCTGGGATGCAATGTCATAATAGGTTAGTGTTATAATGCTTAAAAATCAATGGTTCATCCCAGAAGTACTGTTTGGTATCAGAAAAAAAAACTTCTTGCACTACTGATATGAACGGACATGATGAATGTTTCATGTGGAATGATATTTGGCAATTTCGGAAAACAAGGTTTGGGCTCTGACACTAAACAATGTCTCATCGAGATAGTCTCCTTAAATATTAGTCTTGATGACTTCATTAATTATTTTCATGGGTATCCGTGGAAGGTGGTCAGTAATGAAATTTTCTGTTACCTTGGTGTCTTTGATAACGATGTCAAATTCTTACAGCAAGAGAATCTTATGGATCAATCTTGGATTTGCAACCTTCTTTCTCATCGTGTATCGAAGAGTGTCATGATCTGTATGGACCATGAATTTGGATAAAACGAAGTATTAATTGAACTTTTAAAAGGAATAAACTACAGCTATGAGATCCTTCCAGGTAGTTTTATAATTGAATTGAGCTTCATTCAATGTGTGCTTGGAATTATAGATTTTCCAGAAGATCGTTCCTACATGTTTCTTAAGTAAAGATCCTAAAACAAGGTTGCTGACATCGTACATAATCTCAAATAATTTTTACCAATTTTGTGCAATGATAACAGGAGACACAATCATATTATTTTTAGGGTTTCCAAAGCTTGTCAATATTTCCCATGAATTCAAAAGTTGTTTCCTTTGACAAAAAGTGTGTCAATGGATGTGTGACTTTAGCAAAATCTTTTACGAATTGTTTGTAGAATCCAGCATGCCCAAAGAAACTTCTAATCCATTTTATGGTTGATGGTCCTAGAATATCTATGATTACTATAATTTTAGCGCGATCAAATTCAATTTCTTCTTTTGAGATTTTTTCCCTAGCACAGTTTTGACATGCACCATGAAATTATATTTTTCTAAATTCACTACTAATAATTTCTCCTCACAGTGTTGCAGAACATGTTCTAGACTGCTTATACAAACGTCAAATGATCTCCCATAGATAGAGATAGAATCCATTAGTAATTTGTGAAAATCATCCACCATATCATTAAATATGTGTTTCATGCATATTTAGAATTTTGATGGTGTGTTTCACAAACCGAATGACATATGTCTATATGCAAAAGTACACAAGGGGCATGTGAAGGTGGTTTTGGGCCCATCAATGGGATCTACTAAAATTTTATTATATACTAAATAAAAATCTAATAAACATTATAAATCTTGTCCTGGTGGCCTTTCAAGAATTTGATCCATAAATGGTAAAGGAAAATGATCATTCCCTATTGTTGTATTCAAACATCTTCAATCCACACAAACTCTCCATCTAGTGATGGAGTGTGTTGAAATGAGTTCAATATCCTTTTTTCTTGTTATTGTGATTCCCCCATTTTTTGGAACGACTTTGATGGGTCTCACCCATTTACTATCTGACATTGGAAATATTATTGCAACATCAATAAGATTTAACAATTCATTCTTGAAAACCTTATTCACTGGCGGCGTGAGCTGCCTCTGAGGTTGTCTTTTTTGGTTTTGCATTCTCTATTAGAAAGATCCATTGGGTGAATTCTGATGGATTGATTCCCTTATTATCTACCACTCCCAGGTCAATTGACTTCTTATGTCTTTTTAGGACTTCAACCATTTTTTCTTCTTATTCCTGAGATATCTCGGTGTTGATAATGATGGTTAAAGAGAATGACTCCCCAAAGTATGAGTACGTCAATGTTTTGGGTAAGGGTTTCAATTCTAACATGGATGGCTGAATGGTGGATGGGATAAATGGTGGTATGTAGTCTCTAGTAAGTGGGTAAATAATGTTTACTTACTCGAAGTCATATTATTCCTCCTTGTATAATATTGAATCATTAGTATCTTCCTCAATATATATGTACATTCCTTCTTGTTGGGCAAGTGGTATGGTGTGAAAATAAACTGGGTCATCTGGTTGTTGTGCTGCTTTTATCAGATTAATCACCAGTTTTTCTTTTCCGACTCTAAAAATGAGACATCCTTGATTAACATCAACCAAGGCCTTCCATGTTTCAAGGAAGGTTGTTTCAAGAATGATCGGGACATATCCATCCTCTTCCATTTCTAAATCTATAATGTTTTTTGGGAAAATAAATTTTCCGACATTAACCAGAACATCTTCAAGAATATCACACAAGTATTTGATGGAATGACTATCCACATATAAAGCTACTAATGATGCCTTACGCTCTTGGATTCTGAGTTTGGGGAATACAATCATCGACATAAGATTTATGATGTCTGTAAAACTATAGAGTGATTTTCCAAACATACACTATCCTATGGAAAAAGATATTGAAAATCATTCAGGGTATCTCATATATGGTGGGATCTTCTACTGTACAACCATAGAACATTCTTCAGTTAATGATATGACTTCAAGGTCTTCTATCTTTGTTTTGTTTGATAGATAATCCTTGAAAAATTTCACATAATACATCATTTGAGAAATTTCCTAAGCAAAAGGATTACTGATATGAAACAACTTGAACATTTTGAGGAAATTTTAGTATTGGGCCTCCCGCCTACCATGCCTTTATCTTTTCAAAAAGAGAAGAGGTGGCTTGTGTGGAGGTGGAGGCACATAAATGGGTTACTTATGTTTTTCTGGAGCTTGATCCTTCTCTGCGAGAACTATTTTTTTGTGATGATGTAGGGACAAATTCTTCTCCCTTTTCGTACATTTTCTTAGGTTCTTCATGTTTCCTTGCTTCCTTTGGTTGTTAGAATTCAAACACTTTTCCGCTCCTCATCACTATAGCCACAGCCTCATGTATTGGATATGTGTCCCATTACCCGGTAGGATACCTAGTAGACTCTCATATAAGGTTCTTCAGATTTGACCGATTTGAATCTCTAAATTTCCTAAATCTTCTTGATGATTTTTCATCTCAGTATCTCACGTAGCCATCCATTGATCATATTTTTAAACGAAAGAGGTTAGCAGATTCTCCAAGTTTCATTGGGGTGGTGGAGGTTCTTGTTCTATTCTTGGACGGGTGTGTTGGAATTGTTGTCGAGGTCTCAGAAAGGGGTTTTGTGGATATTTATGATGTTGTGGTCTCGGTACATGGTTTATTTGTAGATACCTTAGTTGTCCCTGATTGAAAAATTGGGCTTGAGAACTACGCTATTGAAAATAACTTTGATTGGTATGAGGATTCTACTATGTAGGTCTATACTGATAAAATGGTTGATGTGGTTAAGATGGTTGATTTTTTTGATTTTAAATGATATAATTACAATCTTGTGGTTCTTGATAGCGTTCTTTGCAGTCTTGGTATATGTGAGGTCCACCACACATCTCAAATTAGTGGATCTCCATGATTGGGACAAAGGATGGTTGTGTGGTAGGTATATAAAATGATTCAAACTTTTTATTTAGAACCTCAACATGCACTGTTAACCTGGTGGTCTCCTCGACATGGTGGATTCTACTTCGTTATGGCCTATGATCACTTTTCCACAAACAGACACTGTGGGAAATTTCTTCCAAAATAGATCTTCCTACTTCAAGTGTTTTAAACACCAGACCTCAATCTGGGGCGACATTTCCATCTATTTGTGCTTCTAGATGATATCCTGGATAAAATGTATTCATTTGAATCCAGGTGTCATGTTTGATAAGTGGAAATATCCACTTGTGTTATTTGAATTGATACCATGCCTTCCATTCAGAGTTTCCATCTACTTGGGTGAAATTTTTAATTCCATTATGAAGTTTCCAAATTTGGATCGGTGGAAATTATTTTTCTAGAATCTTCTCTGTGAGTTCATCCCATTTCGTAATGGGCATGGGGGGGATTTTATTTTGAGCCAATATTTCTTTCATTATTTCAATGAAAATTTGAATAAACGAAATCTTATAGCATAATATGACACTCCCTGGTTGTGAAATGGATCACAGCCTTCCAGGAAGTTAGAGATATGATTGTGGGGATCTTCACATTGAAGACTGCTGAATTTCCCCATGTCCTGGATCATATATATGAGTCCAGGCATGATTTCAAACATGTGGTATGAATTAGTGGACTAATTCTACTTCGTATAGCCCAATATATTGATGGTAAAACAAAATAATAAATGGTCTTTTCCCATTGCATCGGGTGCTCTATAACAAGATGATTTGGCGGGTTGGGCCTTGAGTTGTGATGTTTCTCAGCCATTGTCAACCGGCGAAGTGATAGATAATTTTTTTGATCTTTTGATCAAAGGCCGATGGTTTTTGTGCATCTAGGATCCTTGATCAGGTCAAGGTACGATGATACATGAACTTGAACGAATGAGGGAGAAGACACAAAAAGGGCATCTGTAAAGAGGATGAGGGACAGGTAATCCTAGGTCAAAAAAACCAAAGTTCTTCAACGAAAGGGTGTTGCCTCCCCAGAAAAGGCGCCAAAAAGTTTATGATCCTTTTTCATGGTGGTGTCATTACTTCAACCAATGTGGATCAAATTTAGAATTTTTATTTTTGGTACCAAACATTTTTTATCTACAAAGGTGTAGTATAGTATTAGTGAGGGGTCGAGTCTATAGGGAGACATCTGTTTTTTGGATTTGTGGGAATCTAGTTTTCAGAACTGTAAGGGAGTTCTTTATAGAGTCTTATGTTTTGGATTTCTAATCCATGGTCTCATTTGGGATGTCTTACATTAACGAAACTGATATCGGGATCGAGTGAGTGTCTGGTTTAATGACATATTTTAAGTATAAACTTTGCAGTATCCTTTGTCTTAGTCTGCGAAGCAAACATGGTTCACAAGTTGACTTTGGTCATATTCTCTTAGATCTACCGAGGAATTATCTATTCTATGGTTAGGAGATATAAATATCCTAATTCCATTATCTTTTACTTCTTAAGAAGAAATCTACCTGATCTAGTGGTCATAGCTCATTCGAATTTAATTAGGATTAGATCATTTTCTTGGTTGTCTCATGGTCAGAGACGTTCACACAAATGGGTCAGGCCTTGTATTTATATATTAATTACTATTTCATTTGGAATTTCCAATTTTATTTTTAATAGTGTATATTAATTTCATAGATGCCTCACTCGATCCCTACCACTGAAAGATTTAGCTACTCATAATGGGATATAATGTAGTTGAGTAATTAATATATAGAACAGCTGATGGATTGATAAACATTGTTGAAATCAGAATCATGAAATAGATGTAGAAATGATAATTGAAATACCATGGAAGAAGAAATTCACAATTATAACAAAAAAATACATGGAAAAAGGGTGGAAAATTGAATCTAAGCGGAACTTGAATGAGATGAAGAATGAATGCTCCACGACTCTTGGATTATTGAAAGTTCCCAAAAATTTGAAGAAACCAAGAGTTGGAGAGAGAAAAGGTAGAAAGAGTTTACAAAAAATAAAAATGGAGAATAGTAATTCTTTCAAATGTGTGTCCAAATCTCTACAACTCCAATGTTTATATAGGTGATATTGGTCATGACGTGTACCCTTGATCCATGTTGAATTCATGAGGATCTCCAACGTGGCACGCGGTTCTCTAGCATTAAGAGGTCTGACCAGGTACACGACATGTAACTATTATTCATGATGTGTACCCCACAATTTATTCTTCCTATGAATGAATTCTCCATGGATTTCTCGTTCAGTGCATTGACTTGGAATCACATTGTGTACGAGGAATTCCCCATTTATAGTGGCTTTTCCCTACTGGCCATGTGGTTTTGTCACGATTTCCTTCACAACATGAAGTTAAACTGTGAGCTATGGGTACACGACGTGTGTGAGTAAATCAAATCATGTAATCTATCGAGATTTCACCTTCTTTCTTTCATTCTCTTGAAAACTAGTAATGCCATTATTCCTTAAAAATCATACACATACAACATGCATTGTCATATATTTTAATGAAAATCAATGAATGAAGGAGAGAAAAATCCATATATGAATTGTTATTATAAGATATTGATTCACATATTTATTTATATGGATATAAAGGGATTATACATGAAATTATATTTCTATATTTAAAAGGTTTTAAAAAGTAATATTTTTCATGAATCATTTTACTTTCTTTAAAAAATGATAAAAGTAATTTTTTTAAAAATGTAGGTAGAATGACATCTATGTAACTATAACTATTTTTTGATATTTGGCTTACAATATATGCCTTAATATTTTTTTAATTGGAAAATAAATCCATTATTCCATTTATGGGTGTTTTTGTATTGAAATTGGGTTTAAAATAGAATTTGGAATTTCAAAATCGTCCAATGATTTCTTGTGATTGAAAATGATATATTATGAGTGAAATGATGATAATTCAAATCATTTGTGTCTTATGATTATATCATGGTACTTAATGATTTGACTGGTGGTTACATTATAAACTAAATATGGGTGGTTCTGTGATAAACCAAGGTTGGGTTTTTATGTTATAACCTCCAATGAATTGGGTATGGAAGTCGGCTTTATGGATATTCTATTTTTAAGAGTGATATGTGTGTAAGTTGACCATGTGATTATTCATTTTATGTAATATTATTTCTGAACTTAGATTTTATTGTTATATTTTATTTTATGGTTTTTATAGTAATATTTTTATTACAAAAATTGAAGGTAGTGATATTCTATTTAGTGAAGAGTATTAATTAGTTCCTAATGGTGAAAAGAATTTATTTATGATAAAGTATTCATGGTTGACATGTTTTTGCAAGACTAACAATTTTCCTTATTTTTGTATCCCATACTGATATTTGTTTCTCTTCCCATGTTTTTGAAAAAATTTCGTATGATTAATGGAGTATATAGTCAAATTTGGGATTAAGGAAAATTTTTTCTGTTTAAACATGATTCAATACCATGTTTTTTTTAACATTTTATATTTTCTAAAAAAATGAATAGTTAGTAGAAGTGTTTAATTGTAATTTTTGAGCTTTTATAAAAATTTTGTGGCCTAATTCTCTAAAGATATAAACCTGAAAAGATCCTCAATGTTAATTCATTAAATAACTCAATATTATGAAATGCTTATTTCTATGGGCTTATAGTTGGTATTATAGGTTAGTTTTGAAACAATATAGGGGTTAAAGCAATATTAATAACGTTATGTTTGAAGCATTTACATTATGGTTAAATTTAAATGATATAAAATTTGATTATTACTATGTTACATCATCAATGATATGTCAGTTTAGAATGGTTTTCCGTAGAGGAAAAAAGGAAGCTGTTCTCGAAAGGTATACAGAGGAAAAAAACCATCCAAATCAGCATCCTTTGATAGTCATAATTGGAACTCAATAGTTTTTCATAGTGATGCATCAATTGACATAGGTGATAAATAGAGGTGGTTTCCATGGAAGAGATCAACTAAATCAATCATAGAGGAATATGTCGGTTGTGGAGAATTTTAGAAGGCAGGGTCCCCTGTCATTCAGAGGATCATCTGACCCTAAGCAAGCAGTAAGGTGGATTAAAGGACTAGAAAATTATTTTTCTATAAAGGGGTTTTAGACAATAAAATTTTTCATCTTCTTGTTTATCATTTTGAAGTTGAATCCGATTAGTGGTGTTCAATGTTTAAAAATATCTGAGGATGTGATGAGATTGATTCATTGGAATTGGATGAATTTATGAATGTATTCCTTGAGACAAATTATCCTAAGGTTTTTTGAGTTAGGATGGAAAGTAAATTCTTTGAATTAGGAAAAAAAGAGTATGAATTTGCGGATACATATGAAGAAAATTTTGAATAAAATTCATGTTAAATCCCAAATTTTATTTGAGATACTAATAGTAAGATAGATCAGTTTTACTCATCAATAAAGATGAAATATCGAAGGGAATTACATTCATGTGAGTTCAAAAGCTAGGAGAAACTTTTCTAATGTGTTGAGAAGGTAGAATATGTGTTTTTATGATAATTATTTCAATGAGAGAAAGTAAAGTAAGCGATCTTGTTGGTAGGAAATGGGAAATCATTCATAAAAAAATATTGGAGGTAAGAAAGCTAAATTTCCATCTTGTGAGAAGTTTGGTAACAAGAAACCTGGAGAATGCATCTCAAAATCTAGGAAGTGCTTATGATGTGGTGAGACTGGTAATAGTTCTCACGACTATAATGTAGATGATCTGGCATGTAATGAAATCCTAGCAGCATGATTTTTTAGTTTTAATGAGTTAGGGAAATATGTCAATCTGTGTCCAAAGTTGATTACCCTGGGTGGAATCCAAATTGATTGAAATCAAAAGGCTTGTATAAATAATTTCCTACCACTATGGTTGATGTGGGCCCATAAAATGAATTAGTAACATGTATGTTATAAGTTTTTTCAAAATTGTCCAATATTATATTTGACTTTGGATATTCCCATTCATTCATTTCTAATAGCATTGCAAGTAAATTGGAAATCTATCCTCATGAGCGTGATATATAACTTTTGGAAAAATCATTCGGAGTAAGTATTAATGAAACCATTATTTATAGGAATCTTCATATTATCATTAGTGGGATTATATTTCCTGAAAATTATTTTGAACATCCCATAGTGGAATTTGATATCAATTTGGGTATGGATTAGATTTATGTTTTTCTTTCTAAAATCGATTACAAATCCAAGAGTGTTTTATTCAATGATTTCATACCTTTGATAACATACTAAGAAAATGATATATTGATTCAACATTGTGGTGAACATTATCTAATATCTATTTTTGAAAAGCAAGAATCAATTTTGATTAGTAACATTCCAGTGGTGAATAAATTGACAATTTTTTTCCGAATGAATTTCCTGGCATTGTTCCTGATTGGGAGGTTGAATTTACTAATGATTTAGTGTCTGATCCTAAGCCTAATTATAAAACCCTTATCTAATTTCTCAAGTAGAACTGGTGGAATTGAAAAAAATATTAAAATAATTACTTGATAAAGGTTTCATTTGACCTCTAACTACACTATGTGGTGATCCTATTTTATTTTTGAAAAATAACAATGGTTTTATGAGACATTTAATATATTATAGGGACTTTAATAACATCAATATTATGAATAAGTATATTTTACCTCATATAAATGGGTTTTTTTCTCAGATCCATGGAGCTCAATATTGTTTTTGATTGATTTGAGGTACGAGTACCATCATCTAAAGGTGAAGGAGGGAGACATTCCAAATACAGCCTTACAAATGAGATATGGGAATTATGGGCTTTTTGTTATGACCGTTGGGTTATTTATTGAACATTCTGTATTTATGAATATCAAGAATGGAGTGTTTTATCAGTTCTTTCGATCAGTTTGTGGTTGTGTTTATATATAATATTTTATTTATATTACAAAATCTAGAATGAATATAAAATTCACTTATGGATTGTTTTGTAGACTGTAAAAAATGATCTATATGGAATGTTTAGTGAGAGTGAATTTTGTTTGTAATAAATATAAATCTTAGATCATATTTTTTCTAAATATGGTATAACTTGGACCCTTATGACATAAAAGTTGATGAAGAGTGTAGAAGTCCCAAAAATATCATAGATATTCATAGGTTTTTATTAGAAAATTAATAGTGAAGGCTTGTTGAAATTTTTTTCGGTTATATGGCCCAAAAACTATGTTAATATACAAAATATTTTTCTTCATATGGATAGAATAATGTGATAAGTTTTTGCAAGAAATGAAAATAATATTGGGAGAGGCTCTAGTTTTTGACCGGACTTCCAAGAATTGTGATTTTTTTATCTACAATCAGGCTTCATTTGAAGTAATTGGATGTGTCATAATGAAAAATGATTAGCTAATTTATTATGCTTCACGTCAGTTGAAACCTCATGAGTTAAATTACCCTACACATGATTTGGAATTAGCTTCTATTGTTTTTTCAATTAATAATTAGGATGCATCATTTTTATAGTGTAAAATGTGAAATATATAGTAATAATAAAAGATTAAAGTATATATTCACTCCTAAGGAATAGATCATGATACCGAGGAGATAGAAAGGGTTAATCAAGGATTCTGATTGCACAATTCATTCCCATAGAGGAAAGGAAAATAATGTGAATGATGCATTGAATTGAAAAATTAATGTTACATTAACCATAATACATTGGGAATGAGATCCTTTGGTTGATGATTTTATGTATTTTTTCATGGAAGTTTTCAGTATAGAAAATTAATCTATTTGGTTTCAGGTGTCAGTGAAATCATCTCAATCAGAAAAAATTAAGAAATCACAAATGGAAGATAATGAGTTGTATAAAAATGTAGAATTTGTTAAGATGGGTATGTTACATTAATTTTAAATTGATAAAGATATTGTTTTCAGGTTTTTGAAGAAATTATGTGTCAATTGGGATTCACAGTGGAAGAAAGAGTTTTACATTTAAGAACATACATCACAATTTTATGTTTTCTTTGGGTAGCACTAAAATATACTATGTCCTTCAAGAGTATTACTAGTGGGATGTAATGAAAAGAGATATTGCTGATGTTACCCTAAATTTTTTTATCTTTCAATAGGTTAAAACAGAGTGGAAGTTATATAAATGTATGAGTAATCCATTTCTAGTGCTTGAGTGGAAATGAAAAAATATATCAACGGATTTCATAGTGGGATTACAATAGAATTATCTAGGTGAAAATGTGATCTGGGTTATTGGTTATCTATTGACTTAATCTACTAATTTTCTTCCTATATGATAAAATCTACCTCTAGATAAACTTTATGGATTGTATATTAAATAGATAGTAAGCTTACATAGGGTTGAACTCTCCAGTGTATCTGATTATGATCACATGTTCACTTCTATCTGTTGGAATGGGATTCAGAAGTCATTGTGAACTGAATTAAATTTCAGTACAAATTTCCCACCAGAATTAGATGGGTTGTCATAATGACCAATTTAGAATATGGAGGATGTGAAAAATTCTTATTCAATGGATTCCCATGGATTTTGGGATCGACACATTTCATTGGATGAGTTTTCTTATAATAACAGTTTTTATTCCAGTATATAGATGTCACCGATTGAGGCATTATAACAAAAGCGGTGTCGTACTCTAGCTTTTTGGGATGTAGTAGGTGAAAGGAATTTAATGGGAAAATAATTTGTAGAGGAAATGGTATAGATATTTCTGTTTATTCAAAGAAATATGAGGACAATATAAAGTAGGAAAAAAAGTTATGTGGATAATAGGATGAAGGATCGTTCATTTGAGGTAGGTGTTCATGTTTTTCTAAATGTTTCACCATGGAAAAGTGTGAAGCATTTTGGTAAAAAAAGATAGTTATGTACATGGTTCATTGAAACCTATGAAATCCTAATTAATGTTGGATTAGTTTACTACTATGTGGATTTACCTATGATTTTATCCTAGGTACACTAGGTTTTTAATGTGATAATGTTAATAAATTATATCCTAGATCCATCTCATCTTTGGAGTAATGAAGTAGTTCAGCTGGATTAGAATCATTATTATACAGAATTTACAATCCATATTCTTGAATACATAGAGAATGTGATGTTAATTAAATTCCTTCACCAGTTTAAGGTTTTGTGTAAAAACAATATTATTGAAGAGGAAACATGGAAATCTGAAAATGATATGAGAGAAATACCCCCCCACTTATTTGATTAGTGAATAAAAAATTTGAGGAAGAATTTTCCAAAATGGGGGAATAATGTAACATCCCAGTTTCATAAATAATAATAAATATTCATATATATTAATATTTATTAATTATAAATAATTTAAAAGAGACAATATGTTCGACAACGTATACGATAAATATAGATATAAGGTTAAAAAAATTATTTTTCTAAAAAAATAGTTTCACTATCTTTTGATGGGAAACCCATTTTAAATATAGATTTTCACGCTTTTATAATCAATTTCCTAAAAAATAAACTTATTATTTGGAATCATGATAGATCAATTTACTTTGGAAGAAATTTGTGTATTTTTCTAATAAAATTTGCATTTTAATGAATAGTGAGATATATAATGTTTTAATTCAAAATTGATTTTTGATCTAATTTATTTCTATTGTTAGAAGATCCTATTAATAGGTTTTAAATTATATTTAGTTTATTTTTATATCATGTATTCCAATTATCGTTAGTGTAATGAATATAAAATATAAATTAGATATAGAATCATTTCAAACTTTGGAAGTCTTAACTTTAACAACCTGATTTTTAGTTTCATCAAGGGTATTAAGTTTATATCTAATATTCCAGATTATATGATTTGAATTTGGTAAAATGGATTCTATATTTAGAATCATAATCTTAAAATTGAGTATTATGTTCAATTTCATTTCTTAGATATAAAAATGTTACCATGGTAAAAAAAATATTTACCGTTGTAAAAATACAATTTTTACATGGGTTAAAATTAAAAGTTAAAAGCATAACATGCCTAAAAACTATAAATTTAAAGGTTGGTTGAGGAGTGTATCAACTATACCCAGACTATTATACATTATTTACAATCGAAAGTCATGTTATTTGATTCCACCTTTATATGGTTAGCTTTTAATTTAAAATAATCAATAAATTAATCACTTGAAGACGCCTCTCCTCAAGTATAAACGACAACCAAAACCTTCTGATTTCGACCAAAAATGCCCTGTATCTCGTCAAATATCATCCCAAAACATTCATCCAAAACACAATAGTTTTATGTTTCAAATTTAATATCTCATATCCATTTCATTTCTCACCTCTTCTTATTCAATGAAACGATATTGTTGTCTAGGTTATGCTGGTTAATCACCTCTGTGAATAATGTTTTTGTTCTTTTTCAATTACCACCTTCATAGATGGTATTATAACTATTTTTTGCCTAATTATATTTTAATATTTATATTATAACCTGCGAAATATTTATTAGATGTTATATTAAACATACCGTCATGCTTTTAAATTCTAGTTATACAATAACATCGTTTGCGGTCATATGGACTAGAACATCCCCAAAATGATGTGATTAGTTCAGACATCACATTGAATGTATTAAGGATTAATTTTAAAAAAATATATGATCTAAATTAAATAATAATTACACTATAATGAAATTATATATGTATACATATTTACATACATTTCCTTTAATTTTTTCTTTTAATATGACAGGAAAAATGAAAATAACATCCATGCATACGTATGGCCTACCATCTCAATGAACGGTGTTTTTATATTATCATAAATTATTATTATAAATACATATATAATGAATATATAAGATATTTATATCATTTTTTATATTCTTTATATGATGTACTTATGGCCATATCGGCTATTGACAAAATACAAAGTTCATTTTCAACTTAAGAACCGAATATCGATAGAACATCCTATATGAACTTAAATAATTGTGAAATTTATATAACATGGTAATAAGTGATATAAAAGGAATAATAAAAATAATAAATTTTAACAAAAATTTATAAATTAACCTAAATTTAATATTTTGGAAGATAAATATCGCATGTGACCAATAACACTCAGGATAAGGGACTTCATATCAATCTACTTTCATTGAGGAATTTCATGACAATATGAAGCATTATTCTATTATTATGTGTATATAACGGAACTATGAAATTTTATATCCATATTCTATATAAAATAATTTTAATTAATGTTTTGGTAAATGTATTAATTATTGAAGATTAAGAATTATATGTTCAAAGTGGTTTGGGAAACCATGATCTTTTGAATATATGCTTATAAAATACTTTCTTCATGATATTAATTAACCATATTATTTAAATGTATAAAAGAGATTATACAAGAAATTATATTTCGATTATATAATGTTTTTAAAATGTAATATTTTTATATGAAGAGCTTTACTATCTTTACAAAATGAAAAAATTAATGTTTTTTAATGTATGTGGAGACAATGAAGTCTCCATCCCTATAATCATTACTTAATATATGGATTACTCTATAAGACTTAATGTTTTTAAACAAGAAAATCAAATATCATGTTTTTGGGTGGGTTGTTATTGAAAATGGGTTGGAATGTGTATTTAATATTTTAATATCTTGATGTGATTTCTTGTGATTTAAAAAATATTTTATGAGTGAAATATTTTTAATTACAATCTTTTATGTGTTATGATTATATCATAGTACTTGGAGATTTTATGGGTGGATACATTATAAACCAATGAATGGTTATTCTATGATAATCAAAGGACTCGTGGTTATGTTATAACCTCCAATTTATTGTGTATGGATTTTAGCCATATGGATATTTCATTTTTAAGAGTGATATTTTTGGAAGTTTACCATATTATTATTCAATTTAGGTAAGATTATGTACCATGTATCCTTTATATGTCATATGTTATTTTTAATTTTTTATTGTAATTTTTTTATTAGTAAAATGGTACGCAATGAGCTTGTATTTATTAAATCTTATTTATTACCTCTTAATGGTGAAAATTATTTATTTAGGATAAAGTAGTCATGGTTTACATGTTTTTTCAAGACTAAAAGACTTCCTTCTTTTCATATCCCTTACTGAGATTTTTGTTCTCATCCATAGTTTTTTGAAAAAAATTTCACAGAATTTAAAGTATAATATAGTCATTGATGAGGTCTTGTAAAAATTATGATGTTTAAACATAAAACGAAACCATGTTTCATTTTAAATATTTTATGTTTTATGAAAAAATAGATAGTAAGTAGAATTGCCTACTTTTAATTTTTTTAGTTAAAATGTAATAGTTATGGCCTGATTCAATAAATCGATGAACCTCAAAATATAGTAAATTTGAATTTGTGACATAACTCAATATTATGTAATGTTTAATTATAGGGAATTATGTGATGTCTGCTTATTTCCTACATTTCAAAAATGAATTTTTTATCGATGTAATAATATTTCAGAAAAAATGATAATGAAATTAACGTAAAAATTTATAAAATAATGAGAAAATTCAGTAAATAAGTATAAGGAAATATAATTTTGGTTATTTATCTATAAAATATGGCACTATATTTTTTCCATTAATTTTTTACAAAACTATTTCCAATTCTGAAAAAGTGGATAGTCCACAGTCATAGTAGTAATGGAAAAATATAAACAAATAACGGTTTAATAAAAATTTAATTAATAATATAATTATATTCAAAAATAACTCTTTGGGTATACCAGTTTTTGATGGTATACGATATATTTTATAAATTTTCAAAAATAATGACAAAAATATTTATCATTATTATATTTCAAAAATTTTAGAAGCATTATGAAATATAATTAATTTTTAGATATATTTGTTTTTATAGTGGAATATTTTTTATATATAACCTAATTATTATCCACTTGTAGAAGTTGATAGGATCCTTATTGTCATAGACAGTCATAGACAGTCATCATGAAATTATTTGTATTATATTTGAGAAACACCATATAATAATTTATTTTTCATTAAAAAGTAATAAAAAATGTATAACTTGTGGTATAGTTATAAAATATTTCATTTAGTGTATTACAAATTAGAAAATGCCATCTCATGCCATCATTGTTTTATTTATATATAAATTTAATCTAGAAATTAAATAATTGGATTATCCATATTTACTCTATTGGGGATCCAATACTATCAAGAAAACAAAAGCTAATAATTAATGAAATTAATGAAAATAAATTTGATATGATTTAATTTATAGAGTTTTACACATTCATTGTGTGTATTAAAATAATCTGTCATCTATATGATTTATTTTCATAATTGGGATTATTGTTTCCACTTTTCTGTCATATTGTGTTAGTCTTAATGAGAAGAGTTTTGTATATGTGATGTGGGAACTAATGAGTCCAAATTTATATTGATAATATTTTCCCTCCAAATAGTTTTGATATATATGCCTGTAAAAATTATGACTAGTATTTAGTCATAATTAATATATTAGGTTAGTTATGAGAGAAAAATCATGATGACACCCCTCATGTATATGGTCCCAACTAAGAATCTTATTCATTAATGCATGAGGATTTCATTTTTATTATTAAGGCCAATATAGTCATTAATGGAGACTGTATAGTAGTTGGGGTTTTGGCTTAGTGATAAGCACCCTATAATACTACATGGAAAATGGGGGTTCAAAACCCATGGGGCGCTGCTACTGTAGCAGTACTGTAGCAGCATTGGCACTGTTCATCAGCGGGTACTATAGCGGCGGTAGGACACTGTAGCGGTGTTGATACTATGCGGTACTGTAGTAGTAGGTTACTATTCACAGAATGTGAATAGGCCTTAGAATGTGGGCCTACGGGCTATGTAATGGGCTACAAGCCCACTGGGCCTTCGGGCTATGTAATGGGTTTCCCTCTACCAAGTAAAAAGAGGACTTTGCTTTGATTAAATAATAAAAATGAGGCTTCAGCCCCAACCTTTAAAAAAATTAATGAAGACTCTATACAACATTCCTCCAAAATCAATTATGGTTGTATGGACACTAGATAATGTTGTGTCATCATGGACCTATACGGTTAATAAATGTGAATGTTGAACGGGTGAGGTAAAGGTACGCTATGAAGATCATTTTTATTGGTTTGTTGAACCATTATATCGTTTGGATTCATCCTTCAATTTCAGACCCTTCACTCCATCTGTCAATAAAAACATCTACTAATTCTGGTCTTTTTTCTTTAAATATTAATGGTTTATCATGAAAAATAAATTGTAATGGAATACATCTTTTTTGAAATATATTTTTACCAGATCTAATAGACATGCTCTGATAGTTACAATACATTGATTGATTATGTGATTATATGAATCATCAAGTGGAATAGAAAGATCAGTACTCTGATCATGAGCTATGTGAATCCCAACTCTCATATAACCTATTGGTAGTTTTCTGTTGTTTAGAATATCTCCATGGATATTATACACATTTCCCATCAAAACAAGACGATATTTGGGTGTTGATAGATATAAATAAAATCATTTTCACCCAATAGAATATTATTATGGGAAAGGTATTAGTGTTTTCCTGATTCATATTTCATATAAACAATTATAAAAATATTGATTATCTCTTTTAAGATGGATCTTTGATGAGAATGTATAACCTCAAAGATAGTGGGGGTGGTTGGTGATCTTCATGTAGTAGTTTTGTGTATTGTTTCTTCTCTCTAATTCCTTCCCATTACTTTTTCAAACAATGTTGACTGCAAATTATGTTTTTATTCTACAGTGGATAATTATTCCAGAAAGTCTTCTATTTTATTATCTTTATTCCCTCATCAATTTTTTTCAAATTTTTTTTGGAAGTGACACCCCAAAACCGGCACCTATGACACAGTCATAATTTTCTCTTTACTTCAAGGACACTGATAGTAGTTGTTCATCTGGTAGAGTTGATGATTATTGTTGTTTTTAATAAAAATAAAAACTATAGGAAAATAATTTATCATTATTTGGTACTATAAATTTTAATAAACATGTTATGTCATACTTACACATGATTCTATCATTTTTTTGTTTTCATCTATTAGCATGTATTATTTATTTACACGGGACTCCTTCCATAGCACATGATATGGTATAGAAGCCTTTTAGATTTAAATTCAACAGTCACCATATAAAAATAGTACCAATTATGTTGTTTTTACATGAAACAAAAAATAATTTGAGTTGATTTAAAATATTTACCATTTTTTAAGTGAATCATTACCTATCCTTGCTTTAGGGTATGAGTATGTTGTTTTTATACTTAGTGATCATTTTTGGCACTCTATATTGTTTTCATAAATTAAAAATACATAAACAAATTGATTAATACTGATATTATCATCTAAGGTATTTCTATTCAATGTATACCTAAATCAAAGTCAACTCTCAATGAGTAATAAACATATCCCATTCTTATTGGGTGATCAGGTGTACATATATTTGTGGTGGGTGTGGAATTATTTTCCCTTTAACATCATTGAGATGAGACATTGTAACAATTGTGAGGAATCCTCTATGATCCATTCTAGTAAGCATTAATATAATTTTAATTTGGGATTCATCTAATCTAAATTCACTCTTTATGGGATAATGAAGAGTATGTAAAAATTTAATTATTATTTTTTAGAAAAATAATGAAATTAAATCATAATTTTACCCACATATCTTCATAAATCAATGTCTTAAACATGGGAACAAAATTTTTCTAGGAATATACATCAATTTTCATGTTCTTACGAGTGCTGAGCCCAATGTAAATAATGAACATGGCCTTGTTGGGGTTTACAAGATAGCCAAATGCATTCAATCCAACATCAAATTTGAGAAAATTGTTTCTATCCATATATTTTTTTCAAAAATTGTCATGCTATGGACAACCAATTTTTTATTTGACATGTTTTCACCACATACCATTTCCTAATCTTTAACACCGTCAATATGATTTTTATCTGGATTTGTAAAATCCTCATGTTTAGAAGGATTTTATACCACTGTAATGGGATAGAAAGAAAGTTGAGAAACCTGTTCTAACATAGGATTGAGAGCATTGGAATGTGAAAAATTAATTATATATAGAATTAGTTTAACATTTATTTTATATTATGAAAATGTAGCGGGGAATAGATAACAATATGAGGTAACACCATGTATGTTACAAAAAACTATAACCTGATTATTGAACTCCATTTTTTTAAAGGTTGAAGGGATTAGACCACATTATTTTGTATCCAAATACCATCATTATAGTCTCCTTGTACATAAAAGACCCCATAAATATTTATAGCATTGGGAAATTATTTTTAAGTCCCAATCGAAGGTTAAACCTTAGATGAATTGACATTTTACCCTTAATTGGTTTTGGTAAACAAAACAACAATTGAGCAATTTTGGGTTATGGGATCTAATAAATAATATACTTGGAAATCCTATGATTCCATCATAAATGGTTAATATTTATTAACTTCATTTCTTAAATCTACTTGTATGAGTCCCAATTCCTCTATTTTAACAAGACTCATATTATCAACCAACTTGCATTGAAACAAACGACACTTGGTATATTGTATAATGTAACTCCCTTATTTTTTAATGATTCTAATGTATGACATATTTACATAAATTTTATTTCTTTCCATGGTACCAGATACATGTATCTCTTTATCTATATGTGTAACTCCAATAATTTTCCTGGTTCTGTGTCCATAATATTCATTTTTATCGAACATATTAGCATTAATGTTGCACCCCCAATTTCATGTATGTGACCTATTTTATGTATTTAAGTATGTAATGTAATTGGGTCTTGATTGGGTTGGTTTGGAGGAGTTATGTATTGTGTTTTTGGATTTTATGGAGGTTCACAATTTGGGAACTATTAGTAGAAACTGTGAAACACCTCGAGGAAACCGTCCAAAGTGAAATAGTAGGATCTGGGTAGGTGCACAATTAGGCAAACAGTTTTCCCAAAATGTGCATCCACCCAATAGTAATCATGAATTAAATGGATATAGGTAAAAACATGGTTCATGCATGGTTTTTCTAACTATGTGATCCTACCTGATGTGATATGTTTTTGGGCAGTTTTTGTCACATGGTTTGTATAACTATGTGCCTAAACCGTACACCATTAAAAATAGACATGAATATTGTGTATCTATTTCAGTTTTCCTCAAAACCTCTTATTTTACCCTATTACACCCCTCACTCATTTTCATCTACACCTAATGGTTTTGGAGACCCTTACCATTTATCTATATGAAATATTTTGGCATGTATTGGTGTGTTGTAGGACGGATTCCATGGTACGTTCTCGTTTATGGTTGTTTTTTCCCTAGTTTATTATTCTTACAACACATGGATTCATGACTACAGTCTATTGGGGATATATCCATGTTGGTTAATTCCAATGAATAAGAGATATGGATATGTGGATGATATTGAATAAATATTAAGGCATAACTTTGGAGATTCATTTCGATTATGTTGAAGAATTTTTGGTGTTCATCCATTTCTCCTTTGATTGCAAGGTAGGAAGATTTACTCCCAAATAATCTTATTATAACATGTATTTTTGAATTCAATTTAATGAACATATGGAATTTATTTGTGAAATTTATATAAAACCATGATTTAATCCCCCTTTAGTGATGGTTTGTGTAATTTTAGAAATTGGATTTTTGAGAATGGTTCTTTGTTTCATGATTTAAAAATGATCAAATTGAAATATGAATTTCATTATTCATTTAATGGTTTGGTAGAATTTTTTTCAAAAAAAAGACAAGTATTATTGAAATGGATTTGAATTGTGGCTTTTTAGGGGATTCATTATTAACGGTTGGTGTGTGTTCATTTACTTTACATGACCTTATGGAAGGGGTGTGTACTATTGGGAACATTTTATATGGTAACCTTGTCATGAAATGGTTTATGGATGGCGGTCCACTCAAGAGTATGGAACTGTTACTTGGTCATTCAAGTGTGGATGTGTGGATGTGTGGAATGGAATGAGTTATGCTAAATGGATCGTGAGAAATGTTTTTAAGGGTTTGTTTAGTTACTTTCCATTAAAAATTAGTTTTCCTATAAATGGTTTTGGTTTGGATATAATAATTTTAAAATTATTTCAAATAATGTTTTTTATATAAAATTTTTAACACTTTCAGTCTATGTTGCATGAGTTGGGAAGTAATTGGGTAAATCCAACATAGTTTAATACTCAGTCCCTTCTTGGTCACTTTTGTGACTTTTCATGTATTTTTTATTAAGACACAAGTAATGGTAAAGTATCTCATTTATTTATTAATGAATAATGATGTGTTGGAAATGGATTGTGGAGTTGGAGCTTGTTTGGGGATTATTGCTAAATGTCTTGGTTATCATTGAGTTTTTAGTCTTAATTTCAAAAACAAATTCTTTTTATAGTTTGTTTTCTTCTTTTAACTCTGATGTGGTTCATGATTGTAGTTTGTATTGGTCATTAGTTTGTTATTCATTAATTTTTATTACATTGTTATTGTACATTATATAGTGGTTGGTAGGTTATGGTATGTTTGGCTTTAATTATTTTATTTTAAAAGGTAAAATCATCACACAATTGTATTGAGTCCCTACCACTTTATTTAGAGCCTTTGGTGTATTTGGGATTCCACATAAAGCTATGTAACTCCCCTCTCACTTCTCAAGATAGTTAGGATGTGTGTTATGTTACAAATCATATTTTTTATGGTCAATCTACCTTTTATTTTTAGAAAACTTGTATATGGTTTTATTCTTGGGGTTGGAATATCATTTTAGTTTTGATTTGTAGTTGAAATGATATAAAGAAGTAGGATAATTAGTATATCAAATGTATAGAATAAAGAGGTGTATCTAACCACTTTATGTTGAACATCATGTTTTCATGTAGATGGGTACATGAGTATTTTGAGGGAGTTATATGAAATACTATCTCATTATCATGGGTTTAGACAATAGGAATATAATTACATGAAATGATAGAAATGAAATGCCATTATAAGTGTATATTTATTTTTTGGTAATGATTTATGATTTGGTTAAAAAGTATTAATTCTTGAAAATCATTGAAATGTTTTTATTTTCAAAGGACGAATTGTATTATTTTAAAAAAAATTGAAAATTTGATGGTAGAATATTTAAAATTGTTTAAAAGTGAAAAATTGTGTGATTTTGGTAAATCCTTATCGTTAATAATGTGATATGGTATAATATGATATTTTTTATTCATTCAATTTATAATGAGTGAGAATAAATGGAATTTGTTTTTGGTTATAGAGAATGGATTCATTTAGGTGTAGAGGAAACCAACTAAAATAGGCTACTGAGAATGTGGTTTCACATGATCCACTTGTAAACCAATAGCTAGTTCTTAACATTGTCCAAGATTTTCATATTGTTTATAGATGGAACTGAAGGGATGAACCAAGTAAAGCGGATCATTCCATTCATTACTAGAGGAAGAATCCACCCATATATTGGTGTGAAATAAAACCAAGGGAATTAGAGGTTTTGATGAATATGATTAATAAAATCTTTTATTTCATAAGAACACCAGTTGTGAATCATGTCATTTTGGTAATGTACATGCTAGAGGACCTAGCACACTAGTGGTGGTATTTATTAGTTTGGGAAAACTTTTGATCATGTAATTCCATAGGTGGATTTTGAATAATTGTTCAATAAACAATTATATCTTCACAAATACTATATTTATATAATGAGGGACATTTATATCTTAAATCTGGAGAACATATCTGTGACTTAGTATGTCCCTAAATTCATGAATTTAGTTTTCTTTTCATTATAAGTTTCTATATGTTCTTCCTTAAAGGAATTATTTTTTTAATTATGGATGAGTCTACAAATGATCTAGAAGATTCCCATGAATTGTATAACATATTATACCAAAATTATCAATAGAATGATGGTGGAATAAAGAGATATCTCAAGAACTATGGGAAGAGGAAGAATGTTGATACCTATGGGGAATGGGGCAACTATAACGCATGGAATAAGTGGAAGCGGGACACATATTTACAAGGTAGTGTAGTGACATATAATCAAATAGTTGAATTGGTGAATCTTTTTCAAAAACCCAAGAGTAACGTTGGATGTTTTCATTGTGGTTATTTTGATCACATGAGAGGATATTTTCATGTAACACCTAATGAATGTCCCAATTGCATTATTATGGGGATTCTTTAGTTCTTTTGTCACAGTGATCCATTTTTGGGCACTATGGACACATATCATCTTTTGTAGAAATCATATTCTTCAACCAGATGAGGGTAGTCAAATAATTCTTGTCATTAAAACCGAGCTATCCATGGAGATTCTATGAATATTTTCACTCTTCAATAAGGGAAATCTCAACATACAAATAAAGTGAAAAGTGAAATGAGTAAGTAATTATATGGAGTTGAGATAGTGATTATGGATGATCAATCTAGACCATCGATGGTGAGAGATATAATTATTTTTTGAATTCAACCATTATAAAATCTATGTTTTATATGGGGTAATCTCTATCATTTGATGCTTCTTATGTAGTTTATCTTATAGGTTTTCATGTTGAGATGATATGTTTTGTTGTGATACACCAAAATCCTCTTGGTAAAAGAAAATGTTGGGCATTTATGTGTAAAGAATGTTCTATATTTATTTATGAAGGTGAGTTGATATTGTATTTGTCTCTTGTTGAGATGGATATATATTATATAATCATTGGAATGGATTAGTTGACAATACTAAAAGATCATATAGATTATTATTCATGAATGGTAAGTTTGAAGGCTGAAGATACTATCGAACATCTCTTTAGAGTAGTCTAGAATGTAATGGCAGATGAAATAGGTTTGTTATCTGCCTCATATGGAACAATATCAAACTTGTTAGTATTATTAACCATATAATTGTCGGATTTTGTTGAGAATAGTATTTTTCCATCTATTTTTGGTCAATTTTCCAGTTAATTTTTACAAAACATTCTCATGGTTTTCACCCAAAAGAAATGTCAATTTTATGATTGATCTACCCAAGTGACTAGTATTATTTCACTTCCATCATACCTGATGGAATAAAAATATTAATGAAATAGAAGGTATAGTTGGAAGACATGGAATGAATTGTGTTCATTCAGCATAGTTTGTCTCCATTAGAAGCACATGTTTTGATTCTGAAATAGGAAAATATAACTCTTTATCATTGTGTTTATTTTCATAATCTTAATGAAGATATGATAAAGAATCAGCATCCACTTCCATTCATTGATGATATTTTCAATCAATTGAGTGGATCCCAGTGGTTCTCAAAAAATTTCATTAGAAAAGGATATCTCCAATTTCAGGATCAAAAGTAATATAATACCACGAAAACATTTAAGGGTAGATTGAGGGATAAAAAGTATGTGTTTATGACCTTTTGTTTCATGAATAAACTAGTATTCTTTATATAATTTTGAAATGAGGAATTTTATTGAAATACAAATTCTCTTATGGTGGTGTTTTTGCATTTCATATTGGTTTTTTCAAGGACAAGGAAAGATAACGTGGAACACTTTGTGGTAGTGTTGGAAATATTGAGGTATCATCAGTTGTATGCAAAATGTTAAAAGTGTGAATTTTGGATAATAAAAGTGTGTTTCCATAGATAAGTAATTTCTAAATAAGGTGTTTCTATGGATCCACAAAATATAGAGGATGTAGTATCTTAGAAACCTTAAAGTTGTTTCCTTATCTTAAATGGTTATTATTGATGTTTTGTTTGTTACTTTTCACAAATACCTTTACTATTAAGGATTTGACATCTAAAAATGCTCAATTCCAATGGAAGGAGGAATTTCAAAAGACTTTTTAGGATATTATTATTTTTCATAAATAATCACTAATATTGATATTTCTCAAATCAGTAAAAGGTTATGTGTTGTATTGTGATGCTTTATGATCTAGTTTGGGGTGTTTTCTCATGCAGAGTGATCATTTGGTTGCTTGTGGCTCATGGAAGATAAGGTGTCATGGGGGAGAACTACCAATCACATTTTTTGAAATTAGATTATATGGTCCATTATTTAATGAATTATAATAATTACCTATTTAGTGAGAAATATAAAGTGTTTACGGATCCTAAGAGCATGAAACACATTTTGTCACAAATGGACATGATTCTGAGACAAATAAAATAGATGATGTATCTCTAAATGATTGACATTGACTTGATGTATAATCCTGGTAATGGAAATTTTGTGGCAGATTCATTTTGCATGAATTCATATAGTTCATTATAATATAGGCTTTATATTAGTGGAAATTTATGTAGGTGATAACTAACATGTAGCTAGATTGTGAAGAATGAGGGAGTGTTGCGTTTTTTATTGGTATCCTTTTTTCCTGATTTGGTTGATACAATTAAAGAGGCACACACATCTGATTTATATTTTGTTTTTATGAGGTCAAACCTCAATGGTGGGGAGGCCGTTGAGGGATGTACTCTTGATTGAGGGTCAATGTTGTGATTTTGAGATTGGATGGTCATACATATGGATTTTTAGGAACAAAACCTTCATGCTTACTATATGTTCTCTGTGCAGCGGAAGAATATAATGGGAATATACACAACATTGCAAAATTCCATGATCGATAGTTAATTGGGGATCAATATAATGATAAATTCTAGTAACCATGGAATTGAATCAAATATAAAAGAGAATGGAGAGAACCCGGGATCGAGAAGAGTGGATTGACATATTTTTTATAATTAGTTTAATTAAATTTAAGAATTAAATCCATGGTGATTCTTTATTCATTGATTCATTCAAACTTGATCCAAGGTGTGTCTTTATTGTAATGTAGAATCCTTGGAGAGAAATCCTGAAGTATTGATCAACACATACTCCATATATCTCCATACATCACTAAAGGAGTCTATAGGTGCTAGCATGGAATATCCTTGCACTTGTGATTTCCACCGTTGATCGCCTTGAGAATCGCTTCCAAAGAGTTCTCCTAGATTCGGTGGAGGAGGATATCTCTTATTCTTAAGAGAATTCTCGGAGAGGGAAGAGTTCTCTAGTCTAAAGCGAATTTCTCCAAGAATGTTGTGAACACTATCATTGGTTAGCCTGTGGAATGACCCCTTGGCTAATTATAGAATAATAACATAACTAGGAATTTAATTCACTAGGTAATGACAAATAATTAGCAAAACATACATTACTTAATTTATTATTCCATGTGAAACCCCTTGTCAAATAAAAATAGAAATACTATTATTTCCATGAAATGTTCTTAAAATTCATATTATATTAAAATTTTATTTGACAAAATATTATTTAATATTATTTTTCACCAAATCCATAACATGGTCCAAAAGTCATCATCAATATTTACCGGGCCTTGAATAATATATATATATATTTATTAAATAAATATAACCATATTATTCACTGATTAATAAATAATCCATCTGTAATATATTCTCTCGAATAACTGTCAATGAAATAAATGTGATCAGGCATAATTGAATTATTATTAAACAACTACTAGGAATAATATTTTTTTAACTTGATAAATGATATATTATTTAACTGAGATACTGGATATGCTTAGAGTGTGACCCTCTAGGAATCTTTCTCATTGGGATTATGTGGGAATGCCTAAAAACAAGATTACTATCTATAAACGGGTCAAGGAACCCAAAAGAAATAATTTTACGTCACAATGACATGTCAACCCATGAGAATTCTTACCACGTAATATAATCCCTTCGTCCCAATATATCCCATCAACCGGGTTTCATGCAAGTGCCATCGACCCAAGTGCTCAATTTCCCATTCTTTGACTTCACAAAATTTGACTTTCCTAGGGAACACCATATACATGGATTTAGATAGGTTTATATAATTTCTATCAAAGGTCCTATGATATCTACATCCTTATAATTGAAAAATCCTTATTCATTAATGTAGTATTACTCATGGTGCGCCCAACAAATCCTACCCCATCATGAACATCTGTCGTCATAGTCTTCTTCAATACATCTAAGTGTGCGACTCATAATACCCATTAATAATAATATAAAAGTATAATGACCAATACACATGTATGTAGATTGTTACATCCAATGACACATATAAATGTGCATTTCCTACTTGCGGATATTGTTTTTATAATATCCTTATAGATATTACCAAGGGTGAACACCATGAGATGGTGTCTCAATGTTTCACGATTCCCCATACTTGATAGAATGTATCATTTGTGTCCCTTAATATTATATCATCCATCCATAGAACATATATTCAAGAATATTGTCATGTTAGTTTTGGGTTGTCATCATTGCAGGGATCCACTCTGACCTTTTAGTTTGACAACTATTCTTAGGATATTATGACATACAATGTCATATAGAAGAACAATCAAGACGTGACCAAAAGTTTATTAATAATCATTAATTGTATAATATTTTATCATAAAGTAAAATGATTTTGGTTTCTAGAAAACCAACTAAAAAAGAATCCCACTTTCACTAGATCCAACTACTAAAAACCTTCTTTATCCTAACTCTCAAATGATATTCATGCTTCTGCTAAGATTGGACTTTAGTCATGGTGTCTACCACATTCTCTGCCATGGACCTCTTCTAATTGCAACGTCATCCCTTTGATTTAAATCCCTCAAGAGGTGATACTTTCAGAGTATGTTCTTTTTCCATTGATGTGACCTAGCCTCATTTGAAAGAGCCACTACTATAACATTATCACAATAAAATTTAATGGGTTCCTTACTACTAGGAACCACATCAAGATCATGGGAAATGTTATGAATCTAGATGGCTTCCCTATCTACATTATATGCCACTATATATTCAGACTCTACTATATAGTCAAAAACAACTGACTATGTTGAACTCTTCTAGTTCACAGCTCCTCTAATGAGATAGAAAATGCATCCAAATTGTGATGTTAGATTATATTGATCTATCTGAAAACCTGCATTAACATTCCTTCTGATGACAAGCTCATTGTCTTCTCCAAGTACCAAGAATATATCCTTATCACTTCTCAGATACTTAATGATATTCTTAAAATTAGTCCAATGAAATTCTCCTGGATCTTTTTGATATCTTCCTACAATGATAAGTGCATTGGGAACATCATGTCCAGTAAATAACATGAAATACATGATATATCGTATCATTTAATCATATAGAATCTTACTCATCCTATCTTTATCGTGTTGTGTATGAGGACACATTCTCATACCTCTCCTATCCCACCTTCTCTTGATAGAGATCTCGATGGTGAGGCGTCATTTTATAAGAATCAATTTCCTCATATCTCTTCAAGATAAAATTTTTCATGGATAATAGTATGAGGAACTGAATATTTGTAGCATTATTCAGATGTTTCTCATATACAGGGAGTTCATCATCACTCGCCTCATTTCCAGGCATAATTGCTAACAGATCTCTGATCACATACAGTATCCACTCATGTTGAAAGATAAATTTAAGGTTCCTTTTTTCAATACTATAAATTAGTGCTGGTGAAAGGTTTTCCTTATCGAGTATGGAGCAAAAAAATATGTTTGATTTTATTTTGTTTATTGTTTCTCCAAATTAAGATGAATAGTTTTTTGGTACTTTATCCTGATAAATTTAGATATATAAATTAATTAATAGTTATCAGTATCCCAATATTTTTTCAAAATCAAATATCCTTCACCATTCTCATCGGAATATTTTGTAGCTTAAAAATTCTAGTGGAATGGGCATATTTCCATTTTCATTACCCAAAATAGGGTTGTTCTAGCCACTTGAATGTTTTTAGGACGACCTCCCAAATACAAACTGCATTAACTCACATCTCCTTGATCTGTTTGGTGGACTCCCCAATCTTGAAATCCTTAATTTTTTTATTTCCCCATCATTTTCCTCTTAGTTGAACCAAGTCCTTCTAAGGAAGTCAAACCGTGATGTAATATAATTTATTTCAACCCAAAACCTTAAATTATAATTCTCCGATAATTGAAAAAACTCCAACTAGTGTTGGTCAAGTACGTTGAACTATGTTAGATTCTAACTGAAGTAATGGAAGGCTATAACGACTTAATATTTAATTGAAAGATTTTATCATTTATTCCTAAATTTACACATATTATCTTATCACATGCATGTTAATATTATGTGGGATATAATTAATTGATTAACCATGCTTAAATAATATAAAAACATAATCCATTTTCTTTTAGGTCCATCTTGTATTCTTATTAGTTAATTAATTATGTGATAGTATCAAATATCCATAATGAATAACCATATAACTGAAAGAAATGGTATGATCATGAGATTTACTATATGTTAGTTTATACAGCAATTGATAAACTGGACCTTGCCTATGGGAGAAACACCTTGAACCATTTAAGGTTCATGTTAACAGCTTTTAACCTTTCCACCTTTGTATTTACTTGGGTTGGATTCACCCCAGATCCTAACATGGACCTCCTTCACTAGCTTGGGAGATCCATCCATTTCATTTTCTTTTAACCCACACTACACGTGAGGGGTAAAAGGGTGTTTAAATAAAAGAAACCATCACCACACAGGACTGATATTTTCATGAGGGGAAGGTACACACACTAACACTTTTAATTTAATAAACAAATTAAAATGGAACCAATAACATACAAATGTCTGTTCGAGATCATTATCATCCATATACTTCCAACGAATTACGTATTTAATTAAACTAGCATTCCATTCATTAATCGGTTTTATTAAGATAAATTACACTTGAATCTATTAATCATTATCATAAAATAACCAATCCTTTAAATATTAATCCTTTTCAGATTAACCATGAGATTCTCATCCAAAACCTTGTACATAACTTGTACCTTAGAGGAAACCTGGTGAATATCCATCCAAAACTACCCAGAATTTTTTTATACATGTATACACTTTATTCTTTCAGACATTAAGCTGGAACATAATATTATAATTCTAATACAACTCATTAATGATGTGATGATATTTGATAATTAAAAATAATTTAATCAGATATATATATATATATATATATATATCAAACACCTATAACATGTTGTTTCCCAGCTTTACCACCACATGATGGTACAAGTCTCATGGGTTACATAATATACTAATACAATTTTAAATCTACATAATCTAGTTCAGCTGACCATGTGCCATTCTGTATTGGACAACATGTAGAGTAATAATTAACTACACTGTGTGTCATTAATGTACATTTCTAGAGTAATTACTAAATTACACCCGATGCATTGAACAAAACTACACGGTGTATTGTTCAGATTACAGAGTCTTTGTGGTAGATTACAAGGAATGTGATTCCAAATATAAAGTGAGTACTGTTGTGTCACCTAGACAGAATCATCATTGCCTCCTAATAAGATCCTAAATGTAATTTTAATCTGAAAATTAGTCATTTTTATTACATCTACAATAAACAAAAGTGGAATAATTGTTCTTGAAATTCAGATTACAAGAATGACTAAACATGAATTGACAAACAATGTTATTAAGGAATAAATCATCAATAAAATATTTAAATAATAATAAACAAAAATATGACCTCTCTGATACTACTTTTATGCTTTGGGTGAAATAGAACACCAGGATGGGTGGGTAACCAAATTTTATAATTCCCATGATCAATGATTAATCTGGGATCAATATGATGATAAAAACTAGTGTCCATGAAATTGAATCAAAGATAAACGACAAAGGAGACAACCTGGAACCGATAATAGATGATCAACATATTTTGTTTATAATTAATTTAAATATATAATTGGATTGACTCCAAGTTTATTGGTTCTTCATTGTTGTTTTCGACTACAAATCTATTGTGTTACTTCATTGTGTTACAGAATCCAAGGTTAGGAATCCTCTAGTGTTGATCCACAGGTGCTCCATGTATTTATGGAAGTCACTGAAGGAGTATCCAGGTTCTATCACAGAAGATCCTTGCACTTGGGATGCTCACATTTGATCACTATAGTAATTTCTTTTAAAGTGATCTCCTATATCCGGTGGAGGAGGATCTCTATCATTCTTTAGATAATTCTTGGAGAGGGAATATTTCTCTACTCTCGAGAGTGTTTCTCCAAAGATATTGTGTACAAAACCATTGGACAGACAATGTAATAACCCCTTGGATAATTAGAGAATAATAACATACTGGGGAATTTAATTCACCAGATAATTATAAAAAATTTCCACAACTGTCGTTATGTATTTGATTATTTCATGTGAAGACCCTTGTCAAATAAAAATATAAATGCTATTATTTTCATGACATGTTTTTATCCTTCATTTGATAATTAAATATCATTTAACCACATAATATTTAATAATATTTCTCACGGGGCCCATAACATGGATTTACAATCCTCCTAAATATTAACCGATCTATGAAAATTGACTATTTATTTTTAAAATAAAAATAACTACATTATTCACTGACTAATAAACACTGCTCCCTTAATATATTCTCATGAATAACTGAATATGAAATAAATACAATCAGGTATAATTGAATAATTTTTAAATAAAAACCATGGGTAATATTTATTCATATTGTTAAATTATAAATTATTTAACTTTGAGACTGGATACACTTATTGTGTGACCCTCTAGAAATCTTTATTGTTGGCATTAGGAGGTATTTCCTAATGTCTGAGATTACTATCTAGAAACTGGTCAAGGCACCCAAGATAAATAATTTGATGTCACAATGAAATGTCACCTCATGTCAACACTTACCATGTAATATAATCCCATTGTCCATATATCTTCAATCAAGCGGGTAGCATGAAAATGTCATCAACCCATGTGCTCGATATCTCATTAATTGACTTCATGGAATCACACTTTCCTAGATAACACAATGGGAATGGACTTAGATAGGCTATATCATTTCCATGATAGGTCCTAATATATCTTCTTCTGAAGAAGTGACACATCCTTTCTCACATTATTCATTATTGCGGTATTACTCATGACACACACAACATATCCTACCTCACCATGAACATATATCATCATAGATTTCATCAATACATATAAGTGATGGATTCATAATATTCATTAATAATAAAATTCATGTCTAATGATAGTACACACATTCGTGGGTTGGAACATCCAATGAAACATAGGAATGTGGATTTCATACCGGCGGGTCTTATTCTCATAATATCCTCCTAGATAATACCAATGGTTCACACCATGAGAAGGTGCCACAATGTTTCATGAGTCCTCAACCCTAATATCCTATATCATTTAGGTCCCTTAAAATGATATAATTTGGATATAGAGCATATATTTAAGAATAGTGTCATGGCACTTCTGGGTTCTCATCATGTAGGGATCATCTGTGACCTTTTAGTGTGAAAACTATTCTTAGGAAATTATCTCATACAATGTCACATAGATGAACAATCATGATGTGAAAAAGAGGTTATTAATATTCATTCAATTAATACAGGATTATCATAAATTACAATTATTTTGGTTTCTAGGGAACCAAGTCCATTAGACTCCCACTTTCACAATATCCATCTGCTAACAACCTTCAATCCGCTAGCTCTCACGTGATATTAATGATTCTGTTGAGATAGTCCTATAGTCAATGGGTCTTTTCGGTTTTCTTCTGTGGACCCACTTCTCATTGCAACATCACCCCTTTGATATAAATCGCTCATGATGTTATACTTTTAGAGTTTGTGTTGTGAATGTTGATGTGACCTTTGCTCCTTTTCATGATCCATTACTATAGTATAATCACAATACATTGTAATGGTATGCTTAATAATAGGTACCACATCATGCTCATGGACAATGTTTTAAATCCAAATGGCTTCCATAGCTACATCATAAGCCACTATATATTGGGGCTCCGCTATTGAATCGACAATAACTGGCTTCTTTGAACTCTTTCAGTTCATAGTGTAACATCCCGCTACTGTTTTAGGTATTCATAGACCATCTTATGTTAAATTATTATTATGTTAAATGTTAAAAACTAATCTGTGAAAAGATTCATTTTTGTTAAACACGTCGTGGAATAGTAAAATGACCAATTACTAATTTAGAATATTCAATTAAATAATTTTGGAGTTATAAACTGAGTAAGTATGAGTTTTCGAGTTCTGAAAATCCTCGGTGTGTACGAATTAAAAATATAAAATATATTTTTTAACCATAGTCAATTTATTAAAATTATTTTAATAATTCCAAAACAGTTTGTCATATGAGAAATCTGGGCATACTTTTATGTCTGAAATGTTTTGTTTAACCTAGGAGGGATATAACATTTTTATGTGCATGACTTTTGGATGGCTCACTTAAGTGATAATGTTATTAAATAGTATTTAATATATTATTTGTAAAAAATAGTTAAATTTCTCCAAAACAGTGCATCATATGTAAAATATGAGAACACCGATGGGTTCGGAATGAGGGTTCTACCATAGACAAGGTATACAATTTCATAGTGCGGTCGTTTTGATGCCTCGCTTGTAAAAATAACCCTTTTTATTTTAATTATATATTTATTCTTATTTTTAATTAATAATTCATTAATATCTTTCAAATAGTGTTTCCTATAAAAATCTGAGACTACCATTTTGTCCGAAACGGGGTGTTTACCATAATCGGGTCATAACATTCACGTGTAGGAGATGTTTGATGTTATTTAATATTTGTGTTAAATAAATAATTTCGTTGATTTAATAATCTGAATTTTAATAGACTTAACTACTGTTCAACTTCTCATTCAATGTGTTTCCACCATTTTAACACACGAGGCTTCATTAAAAGCTTGAATTTTAACCATTATTTATTATTTAATAATGGAAATTGCTTAATGAGATGCAATTAAACACTCCACATTAATTATTTCAGTTTAAAGAGTTGATTAATTGGACTTTTTGATTTTGAGCGGAGGTATGTGCATGAGATTCTTGAAATAGCTGATGGCTTCATATATTCATGTAGGATTGATCATGATGAATCCGGCTGCATAAAAAACTCCTTGCATGTGATCATAGGATCCTTAGAAGGAAGATAATGGTGGACAGATGTTCCACCCTCTTCTTTGGTGTTCTTTTCCCAGGCAATGAGGTGAAATGTTTGTTTTTATTTTATTTTAACATTTTCTTTACTTTTTCATTTTATTCAATAATTTATTATATGAAAAAAATAATTTTTTTATATTAAATAAAATGATAATACTAAAAATATAAATTGATAGTTTACGTAAATATTATTATTTTTGGATTATAATAAGATAGTAAATAAATAAATTAACTATTAATAATTTTGGGAAATTTTCTTTGATAATTATGTAGAATTATATAAGAATAATTTTTTCCAAATTATCAAAAGATAAATATAAAGAATTATCTTATCACAATTTCATAGGATGATCAATTATAATTCCACCATGTTATCAAATGATGTTTAACAAACAAAATTAACTATTAATAATTTCATTGAAATTATAATAGTACTGTTATTGAATAATTTATCACTAGATAAATGAAATGTTTTATTAAAAAATAATTCCATTGTCCAAGGATGTTTATATATATATATATATTAAAAATAATAATTATGCAAAATACCACCTCTGTACTAAAATTAATTTAGTTGTCTAATTTATCAAACATGGGTTTTAATTGTTCTTGGGGATAATGCTTGTGATTGCGTGCATTAAGAAAAAATGATAGTCCATAGTTATCTGAGAGAGATGATATATTATCACATTTAGTATTTTAAACGATAATTTGAAATTTCCAATTAGAGAAAAAATAATATCACATTTAATATTTTAAAAAATAATTTGAAATTATCCATGGCTGATAAAATTTTATCGCATGTAATATTTTAAATGATAATTTGGAATTTTATCAAAGCAGTGTATATTTCATCACATGTGATAATAAAAATGATAATTCTATAATTATTGAGGGAATAGAAGTTATCCTCACATGTCATAAACCTAAATGATAATTTAAGAATTATTCAATAGAGAGATACTGTTATCACATGTGATATTTTATTTTTGTTTTAAATAAAATATATGGTATTGGTTCTATAAACCCTTGATGAACATCGACTATTGGTGTGTTGATGCTTACGGTAATAATGTCGTGATAAGATGTATTGAATGACACTAGGTGGATTATCATTGCCTCTAACATCGGCAACCTTGATGTAGGTGTTTCCGTTAATATTAGCCGAATTGATTATCCTTGTATTGCTTGATTTGTTTCAATTATTGATTTAAATTAAATTGATCATATTTTGATTCAATAAAATTGATAAAATCCCGACTCTAGTGAATCGAGATATTTGAAATGGGTTTTTCATGGAAATTTGGAAAACCCCCAATTCCATTGAATTGGGTGTGTTTATGTAAATTATATTATTAAATTGTTAAATTTAAATTATGAATTTGACAAAAATCATTTAAAATAAATTGCATAATTTAATTGTGGAAATACATTGTTTAATGAAGGAATTGATTTTTGAATGGATTTCAAACAAGTGAAAATGGATTAAAATTATTTGATAGAAACCAATTGGTTTAATCTTTTAAAAAAAGAATGTTTTAGAATAAAGACATTTTTGTTTTAAAGAGAAAGAAATTGGAACATTTGAAATGGAAGAATGGGGTTGATCATATTTTTATGTAGTCTTAATATAGTTCAACAATCATGTAAGAGTGCATGAAAGCCTTATGTAGTTAGTGAGTTATCTGGATACACTATTTGCTACAACAACATTCTAAAACATACTTGTGGCTGGTCACATTCTCAAGTGGTTAGTAACAAGTCTCATTTGGGAAGTGTCATAGGAACATGTGTATACATACTTTTCTGAGTTCACATAGAGATTTCAGAATCCTATAGCTGGTTAATACTATCGAACCATTAGAAAGATGACCATGTTTCTCTCTTTTTTATATATATTTGAAATATAAATGTATGCCAATCCTTTTAAACTGCTTTACATGCCTTCTAAGTTTACATAAAATCTTTCATGTAAATATTATTATTTAATCCATTGTTTTAGAAATATTCCATAATTTGTAAATCCCTTGCTTAATGTATTTTCCATCATTTTGAAAATGTATAGCATGTTTTGTTTAAATATGATTTTGAATTACCAAACCAGTTTACATTAAAATTGAAAATATTTATTTGGGTAATCTATATTTGGAATCTGTTATGGAATTTTTGGTGGTATATTTTTGGGATTAGGGTTACACCCTACATTTTCCTTTGGGTGTTTGTAGACTTTCTTTATCTGGGTTTGAGCAAAAGCAATTGATCTCTTGGAGGTGGATTCAGCTGTTGAGCTTTGGTCTTGGTGAGTTCTGTCTTTAGGGACCTTGGGGTTTTTTTCCCATTTTAGTACTTGGGTTGTAGTACATTGGGATTTTTATGACTTGTTGTCTTCTATTACTTCACTCTCAGTGTAGTTTATTTTGTCATGCATACTGACTTGTTTTCTTTTTCTCCTCCATTCTTGTTGCAAAATCATTCCCGCTTGTATGTTGTATGATGTAAGGTTCTAGTCACCAACCCATGGGGAGAAGTAATTCCCTTCAGTATATGTCAGAGCTAACTCGGTTATCAGGTTACCAGGGTACCCTGGTGGTTTTGTGACAATGTTTCATCAAAGGGAGGCTTTTCACTTTTCTTGAAGTTAGTATGAATTTGTGAAATCTTATCAGAACTTATGAGGTAGTTTCGATTGAGTGTCTAGCCATCTATCACCACAATGAACCTTAACTCAGTAGGGGTGGTTAGGGAAAGGTGTCTTGTGGATTAGTACTATTCTTTTCCCTATTTTGATTTGGATACAGTGAAATTGAAATCATGTGTGTTATACCAGTCAGGATCATGTTTTCCTCATTTCTACATATGCTCATTATCTAGTTTATTCATTATTTTCTGTTGATGTTTTGTAACATCATGCCTCTAAGTAGATGTGTGAATCAGATATAGGAAGGGGATACTGCAAAACCTTAGCGAGCGAATCCTCCATTGTACCCGAGTCTAGTTGAGGTGTTTGTGCACATCTCCTACACACTGGGATATGCACCACCTCTAGTCCCTATTCAGGCACAAGCTTTAGAACCTGGTGTGGATTGCACATCCATATTGTTCTCAAGAGTTTTTCCACCAAAAATCACTAGTTTTGAAAGGCTCCATTGATCGTCAACATGATGAGGAATGGTTGGGTGGGATTGAATGTTTGTTCGAGTTCATGGAGACACCATACAAGATCATGGTGATGTGTTCCACCTTCATGTTAGAGGCACCAAGAAGGAGATGGTGGGATATGATGGTGATGGAAAGGAAGCATGTGGGCTTAGAGTGGAAGTACTTCAAGGTTATTTTTACTTTCCACATCAATCCAAGGTCAGTGGTTTTGGCCAAGGATATGGAGTTTTTCTTGCTTGATTGAGTCAATAGAACTGTGGCTCCTACAAATGTTTTGGGAACTTGCAAGAAGTTTTTCCACAACTTTTCCACTCTATGTAATGGTATGAGATCATCATAACCTTCAAAAACAATGGGTAAATATAATTGTTCATGTACGAACGATTTCCAGCCATAGACATCTGGAACGAATCTTCATCACGTAGTGAAAGAGTCTCGAGAGGAAGCTAATACAGGTCCAGCGACTGTGATAGGTATCATTACTATAACTTCATCTTTAGTTATAGTTGTATTCATTACCGGTGCATGTCACTAGTTTTTTCATCAACCCATACTATTAATATTCTTATTCTTCCTATGGAGATTTTATCTTGATCAATGGATATTACTACACCCCTTGGCGTGATGATAGAGTGAGGCCTCTGTAGTCCAACTTCTATCTTCCCCCTATCAGATGTCAAAATTTCAGGGAGTTTTATGGTACTGGACATGAAATCTCAGGAGATTATATTCTGGGTGGATTGGATCATTTCCAATAAATCCTAGATTAATTTTTATCATCGATGGGTCTACCTTACCTCAACCAGTAGTGTGTCTCATGTCTTTCAATCAAAATGGGACCCAAGGTCGAGAAAGTCTAAACCATTTTATTCGGAGTTGGGGAAAGTGATGTCAGTGGTTACTCTTGATATGTGGCGAGATTCAATTAATGGTGATCACCCTCCAATCACCATCCAATTTCCCATCAAGTTTCATTCATATTTTTTCGGTTTACCACTGGTAAGAGTTGTTGAGTTTTCCATTGACATGATGCCCAGTACTCAACCTATTTCATTTCCCACATACCAAATTCCTCCAACTGAACTGAAAGAAATAATGACCCAATTGACGGGTCTTCATGTGAAAGCCTTTATTCACCCAATTGTGTCACTTTGGGCAGCACCTGTTCTATCTTCCATGAAAACGAATGATTCTCTAACATCATCTCTTCTCTAGATAATTATTTAGGAACTATAGATTGTTGATGAGTTACTTAAGAATTAGATCTTTTCTTTATGGTGGGGATACTAATGCCCAATGGTCATTCTCTATAGAGGGTATTCTGTGTTATTAGAACAATTATGTTTCATTGTTAGTGACATGGAATGCATTAAATCGCAATTTTACATAATTTCCAATGGGTTGTGCACCCAAGAAGCATTAAGAAGTTCTATGAAATGATGTAGAATTTATGGTGACCATGTGTTCTTGAAGGTTTCACGCCGGTTGGGTCATTGATGGTTTGGGAGGAAAGAGAAACTTTCTCCTTGTTTTGTGGGATCTTTTGATGTTGTTGATTATGTGGAAAAAGATGTTTACCATTTATCACTATTATCAAAACTAATGTCAATATATAGTGTGTTTCATTTATCTCGACTTTTAGAATCATTTATCTGACCCATCTCATATTTTGATTTGGCATGATCTTGAAAGGGGGTCTGTTTTATCTGTGATTGAATGAACAATCACAGTTTTTGATTTTGAGACCAATGTATTACATTTGAGGAAGATACCTCTTCTCCGTATGATATGGATGCTTGGTTATAATTCTCATGATATGTGAGAGAGGGAGTTACAAACGAGAGAATAGTGTCCTTGTTTTTTTTTGACGTGGAGGATTCTTCGTAGGCTTTCTAGGGACATAATATTCTTATGGTGGGGAGGTTGTAACATCTCGTTACTTTTTCAGGTATTCCTAAACAGTCAGGTGTTAAATTTTTATTACATTAAATGGGAAAAATAGTTTATTAGTGAGAAGTTTCATTTTTGTTAAATGCATCACAGAATATTAAAACACCCACTTAATACTTCAGAATATTCAATTAAATATTTTCGGCGTTAAACATTGTGTAATGATGAGTTTCTGAGGTCTGCAAACCCTCGGTGAGGAATAAATAAAAATATTAAATATTTTTATATGCATGAGAAATTTATTCAAAATAATATAATAACTCCAAAATGTTCTATTGTATGCGAAATATGAGTATACAGTTACGTCAGAAATGTGGTTTTTACCCTAGGAGGGGTATAACTTTATAATGCACTAGAATTTTGGATGTCTCTTTCGTGATATAAAGTAATTAAATAATATTTAATTTATTATATATAAAAAATAATTAAATATTTCCAAAACGGACAATCAAATGGAGGATCGGAGACCACAAATGGGTCTGGAATGAGGATTTTACCCTAGGAAAGGTATAACATTTTTCAGCATTGGGTATTTGGATATATCGCTTCCAAAAATAACCATTTTTAATTTAATTTTTTATTTATTCAAATTGTTAATTAATTAGTCATTAATATATTTCAAATGGTGCATCCTATGAGAAATCCCAGACTACTGTTGTGTCTGAAACATGGTTTTTACCCTAGTCAGGTAATAACATTCACGTGTAGCTGATGGTTGATGTTATTTAATTATTAATAGAAATAAATAATTTTTTAGATTTAACAATCCAAATTTTAATAGAATTGTGTACTGTTCATCATCTATTCCAATGGGTTTCATCCATTTTAATGCATGGGGTTACATTAAGAGCATAAATATTAACTGTTTTTTATTTAAAAACAATAATGTCTTAATGATATGGAATTAAACACTCCTCATTAATTATTTCTATTTAAAGAGTGGATTAATGAGGCTTTTAGATTTTAAGCAGAGGTATGTGCGTGAGATTATTCAAATAGCCAATGAATTCATATCTTCTTGAGGGATTGATCATGTTGAATCCCATAACACTAAAAACTCTATATGTATGATCATTTGATCCTTGAATGGAAGATCATGGCAGACAGAGGTCCCACCCTCTTCTTTAATGTGCTTTTCCTAGCCACAAGGTGAATTGTTTGTTTTTATTTTATTATTCCATTTTCTTTATTTTACATTTTATTTAATAATTTATGATTTTAAAAAAATAAAAGTTTGATATTAAATAAAATAATAATCCTAAAAATTATTAATTGATAATTTTCTTAAATATTTTTATTTTTAGATTATCAAAATATAGTTAATAAATAAAATAACTAATCTTAATTTTGTGAAATTATCATTGATAATTATGTAGAATTATATAATGGTAATTTCTTCAAAATTATTTAAAGTTAAATATGATGAATTATCATATCACAATTTCATCGAATGATCGATTATAATTCCACCATGTTATGAAATGTTGTTTAACACAAAAATTAACTATCAATAATTTCTTTGAAATTACAATAGGGCAGTTATTGAATAATTTACCTCTAGATAAATGCAATGTTTTATTGAAAAATAATTCCATTGTCAAAGGATGTTTTGATATATATATATACATATATATATATATATATATATTAAAAAAATAACTATGCAGAATACCACCTATGTTCTAAAATTAATTTTGGGATATAATTTATCGAACAGGGTTATTAATTATTCTAGGGGATAATGCTTGTGATTGTGTGCGTTAACATAAATTGGTAATTCTTAATTATTCGAGAGACATAAAATATTATTTAATGTAATATTTTAATAAATAATTTTAAATAATTAATGAGAAAAAAATATTATCATATTTAATATTTTAATCAATAATTTAAAATTACCCTTGAGGTATTTAATATTATCCCATGAAATATATTAAATGATAATTTTTAGTTTTATCAAGGACATTGTAATTATCATAACATGTGATAATAAAAATGATAATTTTAGAATTTTTGAGGACAGATAAGTTATCATCACATGTGATAAACATAAATGATAATTTGAGAATTATTCAGGAGAGAGAGACTGTCATCGCATTTGATATTTTATTTCACTTTAAAATAAAATATATGATATAGGTTTTAGGAACCCACGATGAACGTCAAGAATTGGTGTGTCGATAATTACAATAATAATTTCATGAGGAGATTTATTAGACCACACAATTTTGATTATCATTGTTACTGACATTAGTGACCTTGATCTAGGTGGTTCCGTTCCAATTAGCAAAATTAATTATCCTTTTATTGCTTTATTTATTTTAACTATTTTTTAAATTAAATTGGTCAAATTTTCGTTCAATTAAATTGATAAAAACATGATTCTAGTGAATGGAGATATTTGAAATGGTTTCAGCCTGGAAATCTGGAAAACCCCCAATTCCATTTAATTGGGTGTGTTTATGGAAATTCGATGATTTAAATTGTGTAATTTGAATTTTGAATTTGATGGAAAATAATTATATTAATTTTTTTAATTTAATTGTGGAAATAAATTGTGTAATGATGGAATTGGTTTTTAATGGATTTCAAAATGTTAAAAATGGATTAAAATGATTTGATAGAAACCCATTGGTTTTATCTTGTGAAAAGGTATGTTTTTGAATAAAACAAGTTTCAGTTATACATGGAAAGAAATTGGAACTTTTGAAATTGAATATTGTGATTAATCTTATTTTTAAGAAGTCTTAAAATATTTCACCCATCAAGTAAGTGTGCCTTAGGTTGTTTGTGAGTTATTTGGATACACACTATGCTACGACAATGTTCTAAAACATACTTGTTGGAAGATGCATCCATAATATCCTGGTGATGAGTTTCTTTTGGCTAGTGTCATAAGGATGTGTGTATAGACATTTTTCTTAGTTCATATAGAGAGTTCATAATCTTATAGCTAGTCAATACTATTGTATATTTTAGAAGATAACCATGTTGGTTGCCTATTTATTTATATTTGAAATGTAAATGTATGACAATTATTTTTAACTGATTTACATGCTTGATGATTTTACTTAATCTATTTTCTGTAACTATTTTATTTATTCCATTTTTATGAATATTCCATCAATTTTAAATCCCTTACTTAATGTAATTGTCCATAATTTTGAATGTGTATATCATGTTTGTTTAAATATGATTTTGAATTTCCAAACATATTTATATTAAAATTGAAATATTTTATTTGGAAAATCGATATTTGGCATCTGTTATGGGATTTTTATTTATATCCTACATGTCTTAGGATCACACCCTACTATTTCCTTCGAGTGTTTGTAGACATTCTTCTTCAATATTCTATAAATGGGAAGGGATATCTTGAAGGTGGATCTAGCTATTGAGCTTTGTTCTTATTGTGTTGTGTCCTTAGAGACCTTGGGGTTGTTTTTTCCATTTTAGTGCTTGTGTTGTAGTACATTGGGCTTTTTATGCCTTGTTCTATTCTGGTAGATAAATCCTAGTGGAGTTTCTTTTGTTATCCATATTGTCTTGTTTTATTTTGATACTACATTATTGCAACAAAATCATTCCCACTTATGTGTTGTATGATGCCAGGTTCTAGTCACCGACCTTTGGGGATTGGGAATTCCCTTATGGATATGTCAGAGTTAGCTCGATTATCGAGTTTCCAGGGTACCCAGGCTGGTTTGTGACACACAGCTCCTCCGTTGGGAGATAAAACATATCCTGATTGTGACTTCAGATCATTCTGTTTTTTCAAAAAAAAAAGCATCAACATACCCTCTAATGAAAAGAACTTCGTCTCCTCCATACACCATAAAAAAAATCCTTATTTATTCTTTGATACATAATGATAGTCTTGACAATAGTGCAATGTTGTTCTCCTGGAACTTCTTGATATCTTCCTACCATACTCAGTGCATAGGAATCATCATGTCTACTACATAACAAGGCATACATGAATGATCATATCGCTAAAGAGTATAGAATCTTACTCATCCTATCTTTCTCATGTTGTGTTTGAGGACACATTTTATTGGATTGATGTATACCATGTGACATTGGATCCAATCCCCTCATCGATTGTTCCATATACTAAATCTCTTTAGAATATGGTCAATGTATGTACTTTGACTTAGTCCAAGAAACCTCTTGGATATATCAAGAATGATCTTGATCCCTAGAATGTAGGATGATCCACCTAAGTCCCTCATGAATAAGTACTTATTCAACCAGTCCTTAACTAAATAAAATCCTATTATGTCATTTCCAATAATAAATATGTCATAAACATACACTACTAGGATAACAAATACATTCCCATTAAAATACTTGTAAACACTTGGCTAACATTCATTCTTAGTGAAACATAATTCTCTTATGGATTCATCAAATAAAATTTTCTTTGTCATGGATTCTTTCCTTAATCCTTAAAAGGATCTTTTCAACTTGCATACAATTTTAGTATCACCTAGTATCACAAACTCTTCTTGATATGTCATATAGACATCTTCATGAAGGTTCCCGTTAAGGAATGCAGTTTTGACATCCATCTGCCTAATCTTATAATCATGGAAAGATGCTATGGAAAGTATGATTCTTATGTATTTACAAATAGAAACTGGAAAAAAGGATTCACTATAGTCAATTCCATGATGCAGTTTAAAACCTTTTTCTAGTTTCCTTTCATTATAGTTACCAAATTGACCTTACATGTGAAGTTTCTTCTTGAATACCCATTGATTCCCAAAATTCATTACCTTAATTAGCGCATTGATCAGAACCCAGACATGGCTCTGATACATGGAATCCATCTCTGAATTCATATCTTCTATACATTTTATATCTTCTATGTTCTATATTTCTTCCTTTTAGGTGAGAGAATCATCATTGTCAAATAATAATGAGTCACCATCCTCAGTGAGAAGGAAAACATATCTCTCTAGTTCCATTACATCTCTTGTACTCTAATGAAGTACTTGGGTTTCAAGAACTACCTCCTCAACGGGGACCTGTGGAACTTGTTCCTATAATAACTCTTGTGTATCTCGAGCATCAACATCCTCAATGTCAATCTTTCTCCTACTATCCTTTTTGAGGATGTTTTCCCTCTCAAGAAAGATGACATGTCTGGAAACAATCAATTTATTTTATGATGGGTTGTATAGGTAGTATACCTTTGTTTCCTTAGGATACCCTATAAATATGCACTTGATGACCTAAGTTGGTTATTTTTTTCCTGAGAAAGCCTTAGCAAATACCTTTCATCCCCAAACATGTGTATGTGACAAATTAGGTTTCTTTCCACTCCATAGCTCAAAATGAATTCGATTTTCCGACATAGTTGGTACTTGGTTTAAGGTTTATGCTGCAGTTTGCGGTGCATATCCCCAAAAGTATAATGGAAGATCTTCATGTCTCATCATCGACCTTATCATGTCCAATAAGGCACAGTTCCACCTTTCACTAATACCATTAAACTGTGTTGTATAAGGTTGTCTGAGTTGAGATAAAATCCCAAACTCTTGTAAAATCATGATGAACTCTTGGTTAAGATATTCTTTACCTTGATCTGATTGAAGCTTCTTTATCTTCTTGAAAAGCTGTTTCTCTACATCATTCTTCATCTCATGGAATTTCTCAATGGGCTCGGACATAAAACTCCCTAAGTAGATATATCCATATCTACTCATTTCATCAATAAAAGTAATGACGTAAGAATATCCACCTATATATTCTACAATAAATGGTCCAAACACATCCATGTATACCAATTCTAGATGCTCTGGGGACCTTTCGCCCTGTCCATGAAATGTTGGTTTGGCCTTTTCCCCTTGTAAACAAGACTATCATATATCATGTTTTTTTATCTTAGAAGTGTCTAACCAACCATATTTACAGAACTTTGTCAAATACTTCTTGTTTATATTAATGAGATGATGATTCCACAATTGGGTGTTTTATGAGTCATTTGAAATTGGTTCATTATTAATTTCCATAATTTTTAATCATAATTTAATACATAAAACCATAATTTAAATGTGCCATACCATAAAATTTTGTCCTCATAAAAGTAAAAACATTTATTTTCGAACGTTAAAATAAATCCATATGTATCTAAATTCAATACAGAAATTATATTCTTGGCTAAAAAATGGTACATAATAACATTCTTGAAAAACCAAAATCACCATGGTTGACAACTAAAGGTGGTAGTCACTAATGGAAAGAGAAGATATCCTCAAACAATTGGCATCTCACAAATCAACCTCTCATATGGAAATTTTCAGAAATCAACATTGTTATTTTTTTTATACATATGTTGTACCAAAATCTGTATCTAATAACAAATGTGAAGAAATGGAAATATTTCACCCGATAACAAACACACCTTTGGATTACCCTTTCTTATGGATGTAGTTTGTCTTCTAGCGGCTTGATATTCCAAATGCAAAGCATACTGCCTCGTTTTTGTTACCCTTCCTTTGGATCTGCTTCCTCTTGGATTAACGGTGCTTAGGAGATTTAGACTATTTATAAATATTAAGCCCTTTTACTTTGCCCTTCCAATTTATATTCACCATAAGGATTGTTGGTTTGTCACGCCACATGTGCTTATCCACATGGAGAATCAGGGTTATATGTTCTGATAAGATTATCCTATTATTTCTCATATTATAATTCATAATAAAACAAGAGAAGAAATTGGGAAATGATGATAGTATGAGACCTATATGATACTCATCAGAGAATTTAATCCCTAGGATGTCTCAATGCTCAATGGAGCCAATAAGCATGACTACATGTGGTCCAACTAGTACAGACTCTCCAGGATGAGTAGTGAACAAAGAGTTGTAGATCTCATACCTCTCCTATATAACCTTTTATTTATATAGATCCCAATGGTGAGACATCATGATATAAGAATCCATTTTATCATGTTACTTTAATAGATCATTGGTCATAGATGATACCATGAGAAACTGAACATCCATAGAGTTATTCTGATGTTTCTCACACATAAAGAATTCCTCATCACCCGCCTTATTTCCCGACACAACTATTTAAGGCTCTCCAAGCATATATTGTTTCCTCTCATGGAGAAGGATAACTTTAAGTGCCTTTTCCACTCCTGGAAATTGTTTCTGATGAGAAGGTTTTCCTTCTTAAGTATGGATCACAATGATATGTTTGATTTCATGTTGATTATTTTTTCTAGTGATTAAGATGAACATTGTTTTAGTAATTTATATTGAAATATTAAGACAAACAAATAAATTTATATTTATTAGTCTCCCACTATTTTTATCAAAACCAAATAGCCCTCGCTATTGGATTTGGAATATACTATTTCTTATACATTCTAGAGGAAAGGATACGTATTTCCCTTCGTATTACCCAACTAGGGTTGGACATGAAACATGAATGTTTTTACGTAGGTATTCCAAATGAAAACTACATTAACTCATACCTCATTGATTTATTGGGTGGAATCCCTGATCCTAAAATCCTTATATTTGGATTTCCTCCTCCATTGCCCCCCAATTTCACTTAGTCCTCCTAGGGAATTCAATCCATGATGTAAACTAGGAGAACAAAAACCGAAACATGAAATTAGAATTCCCTGATAATTGAAATCCCCCCAACTATGGTTGGTCATGTAAATTGAACTATAGTTCGATTCTAACCAATGTAATGTAAGGCTATACCGAATTAATATTTAATTGGGGGATTTTATCCTTTATGTATAAATTTCCACTTATTATTTTTTAAATTATTTTTAATATTAAATGGGATATACTTAAGTTATTAATTCTGTATATATACTATTAACTAATAATCCATTTTATTTTAGTTCCATCTTGTATTCCTGTTAGTCCATTAATTGGGTGATCACGTCCAACATTCATAATGAATAACCATACAACTGAAAAAAATAAAGGGTATGATCATGATATTTAGTATTTGTTAGTATATCTAGCGGTTGATGATCTAACACTGACATATGGGAGAAACACTTTGAACAATTTAAGGTTCATGTTTACAGCTTTCCATCTATCCACCATTGTATCTCCTTGGATTGGTTTCACCTCCGCTCTAAACTTGAACCTCCTCCACTAGCATCGGAGATGAATCCATTACATATACTTCTAACTCACACACAGGTGAGGGGTAAAAGGGGGTTTACATAATAGAAATCATGGGAATATAGTTCTTATAAATTAATGAGGATAAAGAACACAGACAAACAATTTTAATTTGATAAATAAATTCAATGGGAACCAATCTCTTACAAAGGTTTGGTCTATCTAATGATCATCCATATACATCCAACAAGTTATACATTTAATTAAAATAGATTTCGATTATTTAATCATTTTTATTAATATAAATTATGCACAAATGGATTAATCATTATCTTCAATTAATCAATCCTTTTTCCTAATCATTTTTGGAATTTACGCTAGATTTTCATCCATGACCTTTTACATAACAAGTACCTTAGAAGATACCTATTGAATACATGTCCAAAACTACCCAGCATGTATTATACTTGTATACACATTATCCGTTGCGACATGTAGAATGAATAAATAATTATAATTCTAATACAACACATGCATGATGTGCTGATCTATGAACATTACACAGATGTTAATTAAACATATATATATATATATATCAATCACCTATCAGATGATATGTCCTGTATTTACACCCACCTTAAGGTACATGTATCAAGGGTTACATAATATAATAAAAAAATTTGTAATCTATGTTATCAAGAAACATTAAAGGACGTATAGATCCAACTTTATACCTGGTACCCTCATCACTATGCGTTCTACGTACACATCTGGGGAAATGGTGTGTGAGGTGTACTTCAGAAATCCTCTAAGTACATGGTGTGTGCAGTGGGCTATGGGTCGTGTCAACTTCATGTTATATAGTCTGCATCCAGAAAAGCCATGTATGGGATACATGACTTGACCTTGACATGAAGGGACTACATGCCATGTCCAGTTGTCTACACAACATATAGTTTGGACAAACGTGCACCAGTCTATCATGGTCAACACACAATGTAATAATTAACAACATTGTGTGTCATTAATGCACATGTATTGAGTAATTTCCGAATTACTTCTGATGTACTATACACAACTACATGATGTGTAATTTGGATTAAACGATGTGTATGGCAGATTACATGGCATGTAATTCTGAATACATGACGTGTACTATCATGTTACCTCGACAGAATTGTTGGTGCGTCCCGATGAGATCCTTGATGTAATTTTCATCCAAAAAATCATCATTTCCATTAACGCAACAAGAAACAAAAGTTGAAGAATATATCTCAAAATTCAGATTACAAGAATTATTAAACATGGATTTACAAAATAAATTAATATATATTAAATCATCAAGGAATTATTTAACTAATTATAAATGAAGATATAACCATATAATAGAACTTATATGTTCCAGGAACTGCAGAAGCGCATGATGGGTGTGTAACCAACTTTGAAAAGTTCCATGATCGAGGATCAATCCATGATTAATATAAAAATAAACAACAGTATCCCTGAAATTGAATCCAACATAATAGAGAAAGGAAAGAACCCAGAACAAAGAAGAGATGATCGAAATATGTTTTATAATTATTTTAATTGTATTAAATAATTACCTCCAAGGTGATTCTATCTCCATTGATGCGTTCAACCACATATCGGAGGTTCATCTTTGTTGCGATGTAGAATCCAAGGATAAAAAACTTGTAGCAGTGATCCACACATTATCCATGTACCTGCAAATATCACTAGAGATGTCTACGAGTTCTAGCATGGAAGATCATTGTGCATGTGATATCCTCCTTTGATCTCCTTGAGATTTGCTTCCAATGCGTTCTCCAAGATCCGGTTGAGGAGGATATCTTTTGTTATTGAGAGCGTTCTTGGAGAGTGAAGAGTTCTCTAGGATTGAATGCTTATCTCCAAGGATTTTGTGCACACAACCATTGGTTAGCCGGTGGAATGGCCCCATGGCTAATTAGAGAATAATAACATAATAGAGAATTTAATTCACCATGTAATATTAAATAATTAGCACAACTATTGTTACATATTTTACTATTCAATGTGAAAACCCCTTGTCAAACTATAACAGAGATTCAATTATTTCCATGACATGTGATTAACATGAATGTTATATTTAAATATTATTTAACCAAATAATATTTAATATTATTTCTCACTAGACTAATAACATGGTCTTCCAATCCTCTTCAATATTTTTCAGGCCTTGAATAATGTATATTTATTTAGAAAATAAATATAACTGCATTATTTGCTGATATATAAATACTCAATCAATAATATATTCCCCCGAATAACTAGTGAAAAAATAAATGCGATTAGGAATACATGAATAATTATTAAACAACAACTGAGAATAATATTTAATAAATCTTTTAAATAATAAATTATTTAACAGAGATGTCGGATAAACTTAGTGTGTTACTATCTAGAACACTTTCTCATTTCTATTAGGTAGTCCTACCTAAAGTCAAATATTACTATCTAGAAATGACTCAAGGAACCTAAGAGAAAGAATTTGATGTTGCAACGACATGAAACCTCATTTAAATCCTTAATGAGTAATATAATCCAGTTGATACAATATCGTCAATCAAGGGGGCTACATTCAAGGGAAATCAACCCATGTGCTCGATTTCTCATTATTTGACTTATTAGAATTGAAATTGCCTTGAGAACCCCATGTCCCGGTATTTAGTTATGATATATCATTTCCATCAAAGGGCCTAATATATCTACTTCTATATAAGTGAAAAATCCATTCTTGTATTATTCATTAATGCAGTATTACTCATGACACACCCAACATATCATACATTGCCACAATCATGTATCGTCATGGTTTTCCTCAATAAATCTATGTGCGTGAGTCATAATACCCCTTAATAATAATCTTTATGTCTATGTAACAATACATAATTCCGTAGATAGGAATTTCCAATGACAATTATGAATGTGGATTTCCTACTGGGAGGTCTTGTTCTCATAATATCCTCCTAGATATTGCCAAGGGCGCACCCCATGAGATGGTGCCTCAATGTTTTATGAGTCTCCACCCCTGATAGCCTGTATCATTTTCATCCCTTCAAATTATTTCATACGGCCATAGAACATATATTCAAGAATACATTAATGGAACATCTGAGTTCTCATCATAACATGGATTTGATATGAATTTTTAATGTGGCAGCTATTCTTAGGACAATATCACATACAATATCATGAAGAATTACAATCATGCTGTGGTGAATATTTTGGTGATATTCATCCAATGAATACATGTTTTTCATAAAGTACAATGAAGTTGGTTTATAGGGAAAATACTCTAACACATACCACCATTCGAGATGGTTCATTCATCATTGAATATAAAATGTTTATAAGGTATTGAAATCCAATTTTTTTGGGATGGAATGAAAAGAAAGGTGGTAGATTATTTTATGAGATGTATCATATATCATCATATTAAGGTAGAAGAACCAGAAAACAGTGGGTATGTTATAGAATTTTCCTATTCATGTTTGGAAGTGGGATAAAATTGCCTTGGAGTTTGTGGATAGTCTCCTAAGGATGGTTTACAAACATAATTCCGAATGGTTAGTAGTGGATCATCTCACAATGTCGACCAATTTCATTCATACCTGTGAATCTCATATAGTTGAGGACTTGTCAAAAATCTATATCTGAGAAGTGGTGAAGACACATGGTGTAAAAATTTCAATAGTATTGGGGAGAGATAAAAGGTTTAATTATAATTTCTCAAAATCCTTAATCATTCCCATAGAGCTAAGTTGACTATGATTACAGCGTATCATCCTCAGATTGAAGGAAAATCCAGAAAGAGGATACAAAGATTAGATGATATGATTTTGGATTGTATAATGGATTTTGGTGGTACATGGTTGGAGTATGTACACATAGTGGATTTTTCATATAACAACAGTTATCAGTCCCCGATATATATGAATCCATTTGAATCATTTTATTGGTATCCTTTTAATTATCAACATTGATGGGTGGAAATGGGTGAGAATCAACTAGTTGCACCGAGACATGTCCAAAAATCAAAATAGTAGATTCATTTGATCAGGAAAGGATGGAGATTGATCAAAGTTGTAACAAATATTATGAAAATCATCATTGATGACCATTTTCATTTGAGGTGAGTGGTATTGGGTTCCTTATAAACACTCCAATGATTTGGATTAATCATTTTGTTAAGTAGGGAATGTTATATCCTTGATACATAGGCCATTTTGAGGTTCTTGAATAGGTTAAGGATGTTGAATATCGGGTTTCTTTTCTACCATGTTTCAATTTATTGGATAATATGTTTCATGTATCTTATTTGAATAAGTATAAGGCTGATCCCGAACATGTGATTCAGTTGGTTAACATTGACCTTGATCTAGATACATCATCGGATTATATGATGGTACTGATTGTGTATAGGAAAGAGAATTTCAATCATTGTAATCGCATCAGTCTAGTGAGGGTTTTGAAGAGACATGTTCAAATTCATGAAGAAATATGGGAATGGGAATAATAAATGGCTGAGTAATTGCGTGAACTATTTCTAGGAAATGGTGATTTTATAAATTTGGATGACGGAAAGGCCAATGGTGAGTAGAATATAGAAACCTCAGTTTCAAGTATATATCCTTTTAATGTATTTTTAATATATAATGTAGTTGTGTTTAGTATATGAGGGTTTGAGAGAGTTTTTTTATTGGTTTTATGGATCTTGTGGAGGTTCAATATTTGAGAATAATTATTAGAAACCATTAAATGCCACCAGGAAACCCTTAAATGTGAAATAGTGGGCATTGGGTAAGATCACAATTTGTTGCATAGCTTGGAAAAACAATACAAACACCCATGAAAAATAGGGAATTATGTGAATATGGGTAAAATAATGGTTGAAACATGGTTTGTCTAAACATGTGATCCAACTTTGTGAGAGGTGTTTTTGGGAAGTGGTTGTCCCATGAGTTGTGAACAATTTTCCTAACCATGCACCATTAAAAACAAGATCTGAAATTGTGGATCTAATTTTTGATATGATTATAAACCACTTATTTTCCTCCATTATAACCTTAACTCATTTTCAACTCCTCCCAAATTCCATGGAGAACTTTCCCCTAGATCTAAGAGAAATCTATTGGCAAATCATAGTGTGTTGGAGGCCAGATTCCCTGGTATGTTCTGATTAATGGGTTTTCCTTAGTTTCTTCTTCTTCCCTCTCTTGGATTCATGGATCTTCTGCATTGGGTATATATCAATTTAATTTAATTCCAATCATGATGATATATAGTTTTTTTATTATATAGAAATAGATCTAAGGAGGAAATTTATTGTTTAATTCTATTTTTGTTAAAGACTTTCTGTTATTATTCATTTTCACCTATGTTTCCAAGGTACCTGGATTCAATCTCGACTGCTCTTATTATAAATTGAAGACCAATTTTAAAATTGATTTAATTGAATTTTGAAATAGATCTGGATAACATGATGGACACTGAATTTGGTAATGGTTTGGCAAATTGTAGAAATTTATTGTTATGAAATGTGATTCATTTCATGATTTATAAAAGATGAATTTAAAGTATGTATAATTTTAATTCATGGAAATGCTTTTTTTGAAATTTTTTCAATAAAATAAAATTTTATTGAAATGTATTGGAATGGTTTCTTTGTCAGAGGATTTGTCCTAAACGGTTGGCATGTGTTCAATTTCCTTAATGCGACCCTATGGAAGGGGTGTGTGCCATTGGGTTACTTGGTATATGGTTACCCTAGGAAGACTTATTAGATCGATGAGTGACCAATAATTACTATGGAAATAGAATCAGGGCATGATTCTATGGATGGGTGGATGTGTGGAATACAATCATTTATTCCAAATGGGACGTGAGACTTGTGTTTAAATGTTTTTTTTGGGTTTATTTTTGTGGAATAATTTGATTCCTATGTATGGTCATGGATTTCATGTAATCTGTTTTAAATTTTTTGATATATATTGTTTTAAATATATTTGTTAACATGTTCTTTCATCTTGGTATAAGGTGAGGTGTCATAGGGGAAATATTACTGAATTTTATATGCAACCCATATTTTGAAAATTTGGTGTATTTACAGATATTGTGTATCGAGACACATGTTAAGGTAATGTATCTCATTTCTATAGTGATGAATCATGAAATATTGGGAATGGAATGTGGAGTTTGATCTTGGATCTTGTTTGGGAGTGGGGGATGGATGACTTTTTTTCTATTTGAGTTGTTAGTCTCAATTTCAACTTTTTATTCCAATTCTAGTTGGGATTCCCATTTGTACACTAATGAGGATTATATTAATGATTTGGATTGATAATTAGTTTTTCATATATTTAGATTAATTACATTTTTCTTATGCATCTTAGAGTGGTTGAATGGTTATGGTATTTTCCTGTTATGGTTGTTTTATTTTCAAAGAGAAAATATTTCCCTAATTGTATTAAATCCCTTAGCAATTATTACTAACCCTTTTTTATTGTGGTTGTCACATAATTCCATGTACCTCCCCTATCACTTCTCATGAAAATGAGGAGGGTTGGAATTTTACAATTTACATAACCAATATAAGAAAATACATGCACACTTTGTCCTCTAGATAGACATCAAAGTTATTCTAAATTAAAAACTATATTTTTAGTTTACTCCATCAAAATAAAGTCTCAAAACCATCATATAAAATGTTTATCATGATTATTCAATATCCAAGTGTTGTCCCATGATGTATTCAAGTTAAATAGAATATCATTTTTGGTTTCAACATACGGGAAAACCTATAAAATGTTACGAAAAACATAATTGTTAGACTACTCCTGATTTGTAATAGTAATTATGACAACATCGAATCTAGATATTTCATCACCCACATGTAATCTGGTGTGATGGGATTTTGGAATACCAAATCATTTCACACCAAATAGTTTGTTGTTATAGAAATAAATGGCTTCCTTAACAACACATCACTCTAAAATAAAACCTTCTGGCTGACTTTGATTTATGACATATCCTTTCAAAATCATCATATTCCGCTCAATGGGGTGCATATATCTATAATGTACTGATCCACATGGTTGAATATCTATTAATAAGTGAAACATAATTTCAACAATCAAATTAATGATTTTATATGGGAAGAACATCTCCAAATCGACATAATTTTATATTAATTTCTATTTCCATAGTTGTAAATCAAAATGGTTCTATAATATTGATGTATGTAGAAATAAAAACTAAATCGATATTGGATAATGTATTACATAAATTCTTGTAAAAAATTCAACATAAAGCTACAATCATTTAATCTTGCATCAAAACACGACAAACACGTGATTCAAGGCCTATTAACATTAAATTAGTTATTGACACGATATTTTTGAAATATGGTGAATATGCCTCTAGAACCTTTACATAACAGAAGAAGTTCGAAAATTGTTATATCTATTTCTTGGAAAGAGTGTAAGATGTTGCAGGAAGAAAAGTCCATTTTCCACTCTTCACTCAAACCAAATATTCCAGTATTCCCATGAAAATATTGTCCAACCTTGAATTAAATATATACACCGTTTTTTCAGTAAATTTAGTTATCATCCAATGACAATATCACATAACTTTTTTTCAACATTCATAACATTAAGAAAATAACAGATATATAAAACATTCAGGTATGGTAATTAAAAAAACTAATATCTTTTTAAAATAAATTTGTGTAAGCTATTTTGAAAAAACTTTTGCCAAATGATGTATCCATATCATTAAAATTTTCAAAAATAATATCACATATTAGTAGATATGGTGTTGTACATTCTTCTAAAATATCATCTATTGATGTAATCCATGATCATGACTTATATTTTTGGGGTAAAAAACTTTTATGTCCTAGAAACATAGTCTCCAATCAATATTTCATCCTAATTGAATGTGTAACTTGTTCAAAAATTGGGTCACCCATGACTTCCTTTGCTGTTATGTCCTTATAAATTTCTATAAGCAATAATTTCACTTATCATCCCATAATACATTTATCTTGATGTGAAATAATAATTTATATAAGCACCATTTAATGTAACACATGAATCCCACAATAATATAAAATCTTCAATCAGTAGATCCTAATAAACATCAGTATGATTACCATGTTGATTTAGTCATTATATAAGTAGAGATAACATTATTAAATTTTATTTCAAGACTAACCATGGTGGAATGATATAATATACCAACATAATTGAACATGTATAGTGAGGGCCACTTTGGTGCACAAAATTTCTCACTCTATCTAGAGAAAGTGCAAGACGAAGGATTCTATGCTCATTTCCAAATTCAGGATAATCTTGTAAATTCTCATCCACTGAGGAGATTCTATCACGTGAAAAAGTTTCCCATAATAAATTCTGGGATCTTCGTTCCCCAATGATTTTCTTGTAGTATCCTCACTTATATATAGTAACATAAACCTTATAATTATTAGAATGTACCATACAAATTCTATAGGACCCAATTCATCATTTCTTTTTTGAGAAGCACCATGCAATGGAAATTCATAAGTTATTTTTGGTCCTTCTGAAATAGTATACAGTCATTTGGAGAGATATCTATTCTTTTAGAGATAATACCAAAAGAACGTAGAATTTTTTAGCATCATATTTTTGGAAAGGAAGAACATTGTCTTATGGGATAAAATAATTCAAGAAAGAATGTAGTGTAGAAAAACTGGCATCACTCCATCGGTTTCCAGCTTTTAAATTATAGAGCTTCAATATGGATGAAAATGATATATATTTAGTAAAACCATCATAATATGGAATCATTTCACAATACATTAATTTAGAAATAATATTGGATAATCTTGAAGTTCATCATAAGATGTAACTTCCATTTCCTTAATATTATATTCATTATCATTCACACATTTGATCCCATACTTGATACATTATTTAACATTATCATTAAATATAATCATATCCGATGATTTGTAAAAAACAATCTTATTCCAGTCACTAGATATATTAGGTTTATTAGATTGTTTAGTTAAATATTTATAACTTCAATAAATTCCATTATAGATCCAGCGTTCTTCCAAATCCACTGGACTAATTAGTCATGAATAACAACAACATATACATGGATAAATGATTTGAGAAGGGTTATATGAATTCTCTTTTTAAACAAATGATAAAATCTTTCACCACATCCTCATAATCATTTTTCATACTATTGGAATCCATCCATTTTATCATTGTATCCATCCTCTTTGATTCAATAATGTAAAAATTTAACAAAATAAATGAATTGTAAAAACCATTAAATAAAAAATATCATCTTATGATTAAAATATATGTGTAATCTATGATTATTAATTGTTCTGATTTTGAATGCAAAAATTGGTTCATTAGTGGTTATATTTTTACTAATGTGGGCAATCATTAATCGTTTCTATATTATATTCACATAATATTCCACCTATTTCACTAAATTGAGTCATAAGAGAGACCACTTCCATATTAAACCCCAATATAGAGGTGATAAACATAAGGACATTAATCAAAAACTTCAAAAATGCGTATATATATATTCATCATATATAATTTTATATAATAATTTTAATAGGTCATATTTAAAATTTTATCCCTCAATGTTCGGCACAATACACTATCGATTTTTTTGTTTCTTATAAAGGAAAATATCGATTTATGATACTGTAACGGTCAGTAAAATTTTAATACAAATGTAATGACTTTGTTTAGAATGTCATTGTGGATTTAATTCATCCGAGTAAGAGTGATACATGGATGAAATTTGGAATAATTGTTTTATTATTATCTATAACAGTTGGATTCATACTTGAAACATGGATTCGTTTACCGTCTGTGCTCTAGAGAAACCTACAACACATATCATTTATAGACTCCTCTATACATGATAAGTGGGAAGTGTTTTTGCGGTGAAAAACTAGGAGATCGATCCAATATGAGTGATAAATAATGATGAATGATTCAAAATGAAAATGAAGGAGAGGGAGAGGGTGAACCAACAATGTCTCTAGGAAAGAGAGATTGGGTTGATATTCAGTGTGGTAGATCGAGGAAAAATAAGATAGCGTGGATGTAATATATTCAAACCATCTATGAAATTTAAAAACAAAAAATGATGTTTGAGGGGGAAAAAGAATCAAAACACATCACATCCAGTAATTTTAATATATAATTATAATTTCAGGACAACAAAATTAGATAAACTTTAAACTAAGAAAAATATATGTATAAAAATTCAGTAATTAAGTAAAAAATATACAACTAAATTATATTAATTTTATTTTCTATTCATTTTCTCTTGATGTAAAATTTAGTAATAGAAAAAATGATTATAATTTATCCCCATCATTTTTTGTGACAATTTTTAAAAGAAAAGAAAATACTTTTTTGGAAATATGACAAATATATCCCTTATTAAAAATTTATTTTTCCAATAATCAGTCATTCCAAGTAAAAAAAATATAATTTTAAATTGTACCCTTTAATTTTAAATAAATAAATAAATAATTATTTATTTATATTAAATATGTATAGATTTTATTAAAAACAGTCATAGAATTATAGGTATATATTTTTAAAAATATCATTATTTGATTATATATATTTATTTATAAATATATAAATATATATAAATATATAAATATACATTTGTAAATATTTATATTTATAAAATAAATTTATATATATATATATATATTACTATATTAAATAAAATTTAAAATTATATATATAAATATGTATTTTTATTATTTTTTGTTCATATGTTATGTTCACTATAAGACATTAGATGGAGGGGAGGAATATCTAGTTGTCCCTATGTTTTCACTTATTCATGATTTATTTTTAATAAAGGGGCTTGGAACCCAGCCTATTAAAAATAAAAATTTAATCAAAATTATTTCTTAAAAAAATTAATAATTCAAAATGGTTAACTCAAAATTTTTATTATTTAAAAACATAATTATCCAAGATAAATATATATTCAATAATATTAATTGAAAAAATTAATAATTCATGATTGTGTATAATTATTTGTATAAATTCTTAATTCTAGATAATCAAAATTATTTAAAATGAAAATTTCCTATAATCAAAATTATTTATAATTTTTTTTATAATTATTCATATACACATAATAGAAGTTATTAATAAATATGTGTTACTTTTATATATAAATTAAATTTCTGTTATAAGAAAATATTTACAAATTAGGTTTAATACAATATTTATATATACAAGAAAATATTTTTTGTTATTATTAAAAATCAAAAAGATGATCATTTTAATAATTGTTAATTGTAGAAAACATTGAACAAAATATTCCTAGGGTGTAATTTAATAACCCATATCAATCATTTTAAACCCTAAAAACATTCATACACTTGGTTTAAAAATCATTTTCTTCCAAGAACACATTTAAAAGCCTCAAGCCTATAATCTCCACTTCTTTAAAAATTCAAATACATAATTTATGATATGTTATTGAATTTTTAAAAAAATTGTTCAGAAATCAATTTATACAAAATCTAAATTTTGAATTTCAACATGGCTTTGAGATACACATTAAAAAACACTAACAACCTTTTTAAAAACCAATTATCCATTTTTAAAGACACGCGTTATGTATTACCATTATAAGTCAAGAGTTTAATGAAATGAAAAAAATAATAATTTATCCTCATTAACTATCATATAGGAATATCATTAATAAAGAAACACATCGAAACAACTTTTGCATCCAAAGGCTTGTAATATAATGTGAAAACACACAAACACTCCCTTTGATCAAAGGAAAACGGTCCATAAGTCTTCATGTAAAATGAAAAATTTCCCAAAAAGCCAAGATTTAACACAATAGGTTCTAGTAAGCAGTGGAATCCCATCATTTTTATAGGGGTCAACCAATGATGGTTCATTCAGTTGGTTTTCATGTGATGAGATATGGTGGGATATGAATCAGTTCAGGTGCATAGTTTGGATCACAATTAAAGTGGTGTTGAAATAATTACATATTGTAGTATTTGATTGGATCTATTCATCGAGAATTTAGATGAAGAGTGGCAGAATCAATTTGTTTTTTCTAGAGCTTGAATGGTACGAGCGAGGAGGAATCTAATAGGGTTATATTTAAAATATTGAGTAATTATTCTTTCAATGTTTACAAAAAAGGAACAGTTTGTTGTAGGTAATCTACAGACTAGGATGGAGATGAGAGGCCCTACTCCTTATATCAAAAATATAGAATTTTTCATGAAGGAGATTCATGACGACTCTAATCATGATGGGGATAATAATTTATCATTGGGAAGTGAGGAAATGATTGATGGGATAGATTTTTATGAAGATAATATTATGTTGTTTGGTGGTTGTGGTGGGGGGGGGGGATATCTGAACAGCTTGGGGATTTTTCTATCTTAATAAAGGCGAAGAGTTAATCGCCCACTATGAGCGATAAAAAACACCTTAGGTATTCCACTCTAGGATAGATTAGGGAGGTGCTAGTGCCTTGTGGGGATTCAAGGCTTTAGAAAAATCACAGTGCCTCTCCTTTATTGGCCTCTCCTTCAGTTAATATAATTAATAAGAAGACTATAGTTGAAGGTATAGTATAGGGTTGTACTAAAATAATGTTCCTGGTCTCTGATCAGAGACTCGAGGAAGAGACTCATAGGGTAACCTTTTGGATGACGTTGCTCTTATATATGGTCTATCTCAGCCTCCTGATCAAATTTTTTATTTTTTTATTATTGATCAACATGATTGGATGATATTGAAACCTCCATAAATTGTTGAGGTTTGTTATTATGAATCCAAGGTTGTTGGAATGGATGATCATACCCCGATTGGGAAGGATGACTAGACTACATAAAATGTTCTGCATGAAAATATTGGTTTACCTATTGGGCATGTTTCTGCATCTGCCACTACTGGGGATGTTTCTTTTGGATAGAGTCATGATATTTAGCCTTGTGATAATGTATATGAGACATTGATCATGGATGATTAGGATGGTAATTATCAATTTATCCTCAATTGGATGAGAGGAAGACACCCAAGAGGTCATGGTGGCTTCCGAGGAATGGGTGGTAGAAGAATGAGCTCTGATGTAATTGAAAATATGGAGTGGACTTATCCTTCTTGATTGTACAATCCTATGAAAAACACTTATTAGACTTTTGGAATGGTGTTGTTCAAGGAATGTGAATATTCTTGGAAAGAAAATCCAGACTCCTTCGGAGGACTATGGAGATGAAAGGTACCCCATGCCTTTCAAAATAGATGCAAAAAATGGTTTGATTTGCAATTTGAAGCTACCTTTTCCTAAATGGAGCCAAATGTGTTTGGATACATAGATTGTCTAATAGTCCAAACAATATTATAAAAAAACATCAATGATGGTTTCTGACATAATTCATTGTTGGATTTTAAGGATCATTCATAGAAGTACAAGAGTGACATCATTCTCAATGACTCCTCTGATATGACTTCGAGTGATGACCTCGTGTCACCTCAAAGGATTTCATCTTGGATAAGATGACATCCGAAGGATTGGGGACAATTTCTTGGAATTTGGGTTCTAGAGGAAGTAGTGGGAATTGATCTCTTTTTTTCTTTATTTGTGGGCATTTGAAATTTTCTCGATCATGCATTCTATTATTTATTGTAATATTATTTTTATAATAGTTTCTTTGAGTGTGGGTTGCCTTTCCAAATTGAAATCGAACCATCTCAATTATAATAAATATATTCAGTATTTAAATATATTAATTATAATTTTATAGTTATTTAGATATGTTTATAAATTTATTTATATACAGAAATATATTTAAATATGTATAATAATAAATATATATAATTATTAATATATTGATATATTTATATATTTACATATATTTATTAATCTATAGATATATATATTTATATATATTTATTAATATATAACTATATATATTTATAAATATAATAAACAAATTTTTAAATTATATTTATTATAACTTTATAATTATTAAAATATATATAACTATTTGTATATATAATTATAAATAATGCCGACTATGGGTTGGTTAACTCGTACCGTGTAAGGTGGCCACTCATTGCCAACATAACTGTCAAACGTTCCATTCATGCCACACTCAAATTTATCTCGGGGCGTGCAGAATGCATGCGGTAGGTTTGGATCAAGACATGCCTAGTGTGGCACCCTCCTATACATCTTTACACAATAACACGTTTTTAGAATCTATCCTCAGCTCGACCGCTACCACTGGATGATCCGTCATAGCGCCAATGTTTTAGATCTTCCATGAGTCATTTTCTGGTAGAAATTTCAGACTTCTATAAGATCTATCACGATATCCACTTGTATTTATATCCCACGCTATCGCTGCTTCGGTCATTTCTGGCTGATAGGCATGCTACTCATCTCCTTAGATTTATGTTGCTTCAGTTGAGTTCAATGAAATATCCACCTATGGATTTTGATTTTCTTGTTCAAGGATGTTTTTAGTCTCATAAGAACAATGGAGTTGGAACAAAGGATCATTAACTTGAGAATGAGGAATCATCTGCTACCATTTCATTCAAGGTCAGTGAGAACAACTGAATTTTCTGTCTCTTCAAGTGTTTGACATTAGGTATTCTTCGAAAGGGTAGCATCATCCATAATAAGTCTGATATGAAATATTTCTTCAAATGATAAGAAATTGGGGTGAACTCTCTCATTGCACGCTTAATATTTCACAGAGGATCTATGCCACTGAGGGTTGAATACCTCATATAATGGATTTTACATATTTGGGGATATTCTACTTGGAAATGTGTCTCTCATGTAATTGTTTTTTCACATCCATTTCAACTTTGAAATGCTGAATATGTGGGAATGAGGTTATTGCTTGGTTTTCTTCAATCATGGATCTATGGACATATGTTAATGGGACCACATGTTCAACCCTTTTGAAATTGGTAACTCTTCGACGAGACTTGGGTAATGGTTTTTGGTCGAAACTCGATTCTCTGTCATCCATGGATACTATATGATATTTCATTGTCTATAGTTCTTACTATTAAAATGGATATGGAAACTCAATTGGCTAGTTATGGTCACTATTCTCGATTCTTGGTGGAATTGGACTTATGTTCCACTTTGATAGATAATGTTTACCTTTCTATTTACCATGAAGAACTTGAGTTGAGAGTTGAATTTGAAAAATTATATTTTACAAACAATAAATCTGTTTTATATCTTAAAAAATAATTTTATGGGTTAAGTGTGAACACTCACAGAAACATTAACATTCCCACAACCTGAAAAAAACCAAACATACAACCATTCCAAATATCAAAAAACATATAAAAATTACAAATCATAAATTTCAAATTTAAAAATCAAACGAAGAAATTTAAATTAACAATAAAAGACCACATCCTAGATTACCAAACCTCCATTTTCCATTTTCACTACCCACCATCCAAAAAAGATATCAAAATAGTTGAAAAATATGGTTCTTCAAACCCCCTTGAGCCGCACCCCTTCAAGATCAAACCATCAATAGTTCCACTAAACAAAAATCATCAACACACGCAAGTGAGAACCACTAAGAAAACAAAAACAACAACAACAATGAAAAGAAAAAGGGACTGTTCAAGAAATTTATAAATATTCCACCATTTCCTCTAGGGGAGTCGATAAAATTAGCACCATAGATCAATATTTCCTTGTTCTCTAAGAAATAATAGTCATTGAGGAAAATAGAAACACATGATCCAGCTAAAGGTCATCTTATGTTGACACCACAATCAGAAGTCACCAAAAAATCATTGACATATTCTACGATGATGAACGATGAACCTCCATCACCAGAAAACCAACAATCATATCCCCATCGAGGGGGAAAAAAAAGAGAAACCACTGGGCCAGAAAGCGTCCGAATCTTGAAAAGGAAGTCAACATAAAACCAACACCTGAGAAACTGAATCCCCATACTGGCATTTCACCATCACCATACAAATACATTTAGGGAGACATATTCCTAGAAAAATATGGGTTCTATCATGATGGGAAAAGTGGAAGGAGTAGAGGAGGAGAAAGAAATAAACTCCAGTCGCAAGACCCTTAAACAAATGAGAGAGGAAAAATTGCACCGAACGTAACCAACTGCACAATCCCAAACATCCATGTTTTCCAAACATGCTGACCAATATTGGGGTTCTTTATTGTGGGAATAGCAGAAAGAGTAGTGGTTTATGTGGAACAGTGGCCATTCCTTAAGCGAGAAAAGGGAAGATAGAGAGGTCGACTGCCATGAAGTGGTAAAGTCACCACAAAAGAAGAGCCAAAAAAAATCCTAATGCTGACAGGAAAACACGATAGAGACAAATTCTAGGAGAAGATGAGCCGGAGATGTTAGGAAGTATCAATAATATCATAGAAGATGGTGATAAAATTGGGAACCATACAAGAAAAAAAGGGTTCTTGGTAAAGAGAATTCCAGTGAGAGAATGTGGATGTCAGAATCCTGTGTATCAATTATATAATATTTGTAACTTTACCGTGATAATGCCCAAATTGAATCAATGGTAATTATACATTAAAAAATCAAATATCTATTGTTTTTTATTATTTATCCATTCGGGGACATGAGAAAAAGCATGTTTCAAAATTCATATAGCTGTGTAATCCACCACTAGTGGGATTGAGAATACTACTTTAAAATTACCTCAGAATTTGGAATGAAATGAAGCGCAATTTGGTAATGTTTAGCTGATTGAGCTATGATTAGAATATAATTATGAGATGATTAATGATGGTCATGTGGATAATAACAACGTTGTTTCTATACTGACTGTAGTGACCCGAAGCTTATCGTACATGGACATTACATTACTTTTGCGGAATACTTAATACATAACAAAAATACACACACAAGGATCGTAATAGTTTAGTGTCTTTGGAAACTCGGAACGTAATCTTCTAATCCTGGTGAAAGATCTTAAAAATCTCCCACAAAGATCTTCCTTTTTTTTACCTAAAACCTTTCTTTATATCCTGGGGAAAATAAAACATAAAAGGGTGAGCTCAAATGCTCAGTAAGGGTAAACAAAAGAAATATCAATCACATAATTTTCATAAGAACATAACATTTTTGCAAATCTTAACCTGCAAAAGAGAGCATAATTTCATAACATGAGATAAATCATAGTAGTGAAAATGAAACCATAACTTAAAACATTACTCATTGTGGCATACACACATAATCATAGAGAATCATTTCTTGTTAGTCAAGAGTCATTGCCAAGACTATCTTAGTGGACAAAGTCCCTTTCTGAATCGAGTAATCCTCGTTTCAGTCCTGTTTCACTGAACCGGTATAACCTACCATTCCAGCCATGTCTATCTCATGAGATATGAAATCTTTACCCAATGCATTGGAGGGAGATATAGGTCCCACCCATCTCTTAATGAATCCTTTCTTATGTGTGCCACAAAATCATAAATCATACATCATTGCATAACCCATGTAATAAAAATGGGATTCTTAAACAACATGACATCATAAAACCATTCATATAAGATAAAGGAATTCATAAACATAATTTCATCACAACATAGTCAAATCAATGTAAAAATATGGATAGAAACAGAACCCTTTATTATCTTATATGGAAAATAATTTTGATAAAACACTTGAATTGAATTCTTGAGGAAAATATCCTTTCTTCTTCAAAATCAATTTCTTTTCACAAAACATCATGCAATTTTAAAAGAAAGAAATTTTATTGAAAATAGTCATTAAATCTTTTAGAGGAAGCTTCATGAAAATAAGGCTTTATAAAACAGTATAAATCCGTTCGTGCCGTATAAGTTTAAAAAAACATTCTTCGTACTTTTGTCGGAAAAGTCAAAAAGTACCTCGTACGGAAAAAACGACAAAAGATTCCTTTCATATTCTTTACTAAAAACTCACCTAAGGGTAAAATTAGATTTAAACTATTGCAAGTGGATGGAAACAATATTACATATTGAGGGAACGTGGATGTGGATGATAAAATACACCCCAGTAAATACTTACGAATAAACAATCTCGGATAAAAATGAGATTGTTATATTTCCCTTACCTTAGGTCCGACTTGCTTTGTAAGTGTCCGAACCTCCTATATAATGATTTAAATCATGTTATTGACTTATTACAGAATCATATTTATTGTTATGATATCATATATGGTTCACTTATGACATTATATTACCCGTTCTTTTGTAAATTCCATGTTAAAGAAGCGTTTTGGGTAAAATCGTTTCATTTATCGTAGGTGTTTTGACTTGTTGTTCTTGACATCATTATTACTTATATCATGATTTACTTAATTCCAGAATATAAAATATGATATATATATCATATATATTCAGTATATATATATATATATAATAGGTAGATAAATAAAATGAAAAACACCGTTCATGGAGACGGTAGTCCGTACGTACGCATGAACGCTGTTTTCCTTTCCTTATTGTCTTGAAATGGAAGTAAGTAGATTACATACATATGTATATATATACATAAATCCAGTAGCTTTATAATGTCATATATTTCATTATTATTTCTTATATGTACATTATAATCATTCTTAAATGGTTAACATGGAGAATGAATCTCATCGCGTCGTGGAGACGGTATTCCGTACGTACGCACGAGCGATGATATCATTTCTATAAATATTGAATTGAATTGGAGTGGATTATACAATATATCAGAATCAATATGATTTTATAATAACTATGTATAGTTATTCTTTACACCATTATACCCATCCATGTAAGGTGGTGGTGGAAAATAGATTACCCCACGGCGTGGAGACGGTATTCCGTACGTACGCACGCGCGGTGATTTCTTTTTCCGTAGGATGGATAGATGGTGAAATAGGGTTGTTTCATACTTATAATATCATATCAGTATACGAGTGATACTGATGTTATTACTTCATAATGAAACAACCTAAGAAGAAGAAGTGGAAGAAGAAATAAAGATGAAAGAATTGGTAACGGTAATTACCTCTTCTTTGAAGTGCCTCTTTGAGACCTCCTCTTAGGGCAATAAAATTGGTCTTTGAGAAAGACCAGAACCTCTAGGATGTTTCTAGGGAAGTGGAGAGGAGAAATTGGCAGGGTTTGGCCGAGCTTGAGTGCTCAAATTGGTGTGAGGAGGAGGGGGAGGAGGTGTCCTTTTATAGGGGAGGAGAGGGGCACCTTAGGAATATCTCAAAATATTATTTTATATTAAAGTCAAAATCGGTTTATAATGGTTCCAAAGGGCCTTATTTCGAAGATAAGGTGGGGATGGGTCGAAATCCTATCAACCAATAAGATTTAGACAAGTTTAGGGTATTATTTTAACCTTATCATTTAGATTTAACTCTAAGTTAATTAATTTAACTTTTACCGTGTCTTTTTGTTTTCTTTCACTATATGGTTAATACACTTACTATAACATGCCAAAAGAACCCCAAATTGTTTATTATTAATACATATATCCTTATCTAAGTCATTTGGCCGAACCTTAGATTTTTAGGAATAAAATAACAATTAATAATATAATATTTGATTTAAAAACTATTTTGTGTCAATTTTGACACTATTTGATATATGATTTTTGTGAAAGTTATAACAGAATTATATGTTCGAACCAAGTTGATTAAAGCAACACTAATATATCATAGTAACCTAGAAAATTAATGGAATTCATAAAAAGTCTTAAATTACATTTATTTTGGTATTTATATTATCAATTATGTCAATATTTCATTAATAAGATAATTACTGCATCATTTTTGTGTCATAAATAAATTATATTATTTGATGTCTAAAAATTACAAATAAAATACCATCATGTAGGAAATCGTTTTATCTTTCTAATGAATATTTATAGTCGAATTTATCTTATGTATAACCCCATATTAAAAATGATTTACTTATTAAACTTTGATTTTAACTATTTTAACCCTTCTTTAAATAAATTAATAATAAATGTCCTAATCTAATTTAAGTGGGCCTAAATGGTCATATTTTATTCCTAAGTTTGTTTTTGGTCGAATTACACTTGTCCAATAGAATTAGGACATGTGTTAGGGTAATATTAATATCATATTTACCCTTAGTTACCTTATTTACTATTAACCGTGGTAAAAAAAGTAAAAAGTTACTATTCACCAAAAAATTATTTTAATCTCATTGAACCACATTTTAGTCCTTGATATTAACCGTGTCTCTTAGATTTTCGAAATTACATTCACAGAAGCGGCAAAATTAAGTTTTATGAAAAATTCAGTTTTTTAACTACCACTTAGTAGTTTCACTATTCATCAAAAATTGATGTTTTTCAGAACAATGCCAAAATTTCATCCCAAGCTATATTTCATATTCCGAATTCAAAAATGAAGTCTATTTTACCAAATTCATAACATAAGAGTTGCATTAATTAATTTTATAATTAAATCCCGCTGTTAAAACAAATAGCGTGTTTTTAAGAAACAATATCTATCAAAAGATTGACACTTGTTTATGTCTAGTTTAAATGTGAAATTACATCCAATGATCAACATTGTATTAAATTGTAAAAATATATTCTAAATATACTTTAAAACCACTCAAATTAATGATTTATCACTATTAATTATTTCGATTAAAAAAAGTTGTTTTTAATTATAATTTAGTAATTTTCACTATTCATCAGAATATGAAAGTTATCCGAAAAGTACCAAAATTTCACCTTAGGCTAAATTCGATACTCCGAATCCAAAAATGAATTCCATTTTGAAAAATAAAATTTACAAAATTTCAAAAAGTGGTTATTACTATTTATAATGGCTAGTTTTAATAATATTTTAGTAGCATATCGTTGTTTAGTGAAACTCGGTATTGCGTATTACACACGCTATCGAGGAAGGTCGCGATTGCGTGTAATGCAAGGAAAGTCAAGGATGCGTGTTGTGTAAGCTCCTTTTGGTGTAGCGTACAACACAAGACATTAATAAAATTAAAAAGAATATTTTTTTATAAAATCTTGGGCTGTTACATTCTACCCCCCTTAAAATGAATTTCGCCCTCGAAATTCGTCGGGGTTATAAATGGTTTACTATTCGAAAGTTTCTTTAATAGAAACCCACATCGTAAAAAGGAATATCAAAACCAATATTTAAAAACAAAAGTATGAAACGTAACGGTTACCCAAATAAACTAATCATTGGGTTTCCACATAGGCGAAAATATGGATATGGAAGAGAAATCTAACCATCATGTTCTGATGGAGAGTGGTAGAGAACATGGCTATGGAAAAGCCAATAATCACAAATCCATAGATTTGTGATGATATAAGGTACCATCCGATTCTTCAGGTATAAGATCACTAGGACAACATTTTTGGTTTTCAAGATCATTTCCCTAAAGTTGAAAATTTGAATTAGAATAAATACTTACTTTATTTTGGTAGTATTGTTTGTGCCTTGAACAATTTCCACTTCATCTCTTAAATAAATGAAGTTGAATTTGTTATTCGTGAAGTGTTAGCAGATCATGTGATAGAATGGCGGGTCATTCCATCTGTCTCAAACAAAAGGTTAGTAAAAATTATATGCATAAGTCGATCTATAGTGAGATTAATCATATATGGTTCCTAAAATGGACTTATACTTCATATATCATACTGCTTAATATAATAAAACTAGTTTCTACTAAACAGGGACTTCCTGTAGGCCAGTGGTAGGCGATAAAGGCCAGTCGCACTTCGGTTGTGGGTTCGATTCCCACAGCCTTGTCCGAAGCGATGGGCTGTCGCCTGTCCTGCAGGTTGTCCTTTTTTCTAAAATTATAATACTATAACATCCCATCAATAATATCGAAAAAAAACTTCTATCCTTAAACAATACTAACTTATGTCCAACATAATCCATTCCAATCTTTAGGCTTATCCATAATACTGCAGTCCACTCTCATAAAATAGTGAAAACGATTACCATAGATTTAACACCATCGTCGATCCCCATATATCATAATATATGTTTTGTTGGTCACATTCCAAACATTCAAAGTCCTTAATAATGTATTCTCTTGAATACCTTAGTGAAAACAAGAATGCAGTTTAAAGTTAACACTTTCCACATACCAAAATCCTCAAAATTCTATATACTCAAACAATGATATCACTTAGTCCTTATATCATTCACGAGCTCATGAATACTGTCAAATATTTCATTTTCTCATTTTCCCTTCATTATGCGCATATCATATTTTTCCAAAAATACCTCAATCACTTCGAATACCACATTAGACCAATACATAAATATTCCAATACACCATAAAAGTACATCAACAACATTATTCTTGAATACCAATACATAAACACTTCAGTCCATCCACTTCAATGACTGTCCTGGAATAATTCCTTCCTTGATTTAGAAGTATCTTTTCAGGTCAGGGCATTGAGTTGGGTAATGCCCATGTTCTCCACAAATAATACATTGAACTCCATAACAATCTGTCACTCTATGACCCTTTTCTCCACACAGATAACACCGGTCCCTCCATTTGAGGTATTTTTCAAGGTTCTTCTTCCCTTCTTTAGAAATCTCAATCTTCCTTTCTTTATGTTCCTCAACATGCGAACATGCATAATAGTTTATCTTCCTCTTCTTTGATGAATTAGTCATACCACTAAATTTCACCTTCTTAGTAATATATCGCGATGACTGATTCGGCATAATCACAATATCTTTATCTCTAGGCTTCACACAATTTTGTTTCTCATAGTCACCAATTTGTCCATTGGATTCAATGTTAACCAAATTCCTTCTGGTTCCCTCCATTAACTAAAACACAAAAAGAATTTTGTGAGAGGCGAAATCATGCTAGGGAAGACAACATAGTAAAGGGGGAGCACCCTCAATATCTAACATCTTAGGTTAAATTCTAAGATCGTTACCGTAGTTCTAGGACTATATCCTATACGTATACTTATCCTTAGGGACATCCCTAGACATACCTTATAAATATCTCTAGGGATCTCACTAAAGTTCTCGCATCCTAGTTTCCAAAGGTTGACTAAACCTTTCCTCTGATACCAACTGTAGAGACCCGAAGCTTATCGTACATGGACATTAAATTACTTTTGCGGAATACTTAATACATAACAAAAATACACACACAAGGATCGTAATAGTTTAGTGTCTTTGGAAACTCGGAACGTAATCTTCTAATCCTGGTGAAAGATCTTCAAAATCTCCCACAAATATCTTCCTTTTTTTTTACCTAAAACCTTTCTTTATATCCTGGGGAAAAGAATACATAAAAGGGTGAGCTCAAATGCTCAGTAAGGGTAAACAAAAGAAATATCAATCACATAATTTTCATAAGAACATAACATTTTTGGAAATCTTAACCTGCAAAAGAGAGCATAATTTCATAACATGAGATAAATCATAGTAGTGAAAATGAAACCATAACTTAAAACATTACTCATTGTGGCATACACACATAATCATAGAGAATCATTTCTTGTTAGTCAAGACTCATTGCCAAGACTATCTTAGTGGACAAAGTCCCTTTCTGAATCGAGTAATCCTCATTTCAGTCCTGTTTCACTGAACCGGTATAACCTACCATTCCAGCCATGTCTATCTCATGAGATATGAAATCTTTACCCAATGCATTGAAGGGAGATATAGGTCCCACCCATCTCTTAATGAATCCTTTCTTATGTGTGCCACAAAATCATAAATCATACATCATTGCATAACCCATGTAATAAAAATGGGATTCTTAAACAACATGACATCATAAAACCATTCATATAAGATAAAGGAATTCATAAACATAATTTCATCACAAAATAGTCAAATCAATGTAAAAATATGGATAGAAACAGAACCCTTTATTATCTTATATGGAAAATAATTTTGATAAAACACTTGAATTGAATTCTTGAGGAAAATATCCTTTCTTCTTCAAAATCAATTTCTTTTCACAAAACATCATGCAATTTTAAAAGAAAGAGATTTTATTGAAAATAGTCATTAAATCTTTTAGAGGAAGCTTCATGAAAATAAGGCTTTATAAAACAGTATAAATCCGTTCGTGCCGTATAAGTTTAAAAAAACATTCTTCGTACTTTTGTCGGAAAAGTCAAAAAGTACCTCGTACGGAAAAAACGACAAAAGATTCCTTTCATATTCTTTACTAAAAACTCACCTAAGGGTAAAATTGGATTTAAACTATTGCAAGTGGATGGAAAAAATATTACATATTGAGGGAACATGGATGTGGATGATAAAATACACCCTAGTAAATACTTACGAATAAACAATCTCGGATAAAAATGAGATTGTGATATTTCCATTACCTTAGGTCCGACTTGCTTTGTAAGTGTCCGAACCTCCTGTATAATGATTTAAATCATGTTATTGACTTATTAAAGAATCATATTTATTGTTATGATATCATATATGGTTCACTTATGACATTATATTACCCGTTCTTTTGTAAATTCCATGTTAAAGAAGCGTTTTGGGTAAAATCGTTTCATTTATCGTAGGTGTTTTGACTTGTTGTTCTTGACATCATTATTACTTATATCATGATTTACTTACTTCCAGAATATAAAATATGATTTATATATCATATATATTCAGTATATATATATATAATAGGTAGATAAATAAAATGAAAAACACCGTTCATGGAGACGGTAGTCCGTACGTACGCATGAACGCTGTTTTCCTTTCCTTATTGTCTTGAAATGGAAGTAAGTAGATTACATACATATGTATATATATACATAAATCCAGTAGCTTTATAATGTCATATATTTCATTATTATTTCTTATATATACATTATAATCATTCTTAAATGGTTAACATGGTGAATGAATCTCATCGCGTCGTGGAGACGGTATTCCGTACGTACGCACGAGCGATGATATCATTTCTATAAATATTGAATTGAATTGGAGTGGATTATACAATATATCAGAATCAATATGATGTTATAATAACTATGTATAGTTATTCTTTACACCATTATACCCATCCATGTAAGGTGGTGGTGGAAAATAGATTACACCACGGCGTGGAGACGGTATTTCGTACGTACGCACGCGCGGTGATTTCTTTTTCCGTAGGATGGATAGATGGTGAAATAGGGTTGTTTCATACTTATAATAACATATCAGTATACGAGTGATACTGATGTTATTACTTCATAATGAAACAACCTAAGGAGAAGAAGTGGAAGAAGAAATAAAGATGAAAGAATTGGTAACGGTAATTACCTCTTCTTTGAAGTGCCTCTTTGAGACCTCCTCTTAGGGCACTAAAATTGCTCTTTGAGGAAGACCAGAACCTCTAGGATGTTGCTAGGGAAGTGGAGAGGAGAAATTGGCAGGGGTTGGCCGAGCTTGAGTTCTCAAATTGGTGTGAGGAGGAGGGGGAGGAGGTGTCCTTTTATAGGGGAGGAGAGGGGCACCTTAGGAATATCTCAAAATATTATTTTATATTAAAGTCAAAATCGGTTTATAATGGTTCCAAAGGGCCTTATTTCGAAGATAAGGTGGGGATGGGTCGCAATCCTATCAACCAATAAGATTTAGACAAGTTTAGGGTATTATTTTAACCTTATCAATTAGATTTAACTCTAAGTTAATTAATTTAACTTTTACCGTGTCTTTTTGTTTTCTTTCACTATATGGTTAATACACTTACTATAACATGCCAAAAGAACCCCAAATTGTTTATTATTAATACATATATCCTTATCTAAGTCATTTGTCCGAACCTTAGATTTTTAGGAATAAAATAACAATTAATAATATAATATTTGATTTAAAAACTATTTTGTGTCAATTTTGACACTATTTGATATATGATTTTTGTGAAAGTCATAACAGAATTATATGTTCGAACCAAGTTGATTAAATCAACACTAATATATCATAGTAACCTATAAAATTAGTGGATTTCATAAAAAGTCTTAAATTACATTTATTTTGGTATTTATATTATCTATTATGTCAATATTTCATTAATAAGATAATTACTGCATCATTTTTGTGTCATAAATATATTATATTATTTGATGTCTAAAAATTACAAATAAAATACCATCATGTAGGAAATCGTTTTAGCTTTCTAATGAATATTTATAGTCGAATTTATCTTATGTATAACCCCATATTAAAAATGATTTACTTATTAAACTTTGATTTTAACTATTTTAACCCTTCTTTAAATAAATTAATAATAAATGTCCTAATCTAATCCAAGTGGGCCTAAATGGTCATATTTTATTCCTAAGTTTGTTTTTGGTCGAATTACACTTGTCCAATAGAATTAGGACATGTGTTAGGGTAATATTAATATCATATTTACCCTTAGTTACCTTATTTACTATTAACCGTGGTAAAAAAAGCAAAAAGTTACTATTCACCAAAAAATTATTTTCATCTCATTGAACCACATTTTAGTCCTTGATATTAACCGTGTCTCTTAGATTTTCGAAATTCCATTCACAGAAGCGGCAAAATTAAGTTTTATGAAAAATTCAGTTTTTTAACTACCACTTAGTAGTTTCACTATTCATCAAAAATTGATGTTTTTCAGAACAATGCCAAAATTTCATCCCAAGCTATATTTCATATTCCGAATTCAAAAATGAAGTCTATTTTACCAAATTCATAACATAAGAGTTGCATTAATTAATTTTATAATTAAATCCCGCTGTTAAAACAAATAGCGTGTTTTTAAGAAACAATATCTATCAAAAGATTGACACTTGTTTATGTCTAGTTTAAATGTGAAATTACATCCAATGATCAACATTGTATTAAATTGTAAAAATATATTCTAAATATACTTTAAAACCACTCAAATTAATGATTTATCACTATTAATTATTTCGATTAAAAAAAGTTGTTTTTAATTATAATTTAGTAATTTTCACTATTCATCAGAATATGAAAGTTATCCGAAAAGTACCAAAATTTCACCTTAGGCTAAATTCGATACTCCGAATCCAAAAATGAATTCCATTTTGAAAAATAAAATTTACAAAATTTCAAAAAGTGGTTATTACTATTTATAACGGCTAGTTTTAATAATATTTTAATAGCATATCGTTGTTTAGTGAAACTCGGTATTGCGTATTACACACGCTATCGAGGAAGGTCGCGATTGCGTGTAATGCAAGGCAAGTCAAGGATGCGTGTTGTGCAAGCTCCTTTTGGTGTAGCGTACAACACAAGACATTAATAAAATTAAAAAGAATATTTTTTTATAAAATCTTGGGCTGTTACACTGACTCCCCCCGACAATGGTGTGAAAACAAATGATTTCAATGAGGAGTATATCACTCTATAATTAGATAAATTTGTTGAGCAGGGAAAGAAGGTGAGATGTAGTTATATGATGAACTAAATATTCAAAAAAATAGTCAGGTCTAGTCTATAGAAGGAATAAATACATAAGAGGATTTAGTGGGGACCAATTCCATAAATGTTCTCGCTCACGAACTATGTGAACCTTCAGTTGGAATGGAAAGATCTAAATCTCTTTCTACTAATCATGGATTAGGTAATGAAACATTAAAACTTGATTCTCAATATGGAAATAATGTTTCACAAAATATAGATACCACAAAGGGGGATGATCATACTGATGTAATGACCCTGACTTCCAAAGAGTAGACAAGGTAGAATGATACTCCACTTGTGTATAGAATTACCGAAATTTCAATACATCAACAAATTCTCAATGTTCATGCTGATGAAGGATCGGTGAGTCCCCCAATGATCAAGGTAGATCTTCTATGGGATGCTCTATCTGTGGAAACAAATGTTCATGTTTTTTATTGCTCTTTTAAAGGGAAAAAGACAACTAAAGAGGATACTAATATTCCTGCATCTGGGTCAAGATGTGGTAGCAGGATAGGGCTCTCATGATGCATGTTATTAGCCTAAATATTAGATATTAGGTCATCATCTTAAATTTTGTGGTTGAGGATGTGGTTGTGAAGATGTTTCATCATGAGGGTGTGGTCGTTCTACGAGTCAGCTCACTTTAGAGAAGTAAAATAATATGGAGAAGTATTCAATTATCTTGAATCAAACGAATTCACAGTCAGAGTGGGCATCTATTGATGATATCTATGATCATGATTGTGTTGATTGTGGATTCCCTTCATTTTCAGTTTTCCATAATGGATAAGGACTTGTCATTTTTTTCAAACTATCAATCCTTACCCCCTTGTTATCTTTATTTTCTAATAAATTTGTTAGGATTATGATCACCTATTTCCCAAGCCTATCGAGTAATTATAAATAAATATTTTCATATAATCAAAAAGATATTTATATAATTATATATATTTATTAATATAGTATTATATTTCTTTATTAGTTAAAAATATTTTTTTATAATTATATAATTATTTAAATATATATTTATAAATTTATAATTATATTTATAAATATAGATATGTAAAAATATATGTTTATATTGATAAATCTATTTACACGATTGTATGTAACTATATAATTATATTTATTTGTTAATATATAATTATATATAATTATAAATATATTAAATATATTTTTTATTAAAATTATTTGTTAATATTGTGTAATTATTTAAATCTCTATATTATTTTATAATTATAATCATAATTAAATATATTTAAAAAGTATTTATATATAATTATAAATATATTATATAATAATTAAATATATATATATATATATATAATTTTGTAATTATAAATACAATAAAAAATTAAAGATAAATATAATAACATGAATGGGGTTTGACAAGAGAACTCTTGGTGGGTGTGATGAAGGTGAATAATACCTACACCATGGGATGGAATATTATCACAATTCCTCATATCTTGAGGAGTTCCTTTCTAGAGGGAGTTGAAATGATCGACATTGAAAAGGCAATACCTTGTAAAATGAGGTATTATATGTGGATCAATTGAAGGAAGATGATATAGGTTATCGTACCTTCACTTCCTATTAATATTAAATCTTTAGAAGGATTGTCAAGAATAGATTTATAGTTCATGTTGAGGTGAATTCTAATATCGTATCTGAATGATTGGAAATGCGTAAGAACATAATCATCTGAAGGATTGTTTTTCCTTAGCTTGAAAAGTCATGGTACTAGGATGACCTGGTTTGTAAAATGTATACCTTATGATTTTTTCGTAATAGGAACTGCATTATTCTTGAAAATACATTCATTCTTTATCATTTTCCATATGAGGATCTTAATAAAATTTCCTGGAGCATTGGATCATTGTTTTTTTAAATCGTGTTGTTTCTTGTTCATGAATGATCATATGATTTTAATCTTCCAATGTCAAGAACACATTTTTATGGGTATGGATTTGTCTCTATGGTCTCAAATGATCTTTTGGAACTCGAATATTCTCCATTATAATCCAAAATCCATTGTTGTACCTATCCACCTTGAAAGGGAAACAAGAATGGTATGATTTGACCATTACAAGAGAATCGTGGTGGAAGTTTATGTATGTGAAACTTGCCTTGATAAGGTAATTATCTCTACTTATGAGGATGAGATTAATCTTAGAGTGAAATATATATAAATTTACTCACCAGTGTGAGGAGTATTGTTTGATATGCAATTAGAAATATGTTTGTTAAAGAATTAGTAAATGATTTAAATGTTTCTTATGACGGAACAAGGAAACAGATTAAAGTAGACCATTGAAAATGAAAGAAACGTTTTCTATAACAATGATGTTTGGGAAGAAATATTCTAATGTTCTTTGGACTTCTATTCAAGAGGTGTGGAAGAATAGAACTAATGGTGTTGGATCATATGTTAATATTTTTACACATAGTTTGGGCTTGGACAATTATCGTGAACCTCACATGGGTGAGACTCTTGGTGCTCATGTATCTACTATGAAGGATTCTGGAGTGCAGTTTCTGGAACTCACTTCTCATATTATGGTTTCCTATAGAGAGTAGGGGAGTCCTCCTTTTATCCATGAGTATCCACATTGATGGGTTAAAAATGTCGATGAGGAGGTAGGGGATTCTAGAGGGAAGACCCATAGTCATACCAGCCATGAACAAGATGTAGATGGCACCATGGATAGGAAACTCAATCAAGATAATCATTTTATTTCCTCTAGCCTTTGGGAAGGTAAACAAAATTTGACTACTTCACCAAACTATCATATACTAAGTTGTTACCATAATAATTCTTGAAAAATTATTGATATAGTGGAATGTGGGAAGCATGTAGCTATGAAGGGGAATAACTATCCTCTCCAGGATAAACCAACTAATTTGGTTACTCTATATCTTGCTATGGAAACTTTGAAGGAGTTGGGAATATTTGCGGCAGATACGACTTCACCCATTAAAGAAGCTACTCAACATCAATCTTCTAATGATGCTTCCGACTCAGTTCAATGGGTGTATAACCATATAAATGATGATAACATTAATATTGTCACTTTTATGAAATCTAGAGCTCGTGCACATTTTCCGAAGAAGGAATCACCTAATCAGACAATAAAAACACATGAACATGAGCAGACTGGTCTTGAGGATACAGTGAGCATTCTAGTTAATAGTGGTACACTAGAAGGGAAGGTGGAAAAATGATGAGGGTTTCATTGTCTCTCCAATTTCTAGTACCAGTTTGGATGAATTTACATTTCATGGTATTTTAAATAGATATAATAGTTGGATATTCTTCAGTGAATAATTTGAAAATACTAATGGAACTGGAGGCATTGAGAATCATGATTAATAGGAAGAATCATCAGGATTGGATGATGAGGATTACAATTAACAAGATCTAAAGAATGGGAAGAAATGAAGACACCTGAGAGACTAGGGTTTCTCATAGGTAATGGGAGATAGACATAAATGACGGTGACTATGGAATGAATTTTTTGGCCCTGGTTACATTCTTTGTGATAATTTTTTAGCATTGTAAATCCCTACTTTCCTTGCTCTAGTACATTATATTTTGAAATAAATTTTCCAAAACCATGGATTATATCAATGGAATGCACCCTTCTTACTAATATAAAAAATATAATTATAAATTAAATATAATTATTATAATTGAAAAATTATTTTTATAAATATTTATTTATTTATAATTATAATTATATATAAATATATTTTTTATTATTTAAAATAATTATATGTTTTTATTACTATATAAATATTATATATATATGTGTGTGTGTGTGTGTATTATGTGTTTAGGGGTACAATTTTATCAAACGCACACAAGTCAAACACATGCCAGAAAGGCAGGCTATAACATCCCCAATTGGGATAATCCACCAATCATGCCTTATTTATTTTATATTAAATGGCCCAAAGGCCCTGTGGACATGAAGTTCATTAAATAGCTATAACACATGCACTTTCCTAGCCCCTACAACCATTGCTCGAAACCACAACCATGTAGGCCCTCTACCTTTTAATCACACTCTACCATCAACCATCAACCCTGAACCTCCTTTGATTGACTATGGAAGTCGATGACGATCCTTCCATCAAAGCATCTACTATAGCCATTGTAGACAGAGCCTCAACGTCTCCTAAGTTGATTTGTTATTTGAGATTCACACATCACTGACTACGTTGCATGCATAAACACATATACACACTTATAGTTATACTTGTACATATAATTTAAATTCTTTAATATCAATATAAATATATATATAAATAAATATATTCATTTATAAATTATTTAATTTTTTAATTAAAAAAGTAATATGTTATATTTTTTTTAAATTATACACACATTTTTTTAATTAATGAATATAAATAAACTATTAAACATTTTAAAAAATAAAAATTTGATATTTTTTGTAATGGAAAATATGAAAATAAAATAAAGTTTTTTTTAAAAGTTATATAAATAATATTTATATATAATATTTACATACATATAACTATTTTAATATAAATGTTATATAAAAATAAATAAATAGTTTTATATGAGTTAAAAATCACTACGACCTTTATGAGTGATAGAAAATAGTGATGATAAAGGTGTCAATTTAGTCCGTAATAAAAAACTGATAAAGGGTACACTTTTTTCAATGCTAGAAAAAAGGAAAGAAAAATGTACCTTTTTATCAGTGCTTTTTCGGATTGCTAATAAATTCTCTCTTTATCAACTTTTTTCAATAATTGTTATAAGTCAGCAGTCGATAAAGTATGATCAAACTCAATCACATAGAGATTTGGAAATTAGGTGACAACATGTCTCAAGGGTGACACATCCCAACTATAAATTATGCATTTGGAGGTTCTTGGAACCAACATTTGTGATGGGCGATCATAATCGATAAACAAATAAAACATAACCTTTCACACCCCGTCCTCACTAACTTCCACCCTAATCAATCTTTAACCCTATATTCGCTTACCGTCCTCTTACTCACAGAATTATCCTCTACGATTGGAACACCTCCACCTCCCCATCCTCTCCCTCGCGACATCTACCTCAACCTCTGGATCACATCTTCCACTCGTCCTCTGCCTCACCGCACCCGAATCTACCTCAAGCTCCCTCTCCCTTCCTGAATCCCTTCCACACCTCCACTGATTCCTCCCTTTCCCCCAACACCCTCTCATTACACCTCACCTGTCATTAGAGATGACCCAGATCCACAATGTTCCCATCTTCCCTCAATCCTTCCTCCCCCCTGTGTCTCACCGATCCTCCAACTACACCACTACATTCACTAGATTCATGAATTTGTCTCTCTATCATGTTTTCCCAAATTTCAACTGTAGGGTTTTTGATTTTGGGAACATCCATATCTCAGATTGGAAACTATGTTGATGGTTTTTGTTTTTTATGACCCTTTAATATTATATCATTTTTAACAATATATACTCATTTATTTGGCGGGTGATTCCTATAGTGATTTTTGGAACAGAAATTGTAATGATCATGAATATGGATAATGGTGTGTAGATTATTATAACAGATGAACTAGTTTTTCTGATATCAACAGTCAAATTTTTTGAATAGAGTATTATTCTATATTGTACTTGATGATACCTAGGGATATGATAATTTACTAGATGACCATTAACCTTGTATACCTTGTGACTTATTTTTTTAGTCAATATGTATCTATGTACTAAACAATTACAACTTATTTAATAATCCTGCATGGTGTGGTCTTGATGGTTCACTTTTTAGGGATTTACAAGTGTGCATAGTGATTTTCACAAACCCGCTTTTACCAAAAGGTTAATATAATTCTATTTGATGATTTATTTGCTATAATTAGCTTATTCTCTGTTTTTATAGTCAAATATTGGTATTTGATGTTTTTTTCATGTACCATATATGCATGATTGTTATTACATTTGTGTCATTTTTTGTTTAACATTTTTCATTTTATAGTTATAGTTTCCATATATATTTTGAATATAGTGTATCAAAATAAATGCATTTCACATTTTTTATGATATTAGTGGATCACAGATTCATTATTGTCCATGTTGGCTCACTATGTTTGGTATACCAAATAAATTATATTTTGTTTCTTAACTAATCAAATCAGATCAAATGACGGATATACTCCCATTATATATGGTCCATGATTTATCCAACTGCATTATATGAAAAACTATATAGTAATTGGAACCAATGATCATGTGTATAAGAGGAAAATATGATAAATTTATATGGGAAGAGGATCCATCAACATAGCCAAGTAGTTTAACTTCCAAATTAAGAAACATATAATGATAATAGATTTAGAAAAAAATATCAATATTCAAATATCAACAAAACTTTCACTGAAAAAATCCACATTAAATTAATATATATTTCTGTTTTCCATTAAATAGAGGAAATATATTTCAATGGATGAAAACATATTAAAAAAGAAAAAGAAATTACAATCAATTAAATATAGGTTGTAAAAATTTATGAAATATTTCATTTTATAAAGGATTCTCTTCCATTTATATGATTCACCATCTATATCTGTTAATATGGCATCTAGTTCCCTTTATCACCTCCTCATATTTCCTTGACCAACCTCCATGTGACTTTTCTGTCAAGGCATTTCCAAATTTTGTTCTGCAACTTTCAGGAAGACTAATTTTTTTCTTATGGGTGCTTACATTTAAGAATCATTTTTACCTTCCCCCATCAATAGACTAGAACTCTTTCTTAGCTAGCACAAATCATCCATAGTTAAGAATCTATCATCTAATAGAATCATCATGGATGCACATAGTTTTTAGTTAAAGGAATTAAGATAGATATGACACATTATATAGGACTTCTGTATAGTTTATGATATATGGAATCATAATAGATATATGTATTATATTAAATGTAATTATCCTAATTTCTTCATTAATTATTAGATATAATATGTAGTGGTTGGTATTTCTTGAGCATCATGGGAAAAAAAGTGTATGCCACATCCAATGATTTAATTATAAATAATTTTAATAACATTTCATAGTTGGAAATAGATTGTTTTATTTAGATGAAATCATTATGTTTGTCAGGTCATATTAATGGTATGATGTAATCAAAGGTAGTATTCCTACCACAGAATTCATTGGAAAAAATATGTAGTTTTTATAAAATGTAATTCCTTACATTTATTCTATGGAGTAATGTCTCCCCCAAAAAATCATTTTGGATTAGTGGAGATATGGATATTCAAAATTTTGATAGTTTGTTTTTTCAATGCATGGGGAATTCATAAATGATGATTGATGTCCCCATGATGATTTTTGTTACTATAACCCATCAATATGTGAGAATTAAATCTAGCATTATCCATAATAGATGTTAAGATGTATTTATTATATTCCATGGTCAGATGAAAATCAGGGGAATATATTAATGATATGATGTAATCAAAGGTAGTATTCCTACCACAGAATTCATTGGAAAAAATATGTAGTTTTCATAAAATGTAATTCATTACATTGATTCTATGGAGTAATGTCTCCCCCAAAAAATCATTTTGGATTAGTGGAGATATGGATATTCAAAATTAAGATATTTTGTTTTTTCATTGCATGGGGAATTCATAAATGATTATTGATGTCCCCATGATGATTTTTGTTACTATAACCCATAAATATGTGAGAATTAAATCTAGAATTATCCATAATAGATGTTGAGATATATTTATTGTATTCCATGGTCAGATGATAACCCATGCAACAGACTCTCTTCCATAGAAATTGTTTGATTAGAGACACCCTGACATTACTAAAGAAAGGTATAATGCCTGATTAGGATTAGAAGCATATGGTTTTAATCCATTCAGTTCTATGGTTGTTTCAACTCATAACATATGTCATGTGGTTTTTTTCCATAAAATATTCTACCCTGACATTATATGAAACAAAATTTTTTATTAATTTACACTATTACTTATGGACCTATAAGTCTGATGGATATGATTGGTATCTACCTTTATCCATTTATTTATTAGTTGAATGAATTTTGGGGTGATGGTGTGATTACTTACGACTATGAAATGAATGAAATGTTTAATAATTAGGATGCTTTATTGTGGACTAACAACGAGATCCCATCTTATTAAAATTTTTCAGGTTTGAATATGAAGGTGGAATATTCTTTCCATTGATTCTATCAAATAAAAAAATCTATATGGATTAAGTAATATAAAATGTGAATATTAATGAGTTATAGAAATTTTCATCCCCCTCAGTAGATGTTCAGAAAGGCCAAAGTTGAATTTTATGGTTCTAGAGAATTCAACCAAACACCAATGGTCATGAAAGAGGTCTAAATATTATAACATACCGATGATGAAAAAATTCACAAAGAATATTAATTTTAGGATTGGTTGTTCATCCATTTCCTAATTTTCACTATGATGGTAGGTAGCACAGTCACAGTTAGAGGAAGAAAAGTATTTTTTTAATCTCCATTACAATAAAACTAATTTGAGAAGGCATAATCTGGATGGAAAGAACATTGATTTTTTGTGATAATATATTCTGGGGCATTTTAGGTTTCAGTGGAAAATCAAAGGATCATGTCAATGCACCATGTAACTTAGAAGAAATGGGTTTAAGGAAATAATTTTATTTATTTTTTGGTGTGGGAAACAAGGTATACATTCCCACTGCATAGTATACAATGAGAAAAAAAGTGTATATTACATTTATTAACACTTTGAGAATCCTCAAGGTTCCTGATGGTTACCCTTATAATATTTCAATGTCTTTTAATGTTACAAGAAATCCCTTTAAAGGGTTTTTAAGTAATGAAAATAACATACAACTTTAGTAGTTGATTGTAATCACAATATGTGATTCTTTATCACCCAATGTTGTTCAAGATGGATTGAGATGAGTAATTTTTAAACATTTTATTTTATGAAATAAATGAACGGATGATTAAAAAAATTTACAGGACAAAATAGTACATATTATATGTTTATTAGGCATGATACCCTGAGAGGGGGGTGAATCATTGTATGACAGAGTAAAAAAAATTCCCCTTTTGATCTTGTTTCATTTAAAAAAACTCTATTCTATCTCCTCCCATTGTAGAGTATGAATAAATCATAAATCATGCATAGGATACAAAAATTTTACTTGTTTCACCCTCACTAGGCTATTTCTAAGGAGCATACACTGGTGATGTGCCGATGTACCAAATCCACTCAAAGAACACCGTTCTGTACAATGTCTGTAGTGAACTCACTATCCCTCCTAGTTTACAACCAATCAAAATTGAAGGCCCACTACTCCCTCTACTGAAGTGTGCTAACTCCTTCTTCATAAGTTCAACTCATAGTTTATAGACTTGCATGTCCTTTCATTATCCATAAACAATGCATCCTCCACTATATGTAGATGCTATGTTTATGTCCACTTTTCATTAACTGATGAATTCCCATTTACCACATATTCACTGTGAAATGCCTTAAAAACGCCCCTTGTGATTCTTACTAACTTCAGGAAAAACCCTCTTTCACAATGCTCCATCATGAAGATATTCATGAAGACCCTTTGAAAAGATCAAATGGTCTTCGTGAAACTCATTTACTTCAAAAAATCTTAGAATAATTAGTTGGATTTTTTATCCTTTGAGAACCTGTACATTTACCAAAAAAATCATTTTTCCATTATGAAGCAATTATATTTCCTAAATATCATAACATTCATCTAGGTTTTATCCTTCATGAATTTCTTCTCATACCACCTTCTTCAAACATCATCGTGAATTCAGAGTTTTAGGATTTTTGTTAAGTGTCGCTGCCACTTATTGTTAATGGGGTAGAGGCCTATTTATAGTAATTTCAACCAAAACTTTTTTCCAGGTCATCACCATTTCATGAAGCACCTCATTTTCATTCACGACAATCAATTTTTGACGATGACAGCCGTAAAAAACCTTCACTTCTTCGAGAACCACCATTCGTGAACTCTTGTTCTTCGTGAAACTCAAAACATAGCAATATTTTCATATATCTATCAAGAAAATAAACTTATGTGAATATTTCCCATAATTGTGGATATCTCCATAAAAATTATTCACGTCTTTTCAAACCATGATTTATGGAACCCATGTCTTCTCGAAATTCATTCCTTTTCCATATTTTTATACGGCCTTCAAGAAAATCCACTTTCACAAATATTTGTCGAAATCATAAAGATCACCATCAGAATTCATTGATCCTTCATGAAATAGACCTGGATAAACCATCTTCAGAAAACTCAATCCTTTAAGATATTTTGATGAGATCTTTATGAAAATCCACTTTTCGTGACTCTTGGGAAAAAACAAAATTTTAGACCCCAAAAAATGTGGAAAACATTAGGAAACGACATCAGATTGTGATTGATCTTTTTGTACCACCTATAGATCATCCATTCCTTCTTCATTCTTCTTCTTAATCATGGGTTGTTGACAATATCTAGGGAACATGACAATTTACCATGAAATACTAATTTATCAAAAAACACAACCAACCCAAAAATACTACAATGTTGCCTTGAGGAATGTTTTACCAACAATTTCCCCTTTTGGTTTGTTGACACCTCTTTCATAACATGATTCCTCATTGAAGCTACATCCATATTCGGCCACCATTAACCTATTTCAATTTAGATAACTATAAAATATTAACTCAACACATACTCTAAGCCCACATGAGCAGTGATCATTACGAGAAACAAGAGTATAATGAAAACTTCAACAATGATTCACTTCATTCCTGACACTAATTGTTGATACCATTCCCAGACCTCTATTATAAATTCATCGTGAACCTTAGCTGTCATGGTATCTAATATTTGATCTATCACTTATAGAATCATCATATTTAATACTCTCCACCTATCTCATTGCTCCACCTATCTCATTTCTCCCCCATCTCACTAGTCCACCTGTCAGCTTCTCCCCATGTCTTGACAAAGATGAAGCCACAATTTTCCCCCTTGAATATTCACACATCTCCCCCTTTGTGAATGAACACAAATATAACTCATTTGTGGTTTTAAACATTATAAAGTGCATAGATCATTATATTATGTCGAAGCACACCATTACTCGGGAAGAGTGAAGGGGTCCCACATCCACAATTCTCTAAGTGCGGGGAATCAACTAGATTCCCAGAGCATATTGATGCCTCTCAAAAGATTCCATGGGTATGTATTTTGTCAGAATGTATGCAACCTGTATCTCTGTAGGCAAATACAAAAATATCACTAGAATTTTTTCCACCTTCTCTATGATAAATTTATATTTCAACTCAATTTTCATTGTCCTCGAGTGATGGAATAGATTTTTCTAAGATTTATAAGACTCAAATTGTCGCACTAGATTCTAATCATAGACTTCACTTCAACTACCATATCATCAACCTGCTGTTTCAACCATAATAACTATGTCAATTCTTAAGTGACAAAAATACTCTCAGATTCTACAGTTCTCAATGAAATGCAGTATTCCTTCTTAATTAGCTATGAAATACACAATCCGTCAATATATAATGTATCACCCAACATAGAATTTCTATCATCTACTGATCCAATGAAATATTAATCTATATATCCCAATATCCCTTGCTAACATTTTTCATTGTACAAAAAACCAAATTCCAAAGATCCCTTAATATACATAAGTATTTTTTTTTTCTGAAAGCATGTGGTTTTCCTTGGGATTTCTTTTGTATCTTGCTGCTTGGCATGTGGAGAAAAGAATATCAAGTCTTGTTGATGTTAGGTACAGTAAAATTCTAATAATATACCTATATTATATGATATTAACTAAATTTACATCATCATCTTTTTAGAATGTAAATCAGGTAGCAACTGGAGTCTTTATCTCCTTTTAAATTTCCTTTCCAAATCATCAAAGAACCACCTTGGAATATTTGTATTGAGGAATGAAATTTCATTATTTCATTCTGTCACTTGTAAACAAAGGAAAAATGTCATCTCACTAATCATTGATATTTCAAACTCACTTTTCATGAATTTGGGAAACTGTCTACACTAAACTTCATCAGATCCACCAAATATTACGTCATTGGCATAAAAAATCCATCATCCATTGATTACTATCAGTGTCGAAATAGAGATTTTAATCAACTCCACCACGCAGAAATCCATGATTCCTCAAATATTGATCAAGCCTCAAGTACTATGATATTTGTGATTGTTTTAGCCCATATAGAATTTTCTTCAACCGACACACATTGATCTCATATTCATGAATGAGAAAACCATATGGATACTAAATATAAACTTATTCATTTAGAACCCCATCCAAAAAATGTAGATTTGAAATCCATATGGGAAACAATAAATTTCTATTTCACCACAATGACCAAGAATAATATAATTGTTTCTAGACTTTCAATAGATGGAAATGTCTCATCGACATCAATATCATCTATATGGGAGTATCCATTTCACACTATTTGTGATTTGTTTCGAATCACTGCGCCATATTTTTTCATCTAATTGTGAAAGACCCATTCAGTCCTGATGACATTCTTATCTGTTGGCCTCCAAAAAATATCCCACATATGATTATTCTCAATCTGATCAATATATTTACTCATTTCTTGAACACCATTATCATCTCTAGATGTATCGCCAAAATATTTCAGCTCTACCTGAGATAGGAAAGATTTCTTCAATAATCATTTCATTCTTTGTGTTCGAACAGGATCTATTTGATCACTGATTATATTTTTCCTGAATATTTTGGCTCAACTATTTGGATTCTTTGCAAATACAAACTTTTCATATTTTTTCTCATCATCGATATCTTTTTATGAATCATTATATACCACTTCTTCTCCCCCTGTGTTGCTTATCTCCTCAATGCTTTTATTAGCAAACTGTTCACCATAACATTGAATATTCCTTTTATTTTCCACTACATCGACATCACTATTTTCAGATACTATTCCTAGCCTCTTATTGAATAATTGTTATGCTTTACCTTTTTCTAAGTATCCAAGGAATATCCCCTCATCTCCACATGAATCAAATTTACTATGCATTTCATTATTGAGTATAAAGAACTTCCAATAATTCAAATTTATTTTAACAATGGATTCTTTCCATACCACATATCATACAGATTAATTATATCCTTTGGACACAATAGCTCCCTATTATAAATGTAGACCAATGTTAGTAATGCTTCCTTCCAAAATTTCCCTGGTTGGAGTTTTTCAATAAGCATTATTCTGGGAATGTTGTTGATGATCTAATTTATTATCTCAAACACTCCATTCTATTAAAGAGTTCTCACTGAAGAGACTTGATGCCTTATCCCGTGCTTCGGAAGATTGTCATCCACTTCACTAGTTGTGAATTCCGTACCATTATTAGTAAAAATTATCAGAATTGTGTATCCAAACATCCTTTTAGATTCCCTATAATACATTTTTATACAACTGAACATATCAGACATATGGGAAATGAGAAGTGCCCCATTCATTTTTCTTTAATATTCAATGAATAGAATGTAATACCTGTTTTAATCAATATATCTTAGCGACATATGTCCACATACATCAGCATACACCAATTCATGAACTCTTTTTATCTTCTGTTCCTTCCCCAGGTATGTATATATGATTATATTCCCTTGTTGACATAAATCACAAGTATGAGTATAGTCACATGATATATCTGGGAAATCTCTAGCTGTATCACACATCACTAGATCTTCTAGGGATGGTTGTCATAGATGACCCAGTCATTAATGACAATGCTTGTTTTATTCCTCTCTAGACAAAAAGAACATATCTTATTCTCAACTTACAAGGTAGAGATTTTCATTTTTTCTTTTTCCTTGTAGAAAAATTCCACCATCTATTAATTTAATGATATATAACTTCTCAAAAAACCATATAGTGTTCCCTGAGTCACATTTTTTACTCATTCTCTGTAAATTGTGATTGAGTCCTTCTACTACAATGACAACAACACATATCATTTCCATTCTCCCAAACCTGGCCTTTCCCAATCCAATAATCTTTATTCCTTTATCATTCCTAAACATGGAAACTCTTACATTGTCATATTTTATGGTTGTAATAAGATCCTTATTTACTATTATATGGGATGTTTAGCTGCTGTCAAGGATCCAAACACCATAACGATCTGATACTTTAATGGTAATTTACTCTATCACTTCCTTAAAATCGTTTTTATTTTTGATCCATGTCTTTGACTTAATAGATGGTGTAGTTTGAAAATTTTTATCTTCCTCATAGTGTGAAGATCCATCTACATACAACAGTGCTCCATGTCAATGTTTTGTTTTTAGGTCACTTGTTGATTCACTGATTTTATTCTTGTGACTACCTGGGTTCATCATTAGAACATTCCTCTGCGAGACTGATGTAAAATGTCTAACCATGTTCCCAAATCCTTCACACCAAAAAAAATTTCCCTCAAAAAATTTTCTATAAAATTGAGCTTTGTTTGGATACCACTATTTGTCTTGTTCCCTTAGGTATCAATTGTCTATAAAACACATATTCTGTGAATATACCATCATTCCACAGTAATAACACCAAATATACGGTGCATTCCCACATGACACTTCTTCACTACAGGTTTTCCCTTGGGATGTTTTAATATTTTGATTCTTCTTCATATGATTTTCCTTCATGCCCAAATTAACCTTTAATCTCAGAATGGATTCTTCTGTTCTGACATCAACTTCGAAATTTTTTTGTCTTTGGTCAGGCCCCACATCAGTCTTAATATCTGAACATGATTGGTTCTTTTTTTCTACTGGACCACTATTATTTACATTCAAATTTTCCATCTTCCAAGTGATCTTCTTTGTTGATGTCATATTGGGAGTCATGATTTTTTCATGATCCTTAACATTTCATCACAGATTGACATCTCTTCTTCATTTTCCACAAATTGTTTGATTTGTTCTTTAGCCATGTTATTCAATCCATCAATCACCCTTATCTTTTCATTAACTTTTAATTTGTACCCATTAGCTTTTCTTGTGTCCACTAAAAATGAATACTTATGAGTTTTCATTTCCATTATCAACACAGAATTTTATCCCTCATAGTATTGCATAATAATTTTTTCATCATGTACCACTTTTTCGCCTTTCTTTATTTTTTCTCTCCAAACATCTTTATCCTCAAGATTTGCTTCTAATCCAGCTTCCAGAACGACTCTTCCTTCAACTTATTCTTCTTCTTCCTCAGCATCAATTTCTTCTTTATTCTGAGAACTAACGACAACTACCACCATAGTATTTTCTCCATGATCTTTACAGTTCTCAGTTTCTTCATCCTCATCGACCTCAGATTTATCTAAACAATCACATTCTTTTGAAAGAGGATTCTTTTTTAAGAAGAATTTTTCTTGAACTGTTTCTTGCATTTCACATAGGCTAAAGAATAATTCTTTGGAATTTTGATTTCATCATCCTCATCTTCTTGGACCTTTTTAGGGAACCCTTCAGTATGATTTCCAACCATTCCACATTGAAAACACTCTAGTGGATTTTTCCTTTTGAACATTCATTTTCCTCTTTGTAGATTTGAAGGCCGGAATGAAATCGCTTCATCTATTTATTATTTTTCCTGAGAGTCTTCAATAGTGAGTTTCCTCCTTGCCTTGAATGCGACCTCTTTATATTTCCCCTTCTCCAAAGCAACATTTTCATCATTTATCATTTCATATGCTTCCACGGTACTATTCAGGTTACCCGTTGTCAGCTCTTTCAGATCTTTAACATACAAAACTGAAACATTTGGATTTAACTAAGGTGGAAGTTTCCACAGGATGTGCTTCACAATCTTTATGTAATCAATGATTTCTCCAAGAACTCTCATGACTTCCACCACAATATTTACCCTATAAAATAATTTATCAATAGACTCATTTGGGATCATTATGAGATCTTCATATTTTTTCCACAGAACTTGCAGCTTCGCATCTATGACTATTGTATCTCTTACATATATATTCAATATTTTTTCTCACATAGAATGTGATGTTTCTCATGAAATTTCATTAGTATGGATAGAATTGTATAAGGATACCCTAAACCATTGATTCCATTAGAATCAGTATCCAGTTATCTTCTTTCACCCTCTAATAACACACCACTAATGATGTCATCTTAGATACCATGCATCAATATGGTAAAAACATCCATTACTATAGTTCATAGGTACTATTGTGAATGATTCATCCATAAATAAAAATTATTCCCCTCAATGATTGGAATCCCTTTAAGATTAGTGACCTCCATTGAGAGAGAACCACTGATATTAAACTTTTTCATTAATAACAATTGTTAGGTCCACTACGCTAGATACCCTAAGAGTGGGGTGAATCACAATATGACAAATTAAAAAAATTCACCTTTTGATATTGTATTGTTGTTAAAAAAACACTCTTCACTCTCATCCCCATAGTAGAGTATGAAGAAATCTTAAACTATTCATAGGAAACAAGAATTTATCTTGGTTCACCCTTAGTGGGCTACATACAAGGTTCATACACCAATGATGTGCCGATGTACCAAATCCACTATAAGTGAACTGCTCTGTATAATGTTTGGATTGAACTCACTTTCCATCCTAGTTTATAACTAATCACAATTAAAATCAAACTAATCCCTCAATTGAAGAGTGATAACCACTTATTCTAAAGATCCACTCAGATTTTATAGACTTATAATTCCTTTCATTATCACTAAATAATACATCCTCCACTATTTTTGTTTTCTCTGTTGATGTCCACTTTTCATTCAATGATGAATACCACATCACCACTAATTTACTGGGAAATGCCATCTAAAAAAATTCACGATTTTCAATACCTTTATAAAAACACTCTTTCACAAAGTTCCTTCGTAGATATCATCATGAATACCCTTCAAAAAGATCAAACTATCTTCATGAAACAAATTTATTCAACAAAATGCAGAATAATCGGTTGGATTTTTTATCAATCATGAAGCTGTTAATTTTCCATGATAATAACTTTTCCTTTGCAAAGAAATTGTATTTCACAAATCTCAGAACATTCAATTGGATTTTAGCCTTCACTAAATTCTTCTCATACCACCTTCATGAAAATTTACATGAATTTAGAGCATTAAATTTTTGTTAAGTCTCCCTCTAACTTCTTTTTATGGGGGTAGAGATCAATTTGTAAGAGTTTCCACTGAACCTTCTGGCCACTTCATCACCATTTCACGAAGCACCTCCTTTTCCTTCATAAAGATCCCTTTTTGATAGAGATGACGATCAAAACCCATCATGTCTTCCTGAAACACCCTTCGCGAACCCATTATTATCAAAACCCATGCCTTAGCCTTATTTTTATATGGCCCTCATGAAAAACCACTTTCACGAATATTTCTAATCCTAATGGATATCAATATTAAAACCATTTATGTCTTCACTAACCACCCTTCGTGAAACCACAGTCTTCAAAAAATTCATTCCTTTGACATATTTTTATATGGACTTCAAGAAAATATACATTCTTATATATATTTTTTTAATTATATAGATCACTATCCAAATTCTATGATCCTTCACAAAACAAAACAAGAAAATACCATCTTTGAGAAATTCAACTCTTTACCATATTTTGATGAGATCTTCATGAAACAATTATTTTCACGACACTTGGGAAAACTCCAAATTTTGGACCCCCAAAAATTTTCAAACACTGGGAATCAATGTCAGCTTGTGTCTGTTCTTTTTGTACCACCTATTGATTTTACATTCCTTTTTCATGATTTTTTTTCAACATAGGTTGTTAAAAATATCTCTGGAACACGAATATTTACCATGAAAACATGATTTATCATAAACATAACCAACCAAAAAATGCTGCAATGTTACCTTGGGGGATGTTTTCTCAACAAATTACAAATTGTTAAATGGAGAAACTATTTCCACCCTCATTTTTCAATGTTATGGTTAACTGTATATTGCGCCTATCCTATAAATTAATGTCTACTGGTCCCATGAAATTTAGGTAAATTCTCTATATTGAGTGGTATCTGGGTACATTGAAATGGTTCAAACATAATATAGATCCTCCAGAGCCAGTAATAGCTGATGGTTACTTGATGAATTAGTGTAATAAATTTTGTGCTGAATATATTCTTGATTTTGTAGAAAAATTAGATAATCCCTCTCAGAATCATGATGGTCTAGTTGGTGAAAAAAATATATTTGATATGGACAACATCATGTTGATACAACCTTATTGATATATCTTGTTCAATACTCTATCATATGCACCATTGATTTTGTAAGTGTCATATGACTTTTATTTTTAACATTATCATTTTCAGTTTTCATTTATAATGCTGATCATTTAAAAAAGGAATTAGAATTTTTGGAAACACATTATTGATCTAAAATAAACATGTGTTCTGCGAGTGATAATCAAATTCAATAGTCCCATTATACATCATTTCATGATTTTTTCAAAGATTTTGTATGTATAAATTTATTTTCCTTATGATTGATGTATAGTAAAAATTTATGTCTACTTAACTTCTTATTGAAATCATTGAATTATAATGGTCCATAACATGAAGGAGTTAGGTGACCCTACACTAACGGATGAATATTCCTACCAAGATGAGGGCTATCTATAATGGATCACTGTTACAAAGAATATATGATAATGAATTATGTATTCACATTAATGATGTCGATGAAAAATAAGAAAAATAATAAAATGGAATTGGTTATCTATTTTTCAACGTTGGTTATCAGTATGTTCAATTTGAATATATCATTGAAATTTAATATCCACACATGTTGAAATAGATATTGTTAAAGTGTAACAGGGATGATCGTGTATGTGGAATTAAAGACATTCAATATCTGTTTGTGTCGGTGAATTTCAACAATATGTTATACAATGATTAAGGATTGTTAATGAACATTTAATTTTCACGTCATAGGATGAAATTTTTTTTAATTTACTTTTCCATCCAATCAGAATTGCAATGTTACGGTGAAAATGTAATGGAAAGGAGAGTTTTTAATTGAACGAGATGAACCTTAGACTATTTCCACTGTTGCAGAACAACTAGATGAATACACTATAGTTCATCATTAGGATAATATTCTTTGGGTTAGGGAGACCAATGATGCAGAAAAAGTAAATTGGTATTTTTAATGAAAGGTATGATTGTTTTCCCACTATCTTGTTAAATTTTTGTGTATATTAACTTTTTATGAATTGTTTCTCAATTTTTTGTATATTTATTGTCTCTATCTTTGATATGTGCATGCATGAAAAATTAAAATAATTAGAGTAAAATAGGTGAATGAATTATTTATTACAAAAAATATAAAAAAATCCTTGATGAAAAATTGTAATTTATTCTAGAAAATGAGTTGATTTATCAACCATATGTCAAGATCTCATGAATTTTACATAGCACATTCCAGACTATGTGAATCCAGGTTTGGGATATTAACAAAATCCTTACAAGATGAAGTAGCTATATCTCAATCATTAGTATACATAACACAATCATGTCCATTTTCTTGAATACCTCATGTTCATCTAATATTATATCGTTAAGTAGTGGAATGAGATACCACATTGGGATCACCCTTGTAGAGATTATTAATTAACTTTGAAGGAGAGGTTTACGTTACTCTATCATCATTACTTTCTATTCAATTTCCCTTTCCAAATTTTTTTAATGACAACATGTTTAAACAATATAAATAATGGCCTACATAATTAATTTATTACCATTGGCTAGAGTTATGCTTATAACACATACAGAAGTGTAATTATTTGGAATATCAAAAACATTTCCATCAAAGTTTCCTTACCATTTTTATCACCTTAACTATCACATGAGGCAATTCGCATGGAAAATTTTATGTCTACAATAGAATAATACTTAATTGAAGAATTACTAATGGATGTAAGGTCCTTGATATTGATAATGAATCAACTATTATAATGGTATCATTACCCACTTACATAGAGGTCATCAATTATTCTCTTAAATTTCATTATCATAGAGTAACTTAACTTTTTCTCATAAAATTTGTCTTCTGATGGTTATATTCCTTTACGCCTCCATTTATAAATGGGGAAAAACCATATTTCCCCTTATATATGAACCTACACGAGTCAATGAAGTGTTATTACATTAAATCTCAACACTATAAATTCATGATTACAAAGAACACATAATATTTACACAGAGAGGATTAATGGTTATACTAACTGGCATGATATAGATCCTAGAATTTATTTTATGGTGACATTTATTGTTTTTTTATAAGCATTCCTTGATCACTCACCGACTTGCCTCATTCTTAATGACTCAATGTCTACAAAGATTTAATTCATGTATGCATAAAGTATAGATTATACTTATATAATATCAAATCATGTTTATATTGTTGAATGTTTATTCTTATACACTAGCTTATTAACCTGATCAGCACAATTAGAGAATATTACAATTTAATATTCTATATTTTTTAGGATATGTGATGGTAATGAAAAATGGACAACATTACATTTTGTTAGCACTTAAATGTTGATATCACTATATCTTACAAGTTTATTATTGCTAGAAGATTATAGTGTTTTTATAATATATATCCTAATACTGATTATTTTTTCTAATTATAAATAAAAATATAAGGAGTAACATTTAGTTATTGTAAAAAATGAAATTATATGATTATTTATGGATTTCACCAATAAAAATGAAAAGCGAATTACAATTTATGACTTAAAAGAGTTTTATTGTATGTAAGTAAAAGGGAAATATATAGTGTTAGATTATTTATCTTAACAAAGTGTATTTATCTTCATCATAAATGTGTTTAGGTGTAACATTTTACAATAAAGTAGGTAGATATTTTATTTCAAGTAAAACAGTTCTTGGAATATGGTTCCAAGGATGGTAATGAAAAACATAAAATGATTTCTATGTAGAAAAAAAGTTAACATAAAAACATTGATGATAAGAAGTTTTAATATGGTGAATTAGTTGACCAATTAAGAATATTATTCTTAAATATCACCATTATTCAAAATGAATTTCATTATAAAAATTTCCCACTAATGAGTTAGTGGGAGTGTTTTATTATATGTTCACATTGATATGTGGTAGGGATTACATATGACTTACTACGGTAAAAAATCCAAAATTTATATAAACTATAAGGATGATATATAATTATATCATATTTAATAAGATAAATAAGTGATTATATTGGTTTTTCTAAACATTATTAATAGTTTAATAATGTTAAATTATATAAAATTAAATAGAAACTTATATTTCATAATTATTTCTAATTTTCTACAGAAATGTTTATATAGATATACAATTAATCGAGGGAAAAAAATAATTGGCCTCTCAATGTATGATATTCAGTTTATCACTAACTAATGTTCTTTTTCAGATTATTATATGTTATGTTGAAATGATATGGATATCCTATGTAGGATTCTTTTTATAAAGATACATTGTATTGTTATAAGGAACATTAAAAACAATATGATTCATTATGTTCATTAGATGACCTACTATGTATACTACATGGAGTTTAATACATATGTATTTGATATACAAGGGGTACATGAATCATATTTGGTCCCCCATTACCTATGTTTAGTGAGATACCTAGAATAAGAACCTTTATTATTTGAAACCCAACTAATCAAAGTCCATATATTTTCATAGAAAATACAGGGGTGTTTGGGTATATTGTTGATAATGTCCAAGATTGGATCTTAAACAAGGTGGAATTCTTCCTCATATGAAGGGTATGACATCTGAGTCCTCGATTTAGTAAGACTCTAGGACTGTGAAGATTCACCGAGATGTTATATATCTATTTGAATAAGGGATATGTGATTTTCTTATATATAAGTATGGATAACACGTGATATACGCATCAATAAATTTATTCAATACATACAGAGTCAAGAATAGATGAGTTTTCTATGTTGGGATTGACATGCTCTATATCCCATTCCCTCTTGATGTCTTGGAAAGAGGGAAAATATAATAATTCACATTTTCATATAATGAATATTTGTGGAAATAGGTATATGGATACATGTATTTGATGTGGATAACAGATGATACCTTTACAGTTTGAGTAAATTTATTATTTTCTATATTCTACTATTTTTCATACATAAATGGATCAAGAGATTCATATTTGTTGTCATTATTATAATGGCCCTTGGGGTAAAACATTTTGATTGACTGAATGGGGATTATATTTGGACTTGGGGTGATGCTTTATAATTATTTTAGAGTTAATGAAAGATATTTTTGAATTTTTATTCATAAGGTATTTCTTATGATTGGTTATTTCATTTAGTCAATGATTTATTTCCAAAATTATTTTGGAATGTATCCAAATTGATTTTTTGATATGGTTTCGGAAGTTATTTTATAAGTTAGAAAATAAGGTGAAATGGAAAAAGTATATTATGACTTTCTGAAAGTGGGATATTGAAAGTGATAACCCTTAAACCCTTAAATATATATATATAGTCATTGTTTTTATTATAAACAAATATGATTTTAATGCATGGCATATCGATCTATGAAAATTGTAGTAAAAATGGTAAATAGTAATAATTTATTATTCTACCATATCATCTTAAATTTGTTATGTTGATTCATGAGATGAAACATTTGGAATTAAATACATATAATGAATGAAGCCATCATCATATTTATTCATGTGTTTCAATAAATGAATAATTGATAGGATAATCGAAGAGCATCCTTGATTGACTAATAATTTATTAAATGTGATGGAAGTGTATGTAAATTCCATTATGTTAATTTGAACCTACTAAAATATGATTCAATATTTCTTAAAATAACACAGTATGAGAAATGATAACCCCACATATACAAGAATAAATTAATATTTTCACATAGATACACCAGAAATGTGTGATTATTTGTTTTTCAACATCTCTAAGGTTTATCATGAAAATTAAAATATATTTGAAGGTGAAAGATATGTATAGTGTATATTAGGTGTAAGTTATTCTTATATATATTATGTTAATATTTTATTTTTTATATAGGATTCATATTATATTTAATTCATATCCTTCGAGATGTTTCTTAATCCCTCTAACTTGATCTGATAACTTTTATTAGACTCTAAAATAATCCATAATGTTTAACTTAAGAGTTATAGATTCCATCATGAAATTAAATGTTTAAGGTTGATCGTAACATAAATTTCATAAACACCCCCTTTGAGATCATAATTAATGAGTCTAAAATGATTAAGAGTATTTTAGGATACATTTATGATAATACATCAATTTTCATCAATATGTGTTTTAGTGAAAAGGTAATTTTAGGAATAATTCTTATATATTCTAAAACACAAGTCAACTGGTATTAATAATATTCAGTGTTAATATATCCCTTTATGTTGAAGTAATTATTGTTAATCAAGATTAAAGGGTTGTTATATGTTATAAATATATGATCTATCACAGAGATAACCATGATATTGGAATGTGATTTGGTGGAAATGCCATTAATTTAATTTTTGAAGAATTTCACTAATTAAGGGAAATTATATGATTAATCTAAATAGACATAATTTCAGATAAGATTGTTTTTTAGTTTAGGAATAATGTTTTAATTATTTTTTTGATTTTAAAATGATTTTATTATGGATTTAAGATGATTTAGGTTAAAATTTCAATAAAGTTGTATAATTTGGAGATTATTTTATTATTATGGGATATACTATTTTGGGAAGTTGACTTTCTTGGATACTAATTTTTTCTATAGATAAATAATAAATTGATATTAGATTAATATCAATTCAAATACTTTTGAATTTTCTTTTTTTAACATAGTCAGGAATATTTTGATGAATATTTAATATATTTTTTTATTGAATGATTTAAACAAAGAAATAGGTTTTATTATTATGGAATATGAGATTAATATTTTACTTATTCATATGAAGGATTATTCATATTAGATATAATATTATCTTTTTATAACCATATTGGATCTAGTTAATGTATAAAGATATGAGAAATTACATGTTATCCTTTAATGTATCTTGTAATCCCTTAGAAGTTGATTTTAGTGATTCAAGCATGGAAAATTCATGGGTGATATTCTAAATATCAAGTAATTATATATCCTTAGTTTTTTAGTCTATATTCTAAATGAATCCCTCAAATATTGAGAAAATGTCATGAAATTAATATTTTATCCAATGACCTTTATTTATGATTAATTGACTGTCTTCCTAATCACTTATTTAATATTGGTTCTGTTGTTATTATAGTTCTCTTTTCCACTAACTATATATAATTCTATCATTTGGATATTACTTTAAACCCTATTTCTAAATAATCAATTCCTAATAATGTTATCCTCTTTATAAACCTAGTTTTGTGTTATTACATATGTAGTTTTTATTTCCCCTTCAATATTTTCAAAATTAAGTTCCTTTAATCAATTTTATGATGTGAGTTATCAAAAAATGTATTTTTAATTTTCAAAACCTTAATTACCATGATAAATTTAAAATTGTGAGGATGAAAATAATTAAATTGGAACTAGCAAATTTAACTCATTAATTTTTTATAGAACACTATGTTCGATAGTGTACACAAAAAAATACACCGAGATTAATCAAAACAATAAATATTATTAATTTTGAATTGTTAAAGTTATAATCGAGTTAATAAATTACAATGTATGAATAATATTAACTACAATTTTTAGTGTAAATATAATCTTGATACATATATTATTTTTGTCTAATTCTCATTAAATGAGCACTGAATTATTAGTAAAGTCATTTTATTACGTAAAATAAAATTTTATTCAAAAAATGATTTTAATTTTTAATGAATATAATAATAAAATTATTTCAATTAATAAATTTAATTTTATAAAAATAAAAAAATAATCAAATAAATATATCAAAACTGCCCTTGGGTGGCATTTTTGGATTTTTCCAAAAAAAAGCGACCTTTTTTGAATTGTGAAATATATTGATTTTTTTAAAACTGTCATTTCGTTTCATTAAAGAGACCCATTATGATTTCAATTTTATCTCAATGTAACTAAATTAATATTTAGTTATATATTATTATGTTAATTAAATTTAAATCATTATTATAATTTATTTGGTCATATATTTATTTTTGGGCTTAAAAATGCAATTTATCCAAAAACAAATTTTCATTACATTTATTATTTTAATATGAATCTAATTTCTAAAACTTCAATAATATAAATCATGAAAAATGGATTCCACATTTATAACCAGGAGGTATAAATTTTTTAAATATATCCCTCAATATTTAGTCTTAATTAGTAGTTATTGTGGTAAATATTTATCACCGCGATGAGGGTAAATTGAGTAATTAAGGTTAAAACTAATATGATAAAAAATAAAAATTACCCTAAGGGTTTATTTTATAAATTAAATGTGTGAGTTTTTACCATCATAATCCATGATTATGCTATTTTAATTTTATGACATTTATATTTGAAAATTACATATAAATTATTTTATGTTAATAAATATAAAAAATGCCACACTTCTTCTTTTAAATTTATCTTACATGTTCATATAGGGATAAAAAAAAATTGAATTAATATTAACTATTATTTCATAAGAATATAATTATTTTTATAATGGTAATTTAATTTTAACATTTAGTGATGAAATTATAACCTTAAATTAGTATAGAACACTAAGATAGTTCTTCAAAAAGTGGTAGAAATATCTAGTAATTGATTTTGAAAACTCTAAAAGAATTTTTTTGGGTGAGATATATTGGATAATTAATTTTATAAAATGATATAAAATATTATTTATATTTCATTTTCTATATTCTAATTCCATTTTCATCATGACAACATTAATGTAAAAATAAATCAATACTTCAAAAAATGGGAAAAATGATATTTTTTAATAAATAATATTTTAATAAATTATTTAAAATTAATAATAATAACATATTTTTATATTTGAATGGGATGTGTTAGAGAATATCAACCATGGTCCATTTAATTGTAAATTTTATTTTTATAGAAAAATTATTTACCCCTAAAGAGTAAAAATCATTGATTTTATAATAATTAACAAATGGCTAAATGGGGTGGTGGTTACAAAATGTGACAATGGTACAAAAAGACCAGAACTATTAAAAATTTTATTTGATGAGATGATTTAGACTAATAATCATAAAATATTTTAAATATTTCAAATTATATCCACTTTTCCATGAAATTTAATTTCTATTAATTGAACACTTTATGTAATTTTAGTAGTTCCCATCCTTTCAATTCTAAAATGACACCTCCTCTCCTATATTCCTCACAACCATTGAGAATTATTGTTTTGCAAAGACCTATGAAAATATATTCCTGAAATCCCTACCCATGTCTTATATGTATTAGTATGATGTTAATTACAACATTATTTGGATTAAGGTATAAAATAAAAAGGATTATTTGAATATAAGTGGAAGATGAAGAACATACATGACGATTCATGCTTGAGGTAAATGTCAGTATTTTTTAAATCCACTTTTAGTGTTTGTCTTCTTAATATTTTTATTTCATCTCCCGATCCCCTTAAATGTTTCAATAATTTTTTTTTATTCTTTTATGGTCTATAAAAGATATTTTTTTACCATATTTTAATTTATTAACAATTATTTAAAAATTAATATTTTTAATTTTTTCCATTAGTGTCACTTTTGACACTTTTTACCAAATAATAAAATAATGATTTATCTGACATATATTGAATGAACCTAAAATCATGAATTTTCATTTATTTTATCATCTGATTACATATTTCAATGTTTATGTTCAAATTAAATCATTTTCATAATATTTTTTATTTTTTTTCATTTTAAGGTGTTTTCAAGAAAGTGGTTTTTTCTTAGTATTTTTATATGAAAATGGAAAATGTTTTACTTATGATATAGTTTTTTTAGGTTTTTATGCTAATACAATGAAGGTATAATATATTTTATTCCTCATATGATAATTTATCATTATAAATTAGGATAGTTGAGTCTAATATAGATTATAAGAACATTTGTGCCTAATACTGCAAAAACAAATGACTGAAAATGAAACAATTTTTATAGTGGGTGAGCATGATATATTTCTCTAATACATTGGATAATGTTCCTTATATTTATTTTTAGGAAGTATTTATTTAACCTTCATTGTTTCTAATATGGATTTAACTAGGCTCTAGTTATTTATAACATGAATGAACATGAGTTATGAATATGATTATCTACATTTCCTAAAAATAAATCTATTTTATTTCTATTGTTTTAATTTCTATCGTTTTATAAAAAGGGTGTTTTTCATGTGGGAATGTTTTTTTCATATGCTAAAAAAATATCATGATAATGGTAATCATTCATGGGTTTTCATTTATTCTACTAGACTAATGGATATCTACTTTTTTATCTTATACATAGCATTTTTTTATATCCTGTTTTTTCAAATTATTTTCATAGGGTTTAAGGATGAGTTGGAATACTGATGAATAATATATATGGAAAAAGAAAATATGGGTGTAGTTGTAAAAATTCACACTTTTAGAAATATTTAATATTAAATATGATGTTTTTTAAATTATCGAAAACTCTAAATCTAAAATGTCCTGAGGTGTGTAAGTGAAAAGATAATTCCACTTGATTTTGTATGTTTTGGATTACTTGAATTGGGACACATTTAATAGTATAAAATTGTGTAATTTTTTAAAGGATATGGGAGTACAGGTTCACTACTATTATAATGAGTCATTTTTATTTAGGTTCAAGACCCATATTGTATTATTTTATTCTAAAGGGAGTTTATAATCATCTATTCATTTATAAAATAATATAGGTTGATAAGAAATCCATTTTCATTATTTAGTAAAATATATTTTCGTCTGTGTAGAAATAACCAATCAATTTATATAATTGGAAAAATATCATCTAATGGAAGTGTAGTATAATCATTTTAAGTAATATGCCAACAAAAATCAAAATTGGGAAACAATGATTATAAAACATAAATATTTCTATGACAATTAGATACTAATTTTTAGGGGTTTTGATTTTATTCTCTTAAAAACATCCTAAATATTCTATAGTTCCTAGAATAAAATTGTAAAAAACATTCAATTATTATAAGTTGAGGATGTGTGTATATTAATTATCACAATCCAATTCATATATTGACATGTTATACAACATTCTTAGTTTGCTTATTTGGGGTGGTATCTGATGCTTATTTTCATTATAATCCCTTGTATTAGGTAATTGACTTAGATAATTACCATGTTTCCCACATTTAATCTGTTGATATATTAGTGTAACCAAAGGTTGATGTTTATTTATCATCATCATATTGAACAATGTAATAATTATTTCTCAACAATTAATTTTTATATTCCCTCCTTTTGGTCACATAAAATATCTTCTTTTTATTTATTGACATTTATATTTATTTTTCATAAAAAATTACTGACATGTTAGGGAATAAATCTTCATTTCTCAATCATATTTATTCCCATAACATCTAAGAAACATTATTATTATCTACTTTCATATGTTTCAAATTTATTCAATATTCAAGATGTTAATTATAATTCCGGAATTTTGGTTAGGTCGACAATAATATTACTTACACAACTATGTTTTATCTGGTATCTCATTATAGAAATTATTTTTTATTATCCATAACACCCATTGATAACATGGATCCTTCTATTTGTATCCATAAATTAAAATAGTGTAATGTTATAGATAAAAAAATTGATTCAATTTTCTTATAAAATAAATATTACGAATATAAAAAAGAATTGATCTTAAATGAAATATATTCCAAATTTTATACATTTTTTGTTTCAATATTTTATATCATTGGTCATTTTAAGAAATTACTCACACTATTCACAATGATAATGTGAATTACCGATGCTTATCCTACATGAGTTTCAAACATGGTGTGTATATAGTACCACTTTTTCTGAATTTTGTGAAGATCAAGTTATTACCCAAACTTCATTTTTTATTGTATTACCCCTAAACACATCTATGTTTGAGACATAATACACTTGTTTATTTCTAGAAAGGATGTTATACTAGGAAACCTAACACATTATAATTTACAAAAACACTATGATGTTTTCCTATAGATAGTAATATCCCATATTTTGTCACATGGTTATGTTCTATAATTAATGTTATCATTAATCTATTTCTTATGGTTTCTATAATTTTTTTTGATACTAGTTATTCAAACCCCAACTCCAGTAACTTGCAACTTTCATTTATTACATTACATTAACACATGATAATATGGACTACATCCCAATGGATTGAGAAGATTAGTAGTCTTGGTAGACTAGATATATTCATTTTTTTTATATTATATTGGAATATTTTAAAAAAATCACTAAAACATCATGATATATTTGTTTTTCCTTTTGTTATATCCTTTAATTCACTCGAAGACCCATTTTGTTGTACCTCGGGGAAGGAAATAAAATAATAGGTTTAACTCAAATTCTCTCTAAGGATAAATATGTAGAATAATCTATCATATATGAAATACACATTAAGATATAGTAAATATTAAAAAATCATTACATATAACTAATTACATGAGTATTAGAAATATACATTGGTATAATTGTAATGTTAATAATGACATGGATAAAAATAACTGAATTCACGTTGATGGAATGGATAATACTAAAAAATATATATATTTCATCAAGGTCTCAACTGAGAAACTATTTATCTGTGAATGTTTTAACCCTAAAAAAATTCACATCATAATGTGTGTAGCCATGTTATCAATCATGTTATCATGTTTATAACCAATAAATCATTCACACCATGGGTAGGAATATAAAAAATACCCAAACCATTTTTCTCATAACACCTACCAATACCTTGAGGGACTATATAATTTTAGGACCAACACATCACTTATTTAATTATAATTCATACATCATATAAATGATGTGAATATCATGAAAATGCATAAAAACATTCCTTAGTAATCCATAAAAATATGTATTTTAATGAAAACATATGAGATGTAAATAATTTCCTAGGTAAATAAATATAATTACATGATTATAATCCATCTGGATAATGAATTTCAATGGTTGTTCAATACAAAATGAACATTCATTATTAATCCTAAAAAATATATATTTGAATAACAATATTTGAGATATCAAAACATTCCAATGTTAATAATTGGAATTATATATCTGTAATAAATATAAATAAAGAAGGTAGATTGTAGGATTAGGGAATATCAAATGTAAAACATAAGAAAATATAAGGACTCCAACTCAAACAATCTATAAATTGAATCTTTATAAAGTAGTTTAAATTCATTAATTTTCATGATCTTTTTGGATTTATTTTTTTAGATAACTAAAATATAACATTTACACAAAAATACAATAAAATAAAATTTTGAAACATCATCTTAATATATAATTTTCACATAATACTTGAAATTTAATATAAATATTTTTTTCTTTCATGAAAAATATTTATGGTTTTCATCTTGAATTATTCTTCATTCCTACTCATATGTAAACCCTGGGAAAAAAATTATAATGGGGGATGAACACAAAAATAACAGTTAAGGATATAAAATTAGGAAATCTATAAAACAAGTAATAAACAGAAAAAATAATAAAATTTATAACCATATTACAATATTTCTTTTTCATATTAAATTAATCATATACATAAGAAAAAAATAAAAAAATTATCAAATAAGACCTTTACATCTCACTATATGAAATTTAAAACATTTATAGGAAACATTGTGAATTTTATGCATAACCCATGTTAACATCATTATAGAAATAAATGGATCCTAGTTTAATCCATAGGATAAACTACACTAGTTAATTCCCTCATTATTTTCATTAATTATAAGGGTCATTACTCAATATATTGTAAAGCTATACTGGGATCACACATTAATATATGCAATATTGGGATCACCCATTCTCATAAGTTATTTTAGTCTAACGAATTTATATAATTTTTATTTGGATCACAAATAATAATATTTCTTTTTCACATTCTATATCATGAATAAAAAATATTAGTCTTTCATATTTTTATCATAAAACCCATAAAAACTCTTTTGAACAAATATGAAAAATTGGACTACCAATATAGATTTTCCTTTTAAAAATAAACATTAAAATAAGAAAATTATTATAATAAATAAAAGGATAGATTTTATTCAAAGAAACATGAAATATTGTAAAGTAATCTATATATAAAATAACAGTTACAGTGGAGGGAAAAATTGTTGACATTGTATATGTAAAAATAAAACATTCTATTTTCCTTTTTGTTAAACCATTACATAAAAAGAGTCAATTTGAAACCCATTTAATGAATAAAAAAATGGCATAAAATATCATTTATAATTAATTTACGTAAAAATAAATAATTCCATCATATAATTTTAGGAATCTTTTCAGGGAAGAAAAATATTTACAATATAAAAATTAAAAACAATAAAATCAGTTTTAAAGGTAAAATGTCACTTTCATCATGTCTCACTTGTGACATAAATTTATTATGTTCCAAAATAATAAAAAATGTTATTTATTTGATTTTTTTTTCCTTTTTAATGTTTATAATTATTTTTATTTTATTTATTTCTATCACATATTCAATTATTTAATCATTTCTGTTCACATCAGATTTATAGAGAATAGTCAACTTTTATGCCCCAATGACATAGGTAGGTTAAATATGGTACACCAGTTCATTATTAGATAATATATAGAATAATAATCATGAAATAATTATATTTTTTATATATTATTATGAAATTTAAAATAAGTCATGAATGATGGTTATGGAAACAGAATTATACAACAGTTATAAAGATTCTAGGTCACGCGTACACATGAGTAATGTTTTCATTTTTCAAAGATCATGAGGGAAATAAGGTAAGTATCATTTTATTATTCTTTTAACTACACATAAAAATAAACACACAGACACACAGAAACAAACACAAACACAAACATAGACACAGACACACACACAGATATATAGAATCCATGTGATGTGGTCATGAAAAACAAATCACACCGCTCATAGGGGTGGTAATCCACATTTATACACAAACAATTTTATCATATTTCAGTTGATGTACTGGATATAACTTAGATGATATATTATATTTCTAAGAAGAAACATTTATCATAATTATCATATATAAATAGTATAAATCCATCATTATTTCAATCCATGATGGCCTGTGATGGAAAATGAATTAGACCAATTCCCAAAATAGTATTCTATAGTACACATGAATAACAAATTCCATTCCTATTTTATGGAAGAGGAGAAAGATATAGTTTATTCCATTAATAAAGAAAAAATTAATATATATAATAAATTTTTTTTATAATTTCATCATTTTTAAAAAAAATTGTAAGAGGTATAATAGGAAACAAATATAAAACATTCATGTAAAATTTGTAAATTTTCATTAGATAACATCCTTTTGTTTACTATTTAGCCCCTCCAAGGATGGAATTATACCAAAAATATTACATCTAAAATGTTTTGAGGGGTTTTGTTTAGGTATTAGAATAGGTATTGGTTCAGATATAGTGCGAAAATGTTGTGTGGAAGAGATGAGAGTAGGTTACCTATTATAAATGGTATGATGGACATTCTTGAAATTTCCTAATGTTTAAAATACATAAAAACATATTTCCATGTTAATGTTGAAAAAATAAATAAAACTAGAATCAAGTATGAATATGGGTACAAATACAACCATTAAAATAATTTTGACATGTTTAGATTATGTTTTTACCAATATTTCATAGTTCATCCCTAATTTATTTTTTTAAATAATCGTGAAATCAATGTTTTATATTATTTAGGGGCCAATAATGTTACTAGATAAGTAAAAAGAACCTCAAAAGACCATTTAATCCATATCCCATTCACATGTATGAATATAAAATTTTAAGGAATTTTATATATTTTAATAAAATATTTCTTATTACAAATTATCAATACTATTATTTTAGGAACATCTAAATTAATTTTACTTTGAAAACTCCTGACAACAAAATAATTTGAATATATTTTTTTTAAAAATATATAATATTTTTTATTTAATTATAAAAAAATTCGAACTTCATTACTCACCCAACCAATATTCATTTTAGAGTTTCAAAAATCATTAACAAGAATTCTATACTATATTCACAAAAACATCGTATTCGTTGCATAATAATTTATTATAATTATTTAAAAAAATTAAAAAATTAACATTATTAAAATATAGAAATTATTATCAAGATAATCATTATATTAATTAAATATTTTTACATACTCACACGTATGTCATGGAAACTTATTTAATATGTTATTTTGGCTTTTCTTGCACTCTACAATCATTTCACAAGTATTTGTATAGGATTCTTATTATATGAATCAAAAGTATAATAAATTAATAAAAATAACCAATAATACATTATATTTTCTAAAAAATATAATTTAAATAATTTTCCATTTTAATTATGATAATTAGGGCCCTATGTTTGCCTTTTCCAGTTCTGCACAAGAACTACATCAATACTAAAAATGATTTTAATATTTATCATGAAATAATTTAAAATTTATTCGCGTCAAATTTATTATCTGATATTTATATTATATTATCATAAATAATTTATCACATAATTTTCATAAATTTATATATCTTATATATGTCTTGTTTATATTATAAAAGACACCATATTCAAGTAAATTTTATTTGTCTACTATTTAAAAATCAAATAACTTCTTCATAAAAAATACCCAAAATTCAAAATATGAAAAATATTAAATTTTTAGTTTAAAAAGTAATTAAATTTCAAAAATTTAAATTCCTATATGTGGAAGAAATTACATTATATATCAATGTAAAAAAGTAATAAAAACAATTTTTCGGAAAAATGCATTATAATCTAAAAAATAAACTTATACTAAAAAAATTTAAAATATTATTATTATGTTATTAAATATAAAATTTACAACTAAAGGAGCCCAATATTAATTTAAGATGATATTAAATGTACAATTCAACTTTTTAGGGAAAGTAAATATCAATTTCACAAACATTGGTATTTTCACTATTTGTTGATAAATAAATATTTTTAGTAAAATCCCAAAATATCACTTTAAGATAATTTTGATATTTGGATTCGAAAACATTTATCCTTTTATTAATTTAAAATTTATATATTTTTCAAAAATATATATTATTGTTTCCCAAAAAATAAAAAAAATCATCTTTGAAGGAAATGAAATTTTGAAGTATAAAATACCCTTACACAAAATCAAGTTATTATTTTCAATGAATTAATAAACACATTATTAAGAATTATTGAAATAAAAAATATATATATATATATATATATATCTTAATTTTATAATTATTATTCATACTCACAAATTAAATGGCTAGGTTATATTGGTTATATTTTAATAACAATATTTAATGGTTTGTGTAAATTCATCCTTGTGTGTTACACCTACTGTCAATTAAATTCATCCTTTTAAAATACCAAGGTGTTATATAATCCCCACAAAATAAAATTTCCTATTAATTTTAACTCAGACTGGATAAACAAGGGGTTGACATTTGAAAATAACATTATTGAAGTAAATCATCATAAAAAGGATTAATATAATATTCTTAAGAAAACAGAAAATAAAATAATCATGTCATGTAAAATAACACACAACTATGTTTAAAAATAAGATAATATTATTGGAATGTAAAAATATGGACATTAAATGTAACTCCCCAACCCCAGTTTCTCAGAGATGGTTCATTATTCTAATATATTGTCATGATTATAAGGAATCAAATCTCAAAGGACTGACTTGGTTAGTAGTTTTGGAAAAAACAAAAACACAAAAAGGTTCAACATTAAAACAAGAAATGAAAAAGAACATATATTTTGTTTTTGGAACATCCACAACTCTATATTTATACCAGGAAGTGATTCATAATAAACCACTTCATTTCTTGAGAAAATGAAACATAAGAAATGGGCGAGCTCAGATGCTTAGTATGGATATGTAATACAGTGGAGGATATCATAAAAATAATCATTATGCATGTTGATTAACTAAAACACATGTTTTTAAAAAAACATGAACATAAAATGGAAGGAATATGAGCTGAGTAAATATTAAATATTAAATAAATATCATCGGTATTTTACTAGTCGAATAACTACATGAACATTCAATTATATGTTTCATAAAGAGGGGATAAATAATGCAGGACATTATAAACATACCATCAAGGCCTCATTCCAAGACCACAAATAACCATTTTGTCAAGGACTCGTGCTAATACCATAAATAACCATTGTGTCAAGGCCTTGTACCAAGACTATAGTTTGTCTCATGTGACCTACTAATGCACTGAGGGGCTATAGCGGGTGAAAACCAACACATACTAAGCCATATGCATTCAACTTATGAACATGGATAAAAATAAACAACATATACATTTATATTGAAACTAACTTATGAAATTTAAATAATATTCCCCAAACATTAAACATAAACACTAACCATTCGATGTAAATTGGTGAATGGTATCAAGATATAACATACATTTTCAAAATAATTAGAAAACCTTCAAAAAATATTATAGATGATATTAGATGATATAAACCTCAATTAACTACAAGATTCATCAAATTATGTTGATATAAATAAAAATACTTTTAAGTGAGACCAATGAGAATTTTTTTATTAAATAATCCGTAAAACATTCCAAAGTGTCTCATGCCACTTTGAGGCATTCAAATAATAATCCCATATAATATATTGAGATTAAGGATACTCTTGATATGATATCCAAAGGTGTATTACATACACAAAATGCATGCCCTGAGTGTTGTAAAAGGAATATATCACATAATAGTTAAATCGAGGCGAGAAAATTCTATTTTACTTTGAAAAGATGAGTTCTTTTGGAAAATTATTTTTATTTATCAGAAATATAGTTTTAGAATTTAATATCCTATCAAATAAAAAATTAGTATATTTAGATTACATTTTAGGCATAACGGATGTCCCACTAATGTGAAATAATGTAAACAATATGTTTAAAGTAGCTTTAAAATTAAAGCATTTACCGAGGTTTAAGAAATTCAATAAATAGATTTTAAAGGGAAAAGACTTAATTTCATCCATAAAACCATTAATGAACCAAAATATATTTTCATGATATATTTTTTGATTTTATAAAGATAAATCATGCTTAAAATAGATTATAGTGTGAACTTCAAAATAGGTAAGAATTTGAGAAGATCTTTCAACCGGCTTCCATTTGGGAAGAATTTATGAAATATTTTTTTAAAACATTTATCTCCCCATTAGAGAAAGAATTATTATGATTGGTAAAAATATATTGAACATTCACAAATTATTTATTAATAGTACATAAGTAAAATTAATAATATCATTGTGGTGAGTAGAGAATAAGAGGAACCCGAATGAAAATGAATGTTCAGGTAGAAAATACTTACAACTTTATACTCAATTGAATTGAATTCCCAAAAATTAGTAATAATTAAATTATTAATTTAATATCATGAAAATAATGAGAGTCGTGATCTGAAACATCAATTATAATTATTCATACACCATACAAATTTAATAGTAGTGAATACTGAAAATCTCACAAAAATGGATGTGAGACGAAGACAACCTCACCATAAGTCTGATGGTGTTCTTATCATGATCATAATGACCTCAATAATCAAACATTATATTAATTAATTAATAATTATAGAACCTCCTCTTCATGTAATTGATTTATTATAACTTTATAAAGTTCATTCATGGCCTTTTTGATGGGTTAAGTGGTTCAATTTCATTGTCTGGGTCCTTATGTTTCATGATCGGTATACATATATACAAGAACAGAGAGTCGTGTAAAATGAAGATGGATGTATATAATTAACGTTATATGTTATTAGTTGTGAATCAGAAGGTTACATTATTTTGATTACAATTTGGTTACTTGGTGAGAAGATGAACCATTATATAAATTATTTAAGGATAACTGTTTGGGTTTATTACCGGTTTTTGAACACAATGAACTCACTTTTATTTATAAAACAAAACCTTGTATAAAAATATTATAGAACCATAGAGAAGGAATAATACATATATAATTTTCTGTTTCAACCATAATATTGGTTTCATGACCAGAATTTAATATGATAATAGAAATTGAAAACCGATCATCCTTGAATGTGGAAAATTAGCACATCTTAGATGGTGTTTTTTTACTAGCATAAAAGAACGGTAATGGAGAGATGAGAATAAATTATTCTATAATCATTGAAAAATTACATAACATGTACGGAACTAGTGTTTTCATAATATTTTCATGAGGATATGTTAGGATAGAAATGAAAATAAAGGAAGTTGAAAAGAAGGTAAAAGAATTGAAATGATGAATTACCTCTTGAATTAATCTTCCTTGAGAGCCTCTTTAGGGGAGAGTATTTGGTCTTTTTATGAGACCAAGGGATGATTTAAGTGGGTGAGGAGATCAGGGAGATATTTGGATAGAATTTGGACAAGTAACAAGTCTTTAGTGATGTGAAGAGAATAGGGAGTGAGGGGGGGTTATAGTGAAGGAGAGAAGTAATTTTTGAATATCTTAATCATTATTTTATTTTTTTCTAAATAGTAGAAATAGTTTTGATTATTATTATAATGAATAGTAATATGTGATGTTTTTTCAAACCAAGTGGTCTTACATAATCCTTACATCCCCTATGACTTAAGAAACCATGTTTTTAGCATTTATCATAAATTATTTTATTTTACTATTCACCAAAAATTGTAGTATTTTAGAAAAATACCAATAATTCACCATAACCATTTTTTGATGTGTACAATCAAAAAATGAATTTACTTTTATCAAAATAATTTTCTAAATATGTGAAATTTAATTTATAAATAACATCATTATTTAATTTAAAAATACATATTTTAAATAGAAAAATGATATTGTAATACTTTCAAAAAATAACTACGATCTCATAAAATTATACGAAAAATATTTGGAGAAAAAAATATTTTTTTGTAACAACTTTTATTGAAATGAATTTTAAATACATTTATTAATTTAAAACATTAAATAAATATCCATCACTCAAAAAAATACCAATACCTAATCAATAACTTATAATATGTTCTTTCTCATTTAGAATGTACCTAATGTTTATTTATACATCCATGGGTGAGGTTTATATTCAAAAAGGTAAGTTAATATTCATAAGGGTAGGTTAAAATTCACCAAAAATTATTTTCTGTCTATCAGAATCCAAAATTCACCCTGACCGCAACCGTTTATATCAGATTTTTAAAATTCAAATCACCAAAGTGGAAAAATTATGTTTATTGGATCAGTTATAAAAAAGTGTTGTTTTGTAGAGACTCAATGTTTAATTTATTCAATATTAAATTTATTTTTAAATCATTGAGGTGTTACATTATCTCCTCCTTAAAAAAATCTCATCCTCAAAATTTTGAAATTGAATTTTGAATGTTAATGGTTTATACTTAAAAATTCCATTGCTGGAAACCCACATATTGTTAATGTATCATCTTAATAAAAGGGAAAGGGATATTCATAATTTAATACAAAACTACACATTCTAATTGGATTATTTGGTCATGTAAAAATAATTAAACCATCACATTCAAATGGAAAGTGATAGATAACACGCTCAGAAGAATGATTATTACCAAAAAATGGTAAACTACAATTATAAAAAAATTATAATAAGAAAACATTTTTAAGACACTTTTCCTAGATTTCAAGAATTATTCGACTTTATAAGAGAATAAATATAGATTTTTATTTCATAAACATAGTCTTAACCTCTTTTTGTGACTTGAACTATTTATTCTTCATCTCTCAGTACAAGTTGCATGATGTAGTAACATTAATCTCTAAAAAATCATACAATGATAAAATTAAGCTATTTCAAAAATGGTTTAACATTATAAAATCCATGATCCAATACTTTAGAATCATTCTTATATCAATAAATTCTAGATACATGAACATTGGGTCTTTATCAATTATGATTTTTTTAGATCTCCATGATCTATACTGTTCAATGCAGTTTCTATCATTTTATCCATTAATCAACATGGAACAACACAAAATTTTCACATTCCTCACATGTGAATATTCTTATAATGTGACCTCATAAAATATCGGAATAACTCAAATTACCATAAAATCATATTGGAGACATGAATTCATCCTTAAACATACTATTAGATATATTACTTATATCTAAAAATATTGTAAATTTCATCAATGATAACATAGACCACGTGTTGACATGTCAATATTTAGTTTTGAGGTATTCACACTTATCTGAATGAATCATTTCTTCATAACTATCATCATTATTAGAAACACAATAATGGTTGTCCTTCCATAAATAATGTGTTATAAAAAAAAATTAACATTCCTCTAAATATATTTTCTTGGTACCATTCAAAATATGGTTTCAAATCCTTAATGAAAAATTATTGCAACACAATAATAATATATTACATAAATCATATAACCAGTACATTGCTAAAATATATATATTCAAATGACATGATTCTTGACTAGAAATATTAATAACTCTACATCATCTTTGGAATAATCATAAATTGGTCATTATATAGTATCATTATTTGTGGTTTATTCCTTTTATGCTTGGGACATTGATTTTCATAGTGTCCCCTCTCCTTGTAGTTGTAGAATTGTAAATTTGAAACCATTTTATTTCCCTTTAAATACTGAAATTTTTGCCCTTTTTCTCTACACTTATAACAAACTCACATTCCCTTCAATCATTTACCAGGGTGATTCTTTCCATAGTTATCAATTGTGGGAAAACTATTCTTTCCCTTCATCCCTTTGTCCATATTTTTCAATGCCTTCCTCTTCTCCATTTTCTTCCCTTCGATACCATTTGGCTTAGAGAAGAATTTATATACCTTGTTAAAACATGATACTATTTCATCATATTATGTGGATAATTAGGATACAATAATCCTTTGAAATAATGGATTAAGAACGTGAGAGATATGACCATTCTTACTATTTACATCATATGAATTGGTGACGTTCTCATTCATTGTACTAGAAACAAACTCTAATCAATATAATATTCTCTATTAGCTCATATAATTATGAACTTTCTATAAATATAAACAAGGTATAACACATATAGAAAATTTATCCATCGTAAATCCTGAATACATATGCTTTGGTTACATTGGAAGAATAAATCATTCATAATGTATTGTAATGAAAATGTGAATAATCCTATGCATATCCCCCTGGAGTGTCAAAATAGGTGCATAGTAAGGCCCATTTTCATGTACCATGTTGCCCTGAGATAATCCTGAAACACCTTTTATGTGTTGTTACTCCTATGTAAATATGTGATAGAACCACATCCACTTGCAATATCCAGGAAGGGATTTATTTTCTAAGAAGATATAAATAATATATTCCTTTCCAAAATTATAGGATCTTATTGATTGTGTATATTCAAGTTTATCATAGGTTATTGTTCCCTAATCTATATTTTCCAAATCTATTTTCTAGGTTTTCTAGTAAATTTATTTGAAACCAACAATGATGCCCTAACCCCAATTGCCCAGAGCTGGTTCATTATTTTAAAACATATGAATGATTACAAGGAATCAAATACCAAAGGACTGAGTATTTTTGTTTTTTTCAAAAACCTAGATACATACATATGTTTAACATTACACCATGAAATGAAAAAAATATATGGTTTATTGGAAACATCAACATCTCTAATATTATCCCTACAAGTCATTCATAATAATCTTCTTCATGTCATGAAAAAATGAAACATAAGAAATGGGTGAGCTCAGATGATCAATAAGGGTAAGTAATACAGAGGAAGATATCATAAACATAAACATTTGGCATGTTTAATAACCAAAAACACATGAATTTAAAAATAAACATGAACATAAAAATGAAGTAATATGATCCAAGTAAATATTACATAGTTAAGAACTATGACTGGTATTATAATATTCAAATAACCAAATGAACTTTCAATTACATGTTTCTTACAGAGTGGATGCATAATGTGGGACATCATAATACTACCATCAAGGCCTCGTTCCAAAACAATAATTAACCATTTGTTAAGTCCTCATGCCATGACCGTACATTATCTCCTGAGACCTACCGTTGCACCGAGGGACTATAATGGGCCCCACCCTACACTAACTAAGTCTAATGAATTTATCTAATTAACAAAGATATACATAAAAAACAAAATTTATTCATATTGAAACTAACATATGAAATGTAAATAACTTTCTGTGTATATTAAACATAAACACAAACCATTAGAAGTAAATTATTGAATGGTATTAATATAGAACATTGAAATTCAAACTAATTAGACACCCTTCAATACAATATTATAGATGATATCATTAGATATAATCCTCTACGAAATAGAAAATTCATCAAAGGATGTTTACATAAATAAAGATTCTTTTTAATTAGACCAGTGAGAAATTCTTGAGGAAATGATCCTTAAACATTCCAAAGTGTCCCACACCACCTTGAAACATTAAAATCATAATCCATTAGAATATCATGGTAATATAAGGACTCTTGATATCATATAACAAGGGAATGTACATACACCACATGCAAGGATTAAGTTGTGAAGAAGGCATATATCTCATAAATGTTAAAGTGATGTTAGAAAAATCTATTTTAGTTTCGAAAGAAGTGTTCTTTTGGAAAATAATTTTATTTTTCATAAATCGGGTTCTAAAAATGTATATCCTTCAAAAGAAAAAGTAAGTATATCATGATTACATTTTAGGAATAAATGAATTCCAATTAAAGTTAAATAATTTAAAAGTTGTTTTTAAGGAAGCTTTAGAATTAGAACATTTTTGTGCAGTTTTATGGAATTCATTAAAAAAAATTAAGTGAAAAGGAGTGTTTTCTTTTATAAAACCAAAAATGATTCAAAATATATCTTCATGATAAAATTTATGATATTAGAATGATAAATTTGGGTTAAAATATTTTATAGTGTGAACTTCAAAATAAATATGAATTTGAGAAGTTCCTTGAATCGAGCACGCATTTCGGATGATCTTTTGAATGATTCATTTAAAATAATTAACACCCAATAAAAAAGAAGTAATGTTATTGATAAAAAAGTACATAACATTAAAAAATAATTTATGAGGAGTAAAAAAGGATAAATAAAAATTTCATTGAGGTGAGTAGAGAATAAGAGCAACCCGAATCAAAATGGAGCTTTTGGTAGAAAATAATTACAACATTGTAATCAAGTGAATCATATGACCCAAAATTAATATCCATCAAATGATATGTTAAATATTGTTAAAATAAATATATTCATGATATGAGATAGAAATGGGAAGTATTTGTACACCATAAACATGTAATATTAGTGAATACATCATATATCACAAAAATTGAAGTGAGACGAAGAAACCCTTTCCTAAAGTCCAATGGTGTTATTTCATGATCTTAATGACCTGAATAATAAAATTTTATTATCATTATTTAATAGTTAAATAACCTCATATACATTTAATTGATTTATTTTAAGCATATTACTTGCATTCATGGTCTTTTCGATTGGTTAAGAGGATCTATTTCATTGTTCGAGTCTATTTGTTTCATGATCGGTATAATTACATACATGAATGGAGAATCGTGTAAAACGAGGATGCTTTTCCAGAATTGAAATTATATATTATTAGTGAAAATCTAGAAGTTAACATGGTTGTAAATTTCATTTAGTTACTTGGAGTGAATAGGAGTCATTATATAAATTATTTAAGGAAAATAGTTTGAGTTAATTTGCAGATTTTGAACACAATTAACTCATTTTTCTTTATAAATAAAAACCATGTATAAAAAAAGATTACAGAACCCCATAGGAGACATAATACATATATTATAATCAGGTTAGACCATAATAATGGTTTCATCTCTAGAATTGATGACACTAATATAAATTTAAGACTTATCATCCTTGAATGTGGAAAATTAGCACATCTCAAATGGTGTTTTTTGAAAGTATAATAGAAGGGTAAAGAAGAGATGAGACTAAAATATTACATAATCATTACAAAATTGTAGTACATGTAAGGTACTAGAGTTGTCATAATATTTGGATGAGGAGTGATGAGGATAGAAATGAAAATAAAGGAACTTTAAAAGAATGTAAAAAAATTGAAAAGAGGAATTACCTCTTGAATTAATATTAATCTTCCTTTAGTGCTACTTTAGAGGAAAGGATATTGTCTTCTTATGAGACCAAGTATTGATGTAAGTGGGGGATGATCATAAAGAGATATTTTGGAAGAATTTTGACTAGTCATATGTATTTATAAGAGTGCAAATAAGAGGGATTGAGGGGGGGTTACATTGGAGGAGAGTAGTGATTTTTGAATATCTTAATCATTATGTTATTATTTCGCACAAGACCAGGAATAGTGTTGATTATTGTGACCAATAATAGTAATATTTTCATGTTAGTTCAAACTATGAGGTGTTGAATAATCCTTACATCACCTATGACTCAATAAACCATGTGTTTAGCATTTATCATAAATTATCGTATTTTACTATTCACCTAAAATTGAAATATTTTAGAAAAATCACAAAAATTAACCATAAATATTTTACGATGTATAGAAAACAAAAATCTATTCAATTTTATCAAAATAATTATCTAAATATTTGAAATTTAATTTTTAAATAAAATCTTTATTTAGTTGAAAAAAACAGATTTTAAATTTAAAACTGAATTTGTAATAGTTTCGAAAATTACATATGGTCTCATAAAATTATACCAAAATAATTAGAAAAAAAAATATTTATTTAGGAACATATTTTATGAAAATTAATTTTAAATCCATTTATTAATTTAAAATATTAATTATATAGTTATCATTGAAAAAAATACTAATACATAATCAATAATTTATAAAATGTTATATTTCATTTATAATGTGCCTAAAGTTTATTTATACATCCATGGGTGATGTTACTATTCATAATGGTATATTACTATTCATAAGGGTACATTTTTAATGACCTAATCTTTTATTAATGAAATTCATCTTGATCAAATTAATTATATTATTATGTAAAATGGTTATATAAAACATATTCACTTCCTTGGTTTTGTGATTTAAAAATATAATTATGAATCGTGACCACTGCTAATATAGCCATTGAATAGTGATTTCATGATTAGTATAAATAAAGGGCTTTAAAAATACAATTTATTCAGACAATGGAAGCGTTGGCGTCATCCAGTAGAATTGATCCATATGAAGCCCATTTGTGGTGTAACGTCCTGACCCAAACAGCCACCCGAACAGGGTGAAATGGGACCGGTGTTTCTACCTTAGGCGTACCTCCTTCAACTCCAATGGTTACCAATAAGAAGAAAGGATGTAATAGGTATAGTGGGTAGGTTATATCGTCTCAGACTAAATAATAGTACAGTTCAAAGCATAATAAGTAAACATGCAGTCGAAATAGATGACTCAAAAATCTTGAACTAGACCAATATAGTGGAAGCATATTCAATGTGAATAAACAAAGGAAGCAATATAAATACAACTATAGTAGAAAAATAAGAAGACCAACAAGCTAAAAACCACTTCCAAGTAATACTGAACAAATAGGGAATACATTTCAATATGAGAACGTGCCAATGGATATCCAACAATAGATAAAAATAAGTAAGCATGCTAATATAGGAAATGGAAACTAAATTAAGTAAACTATTGCTATGTATGACCTTAAGGTCCATACCATTATCTGTGCCAAATGGTACTATGATCCAGCTCTTGAGGCTGATCCTTTACCTGCACATAAATCCATAAAGTCTACACGCATCCAATAGGGAACGTGCGGGGTGTGAGACGAATCGTAGTATTATACCACCTAGATGGTGAATACCAAGTATAAGTTTTTAAGATGAAATGCATCTCTATGTAATTTAGGAAGTTCAATGCATGAAATAAACTCAACATCCACTGGTGCTTAGTAGCCACCATGGAGTGTCAAAAGCTTTAGAAAATTCTTTAATATCTGATGTATATAGAGTTCTTGGCCCATGGACCAAGTAAGACTGACGTCACAAATCCCGGGTGAACCCTCTGGTTCCACCTCAATCACTTGACCAGACAACATGTGCCTCCTGAAACCTCATGTCTCAAGGTACCTAAGTCCTAATGGAATTCCCAAACCAATGTAACTCGGAGGAACAATAATCTATATCCTCAAATAAGTAACTGGAGGGACATTGATGCCTACCATAAAATAATGTATCTAGAGGGACAGTGATGTCTACCCCCAAATTATGTAACTGGAGGGAAAGATATATCTGCCCTCAAATAAAGTGTCATGTCCCAAAACTCAGTCCCTAGGAGACTTATCTCCAAACCAGGTAGCCTCATCTCTATCCTCTAAAGGCTCCTCTCCTTCCAAGTGACTTCCTATGGGATGCACCCCCCAAAAAATAGTAACTAAACCGCAACTATTGGGGGCCTATACATAAAAAAGTGGTCAAAACCACATCATCATTGAGTCACTATGTGTTCAAACTACTCAAATCAAGTGTGAGCTTTAATCACCAAAATAGTACCCAATACACAATAGCTTTAGAACCTTGTTCCCTTACGACCATGTCAGCCAGTGTCTAAGGACTTTCCATCCATGTAACTCGGGCCATGACCAACCTCACAGTCTCACTGCCTCAATCCCGACGTCCATGACACCCAATACCATTCTCAAAACCACCCAATGTAATATGGTCTAAGCCCAACCTGTGATCAACATCACTCATGAAATATTAAGGTCATTCACAACACAACCCAAAGGTTCCAACACATGTAATTCAGCAATTATATGTATAATCAAAGAAACACTTTAAAACATGAAACCAATCTATATAGTTGAATTTCACAAGCCATGTGATGTCCCGTAGTAGCTTTGAGGTCATTAATGCACCTTAGAATTCTAATCATGCTTTATCAAATTAAACATACTAGTTTAAAAACAAATCAAACTAATTATAACCATTTTGGAACGCCGGGCCAAAATGTCCCAATGAGCATTGAACTCTCACCAGACCTTTCTCCAGAAATATATGAAATAGGGTATGCCCAAAGTCATCCCATGGGTCTATCAATTAATTCAATATGTAATTGAATATAAAATGGTTCCCAATAAAAAATTCCTGAAGATGCGCCAAAGGCCACACCACCCAAACGTCCATGAAAACACAAATCAAGGTATGCACCGCCTACATTTTACTCATATGATGGTAATTCTCTGTTAAAACCCTCTAATGCAGTATAAATCAAGGTATATCTACTAAATAATCGTGAACCTTCAAATCCCTATAACTCGGTTTAGAAAACAAATCAAGAAGAATGACTCAAAGGGAATCAAGGCCTTACCGATGGGGTCCAAAAGATCTGATGACATTAAAATCTGAGTTTAGATGAAGGATTGGGAAGGGATTGAAGTTCTAATTTCTTGGTTCATGAAACCTAGCGACTCCCTATGGCCTCTGCCTCAAAACAAGGCTACTACCTGTTCTAAAAAAAATATAGTGTGTACTTAAGACTGCACGTAGTGTGGATTCTTTAACTGTTCATATGGTGGAAATTTTCTACCAACATACTTTCTATATCATGCCGGCATGATTACATGGTATGTACATGGTTTTTCATCTCATCCATGCCAATATCCCCACACACCATGTATATACCTCATACATGGTTAGACTACACAGTGTGTACAATGTGTAAACGACATGTACTTGGTTTAACATTTCTACTCGGAAAACACCCCACATGCCATGTATGTCCTTCACGCATGGCTACACTACACGGATTGTACATATAAGTACACGACATTTACCTTGGAATTTTTCAAAACTATAAAGTTTAGTCTAGTACATATCTAGTGTTACATATTTTCTCAAAAACATATCAATAAATATAATGAAAAAGAAACTAATACCTCAAAGGAAGAACTATATTCTTACACCCCCCCCCCTCGCTTAGTGAAATTCATCCCCAAATTTCCCTTCCAAGGGTGGTGAAGAAAACATTTCGGGGAAAACATTAACCCAAATATTAAATCAAACAATGCATCACAAACCTGTTTCCAGACGCATGGTCCTCCCATAAAGCATCGTGACTCCCGCACCTCATCAGTGATCCTATGTCGCTTAAGACACCCAACGTATCCACACCAAATTGGGGTCTACCTCAAAGAGGTCCTGCATCCCATGGATTCTCAGAACAAGACCTATTCCTTCCACCTCAGGTAACTCACATCCAAGATGCCCCGATGCCCAAGGCACCACAAGTAACTTGCATCCTCAATGCCGTGATGCCTGAGGTACCTCATGTAACCTACATCCAAAGGATGCCCTAATTCCATACATTTCGTACATATACTTAAATATATCACATACCATATATGGTGCGAATCCCTTTAATGATAGGAGGTCAGTCCACATATACAATGTGCACCTTGTGCACTCAAAATGGACATGCCACAACATGGCATACCAAAGAATGTAAAAAACAAATATATCATGGCCACAACTGTGGTGTGCCTCTAACCATTTTTGGCTCACCAGTCTACTCATCCCTTGGAATCTATATGGATTGAACATAGACAGACACATGACTGCCTAAAGGATGTCCCCCCTGCGGTACATCCCCAGTCACCGAACACTGACCCCTCATTTGGGTCCCACTATCTATGTCATGTCCCCTACATGCAGCTGAAACTAGTCTAACCTTGTCTGGTACTGATCTTAAACCAACTCCGAATGCCATAGTCTATTTTGGTCCATGACTGCACGTTGTCGGATAAGTATTCCTATAGAACCTCTTGAGATTCCCAACCTTCCCACATGCCCGGCACTCCTTTGGAGGACTATCACACTGAGGTTGGACATGCCCTGGCTGCCCACGATGAACGAAAACCACAACTAAACTACCACGAGGTGGTCTAGCTGAGTCCTTGTCCTACCTACCCTGTTGGAACTCATCCCGACCTCGCTTCCTGCTATCCGAACCATCACCTGAATCCATTTTCTAGGTTCAATGAGATATGTCCATCAAGTTGACCTCAACTATGAGTGGCTGATTCACCACCTCTAAGAACGAACCCCACATGAAGATATTTATCTGGATCTGAATGGTGTGTTGTAAGCCATCCTTGAAGAAACTCACCCTTGCTGAGTCATCTCATACCATTACCAAGTGCAATGAAATATAGCTTAGTTAAAGTAGATTCATAGTCTATGAAAGACATATTACCCTATTGGAGACTTACGAACTCTCAAGCTCTCTTTTCCCTTAGTGTATTTATGAAAAAGTGCTCGAAGAATATATCCTCAATGTCCTTCTGTGACACTTCTTCATGTCTTAGAGATTTAACCTTTAAATCCCACAAATGGTTTTTCGGTCCTCTTAGCATGTACACTGCTAGCTTGACCCCTGCCCTGAAGGTGTCTCAAGCTGCTCAAAGATCATCTGTATGCTACCTATCTAGGTCTCAAACTCCTATGGAACACCCTCACCCTAAAAAATATGTTGGTGATGTATTTGGAACTCCCACGTCATATATTTCATAGATGGATCTGTACACTCTGTGCCTCGATCGATTCCCTACAAGGCACATACTGGGATAGTTCAGAGCTGCTCATTGAGCCATGGTCCGAACGCTGAAAACCCGACCACTACACTATCTTCACTATATCATGATCCTAATACTGTCCCTGATCCTATACCATCGGCTCATGTTTTTCCTGTCCCTCAGGATACTGAACCTGATCGTGCTCCTGCTGGACTGTATCATCACCCGCCTGACGCTCCATCGAGACATATTGGAGGAACCCACTAAATACCATAAATGGTCAGACATTCCACATATATAACAGTATATATATACATAATATAGATAAGGAATGTACTAAAAGGGATCACATAACAACTACCCTTACTCTCCCATACCACAAACTTTCCCACATCATCTCCGCCTCATGGCCTCCTTACCTGCCCTCAACAGATCCAAGCATCAAAAGTACCTTGGGCCATGCCCATGATGACAACCATATTTTCCTCAAATTGACGATGTAGTCACCCAATCATGGTGACAAAAAACACCTCAACCATAGTACCTTCCTCCTCATACAAGAGCCAGACCCAAATATCTTACCACATTGAATTCACAATATATGTAGCACATCATAGTAAATTGAAATAAACTATTAATTTTATCAGTAATTTCACCTATCATATTTAAAAAAATTGAAAGCATGGAATATGATATTATTCACATGCTATTATCTCTTCACAAAGAACACACACAGTTTTGAAATTGAAATACCCTAAAAACATGCCTAGGAAAATTCAAATAATCATGCCTTTCCAACCAGGTGAAGGTCCAGTTTCTCGCTTACCGCACCGGATCAAGGGTCACATATCGCAATCAATAACTATAACGCCCCGACCCCAGCTACCCAGAGTCGGTGCATTACTTCGTAACATTGGCATGATCACAAGAAAGATCAAATCTCAAAAGACCGATTGGTTTAGTAGCCTTGGAAACACTAGATATATTCATAAGTTTTACATTACATCATAAAATGAAAAACTACTACAACAACATAATGTTTCCACAGTCCACACTATAATCCCCTCATAATATCCCTGCAGGTCATTCATAACTTATATCTTCACTTCCTGGGAAAAATAAAACATAGAAAAGGGGTGAGCTCAAATGCCCAGTAAGGATAACAATATAGCAGAAACTTTCATGAATAATAATAAACATTTAAGGAAATGTATAACTAAAACATAAGCCTTTTAAACATGAACTTTCAACATGGTATGGCATAAATAAAATGAAATAATGCCATTTACTTATTTACATGGATATTCTACTAATCGAATAATCACATGAAAAAATCAATAACCACTTTCATAATGTTGGAATGCATAATGCTAAACGTTAATTTCTTTGTCTAGGCCTCATCCCAAGACCTAGGGGTTACTTCTAACCGGAACCCAACCCGGAGTGCCTCTAATAACCGGACACCAACCCGGAGTGCCTCTAATAACCGGACACCAACCCGGAGTGCCTCTAATAACCGGACACCAACCCGGAGGGCATACTTTTACCAGTCCCTAACCTGGAGGGCTTACTTTAACCAGTCCCCAACCTGGAGGGCTTACTTTTACCGGTCCCCAACCCGGAACATACTTGTTTAGCACATTCATCTGAAGGAAAGTTTGAAATATAACATAAACATTCGGATTAAAACTAGCATACGAAATGTAAATAGTTTCACCATAAACTATGAATGGTATAAAATAGCACATCTACAGTCAAACATATCACAAAACCTTCAATACAATATAGAAGTTTTGTATTATAATAAATCAACTTCAAATAAGCGTAAAATCCATTAAAGGATGTTGACATAGATGAAATCAAAACACTTTTTAGAGAAATATCTCTTTATATTTTTGAAATCATTTAAGATCCATATAAAATAAAACATTTTCTTGAAAATATTCTTATAAGCTTGTAAGGAAAGCTTTGACGATTTTATAACGGCAGAAAATAACCGCACTCGCCGTATAAGTTAAAAAAAACATTCTTACCTTAATTCTGTCGAAAAGGTTAAAAAGGGCCTTGTTTTGAAAACGACGGAAAGATTCCTTTATAAACCTCTTACAAAAAGTCAAACAAGGGTATAAATGAATTTAACCCATATTCTCGTAAATAATAAATATGTTTTGAAATACATTTCGAAGAAACATGGATGTGGATGATAAAGAAATCCCAGTAGATTATTACGTATAAACAACCTCGGATAATGAAGAGATTGTGAAATAACCCTTACCTTGTACTTTTCCTTGGTTGGGGTAGGTTAACCTCCTGTATAATGGTGAAATAGTTGTTATCAAATTATACAAGAATCATATATATTAATATGATATCATATATGATCTTTTAACATTGATTTGTTAATAATATCTTAGAATTATTGTCGTTTCGGGAGTTAACTTACTCATTTTCTTTTATATGTTTTGTTACATAAGCCATGATTGTTGTATCTTATTCATATCCAGAATGATATCCAGTCCTTAAACATCATTTTTAAATCATCAAATGATAATTATACTGGAATGGATACGATGGAGAATGAATCTCATCGCGTTCGTGGAGACGGTAGTCCGTACGTACGCACGAGCGACAATATAATTCTTTTGATATTAAAATAATATATAAATGGATGGTATATCATATATACAGAATCATTAACATGTTATATTTATTATTTACATGAGTTACACATCATTATTATACCCATCCAAATAATATTATATTGAATAACAATTACACCACGACGTGGAGACGGTAAGCCGTACGTACGCACGTATGGTGACATGTTATTCAAAGGGTGGATAGAATACTGAATATGATTGTACCATATTTATAATAACATCACAGTATATATGAGATACTGGAGTTATTATTTTATAATGGTAAGAACAACGGAAGAAGAAGTGGAAGAAGAATTGAACTTGGAGAAGGGTGGTGAAATCATTACCTCTTCTTCGGGTTCTTCCTTTTGATTTGATCAAAAGGGCTCCTTAGGTTGGCTTTCTGATCAAACTAAGGCCTATAGGTTGTAGTGAGGGATGTTGGGAGAGTATTTGGGCAGAGTTTGGCCGATCCAAAAGGCTTTGATGGTGTGAAGAAATGAGAAGGAGGAGTGCCCTTTTATAAGAGGGGTGAGGGGCACCTTTGGAAAAGATAGAAATATTAATTTATAATAAATTCATATTCGGTTTCTAAAGGCTCCAAAGTTGATTATTCAAAGGTTAAGGTGGGGATAGGTCGAAAACCACTCAACCAATAGAATTTAGACAGGTTTGGGTACTTATATTAACCTTATCTTTAAGTATTAACTCTAAGTTAATTAGTTTCACTTTTACAATGTCTCTTTTTATTTTTATATAATATGATTAATAAACTTACTATATACATCCAAGAGACCCCCAAGTGGTCCATTAATGATGAACCTATCCTTATATAAGTCTCTTGGCCGAACCTTAGATTTTTAAGAATTTAATATCAATTAATAATATAATATTTGTTTTAAAAACTCTTTTATGTCATTTTTGACACTATTCAATAGTTGATTTTTGTGAAACTCATAACAGATTGATTACTTAGAACAAAGTCAATTAAATCAATACTAATATATCATATTATCTTAGAAAATTAGTTTAATTCATTAAAAGTTTCATATTATATTTATTTGGGTATTTATAATATCAATTATGTTATTTGTTCACTATTATAGTAATTACTGCATCATCGTTGTGTCATAAATAAAATATATTATTTAATGTCTAAAAATTATAAATAAAATATCATTATGTAGGAAATCTTTTTATTTTTCTAATGAATATTTATAATCGAAAATTCAACATGTATAACCCTATGTAAAATTTGTTCTTCTAAAAGATGTAAGCTTATGCCATTTTTATTTTTATTTTAACTTTATTAATATAATGTGTCCCTACCACATACAAGTGGATCCAAGGGGTCCCCAAATTGACCCAAGGATGCCCATGGTCGGGTATGTGTCCACCAATAATGTTAGGACACGTTTTAGGGTAATTTTGTATTATTATAATATTATTTTTAACCCTTATTTACCGGATTTACCCTTTAACCATGGTAAATAAAATATTTACCACAGTAACTATTCAAAATGTCTAAAAATAAAAGTTACCTATTTACACAATTTGAACATCCTGATTCCAAATATGGAATACATTTTCCTAAATTCAAAACACAGAAGTGGAAAAAATTAATTTAAAATTAATTCCCGCTGTCAAAACAAAAAGCGTGTTTTTAAGAGGTAATAACTATCAAAAGATTGACACTTGTTTATGTTCGGTTTAATTGTAAAATTATGTCCAATGACCAACATTATATTAAATGGTAAAAATATATTCTAAATATACTTTAAAACCACTCAAATTCACAATTTATCACTATTAATTATTTTGATTAAAAAAGTTGTTTTTAATTAAAATTTAGTAATTTTCACTATTCATCAAAATATTAAAGTTATCCGAAAAGTACCAAAATTTCACCCTAGGATAATTTTGATATTCCGAATCTAAAAATGAAGTCCATTATGAAATATAAAATATATATGATTTCAAAAAGTAGGTATTACTATTCACAACGGCTAGTTTAATTAGTTGTGGTGTGTGTTAGAACTCGAGGTTGCGTACAACACACGCTATCGCATTATTCGAAGGGAAACGTACCGTAGAAGCTTGGGGTGTTACATTCTCCCCTCCTTCAAATAATTGCGTCCTCGCAATTTCTAGGGTATTACTGCATAAAAAGACTCGGGTGGTTTTTCATCATAAGTTCCTCAGGTTCCCACGTTGCCTCTTCCATCTTATGATTTCTCCACAAAACTTTTACCAGACGCGTCGTCCGGTTTCTCAGTACTTGTTCTCTCGTATCAAGAATCTTGACGGGCTCTTCGCAATAAGACAGATCGGGTTCCAGTTCTAATTCCTCATAGGTGAGTACATGCGTTGGGTCAGGCATGTATTTTCTCAACAGAGATACGTGGAACACATCGTGAACTTTGGAGAGACTTGGCGGCATTGCCAATCGGTAAGCTACAACCCCAATTCGTTCTAGAATTTCGAAAGGTCCGATGTACCTGGGACTCAATTTACCTTTCTTACCAAAACGTATGACTCCCTTCCATGGAGATACCTTTAGGAAAACATGATCACCGACTTGAAATTCCAAATCCTTCCTTCGATTATCGGCATATCTCTTCTGCCTACTTTGAGCTGCTTTGATGTGATTTTGGATTACATTCACCTTTTCCACCGTTTCCTCCACCAGTTCTGGGCCTACAAGTTTTCTTTCACCAACGTCATCCCAACAGGTTGGTGTACGACATCTCTTTCCGTATAACGCTTCATATGGTGCCATCTGAATACTCGAATGGAAGCTATTGTTATAGGAAAATTCTACCAGAGGTAAATATTGATCCCACATACCCTGAAAGTCAAGTGAGCAAGATCTCAACATGTCTTCTAAGGTTTGAATAGTCCGTTCTGATTGTCCGTCTGTCTGAGGGTGGTAAGCAGTGCTCAAATGAAGTTCAGTATCCAGGGATTTCTGAAGACTTTTCCAAAATCTTGAAGTAAAACGGGGGTCACGATCAGAAACAATCGATAGGGGTACTCCATGAAGTCTCACAACTTCATTAATATATAGTCTTGCTAGACGTTCCAGGGGTAGATCTTCTCTTATAGAAAGAAAATGTGCTGACTTGGTAAGACGATCAACAATCACCCATATTGCATCATTCCTTCTAGGAGTCTTTGGTAGCCCCATGACAAAGTCCATCGTAACATTGTCCCATTTCCACTCTGGTATGGGAAGAGGTTGCATGACTCCTCCAGGCTGTTGCCTTCCAGCTTTCACTTGTTGACAAACCATACATCTTGACACAAAATCAGCAATCTCCCTCTTCATGTTGTCCCACCAAAAATGTTCCTTCAAATATCTATACATTTTGGTGCTCCCAGGGTGTATAGAGAAATTGGAACTATGAGCATCATCCAGCAATTCCCTTTTTAGATCAGGTATATTGGGAACACAAAGTCTCTTCCCGAATTTCAAAATTCCATCTTCATACACAAAGTCTCTCAATCTCCCATCATTCACAGCTTTAATCTTCTTCTGAAATTCTTCATCATCGTTCTGAGAACTCTTAATCCTTTCTAGTAAAGATGGTTTGGCAACCATTTGAAAAAGCATTGATGTTTCACCTTCCCTGGTTATTCCCATGTCCATCTTCACTAGATCCATGAAAATTGGATCCCTTTCAATTCTCATCATGTTCAGAACTCCATGGTCTTTTCTGCTCAAAGCATCTGCTACTTTGTTTGCTTTCCCCGGGTGGTAGTGTATCGTGCAATCATAATCCTTGAGTAATTCAAGCCATCTCCTTTGCCTCATGTTGAGTTCTTTTTGTGAGAAAATATACTTCAAACTCTTGTGATCAGTATAAATCTCACATTTTTCACCATAGAGGTAGTGCCTCCATATCTTCAAAGCAAAGATCACTGCTTCTAACTCGAGATCATGAGTAGGATAGTTTTGTTCATGAATTTTCAACTGTCGTGATGCATAGGCAATAACTCTATCATTCTGCATAAGGACACAGCCAAGTCCTTTCTTCGATGCATCACTATAAATAACGAACCCATCATTCCCCGATGGTAGAGTCAATATAGGAGCATTGACTAATCTTCTCTTCAGTTCTTCGAAACATTCTTCACACTCTTTTGTCCAAACAAATTTAACCCCTTTACGTGTGAGCTTCGTTAATGGGTTAGCCAATCGGGAAAAATTCTGGACGAAACGTCGATAATAACCTGCCAAACCAATAAAACTGCGTTCCTCAGTTATACTCGTAGGTGCTGGCCATTCTTGGATTGCTTTGGTCTTAGAAGGATCAACAGAGATTCCATCTTTAGAGACAATATGGCCAAGGAAAGAAATATCCTGAAGCCAGAATTCGCACTTGCTAAACTTCCCATATAATTCATGCCTCCTCAGAGTCTTCAGGATAATGCGCAAGTGATTTTCATGATCTTCGTAGGTTTTGGAGTATACCAAGATATCATCAATAAATACCACCACAAATTCATCGAGATACTCCTTGAAAACTCTATTCATCAGATCCATGAACACAGAGGGTGCATTAGTCAATCCAAATGGCATTACAGTAAACTCGTAATGCCCGTACCTGGTTCGAAATGCTGTCTTCGGAATGTCTTCCTTCTTCACACACAACTGATGGTATCCAGATCGAAGGTCAATCTTTGAAAAGTATTGAGCTCCAAGCAGTTGGTCAAATAAATCAACGATACGAGGTAGGGGATACTTGTTCTTTATCGTTATAGCATTGATCTCCCTGTAGTCGATACATAACCTCATAGATCCATCTTTCTTTTTAACAAAAAGAACAGGGGCTCCCCATGGAGAAACACTAGGGCGAATAAATCCCTTATTACTCAATTCCTCTAGTTGTTTCTTTAGTTCGACTAACTCTACAGTGGCCATTCTATAAGGGGTCTTCGATATAGGCCTTGATCCAGGAATCAAATCAATAGAAAACTCAACTTCTCGTTCTGGAGGATGTCCAGGTAAATCTTCCGGAAATACATCTAAAAATTCTTTTATAACAGGTACATCCTCTATTTGAACATTCCTTTCCTCACCCGCAGTTATTTCATTCTCTTCCTCCCCAATAATTGAATTTAGTTGAGCTATTGGGGGTGGATCTAAATAAGAATTAGGTGGTGACGATTCTGCTCTAAAAATAAGGTGCTCCTTATCATTATCATCAAGAATCGTAAACTCTTTATTCTTACAATAAATCTTCGCATCATAGTCCGAAAGCCAGTCCATACCGAGGATTATATCAAACTCAATCATAGGTATGACGATGAGATCAGCAGATAAAGAAAATTTATGTGCTCTAATGGGGACTGATTCACAAAACTTTGTTGCAACGATACTTCCCTTAGGAGTTTTAACTGACAACTCCCTTATTAAATCAAATTGGAAATATCTAATTTTCTTAGCAAACTGGGAAGATATGAAACAATGCGATGATCTAGAATCAAATAATGCATTTTCTAAACCTGAGGAAACCATTAAATTACCTGCCACCACGTCTTTCGGAGCTTCTACCTCAGCAGTAGTGATAGCATAAGCCTGGCCTTGATCCCTTGGCCTTTTCTGAGGTAAGTTCTCCTGACGCTTAGGGCATGCATTTGCATAATTCCCCATCTCCCTGCAATTGTAGCACTGAACGTTGGTAGCTTCCTTCTTCCCCTTGCAATCCTGAGCTTGGTGGCCTTTGTCACCACACTTGTAACAGACTCCCATTCCCTTCAAGAAAGTACCAGGATGTTTCTTCCCGCATTTACCACAAGATGGATATTCAACCTTTCCCTTCTTCCCCTTATTTCCATTCCCAGATTGATCAGCAGGTCTCTTCTTCTCTTGCTTTGCTTTAAGGTCATAAGACTTAGAGAATTCCTTTTCGGTCTTGATAGAACATGAGACAATGTCTTCGTACGATGAAAAGGATTGTGAGACTAATGCTCGACGGAGAAATGGTTTTAACCCATAAAAGAAACGATCAATCGTACTTCTTGGGTTGCGAATATAATCTCCAGCATACCTCGCTAACCTTGTAAAGTTAGCCTCATACTTTGTGACATTATCATCCTCCTTTTGTCTCAGACTCATAAATTGCCTTTCCATATCTGCTCGATGGTCGCGAGGAAAGTATTTTTCTAAAAACAGATCTTTGAACTCCCTCCATTCCATGTTTGATACTTCATCATCTTCCTTTATGTTTTGAATCAATGACCACCATTGATCAGCATCTCCAGTGAGGCGGTAAACTGCCATGGTAACTTTTTCCCTTTCACTACTCCCCAAAGCCTGAAATATTTTCTCTAGGGAAAATATCCATTGCTCAGCTACTAAGGGATTTGTACTCCCATTGAACGTTGGTGGTTGTTGTCTCATGAATCGATCTAACATTGATCCTCCACGCTGCGGATCAGGGTGCTCCATACGGGTAAGGTTATTATTCATAACCTGAGTAAGTTGTCCCAGTATGGTGATTAGCTAATCAGCACCAGTTGCATCACTAGCCCCACTATAATTATCTTGAGCAGGAGGGCAATCCCTACATGGGGTGCGTGCATTGATACGGTTTCCATTTCTTACACTAGGCGCCATTTCTAAACAATGGCATAAACTAGATCAGTTTATAAATCAAAATACATAATCCCATACTTATAAAACACTTAGCATAAATTGAACTATTTATGGATATAATCCATAATCATAAAAATGTTTTCTTTGAGGAAGTATATACTCATAAACCCTTCATAATTATTTTTAAAGATAGTGAGAGTTATCCTAAGCATATCCCCCGGGAGTGTCGTAACCAAGAGTGCAGCAAGGCCCGTTGTCGTGCACCAGTTCTCGTTCGAGTCTAGCTCAAAGCGGTGTTTTCGGGTTTTACCCCTAGGTACATCTGTGCCAGAGCCGCCTCTACCTGCTCGTATCCAGACAGGGATGTATTGCTCGAAAAACTCACAAAATCTCTACAATACCAAAATTCTAGGAAGTTCTTCTATACTAATCCTCAAAGTTCATCTTAGGTCTACGTGCTCTAATCAGAGTTTATCTAAATCTAGCTTCCAAGGTTTGTACTAAACTTCCTCTGATACCAACTGTAATGCCCCGACCCCAGCTACCCAGAGTCGGTGCATTACTTCGTAACATTGGCATGATCACAAGAAAGATCAAATCTCGAAAGACCGATTGGTTTAGTAGCCTTGGAAACACTAGATATATTCATAAGTTTTACATTACATCATAAAATGAAAAACTACTACAACAACATAATGTTTCTACAGTCCACACTATAATCCCCTCATAATATCCCTGCAGGTCATTCATAACTTACATCTTCACTTCCTGGGAAAAATAAAACATAGAAAAGGGGTGAGCTCAAATGCCCAGTAAGGATAACAATATAGCGGAAACTTTCATGAATAATAATAAACATTTAAGGCAATGTATAACTAAAACATAAGCCTTTTAAACATGAACTTTCAACATGGTATGGCATAAATAAAATGAAATAATGCCATTTACTTATTTACATGGATATTCTACTAATCGAATAATCACATGCAAAAATCAATAACCACTTTCATAATGTTGGAATGCATAATGCTAAACGTTAATTTCTTTGTCTAGGCCTCATCCCAAGACCTAGGGGTTACTTCTAACCGGAACCCAACCCGGAGTGCCTCTAATAACCGGACACCAACCCGGAGTGCCTCTAATAACCGGACACCAACCCGGAGTGCCTCTAATAACCGGACACCAACCCGGAGGGCATACTTTTACCAGTCCCTAACCTGGAGGGCTTACTTTAACCAGTCCCCAACCTGGAGGGCTTACTTTTACCGGTCCCCAACCCGGAACATACTTGTTTAGCACATTCATCTGAAGGAAAGTTTGAAATATAACATAAACATTCGGATTAAAACTAGCATACGAAATGTCAATAGTTTCACTATAAACTATGAATGGTATAAAATAGCACATCTACAGTCAAACATATCACAAAACCTTCAATACAATATAGAAGTTTTGTATTATAATAAATCAACTTCAAATAAGCGTAAAATCCATTAAAGGATGTTGACATAGATGAAATCAAAACACTTTTTAGAGAAATATCTCTTTCTATTTTTGAAATCATTTAAGAGCCATATAAAATAAAACATTTTCTTGAAAATATTCTTATAAGCTTGTAAGGAATTCTTTGACGATTTTATAACGGCAGAAAATAACCGCACTCGCCGTATAAGTTAAAAAAAACATTCTTACCTTAATTCTGTCGAAAAGGTTAAAAAGGGCCTTGTTTGGAAAACGACGGAAAGATTCCTTTATAAACCTCTTACAAAAAGTCAAACAAGGGTATAAATGAATTTAACCCATATTCTCGTAAATAATAAATATGTTTTGAAATACATTTCGAAGAAACATGGATGTGGATGATAAAGAAATCCCAGTAGATTATTACGTATAAACAACCTCGGATAATGAAGAGATTGTGAAATAACCCTTACCTTGTACTTTTCCTTGGTTGGGGTAGGTTAACCTCCTGTATAATGGTGAAATAGTTGTTATTAAATTATACAAGAATCATATATATTAATATGATATCATATATGATCTTTTAACATTGATTTGTTAATAATATCTTAGAATTATTGTCGTTTCGGGAGTTAACTTACTCATTTTCTTTTATATGTTTTGTTACATAAGCCATTATTGTTGTATCTTATTCTAATCCAGAATGATATCCAGTCCTTAAACATCATTTTTAAATCATCAAATGATAATTATACTTGAATGGATACGATGGAGAATGAATCTCATCGCGTTCGTGGAGACGGTAGTCCGTACGTACGCACGAGCGACAATATAATTCTTTTGATATTAAAATAATATATAAATGGATGGTATATCATATATACAGAATCATTAACATGTTATATTTATTATTTACATGAGTTACACATCATTATTATACCCATCCAAATAATATTATATTGAATAACAATTACACCACGACGTGGAGACGGTAAGCCGTACGTACGCACGTATGGTGACATGTTATTCAAAGGGTGGATAGAATACTGAATATGATTGTACCATATTTATAATAACATCACAGTATATATGAGATACTGGAGTTATTATTTTAGAATGGTAAGAACAACGGAAGATGAAGTGGAAGAAGAATTGAACTTGGAGAAGGGTGGTGAAATCATTACCTCTTCTTCGGGTTCTTCCTTTTGATTTGATCAAAAGGGCTCCTTAGGTTGGCTTTCTGATCAAACTAAGGCCTCTAGGATGTAGTGAGGGATGTTGGGAGAGTATTTGGGCAGATTTTGGCCGAGCCAAAAGGCTTTGAAGGTGTGAAGAAATGAGAAGGAGGAGTGCCCTTTTATAAGAGGGGTGAGGGGCACCTTTGGAAAAGATAGAAATATTAATTTATAATAAATTCATATTCGGTTTCTAAAGGCTCCAAAGTTGATTATTCAAAGTTTAAGGTGGGGATAGGTCGAAAACCACTCAACCAATAGAATTTAGACAGGTTTGGGTACTTATATTAACCTTATCTTTAAGTATTAACTCTAAGTTAATTAGTTTCACTTTTACAATGTCTCTTTTTATTTTTATATAATATGATTAATAAACTTACTATATACATCCAAGCGACCCCCAAGTGGTCCATTAATGATGAACCTATCCTTATATAAGTCTCTTGGCCGATCCTTAGATTTTTAGGAATTTAATATCAATTAATAATATAATATTTGTTTTAAAAACTCTTTTATGTCAATTTTGACACTATTCAATAGTTGATTTTTGTGAAACTCATAACAGATTGATTACTTCAAACAAAGTCAATTAAATAAATACTAATATATCATAGTATCTTAGAAAATTAGTTTAATTCATTAAAAGTTTCATATTATATTTATTTGGGTATTTATAATATCAATTATGTTATTTGTTCACTATTATAGTAATTACTGCATCATCGTTGTGTCATAAATAAAATAAATTATTTAATGTCTAAAAATTATAAATAAAATATCATTATGTAGGAAATCTTTTTAGCTTTCTAATGAATATTTATAATCGAAAATTAAACATGTATAACCCTATGTAAAAATTGTTCTTCTAAAAGATGTAAGCTTATGCCATTTTTATTTTTATTTTAACTTTATTAATATAATGTGTCCCTACCACATACAAGTGGATCCAAGGGGTCCCCAAATTGACCCAAGGATGCCCATGGTCGGGTATGTGTCCACCAATAAGGTTAGGACACGTTTTAGGGTAATTTTGTATTATTATAATATTATTTTTTAACCCTTATTTACCGGATTTACCCTTTAACCATGGTAAATAAAATATTTACCACAGTAACTATTCAAAATGTCTAAAAATAAAAGTTACCTATTTACACAATTTGAACATCATGATTCCAAATATGGAATCCATTTTCCTAAATTCAAAACACAGAAGTGGCAGAAATTAATTTAAAATTAATTCCCGCTGTCAAAACAAAAAGCGTGTTTTTAAGAGGTAATAACTATCAAAAGATTGACACTTGTTTATGTTCGGTTTAATTGTAAAATTATTTCCAATGACCAACATTATATTAAATGGTAAAAATATATTCTAAATATACTTTAAAACCACTCAAATTCACAATTTATCACTATTAATTATTTTGATTAAAAAAGTTGTTTTTAATTAAAATTTAGTAATTTTCACTATTCATCAAAATATAAAAGTTATCCGAAAAGTACCAAAATTTCACCCTAGGCTAATTTTGATATTCCGAATCTAAAAATGAAGTCCATTTTGAAATATAAAATATATATGATTTCAAAAAGTAGGTATTACTATTCACAACGGCTAGTTTAATTAGTTGTGGTGTGTGTTAGAACTCGAGGTTGCGTACAACACACGCTATCGCATTATTCGAAGGGAAACGTACCGTAGAAGCTTGGGGTGTTACAATAACATCACAAACCGAGTGAGTCACCAATGTCGAATTCATATTAACTCTAATATGAGAAAAAGAAAAACAGTAATTTCCACCCACAGAATCTTGGTACATCCATCATACCTGGGGCTGCAGGCACCCATGAAGAAGCTAGAAACCTAGATCCAATAACAATCTATCTCTAATCCACCATATCCCCAATAGTAATCTAGTGGAAATAAAAATAGATGTATCAATCTAAATAGTAGAAAGAAAAACACTGATACTAAATCTCTTTCAAGAACACATTTGATACAACTTTGTAACATCTCGACCTGAACATCCACCTGAATAGTGCTAAACATGCCCAGTGTTACAACCATAAGTGCACCTCCACGAATGAAAAATGTCACCGACTAGCAGCGAGGGTGTAACATGTATATTTGGGAGGCTATACCATCTAGGAGGAAATAATGGTACTGGTCTAAACATAATAAATAAACATACACTATAAATAGATGACTTAGTAGACTCGAAGAAAACCCACAGAGCAGAAGAACATTCTTAATCACTAAAAAGTGAAAGTAATATAAATACAACTACAGTAGAAAAATAAGCAGACCAAGGTAATAAAAACCACTTGAAACTAATACTGATCAAACATGGTATACATATCAATATAAAAGGCCCCAATGTCTAACCAACAATAGCTATAAAACATGTAATCATGATGATACATGAAATGGAAGTTAAACAAATTAAACTCTTGCTTGGTATAACCTTAAGTTCTATACACGTATCCATTCGAAAAGGTACTATAATCCAGCTTATGAGGATGATCCTTTACCTACACCTAAATCCATAAATTCTACACACATCATGAAGGACCCATGTAGGGAGTGAGAAAAATCTCAATTGGATACCACCCAGATGGTGTGTACCATGTATAAGAGTTTACGCAGACATGAATTTCTATGTAATGTATGCTATGAAATAAAATTAATAAACTCAACAACCCCTGGTGTTCAACATCCACCATGTATTGTCACCTGTTTCTACCAATTCCAGAATATATGATGTAAAAATAGTGCTTAGACCATGGCCCATGTACCCTTATCAAATATCTGAGGTGAACCCTCTATTTCCACCTCAATCACGTAACCTGACACCATGTGCCTCTTGACATCTCGTGTATCAAGGTACAGACGTCTCGATGTCATGTCAAAACCAAAGTAAATAGAAGGAACAGTGCTGCCTCTCCTCAAATAAGTAACGAGAGGGACAATGATGTCTGACCTCAAATAAATTAACAGAAGGAACAACGATGTCTACCCTTAAATAAATCGGAGGGACAACTATATCTAACCTTAAAAAAAGTTTCCCAGCCCACGACCTCAATCACAGTCAGCCTTAGCCCCCAACCTGATAGCCTCATCACTATCTCCAGAAGGCTCCTCCCCTTTTGTAAATCTTCCTACGACACGCACCCTAAACTAATAGTTCATAAACCACCACTATCAGGGGCCTCTACCCACACGAGTTGTCCAAACCACCTCATTACGGATTCACTATATGTGCACACTACTCAATTCATAGGTGAGTGGTAATCACCAAAATAGTTCACAATCCACAAAATCACTAGAACCTCATGTCCCTATGATAATGTCACTATGTGTCTGATGGCCTTGCCATCCATGTAACCCGAGCCATGACCCACCTAAAAGTCTCACTACCTCAATTCCAGCATCCATAACTCCAAATTTTATGGTGAAACAACCCAATTTAATCTGGGTCAATCCCAACCTATCATCAACATCACTCAAGAAATATTTGTGTCATACCCAACACAACCCAAATGTTCTAGCATATGAAATTCAATAAGTTTATATATAATAAAATAAATACTTTTAAATAGGAGAACAATCTAAATAGTTTAATTTCACTATACATGTGATGTCCCATACCAGTACTGACATCATTAATTCCTCTAACATGTCTAATCATTCATTATCAAATTAAAAATACTAGTTTAAAAAAAATCATAAAAATTATAACCATTTTGGCACCCCTGGCCAAAATATCCCAATGATCATCGAAATCTCGCCCGACCTTGCTCACAAAATATAAGAAATTAGATATGCACAAAGTCATCCAATGGGTCTAACAATTAATTCAATATGTAATAGAAGATAAATTGGGTCCTGTTAAAAAATACCCAAAGACACGCCAAAGGCTGTGCCACCCAAATGTCCACAAAAACCCAAAACAAGGTATGCACCACCTACCTCATACTCGTATGATGGTCCTCCTCTGGTAACAACCTCTAATTCGGTATAAATCAAGTTTGATATTCAAATCAATAAAAAATTATCAAACCCCTATAACTCAGGTTAGAAAAAAAATAAAGAAGTGCATCTCAAGGGGAATCAAGGCCTTACCAAGGGGGTTCTAATGGATTTAGAGACATTCAAGCCCAACATCAGATGAAGGACGGGGAAAGGATTGAAGCTATGACGACCTGCTTATCCTAACGCAGTGACTCCCTATTCCCTTTTCCTCAAAACGAGGCTACTACCCATCTTAACAAAAAAATGAAATACACAACATGTACATAGGACTACACGTTGTGTGGATTCTTTAAATATTCATATGGCAGCCACATTCCACCGTCTGACTTTCCATATCTTGCCAACATGATTACACAACATGTACTTTGTTTTTCATCTATTCCACACCAACTTCCCCACAGACTATTTATATCCCTTAGACATGGTTAGATTACATGGTGTGTACAAGTAGTACACGATGTGTACTTCGTCTAACATTTCTACACGTCCAACACGCCCACATACCATTTATCGCCTTCATACACATCTGTAGTACATGGAGAGTACGTAGAAGTACATGGAATGTACGTTGGAAATTTCCATAACTGTCTAGTTTAATCCATAACTTATCTACTGTTACATATTTTCTCAAAAAATGATCAAAAATTTGAAGGGAAAATACCCATACCTCAAAGGAAGATCAAGGTTCATACGTTTTTGAGATTATAAATGGGGTATAACCAATGAGATTCGCTCTTGACCAATCCCAAGATGAGCTTCAACATGTTAATCTTGAACGGAACCACCTACGAGATAAGTGAGAGTTAATAGAGATTACCACCCGAGCGATGTTATCCAAGCCACCCACAGAGTCTGTCACCATCGCACACCATACCCTTAGGTCTTATATAGGTGTTATAAGGGGTTATGTAACAAGACCCTAACACTATGAATATGTGCATTAGTTCCATAAATAATGAAGAATATACATTCATTATTGTTATATTGTAAACGGTTTTTAATGAAAATGAAGTATTTTTAGTTAATATTAAATTATGAAATGTATTTTTATGAATAAATGGATTTTTGAATTAAATAAACTTATATTAAAATATTATTATTAAATTAAATTTTATTTAATATTAATGATCATATAATTTTTATGAATACAATTGTAATTTTTATTAAGGTTTGAAAACTGTTTTTTTCAAAACCTATGAATTTTAGATAAATGTTAGTTTTTATTTTAAAATAGAACATTCACATATTTAGAAAATTATGTAGTTAAAATGAATATTTTTTTGTATTCAGGATATTGAAATTTTCTAATGGTGAATTTTTCATAATTTTCTGAGACTGTTGAATTTTTGTGTAAAAATTAAATACTATTTAAATATATTATGTATTTTATGACATCATAATGACCCAATAGTGATGTAAAAAAATTCTGTAAAAGGAATATTCTCCAATATATGTTGTAACTATAAAATAATTTGATTTTAGAATTATTTTGATTAATTTTATAATGCCTTAGTGGACCCTCCCTGACATATTAAATAATTTATCTTTTTAAAATGGTTTCCTTGAGAGTGTGACCCTCCTGCATATAAGCAGGCCGGATATTTTAGAAATTTCGGCCATTGTCCTTATAAAATAAATTTCCACTCCCATTTTGAAAACATGGTGGGCAAAAAACCATGTGATGGTTTGTGGTATTGATTACCTAAATGTGTAGTGTCCAAAACCTTAATAATAATGAATTACCACCCATTTCAAATATAAATCCACCCAATCTCCCATTCCTCTTCACTCAAACCATTTTTAGCTCAACCAAACACTGATCTCCTCTATCTGGAATCCTCACAAGGTGCCCCATGCTCCAAACAATCCTCTATCAAGCCTCTCCCAAGCCTTTGGGATCACACTTCTTAGTAAGGGATTCTCACTTCCCTTCGTTATTTATGTCTATGTTACCTTATATTGTTATGCCCTTTTATTTTCAAATAAAAATGTTGGGTATGATTTATAACTTCCACTATACATTCCTACTTATGTTTTCATGATGATATACCCTTTTATCTCTCATTAATTTCTCACATGTAATATTATTACCATGCCGAAATTCCATAAGAGATTTATATCTCCTCATTTACATTCACGAAATTATTTCATATTATGCATATAAATTCCTTTACATATGTTGGGATATTTTGATACATGACCCCTTTACCATCCATTTCATTTATAAATGATGAGAGACCACTATCTCTCTCATCAAACCATTTTACGATATCTATTTGATGTCATTATACTACTGAAGTTACATCAAAACATCCATTCCAAAATCATTGTGTAAGTGAATACAATACCCATTTCTCTATCAAGGGTATTCACCTTTATGCACATGTACATATTTATTGAGAACAAAAATTTATGTATTCGATATCTCTTATTCAAAGAATAAATTATGATGTTTAATGAATCAATGTATTATGATCTATGTAGACCACTTATGCATGAAATGAAATTATTAAGAATGGTGTGCCCTGATAGCGCTCCAATGCATTAGATAAAGAATAGTATCGTGATACTCCATGTGAAATAAGGGTTTAATCATTCTGATTCAATTGAAATGAGTGTTTACTCGTTCTAATTCAAGCACATTGAGTGTTTACTCATGATCCATGTGATATGAGCCTTGGCTCATGCTAATATCATGTTTAATGTTGTTTCCACATCTCCAAATTATGATAATAAGGCTATATCATGCCTTTATGTTCATGTTTTTACAATTCTCTATTGACATCCCTATCTCATAACATGTATTTTCTTCTTCATGTTATTCCTTTTTTACTCCCTGACTGGGCTTTATTGCTCACTGTTTTCTTCTGTATTCCAAGAGGTTATCCCATACAATGCTATGTATGAAGGAATTTAGTGGAAATGTAAAAGAAGTTTTAAACAAATATGTTGTATTCTATGTTATAAGTTGATATTTAATGTCCCTAATTTCCCAAGACACTATACCTCTAGATCCTCAGCATTGTCTTAAGTGATGGTTTTTGTAATAAATAATTTTTATGTGTGTAAAAAAGACCAGGGTTGTTATAGTGGCTATCAGAGGTAGGTTTAGTTATTTGTTGGGTATAAGAATAGAAAACCATAGTGAAATACTTAGTTATAAGAAGAAATATTATAAAACCATCCCTAAATTTTGGTGATTATATAGTAAGTGGTTTATCAAGAAAATACATCTTTGTATGTATATAAACTCGTAGCGGTGGCTCTGACACATATGTATATATTGGTAAAACACGAAAACAATACAATGGGAACTACTACACAATAATGGGCCTTTATACACTATTGGTTACGACACTCCTAGTTGATATGTTTGGTAAATTTATGAACATAGTGTTAAATATATTAAGGTCGTAATAAAATTACAGTAAGAATATATGTTTGGAAGTAGATCATGGATAACATTGATTTAAGCCTCTAAGTTCATACGTTATGGAAATAAATGTAATTTATAAGTTATCCCTTTTCGTAATTGGATTACCCTTTATGTGTTACCCCAAATTTTCCATTTCTTCCAGCTAGTAGTTGGGTATAGAAGGACTCAAGCTAACAACTGATGCGATGATCAACGTGATGACTATTCTAATGAGATTCCAAATCCGATAAGAGCGGGAATCACAAACTTTGTCATGATCCTCTCTATAATCACTCATGTTTTAAATAGAAACATGGGTCAAGGGGAGCATCCATCCCCCCCGCATAAAAAATATCAAGATACAATCGAGTGATTCATGAGACAAAGGGCTCCTACTTTTAATAAATCATCTGATCCCTCAATCAGTGACCAATGGATTAACTCCATTGAAATGTTCTTCTCCATCATTCAATGTTCTATACACGAGAATGTTCTTCTAGAAGACTATCTAATGGATGGATAGGATAATCTATGGTGGAAATTGATCAAAAATACAATGCTTGATGAAGATATCAAGGCATTGGAATGGAAGGATTTCTTGAAAATGAGTTTTGTAAAATAGTTTCCTTGCAACCTCCAAATTATGATGGAAAGTGACTTCCTTACCCTCAAGAAAATAGCTGATCAATCCATCAGAGTGTATGAGTAAAAATTCACAAGGCTTTCGTGATACCCCTTCATCTTTATCATTACCACAAAATTCATTGTTGACCACTTCCTTGGTGGGATGAGACCTATATACGGAAATACCCAGCGATCCATGACTTTGATAGCTATTACGAAATTGTCCGATTTACCCCCAAAGTCTAAAGGGAGATCAGAGAATCTCAACGGTATCATGGGGATAAGAAGTGGAATGTAGTATTTAATTCTTCTAGTATGATGGATAAATCCAATGGTGCTATGAAATCTCAACACCCCACTTGCCAATGGTTCGAAAAGAAGCACCCCAGAAATTTCCTGAAGGGGATAAGGAAATTCTTTATGTGTTGAACAAAAGGGAAATCGTCCATTAACTGTCGGTAAGGAAAAAACACTAATGAGATAGAGGATAGGAACACTCCGTTAAATCCTCAATGCATCGATCATTGCTTCAACTTCAATGAACCATGTCACTTTGCAAATTAGTTACCTAAGACAAGAGTTTTTTGAGGTAACCAACAACCTCTAAGGTAGTAAGAGCAATCGTTTTCCATCACTACCGAAAAAACAAACCCTTCAATCAATGTGGTGATAGGTATGATAGTAATTCATTAAATAATAGAGAATATACTTTTTATTGTGTTTTTATGAATTTTTTTATATCCCGAAAGTTTTGTAGAACATTCCCACACCAACACAAATCATGGAAGTAGAGATTTCAGTGAGAATGGAAAATGGGGAAATCATTGCATCCCATTAATATAACTCCTCCCCAATCACAATATTTGGATTACAATTCTTGGAAAACCTCTTCATTATCCCACTAATAGAATTTTATGAAATCCATAGGATGAATTGCATTTCTATATATAGAGAAATCATAAATTTACGTGAGAGGGAAATCACTCTTCATCTAGAGAATCGACTCCCGATTCGATACATGTGCAAGGAGGATAAATATTATTTCGCACCATTATATCAAGAGTGGATTTTACTAACATATGAGCATACATATATTTCTTAAATGATTGAATCTAAGGAATAAACCATCCTTGACGGAGTTTCTATTATACGGTAATTCACTGAAGTGCTTCCTATGAAATTTCATGGTAATCTTCCTGGAAGAGATATTGAATTATCGATTGATCTTATACCTGGGACTTTTCCAATATCCTAGACTCCATATAGAATGGCTATTGTGGAGCTTAAAGAGATTTGAAAAAAAAATAAAGGATAATTTGGATAAAGGGTTTATACTACCTTGTGATTACTATGGGGTGCACCAGTCCTCTTCATCAAGTTGAATGATGGCACAATGCGCCTTTGGATTGATTAGCGTGAGATCACCAAAATCAAGATAAAGAAAAAGTATCCACTTCCATGAATTGATGACTTGTTTTATCATCTATGTGGATCACAATAATTATCCATGGTGTATATGCAGTTGGGATATAAATAGGTAAGGGTGAAGAAGGTGGATATCCCCAAGACTAATTTTTGTACAAGGTACGGGAACTATGAATTCATAGTAATGCCTTTCAGACTCACTAACACTCCATCAATCTTAATGTGATTTATTAATAGTTTTTTTGGAGATTACCTAGAAATGTTTTGATAGTATTTATAGACAATATTATAATATAGTCCAATACTAAGGGGGAGAATGATGAACATCTAAAAACTGTACTAGAGACCATGAGAAAGGAGAAGCTATATTGAAATGATAACACATGAGAGTTCTTGTTGAACGTAGTCTCATTTATGGGTCATATTATCACAAGCATTAGGATATCTATGGATCCATCAAAGAAAAATTTAATTGAGGGTTAGACAAGGCCAACATAAATGATGGATATTCTTAGCTTCTTTGGTTTAGTTTTATATTATCTCTGATTTGTGAGAAATTTCTCACGATTGTCAAACCCTATTACCAAACTAACTCAGAAGGGAGTCATGTTTTCACAGATTGATGAATGATAGGATAACATCAAGGAGTTGAAATGGAGGCTTATCACTATTCCCATGCTCACATTACCCCCAAGTGGATAACATTTTTTGGTATTTAGTGATGCTTTAAAGAAAGACCTAGAATGTGTGTTGATGTAAAATGAAAAATTCATTGCCTATGCTTCAAGAAATTGAATGTTCCGGAGAAAATCACTCCAAAACATGATCTAGAGTTGGATACAGTAGTCTGAACTTTGAAAATTTTCCAGCACTACCTCGTTTGGGAGAAGTATGAAATATATACAATTCACAAAAGCCTCAAGTATAAATTAACATAGAAATAGTTGAACATGCGTCAACAAAGATGGTTAGAGATGATTAAAGACTATGACTACTCAATCCATTACCACACTCAATATGTGAACAAGTTGGTAGATGATTGAAGCATAAAGGACCCATCGATTCTATCATTGATGAGAATTTAAAGGGATCCAACCTTCTTAGACTTGATAAAGATGGACATGGTAATCATAAAGAAGGGAACATCATCAATCCTTTCACAAATAATTGCCAAAACATCTATTTTGGAAAGTTTAAAGGATGCTCAAAACAAATATGTGGGAATTTTGAAGAAATTTGAAACTATTAGAATAGGGAAATCCTCGAAGTTCAATGTTAATAAAGAAGGGATTTTGATACTTTTGTCAATACTACACGTTCCAAAAAAATATGGATCTAAATATTGAACATTTTTATGATGCACATAGTTCAAATTTAACCATTCACCCAGGAAACACACAGATGAATCGAGATCTCAATTAGCATTACTGGTGGGATACCATGAAGAAGGAGATCCCTGAATAAACATCATTGTTCCTGGTATGTCAACAAGTGAAGGATTATAGGAGGAAGTATAAGCCGATGATGCAACCATTACCCACACCAATATAGAAATTGGAAAATATCAACATGGAATTTGTCATCAAACTTCCGAAGACATCAAAAGGGAACACATATATCATGGTTTCTGTGAATCATCTTACAAATATTGCACACTTCACTACAATTAGAGAGAATTTTTTCATTGGAACAACTGGAAGAGATACACATTAGAGAAGCGGTAAGTCTTCATGGAGTATGACTATCAATTTTTTCCGATCAAGATCCAAGATTCACCTATATGTTCTGGAAGAGTCTCCAATACAATATGAATATTGAGATGAACTTCATTACGACTTATCATCATCAAACTAATGTCCAATCTGAGAAGAGTATCCATATACATTAGGAAATATTGATATCTTCCTCAAACGGACATCAAAGGAGGATGGGATCAACATCTTATTATGGATGAGTTCTTTTACAATAATAGTTTCCACCCAAGAATACAAATGGATCCTTATGAAGGACATTATGGGAAGAGTTGTAGAACACTGACATATTGGGATGAAGATGGTGGGGGAAAACTCTTAGGTACAGAAATTATCAATGAAATGGTGGAGAAGGTTAAGACCATCTATAATAACATTAAATCCGCTAAGAGTCGACAAAATAGCTATGTTGATAATCGTCAACAATTCCTGGTGATTGATGTACGAGACATGGTATTCTTCTATATATCACCGTGGAAGGGAGTTATGAGATTTGGGAATAAGGGAAAGATTAGTCCAAGGTACATATGTCCTTTTGAGATCCTTGATCACATTGGAGTAGTGGCCTTTCGACTAGTACTCCCACCAAACCTATCTCAATTACATGATGTATTCCATGTGTCATTTTTGAGGAAGTACATACCTAACCCACTACATGTACTCAATCCATTGGTTGTACCATTATTGAATGACCTCTCATATTAATAGATGTCGATGATGATCTTATATCATAGAGAAAAATCTCTACAAAATAAGACAATCCTCGTCTTCAAAGTGTTGTTGAGAAACCACAAGTTTGAAGAAGTAATGTGGGAATCAAATGAAGTGATGAAGTAGAGTTAACCTCATATATTTTAGTGTGGGAAAAGGAAATTTTGCGGGTGAAATTTCTTAATGAGGGAAGATTGTAACGACCAAATTTTTTTTAATGAAATTCCTCTTGATCTAATTAAATTTATTATTATGTAAAATGGTTTTATAAAACATATGCACGTCCTTGGTTTTATGATTTTAAAACACCATTATGAATTATTACCATTGCTAATATAGATGTTGAAAGGTGATCACATGATTAGTATAAATATAGGGCTTTAAAAAATAAAATTTACTCATAAAAGGGAAGTGGTGCCCTCACACAGTAGAATTGATCCATACAAAGAACATTTTTTGAAGATCAAAATAGAGATAGCATAACAGGGCATCACTCTTGACAATGTCCAAATCGTGATTCAGAATATTGAGCTTGAACGGAAATGCCTACAGGAGAAGTGGATGTTAATTGAGATTACCACCAGAGCGATGTTATCTCAGCCACCCCATGAGTCTGGCACCATCGCAAACCGTACCCTCTCCTATAGTGCAGATGAGATAAGGGGTTATGTAACAATACCCTAGAATTATGATTATCTGCATTAGTTATGAATAGAATAAATAATATACATTCATTATTGTAACTTTCTAAATGGTTTTTAAATAAAAAATAATATCTTTAGTTAATATTCAATTAAGAAATAAATTTGGAATAATTAATTGATTTATGAGTTATATAATATTTTAATAAAATATAATTAATATATTACTTTTTATTAAATATAAATGATCGTATAATTATTATAAATACAATTGTAAATTTTATTATGGTTTGAATGATGTTTTTGTCAAAACCAATGAATTTTAAATAAATGTAGATTTTTATTTTAAAACTGAAATGTCAAATATATATAAACTTATTTAGTTAAAATGATAATTACTTTTGGATTTAGGATGTTGAAATTATCTAATGGTGAATTTTTCATAATTTCATGAGAAAGATGAATTTTTTGGTTAAAAATTCAATACTGTTTAAATATATAATATGTTTTACGACATCATATTGACCCAATAGTGATTGAATAAAATACTATAAAAGTAATAATTGGCCAATATGGTTTTTACCTTTAAAATAATGTTATTTTAGATTATTTTTATTAATTTTACAATGCCTTAGTGGACTGTCCAAGACTTATAAAATATTTTATCTTTATAAAATGATTTCTTTGATGGTATGAATCACCTCCACATAAGAATGCCTAATATTTTAATAATTTCTTTCATTGGCCTAATAAAATAATGTTTTACACTACCCATTAGAAGAAAAATGTGCATAAACTATTGGATGTTTCTGGTTTTCAAGAGTTTAATGTGTAGTGTCCAAAACCTAAATAATAAAGAACTCCCTCTATATTCCTATTTTAACCCACTCAATTTCCCATTCATATTTAGTGAAACCATTTAGTGATAAACCACACTCTTCCCTACTCTCTCTAGAATTCTCTCAAAGTTCCCCAATCTCAAAATAATCGTTGCCCAAGCCTCTCGTAGGCCTTTTGGATCACATTTCTATGTATCTGATCCCCATTTTCCATCCTTATTTATGTACAAGTTTCTTTATATTGTTAGGATATTTTATTTTCAATTAAAAATGTTGGAGTATGATTTCTCACCCCCCTATACTTCCCTCCTTATTTTTTAATGATGAGATACCACTTTATCTCTCATTAATTCCTCTCATGCACACCTATTACCATACCGAACTTTCGTAAGGGATTTATCTTTTAATTACATTCATGCAATTATTTTAAATAATACATTTAAATTCAATTAAATATGTTGGGATATTATGTTCTATTACCCCATTACTATCAATTTCATGTATAAACGATGAGATACACCAATCTCTCTCATAAACCCATTTTATGATTTCTATTTGATGTCATTATGCTGCTGAAGTAATACCAAAATTTCCCTACCAAAATCATCATGTAAGTGAATACTATAACCATTTCTTTATCAAGGTTAATTACCATTATGGACATGTACAAGGTGATTGAGGACTTACATTTATGTATTCCTCATCACATATTCATGGAATATATTATTATGTTTAATGAATCAATGTTGTATGATCTATGTGGAACATTTAATCATGAAATGAAATGATTATGAAGGGTGAAACCTAATAGTGTTCTAATAAATTGGGTAAAGAATAGTATCATGTATGCTATGTGGAATGAGGATTTACTCATTCTAATTCTTGTTCTATGAGGGTGTAATAATTCTAATTGAAGTGAAATGAGGGTTTTCTCGTGATCTAATTGCAATGAGCCTTATCTCATGATAATATAATATTAAATGATGTTTCCACATCTCCACGTTATGATAATCATGCTATATCAGGAATTTCTGTTTGTGTTTCTATTTTTGATCCATTTATCTGGCTATTTCCTAACATGTATTCTATTCAACATGTTATTCTTTGTTTAGTCCCTTTAAGTGATTTATAGCCCACCCTTTTCTTATGTATTCCCTGTGGTTATCCTATGCAATGATAAGTATGAATGAATTTAGTGGACATGTAAAATATGTTTTCAATAAAGATGTTTTATTCTATGTCCAGAGTTTATATGTAATGTTCCTAATTTCCCAAGAAACTGGACCTATCAATCCTTGGAGTTTTCTTAAGTGCAAGTTTATTTAATAAATCATATTCAAGTGTGTGATGAAGAGAAGGGTTGTTATAACCTTACTATTCATAAGGTATGTTACTATTCATTAGTGTATGTTACTATTTACAAAAAAATAGGATTGTTATATCAGAATCCAAAAATCACCATGAAAGCAACCATGTATTAAATATTTTCAAAATTCAAATCACATAATTGGAAAAATTATGATTATTATCTTGTTATAACAAGGTGTTATTTGGAATAGACATAGTGTTTTGTGGATTCAATTTTAAATTTATCTGTAAATCCTTGTGGTGATACATTACGGGGAAATTCAATGTCTAAATAATGGAAAGAGATGAAAAACATTGATCCTAAGAAAATGAATTATCATGGGAAAGTTAATGACTGAAAAACACAAGTTATTGAGGTTTTTAAAAACAATCAATTTATTAGAAATGAATGTAATAGGATTCCATATTTTTAAATATCATATTCCTAAATTTAAGGAATTCATTTACTAACTAGATTAATAATAAAAGAAAATGTACATTCATAAAATATATAATTCAATCCTTTAATCAATCTAGATGACATTTTAATTTTTATCATCAAAAGATTAGTATTGAAGATGATTCTATCATGCATAATGAACTAAAATTTAATTCTAATTGATCACATATACCATAATATGATAAAAATATATTATTCATACCATTATAAAATAACATAAACCATAATTTTTATAACATGCTAAAATACTACTCAAAATGAAAAAACCATCACATGATGAAATAATATATTAATTTCCTAAATTCAACAATAATACGAAAAGTGAAAAAAATTTCATTCCATAAAGAACTATCCATAAAATTCATCAAATTGTTTTTGAATACAATTGAACCAAAAATGGTAGAATGGTTATATAACATAAAATTCCATGTTTAATTTTAAATTTATCTCCAAATAATTTGAATCACCCATAATGTCTCATACGAAAAATTTATATTCCATAATCATATAACCTCAAAGAAATTATAATCATTTATAATAATAACTTGAATAATGATAAATCCACATTAATATCATATATTCTTCCAAAATACAATTCAACCAATATTCATCAAAAAGGATCCCATAATATTATTTTTCCCTTAATTATATAATTTTCACCTAAATTATAGAGACTTTATTCCAAAAATAACAATAATCACTCAATCCCCCAAAAAACATTCAATCCCATGGTTATCCATATAATAAAATATATGTTCCCAATAACATCCTAATATTTGTCTATAAAATTATTTACGAATAAAATATAATTGAAAAAAGTCATTATGTAAGAATGTGGTAGAAACATCCCCTATATCACCCTTCGGTTATGGGTTAAAGCACTATAACCTTGATGGATTTGATGAGTTATCTCTCAGCCTATGGGATTTCTTTTTACCAAAAATATATTAATATAATTCCATAAAATTTCATAAAAATATGATGACCATACCCAAAATTTACCATAAAAACATCAAAATTAAATAATTTTTTAACTCAATGATTATCTCATACCATTCAGCTTACATCCAAAAAAAAGTAATAACATTATTCTGCAATAACCATTCATGATAAACCAAAGGGTTAAATATAACTCAACCCAATAAAACATCACCATAAATATAGATAATTAACTCAAAATACCATTAAATTAAACCTTAAAAGGGAGTGTATAAGCCTTCAAACTTATGACCAACCAAAAACACATATTTCCATGATAGTATCCTCAACTCTTAAGTTAACCTCACTTGAAAAAATCATAATATATAAGGCTATATAAAAATTTAATATGATAAAACTATAATTAATTGGCCTTAAAAAGCTCATAAATTAAATCATTAGAAAATAATTCACATTCTTTCATTTCATGAATCTTTTATAGTTTATAGTTTTATAGAATTAGTTCACAAATCATATATAATAAATCTTTACATTACAAGTCAGAAACAACCTCATACAATCCATTTTTACTAAAGTAATCAAATTATAAAATAATATTATTTATTTTAATGAATAATATATACATGTTTCATCACAACATCTTTAATTTTACTACTCATCCATAAACCCAGTGAAGAACATTTACAAATATGGGATGAGCATAAAAATCCCAGTAAGGGACATAAATATATGAAATCCATTATCCTTTTGAAAATCATGAAATCCCCTAAATTTATTACCTTTATCATAATATTCTCTGAGAATATTAGTTAAATCATATCTATTTAAAAAACACACTTTTTCCTCTGATAAATCCATAAAATCTCAATTCCAGAAAATTGAAACCTCAATAGGAACATTAGAGAATTATATCCATAACCCATGTTAAACTCATTACCTAAATAACTATATCATAGTTAACTCCATTGGATAAGGAACAGGAGTAAAATAAAAACATTATTCATTTTATAAAAAGGATTATTACCTAATAATTTGTAGAGCTATAACAGGATCAAACATTTATATAAGATATGTCAGTCTCAGCCGTTCGTAAATGTTGTATGAGGATCAAACAATTGTATTCCCTACATCAGGCCCACTCATTATCATCCATGATTCTAAAGTAACATATCATTAATAAAAGGTTTTATGAATTCAAATTTTCATCAAAAAACACTTAAAAACTATATTGGACCCATATTCAAAACACTTTCATATATTAAAATACCCGTTAATTTTAAAAAATACATTTTTGAAACTAAAATACCCCAAAAAAGGAAAATATTTTTTTTTTCATTGGAGAAAAAATAAAATATATTAATTGAATACCAACATAAATAAATGGTTTTGGAGGGTGGATAAACCAACGACACAATATATGTTAAAATAGTACATTCCTTTTTCCTTTTGTCAAAACATTCTATGAAATGATACCTTTTGAAAATAATATAATGAAAATAAGATGTTAAATAAAAGGTTATTCATAATTTATTTATATCTATATAAGTACTTCCATAATATAATATTATGAATATGGAAATGGGATAAAAAAATTTGTGAAATAATTCATTAATTTACTAAAAACAAATTTTAAGGTAAAATGTCCCATACATGAAGTCTGACTCGTCACATATATTCTATATTATCTTTATTACTAAAAATATATTAATTATTTATATTATTAATAATATTTTTCAATTTTATTATTCATTTTAAATTATTTATTAGAATTTAATTTTCAACTACATAATCATTTATGTTCATGCTAGATGTTAGTATGATATTCAACTCATATATCGAAAATTACTTTGGTAGATTGATAATGGTAAAATATTTAATTATTCCATCATATACAGAATAAGTATAATGGAATAATTATCATTTATATACGTAAATTATAATTTTAAAAACATCAATGGAATATAATTATGAAAAGTGAATTACATTACAATCATAGAGATGGTATGTCGTACATACACATGAGTAACATTGTTGTTTTTCAAAGAGCATGAAGGAAAGATATTAAGAATTATTATATATTAAAATAAATTATATTATATAATAAACATAATTTAATTTAATTATAAACCCTTATATATAACATCCATGTGATATGGTCATGAAAAACAAATCACTCCGCTTTTTGGAGGTTTTTATATTTACATGCACACGGATGACATTATAATTTTTTGGTGGATGGGAAGTTAAGAAAGTAGATGATATATTGATTGTTTGGAACGATAAATATTTTTTTACTATCATATTTTCAAATTAAATCCACCATTATAACCAAATGTGGTAGGTGGAAATGACAATTGAATTACATCTATTTTTTAAGTGGTATCCCACCATACACACAAACATAGTTTTCATTTCCTACTTAATAGAAGAGGAAATGGACATAGGTTATTAGATTAAAATAATTTTTTAGTGTATGTATTATATGTGTTTTATTATTTGATATTTTTTTTTAAAAAAATTGAATGAGGTAGAAGATGATATATAATTAATACATTCATCCAAATAATATACTTATTCTTTGGATAAATTTCAATTCATTACACCTTAATCCATCAAAGGTTGGTATTATGATAACTATATTTCATGCATATATTTTATGGTATTTTTATATGTTGTTTATATAATTAATTGATTACTCTTTCCAGTTTGTCAATTAACATTGGTTTATTTATTTTTGGTGGTGAAATTGGGTCAGTAGGAATCCTTGGTCAAGCTATCATGCCCAAATAATATGATTTCACCAATGGAATGGTCATCTATATGTGAACAAACAAAACTAGGTTAAAAAATCCATTTTTAAACATAACCAATCAAGACTACACAATGGTCATACAAAAATAATTCAAATTAATTGATTTAATGAAATAAAAATCCTCATAACACATCAACAATAATGAAATAAATAAATAAGATAAATTGTGGTTGACAAAACGAGTTGTAGAAATCAAAAACCAGAATAGAAAATAAAACAATCCATAACTGCACATCCCCCTATAATCACATCATCAATCACAATGAAAACTACTCTCTCATTCTAGGAATGATGAGAATGAGAATCCTAGATACCCGAGGAAGAAATGTGGTGAATCATGGATTCAGATCATCACTACGCATATTGATGTCGTCTCTCTGCATCGCTCTAACTAATCTAATACCTAATTCCTTGAAAAGTGCAGTCTATGGGATATTTTAGAATAAATCCTGTCAAAACTGGCATCCATGTATCATTTATTTTTCTATTTCATGATGGAATCACGATGTGTAATGCAGTTTCACGAATGGTAATTTGTGTCTATAATGTGTTTTTTTGATGTCTCAATATTAAAATTTTAAAAAGTTTCATTATTTCTACAGGTCAAGTAATATATTTTCACATAATTAAATAAAGTCAAAAATTGTCTTGAGGGGTTCATATCCAATTGAGTCACATGTGCTATAATAAAATACATGACATGTAATAGATCTTCCTCAGTTTTCCCACTCCTCTTAATCTTTAAAAACTCGGTGTCGTGCCGCTTCACTTCACATGCAAAACAATGTGTATTTTGCTAAAAAAGATTCCAATTTTTCTACCATTTTCTTATATTCATCGTTTCCTTCAATAAAAAAGTGAAATATAAAATCCATTCCAAAATGTTAAAGGTAATTCATTTAAATACAAAAATCAATACATTATAACATCATAAAATTTATGCATTATATACATCAATCAAATACCAATACACATTAATTAATTATTATCCTCAAGGATGGAATGTCAAATATGAAAAAGGACATTCACCTTAACTGGATTCAAATTCAATATCAATAAAATCAATTGATCTAATGGAAAATTAAATTTTCAAGAATCACAGATAGAAAATTATTCAACAGCTCACTTTCTAATGAATTCAAATCAACCATGTATTTAAATTTTCTTTTTTTGAAATATCCAAGCCTTTTAAATCTTCCATTTTCAATTTTCAATTTAAAACTAATATGCATTCTATTTTGAGTTTACCTCACCTTTGTTTTTCCTACTCATCATCATTGTACAAATGAATAGATTTCAACACATACATAAAAAACATGTTACTTACCATATGTTTTCAAGTCATCCAACATCTCCAAAATGCAAAGACAGAAATCATGGTTAATCATGAGGGATTCACATTTTATGATCAAATGATTGTGAGTATTATGGAAGGTAGGGAAATGATATAAATCTTGTAAGGCTCAAAAAGTAGGTTTTACATTAAATCGTAATGCATGATATTAAAGGATAAGATAAAATTAAACCTCCCTCTACAAAATTAATCTCTCTCTTCATCTTAAAAATATCAAATTGGGCACATGATAAATATAAGAAAAATTAATGGATATACATCTCTTTTTAAAAAAAAATCCATGGTTAAGGAAAATATCACATCCAATACCAAATCACACACAATCAAAAGATCATCACTTTACAAGCTGGTGATTTTTTATCCTCTCATGATAGAAGAAATGTATTCTTTTTTTATGATTTCCATTTTGAATTTTTAAATGTTATTTTAAAAAGAGAGGTGTATAATTAAATACAATTAAATATGTCATGCCCTCTCCCTGTATCATATTAGAAAAACAGATAGAAAAATATTCCCAATCATGCATATCATGGTATAACCTATAATGTCCTTCCCCAACACTTGTTCTTTAAAATATCATGTAAAACATTTTGAGGATGGTAATAAATGGATAAAATAGGCATGTAACATAGACCATTTCCTAACAAGACTATTCATGGATTCGATGGGATTAAAAATGGATTCATGCAAGGTGTCCCTCATGATAAGGGCTATATAAAATAATTATTTAGTCATATGAAAAAGTGATTATGTTATTCCATAGCCTTGGTAAGGTGAAATTAATGTTTTAATAGAAAACACGGTTGAGTTTCTCATGAAATAAATGATGGATAGAATGGGAAATAATGGCTTAATTTATGTCTTGTAAATGAGATGAATTATTGGGACTATTACTCATGTAAATTCAAAATAATAATTAAATTAATGAATACAAGTATTAGAGATCCCAAATATAGAAATATCTATGCAAAATTTCATTTAAATGATTGTAATTATATTATTAATAATGATTTTTTAATTCCTAATCACAATGATTATTATACTAATTCCCCCACCCATTTTTCTCATTCTGATTTATTAACAATGAAATTAAAATACATGGAATGATGATTATACATGTTAGTTTATTTCTCCAAGTTCTGTTGATTAAAGTAAGAATAAAATACGGGAATCCAATTGGTAATTATAATTATAAAACATTTTCAATGTGGGAATTAAATAGAAAATTAATAAATTAAAACACATACTCCCCTTTAAAATTAATTATTTAAATATGGGATGTATAGGTTTTTCATGGACCATTTCATGATGAGTAAATTCCCATCATGACATGTAAATTCCCCTACAACTTATTTTTCCTTTTAAATTCTTCTGCCTTTTGTGAGCCTTGATGGTCCAAAAAAATACAAAAGTGAAATAACATTCCATAACGATGAAATTTAAAAATATTTAGTTATGTGTGTTTTATATAAAAAAAAATAAATATCAAGAAATATTAAAATAGGGGTCGCCACTCAAAATCCATTTTGATTACTATCATTTCCTAAACCTTACCACCTTCACCAATGAATCTCAGTTCATTGATTGATAGTGTTTGAAATAATTAATTAATATGGACGTAGTTTTTGTAATCAATTACTAGGGATTACATAGGTCATGTAAAACACACTTTGTCTTACATTCACCTTTTTCATGGTCAGGTACTTCTGATTACAATGAATGGGTAACCTAAAACCTTGTTTAATCATAGGGTAAAGATAAACCAAATGGTCATGGTGGATGTAAAAAACCTAGATCACATATTAAAAAAATGCATCCAATCAACTTAGGAAATGGCCGTGGTTAAATATAAATTGAAATTATACAAAATTCCTAACTCCACTCATAATGTTCATACAAGAAGAATCAATAATGTGATTAAAATGAATAACCAATTTGAAATCCCAAGTCAAAACACAACAAAATATAATATACCTCATATAATCAATCAAGTTTCAACATGCATGCCATTAGACAAGTTCATAACATGACCAAATTAACCATGAGTGGGTACATAGAAAAGAATAATGAAAAGTCCTATAGAATGTGGATGTAGTAGTGCTCTGCGGACACTCCTTGATATGGAATGTATCTTATCATATACCTTCATCATCGATGCCCTGTAAGGCCTAGCCTCAGGTATATTTTAGAAGTGAATTGGTCAAAATCCCATCCACATGGAGATCTTTGTGTATCTCTATTTATTCAATTTCCAAAAAAAACATGATAAGTAATATTGGTTTACAATGTGTAGTCCATACCAGTAGTAGGTTTTTCATATATCTCATCCTAAACTCTAATGATGTATATTTTTGTACACTTCATGTAATTGACATTCACAATGTGTAACCTCTTCACAAAATGTCATCACTAGTGTCCACACCATTTAAAAATCACATAGTGTAATGATATACAAGACAAGTAATTGTTCTTCCTTCAGTTCAAGATCTCCTCTTTACCTTCACAAATCTTGTGGCTGCTACAAGCATCACTCGCCGCACAAACTGACTTTTAGCTCCAATATTTTCATATTTTCATTCCTTATTCATAATTACATTATATCCAACCATAATAAATTTAATATTTATAAATTCATAACATATGCAATAATTATCAATTAAATAAAAATATCAATACGTTAATATAAAATAAATCATAGGCATGAAATACAGTCATAAAATACACCCACACATGAATTCTTAATTGCCCTGAAGGATGGAATATAAACATACTAGAAATTATGTTCACCGTACAACATTTCAAATTCAATTTCAACAAAAAAATATGATCGAATGTGAATTAAATTTTCTAACAAGACATGACGAAAATTTACCAACACTTCATTTTTTGACGAAAAAAATCTACCATGTATTTTAATTTTCCTCTTTTGAAATATCTTATCCTTTTCAATCATCCATTTTCATTATTCAATCCAATTTTAATATTAATTCCATTTTATGTTTACCTCCCATGGAATTTTTCTTCTAATTATCATTGTAGAAATGATAACTGTGATGCACGTACCTCAAAAAATGTCACTTAAGATAGGATTTTAAGGGATCTAACATCTCTTCTCCATAAACTCAAAATCACAAATAAACATGAGTGCTTCACCATTAAGGGTAAAATGACTCAAGGGTTTTGGGAAGGTAGGTAAATGATTTAAATCATGTAAGACTCAAAACGAATGTTTAATACTATATTACTTCTCATGATAGTAAAAAATATCTTAGTGAATGTATCATCTTCCTCCTGTGTCATAGATTAGGCTCATAAAGAGATGAAATCCAATAAGTGGAACACCATATTTTATTATTATTTTCTTTTTTTCATAATTTTTTCGGGAAAATTCCCACAACCACCAACAGCCTCTAATAATCTACTCAGAGAAGTATTTGTAATAGTTATAAAAAGATTACCATTCAATCAATGGTTATTTTTGAATTTCTCAATACACAACCCATTTTTCCTTTTTATTTCTTTTTCAAGAGGGTGTGAAATAAATGCAATGAATTTTCCTTCCCAAAACCACATGAAATCTCCAATACACATATTCATTACAAAATTTCAATTCCATCAACTATTTTTAGTTTCCCCTATCTTATGTTTAATAAGAATGAAAAATATTAGAGGAAGGCTTGAATTGATAATATAAGCTTGTAACATTGATATTTTCCTAAAAAGGCTATATTTGGATTCTATGGGCTTAGAAACAGATCAATGAATGGTGGGTATTAGGATATGTTCTAAAAGTAATAAATACTCAATCATTTTAAATGCTACTATATTCATTAATATATTCAATAAGATACAAAGAAACTTCTAGAATAAATCCTTCCTGAGTTTCTCATAAAACATACTAAAGAAAGTGTCAGAAATATTAGCTAAATGGATTTCTCAAGAATGATTTGAATGGTCGGGAAAGTACTCATGGTAATGTATATGAATAATTAAATCAATTAATGTAAATATTATAAATTAAAACAATTGAAATATTTTAGAAATATTTCATTTACAATGATTTATGTAATCCTCAAATTATGATCTCTCAAATCATAATCCTCTTGATTATCTATACCAATTCAATTTCCCATTTTTATGATTTAAATTTATTGAAATTTAAATTTTCATTTCATGGATCAATAAATGTCTTGGTAAGTTTCTAGTCTCGTAGTCCATTTATGTAATGAAATAATCAAATGCATGCATGCAATTTAATGTTAAATATTTAAACCATTTCAATGAACAAAATATTGTAAAAAATATGAATTAAATTAATTTCTCCCAATTCAAATTTATGCATTAATGTTTTATGCATAAGAACTACCTTCCCTAGATTCATGAAGTTTAAATGATTACATGCTTTGTATTTTGTCTTCACTATGGGAATGGAGTTCGTGAAATGAAATGGGCATGCATCATCTTATCCAATCCTCCACTTCATTGTGTAGGTTCCTTTGTTGAATTTGGAAAAATACTAAAAAATATTTATATCTTTTACCAAACTGATTTAAATTTACAGAAGTTGAAATGGGTTGAGTTCATGATGTTTTTTTAATTTTAGTTGAAATATATTTCTGAGAATTTAAATATATTACCAAATGATTTTATCTTAAATATGCATAATAAGGTGGTTTAGGAATGTTGTTCTGAGTGGATGATGATGACCGTGATTATGGAGATGGATTTTGAGGTTTATGAGGGCCAATTATAGATGAACATGGAATACATTTCACATGAATCAAAACTTATGATCCGAATCAAGGATATGATGCATGAGCATTCAGAATTTTTCCCACGAGGGAAAGCCTTGAAGGTGGAGAGTCACCTCCCTACTATACTATCAATGATGAAATGATATTTTAGAACTGACGTCATATTGTTTCTCCAAATTGTATTTTAGTAAAGATGATTCATGAGTTCCATGCCTCAATATGGGAAATTTATCATAGTTTAACTAAAATATATCATGATGTTCATAGACATTACTAGAGTCTTGGTATGAAGAACAATGTTTCATGTTTCATGACATGATTCTACAGTGACCAGTAGGTAATGGCCAAGAATCAAGGTATGGGTGGTTTTCTATATCCATTTCCAACTTTAAAATTGCAGTGGTTGATGTGGAACAGTGGCCATACCTCAAGTGAGACAAGGGGAGATAGAGAGGTCAACTTCCATGAAGTGGTGATGTCACCACAATAGAAGAGCCAAAAAAATCTTAAAGCTGACAGGAAAACAAGATAGAGCCAAATGCCAGGAGAAGATGATCTGGAGACATCAGGAACGATAAAAAACAACATAGAATATAGTGATAAAATAGGAAACCATACGGGCGAAATAAAAGGGTTTTTGGTAAAGAGCATTCCAGTGAGAGAATGTGGACATCAGAATCATGTGTATCAATTATATAATATCTGTAACTTTACCTTGATTATGCCCAAATTTCAAGATCAATGGTAATGATACATCAATTAATCAAATATCAATTTTTTGTGATTATTTATTCATTTGGGGACATGAAAAAATAATCATGTTTTCAAATTCATATAGTTGTGTAATACACCTCCAGTGGGATTGTGAATACTACTCCAAAATTACCTCAGAATGGGGAATGAAATGAAGCACAATTTTGCAATGTTTAGCTGATGGAGATATGATTATAACATCATTATGAGATGATTTATGATGGTCATGTGGATAATAACAATGTTGTTTCTATAGTGACTCCCCCCGATAATGGTATGAAAACAAAGGCTTTCAATGAGGAGTATATCACTCTATAATGGGATAAATTTGTTGAGAAGGGGATTTAGGTGAGATTTATTTATATGATATACTAAATATTCAAAAAATAGTTAGGTCGAGTCTATGAAAGGAATAAATACAATAGAGGATTTGGTGGGGACCAATTCCGAAAATGTTCTGGCTCATGAACTGTGTGAAACTTCAGTTGGAATGGAAAGATCTAAATCCCTTTAAACTAATCATGGATTAGGTAATGAAACATTATACATTTAATCTCAATATGGAAATTAAGTTTCACCAAATATACATAACACAAAGGGGGAGGATTAGACTAATGTAATGACCCTGACTTCCAAAGCGTAAACAGGGTAGAATGATACTCCACTTGTGCATAAAATTACCAAAACTTCAATACATCAACCAATTATCAAAGTTCATGCTAATGAAGGATAGGAGAGTCCCCCAATGAACAAGGAATATATTTTGTGGGATGCTCTAGCTATGGAAACAAATGTTCATGTTTTTTATTGCTCTTTTAGAGGGAAAGAGACAACTGAGGAGGATACCACTATACCTACATCTAGGTCATGATGTGGTAGAAGGATAGAGATCTCATGATGCATGGTAGTGGCCTAAATATTGGATATGAGTTCATCATCCAAAATGTTGTTGTTGAGGATGTGGTTCTGAAGATGTTGCATCATGAGGTTGTGTTCATTCTACGATTCAGATCACTATACATCAGTAAAATATTATGGAGAAGTATTCAATTCTCTTCAATCAAATGAAATCACAGTCGGAGTGGGCATCTATTGATGATATCTATGATCATGATTATGTTGATTCTAGATTCCCTTCATTTTCACTTTTCCATTATGGATAAGGACTTGTTGTTTTTTGAAACTATCAATCCTTACCCCCTTGTTATCATTATTTTCTAGTAAATATGTTTGGAGCATGCTCACCTATTTCCCAAGACTATCGAGTAATTATAAATAAATATTTTTATATAATTAATAAGATATTTGTATAATTATATATATTTATTAATGTAGTATTTTATTTATTAATTAGTTAAGAATATTTGTTATAATTATATAATTATTTAAATTTATATTTATAAATATATAATAATAATTATAAATATAGATTTGTAAAAATATTTCTTTATATTAATAAATCTATTTACATGATTGTATGTAACTATATAATTATATTTATTTATTAATATATAATTGTATCTAATTATGAATATATTAAATATATTTTTTATTAAATTTATTTGTTAATATTGTGTAATTATTTAAATCTCTATATTAATTGATAATTATAATCATAATTAAATATATTTCAGAAGTATTTATATATGAATATAAATATATTATATAATAAGTATATATATATATAATTTGGTAATTATAAATACAATAAACAACTAAATACAAATATAATATCATGAATGGGGTTCGACAAGAGAACTCTTGGTGGGGGTAATGAAGGTGAATAATACCTACTCCAAGGGATCGAATATCCTCCCAATTCCTCATAGCTTGAGGAGTTCCTTTCTAGAGGGAGTTGAAATGATCAACATTGAAAAGGAATTACCTTGGAAAATTAGGTATTATATGTGGATCAGTTGATGGAAGATTATTTAGGATATCATACATTCACTTCCTATTAAGATTAAATCTTTAAAAGGATTGTCAAGAATGGATTTGAAGTTCATGTTGATGTGAATTCGAATGTCATATCTGAATTATTGGAAAATCGTAAGAACTCAATCATCTGGAGGCTTGTTTTTCCTCGGCTTGGAAAGTCATGGTACTAGGATGTCCTGGTGTGTAAAATGTATACCTTATGATGTTTTGGTAATTGGAACTGCATCAGTCTTGAACATGCATTCATTCATTATCAATTCCCATATGAGGATCTTAAGAAAAATTCCGGGAGCATTGGATCACAATTTTTTTAAATCGTGTTGTTTCTTGTTCATGAATGATCATATGATTTTAATCGTCCAATTTCAAGAACACATTTGTATGGGTATGGATTTTTATATATGGTCTCAAATCATCTTTTGGAACTCTAATATTATCCATTATACTCCAATAACTATTGTTTCACCTATCCACCTTGATAGGGAAACGAGAATGGTATGATTTGACCATTACATGAGAATCGTGGTGGAATTTTATGTAAGTGAAACTCGCATTGATAAGGTAATTCTCTATACTTGTGAAGATGAGATTAATCTTAGAGTGAAAAATATATAAATTTCCTCACATGTGTGAGTAGTATAGTTTGATTTGGAATCAGAAATATGTTTGTTGAAGAATTAGTAAATGCTTTAAATTTTTCTTGCAATGGAACATTGAAACATATTAAAGTATACCATTGAAAATTAAAGAAACATCTTCTATGACAATGAAGATTGGGAAGAAATATGCTGATGTTCTTTTGACTTCTATTCAAGAGGTGTGGAAGAATAGAACTAATGGAGTTGGATCATATGTTAATATTTTTACACATAGTTTGGGCTTGGAAATTTTTCGTGAACCTCACATGGGTGAGACTGTTGGTTCTAATGTATCTACTATAAAGGATTCTGGAGAAAAATTTCTATAACTCACTTATCAGATTATGGTTTCTTGTAGAGATTATAGGAGACGTCCATTTATTCAAGAGTAGCCACATTGATGGGATAAATATGTCGATGAGGAGGTAGGTGATTTTAGAGGGAATACCCATAGTCATACAGGCCATGAAAAAGATGTATATGGAACTATGGATAGGAAACTCAATCAAGATAATCATTTTCTTGCCTGTAGCCTTTGTGAAGGTAAACAAGAGAATGAATACTTCACCAAACTTTCAGATGCTATGTTGTTACCAAAAAAATTCTGGAAAAATTATTGATATCGTGGAATGTGGTAAGTAGGTAGCTATGATGGGGAATAACTATCCTCTCCAATATAAACTTACTAATTTGGTTACTCCATATCCTTCTATGGAAACATTGAAGGAGTTGGGAATCTTTGCGGAAGCTAATACTTAACCCCTTAAAGAAGATACTCATCATCAATATTTTAATGATGGTTATAGCTCAGTTCAATGGGTGTATACCAATATAAATAATGATAACATTAATATTGTCACTTTTATGAAATCTAGAGCTCGTGCACATGTTCCTAAGAAGGACCCACCTAATCAGAAAATAAAAACACATGAACATGAGTAGACTGGTCTTGAGGATACAGTGAGAATTCTAGTTAATATTGGTACACTAGAAGGGAAGGTGGAAATGGAGGAGGGTTTCATTGTCTCTCCAATTTATAGTCCCAGTTTGGTTGAATATACATTTCTTGATATTTTAAATAGATATAATAGTAGGTAATTCATTAGTGAATAATTTGAAAATATTAATGGAACTGGAGGCATTGAGCATCATGATTAATAGGAAGAATCCTCAGGATTGGATGATGAGGATTCCAATTAATAGGATCTATAGAAAGGAATACATGAAGACACCTGAGAGACTAGGGTTGCTCTTAGGGAAGGGGAGATAGACATAAATGAAGGTGACTATGGAATGAATGTTTTTTCCCTGGTTACATTCTTGGTGATAATTTTTTAGCATTGAAAATCCCTACTTTCCCTAATCGAGTACATTATATTTTGAAATAAATTTTCCAAAACCATGGATTATATCGATGGTATGCACCCTTCTTGTTAATTTAAAAAATATAATTTTAAATTAAATATATTTATTATAATTTAAAAATTATTTTAATAAATATTTATATATTTATAATTATAATTATAAATAAATATATTTTTAATTTTTTTAAATAATTATATATATTTATTTGTATATAAATATTATATATATATATATGTATATATATTATGTGTTTAGGGGTACAGTTTCATCAATCAGACACACGTCAAACACATTCCATAAAGGCATGCTATAGCATCCCCAATTGGGATAAACAACTAATCATGCCTTATTTATTTTATATTAAATGTCCCAAAGACCCTATGGACATGAAGTACATTACATAGTTATAACCCACCCACTTTCCTAGCCCTACAACCATTGCTCGAAACCACAACCATGTATGCCCTCTACCTTTTAATCCCACTCTACCTTCAAACATCAACCCCAACCCTCCTTTGATTGACTATGGAAGTCGATGCACATCCTTCCATTAAATCATCTACTATAGCCATTGTAGACACAACCTCAACGTCTCATAAGCCGGTTTATTATTCGACATTCACCCATCACCGACTACATCGTCTGTATAAACACATATACACACTTATAGTTATACACGTACATATAATTTAAATTATTTAATATCAATATAAATATATATTTAAATAAATATATTCATTTATAAATTATATAATTTTTTTTTAAAAAAATAATATATTATATTATTTTAATTATACACACAATTTTTTAATTAATGAATATAAATAAACTATTAAACATTTTGAAAAATAAAAAATTGATTTTTTTTTGTAAATGAAAATATGAAAATAAAATTTATTTTTTTTACAAGTTATATATATAATATTTATATATAATATTTACATACATATAACTATTGTAATATAAATGTTATATAAAAATAAATAAATATTTATATATGAATTAAGAAAATAACTACGACCTTTATGAATGCTAGAAAATAGTGATGACAATGGTGTCAATTTAGTCCGCACTAAAAAAACTGATAAAGGGAACCCTTTTGTCAATGCTAGAAAAATGGAATGAAAAATGTACCTTCTTATCAGCGCTTTTTCAGATTACTAATAAATTATCTCTTTATCATAGTTTTTCAATAATTTTTATAGGTCAGCACTCGATAAAGTATGATCAAACTCAATCACATAGAGGTTTTGAAATTAGGTGACTGCATGTCTCAAGAGTGACACATCACTACTATAAATTATGGATTTGGAGGTTCTTGGAATGAGAATTTGTGATGGGAATTCATAATCGATAAACATATAAAACATAACCTTTCCCACCCCCACATCACTAACTTCCTCCCTAATCAATACCTAACCCTATATTCACTTACCATCCTCTTACTCACTGAATTTTCCTCTACCATTGGCTCACCTCCACCTCCCCATCCTATCCATCACGGAATCCACCTCAACCTTTGGATCACCTCTTCCACTCGTCCTCTCCCTCACTGCACCCGACTCTTCCTCATGCTCCCTCCCCCTTCCCGAATCCCTTCCATACCTCCACCGATTCCTCCCTTTCCCCGAACACTCTCTCATTACACCTCACATGTCATTAAAGATGACCCAGATCCACACTGTGCCCATATCCCCTTACTCATGCCCCCCTGTGTCTCACCGATCCTCCAACTCCACCACTACATTCACTAGATTCATGAATTTGTCTCTCTATCAGGTGTTCCCTAATTTTAGCTGTAGGGTTTTTGATATTGGGAACATCGATATCTCAGATTGGAAACTAGGTTGATGGTTTTTGTTTTTTGATTACCCTTTAATATTATATCATTTTTAACAATATATACTCAATTATTTTGCCGGTGATTCCTATAGTGATTTATGGAATAGAAATCGTAATGATCACGAATATGGATAAAGGTGTGTAGATTATTATAACAGATGAACTAGGTTTTCTGATTTCAACAGAACAATTTTTTGAATATTGTATTATTCTATATTGTACATGATGATACCAAGGGATATGATAATTTATTAGATGATGATTATCCTTGTATACCTTGTGAGTTATTTTTTTAGTGAATATGTATCTATGTACTAATAAATTACTACTTATTTAATAATCATGAATGGCGTGGTCTTGGGGGGTTCACCTTTTAGGGATTTACAATTGTGCATAGTGATTTTCAAAAACCCACTTTTACCAAAAGGTTAATATAATTCTATTTGATTATTTATTTGATATAATTAGCTTATTTTCTTTTTTTTATAGTCAAAGATTGTTATTTGATGTTTTTTTTCATGTACCATATATTCATGATGGTTATTACATTTTGTTTCATTTTTTAATTAATATTTTTCATTTTATAGTTATAGTTTCCATATATATTTTGAATATAGTGTATCAAAATTAAGGGATTTCCCATTTTTTATGATATTAGTGGATCACAGATTCCTTATTGTCTATGTTGGCTCATTATGTTTGGTATACCAAATAAATTATATTTTTCTTCTTAACTGATCAAATCATATCAAATTACTGATATAATCCCATTATATATGGACCATTATTTATCCAACTACATTATATGAAGAACTATATATTAATGGGAACCAATGATCATGTGTATAGGGGGACAATATAATAATTGAGTAAGGGAATAGGATCCATCAACATAGCCAAGCATTTTAACTTCAAAATTAAAAAACATATAGTGATAATAGATTAAGAAAAAGAAATAAATATTCAAATATCAAGGAAACATTCACTGAAAAAATACACATTAAATTAATATTTATTTTTTTTCTCCATTAAATAGAGGAAATACATTTCAATGGATGAAAACATAGAAAAAAAAGAAAATGAAATTACAATCAATCAAATATAGGTTGTAAAAATTTACGAATTATATCATTTTATAAAGGTTTATCTTCCATTTATATGATTCACCATCTATATCTATTAATATGGAATCTAGTTCCCTATATCACCTCCTCATATTTCCTTGACCAACCTCCTTGTGAATTTTCTGTCAAGGCATTTCCAAATTTTGTTCTACAACATTAAGGAAGACTAATTTATTTCTCATGGGTGCTTACATTTAAGTATCATTTTGCCCTCCCCAATCAATAGACCCAAACTCTTTATTAGCTAGCACAAATCATCCATATTTAAGAATCTATCATCTAATAGAATCATCAGGGATGCACGTAGCTTTTAGTTAAAGGATTTAAGATAGATATGACACATTATAGAGGACTTCTGGATAGTTTATGATATATGGAATCATAATAGATATATGTATTTTATTAAATGTAATTATACAAATTTATTCATTAATTAATATATATAATATATATTGGTTGGTATTTATTGAGCATCATGGGAAATAAAGTGTCTGTCACCTCTAATGATTTAATTATAATTAATTTTATTCACATTTCATAGTTGGTAATAGATTGTTTTATTTAGATGAAAACATTACGTCTGTCATGTCATATTAATGATATGATGTAATCAAAGTTAGTATTCATAACACTGAATTCATTGGAACAAATATGTAGTTTTCATAAAATGTAATTCATTACCTTTATTCTATGGAGTAATATCTCCCCCAAAAAATCATTTTGGATTAGTGGCGATATGGATTTTCAAAATTATGATAGTCTGTCTTTTCATTTCATGGGGAATTCATAAATGATGATTGATGTACCCGTGTTGATTTTTGTTACTATAACCCATTAATATGTGAGAATTAAATCTTGAATTATCTATCATAGATGTTAAGATTTATTTATTCTATTCCATGGTTAGATAAAAATCAGGGGAATATGATGATTGATTTTTGTAATGTCTATTTTATTTGATTTTTTGTGTTATAGCTTGAAATATTATATTTTATCTAGTTTTAACATCCATCTCTCTATAAAAATGCATGAAATTTGATGTCTTGGGTAAATTTTACTTCTTTTTTTATAGATATGGATATAGGTAAAAGGTGGATTAATCATCCAGATAAAACATATAAGGAATATATTAATAGAATTATTATGTTTATTGATGTCACTAGAGGATTTCAAAGTGACTATATATATTTTCCATGTTGAAAATGTTCAAACATATATCAAACCATACAAGATACCAAGAGGGAGAACCTATTATTGATTGGGTTTTTGAAATATTATATGTTTTGGACTCATCATGGGGAAGAATATTTTTTTTACATCATTTATAAATAGTTCAGATGGATTTTTATGAGAGGAAATCTAATATTATGCAAGATATGCTTACTTAAATGTTATGTGGGAAAGATATTAATGGAATTAACATCCAAAATGTTGAGACCAGTGAGATAAATCTGTGATCGGGTAAAGATCATGATTCATTGAAGCTTTATGAAATACATGATGATGGAAAAACATAATTATATTCTAGTTGTACTTGATATATTAAATTTTCATTTATTGTGGAGTTGTTTCACTTGAGGACTTCAAATTAGTGGTATGATACATCGTTAAAAAAGATTTTGGTGTTATGGAGAAAATTAATTCTAGTTGATGTTATGATCCCCATGTCATATAATAATGCTCATAATATGACATAGAGCTTACGTTTCACCTTTGAGACTATAGATGAATATGAAAACAACTGTATTCTATTTAGAAAGGAAAATGTTTATTTGGATAACTATACAGTCTGTTACGCTTATATGTGGAATGATAAGGAGGGAAAATTAGAAAAATCAATATTATATTGTAAAATAGTGGAATTTTATTTTCAAGAATAAAATTATTTACTTTCCACTAAATCCATGTTTGAAAACATTATTTATATAATCTACATTTTCTCAACTAATGATACGGAAGATAGAAATAAATATGGAATGTCATATGATAACCCATGTAACAGACTCTCTTTCATAGAAATATTTTGATTAGAGACACCCTGACATTACTAAAGAAAGCCATAATTCTTGATTAGGATTAGAAGTAGATGGTTTCAATCCATTCAATTCTATGGTTGTTTTAACTCATAACATATGTCATGTGGTGTTCGTTGCATAAAATATTCCACCGTGAGATTATATAAAACAAAAATTTCTATTAATTTACACTATTACTTATTGACCTATAAGTCCGATGGATATGATTGGTATTTACATTCATCCATTTAATTATTAGATGAATGAATTTTGGGTTGATGGTGTGATTACTTACGACTATGAAATGAATGAAATGTTTTAGCATTAGGATGCTTTATTGTGGACAAACAACGACTTCCAATATTATTAAAATTTGTCCAGTTTTAATATGAAGGTGGAATTTTCTTTCCTTTGCTTCTATAAAATATAAAAATCAATATGGATTAAGTAATATAAAATGTGGATATTAATGTGTTATAGAAATTTTCAACCCCCTCAGTCGATGTTTATAAAGGCCAAAGTTGAATTTTATGTTTCTATAGAATTCAAGAAAACACAAATGGTCATGAAAGTGGTATAAATATTATAACATAATGAGGAAGAAAAAATTCACAATGAATATGAATTTTAGGATTGGTTGTTCATACATTTCCTAATTTTCACTGTGCTAGTAGGTAGTACAGTCACAATTAGAGGAAGAAAAGTATTGTTTTAATCTCCATTACAATAAATCAAATATGAGAAGGCATAATCTCAATGGAAAGAACATTTATTTTTTGTGATAATATATTCTGGACCATTTTAGGTTTCAGTGGAAAATCAAAGGATCATGTCAATGCACCATGTAACTTAGAAGAAATGGGTTTAAGGAAATAATTTTATTTATATTTTCGTGTGGGAAACAAGGTATACATTCCCTCTTCATAGTATACAATGTGAAAAAAGTGAACAGTACATTTATTAACACTTTGAGGATCCTCAAGGTTCATGATGGTTACCCTTTTAATATTTCAATTTGTTTGAATGATACTAGAATGTCATTTTAAGGGTTAGAAAGTAATGAAAATAACATACAACTTTATTAGTTGATTGTAAAAACAATATGTGATTGTTTATCATCCAATGTTGTTCAAGAGTGGATTGAGATGAGTAATTCTTAAACATATTCTTTGAAGAAATAAAAGAACGGATGATTTAAAAAATTTACAGGAGAAAATAGTACATATGATAGGACCACTAGGAAAAATACCTTGAGAGGGGGGTGAATCATGGTACGACAGGTTAAAAAAAATTTCCCCTTTTGATCTTGTTTCATTGTTAAAAAATGTTGTTCTCTCTCCTCCCCATTGTAGAGTATGGATAAATCATAAATGATGCACATGACACAATAATTTTACTTTTTTCACCCTCACTAGGCTATGTCTAAGGATCATACATCGACGATGTGCCGATGTTCCAAATCCACTCTAAGAACACAGTTGTGTACAATGTTTGTAGTGAACTCACTTTCCCTCCAAGTTTACAACCAATCAAAATTGAAGGCCCAATAATCCCTCAACTGATGTGTGCTAACTCCTTCTTAAGGAGATCCACTCATAGTTTATAGACTTGCAGGTTCTTTCATTATCAATAAACAATGCATCCTCCACTGTATTTAGATGCTATGTTTAAGTCCACTTTTCATTCACATATGAATACCCCTTTACCACAAATTCATTGTGAAATGCCTAAAAAACACCCCTTGAGATTCTTACTACCTTCAGGAAAAACCCTCTTTCACAATTATCCATCATGAAGCTCTTCGTGAAGACCCTTTGAAAAGATAAAATGTCTTTGTGAAACTCATTTAATTCAAAAAAATCTAGAATAATTAGTTGGATTTTTTATCCTTTGAGAACCCGTAATTTTACCAAAAAATCACTTTTCCCATGTGAAGAAATTATATTTCATAAATCTACAAACATTCATCTGGGTATTAGCCTTCATGAATGTCTTCTCATAAAAACTTCTTCAAACATCATCATGAATTCTGAGTTTTAGGATTTTTTTTAAGCGTTGCTGCCACTTATTCTTAATGGGGTAGAGGCCTATTTATAGGAATTTCCACCAAACCATCTGGCCATGTCATCACCATTTCATGAAGCACCTCCTTTTCCTTCACGAAACTCTCTTTTTCACGAATATGACTGTAAACAACCTTCAAGTCTTCGATAACCACCATTTATGAACTCTTGTTCTTCATGAAACTCATGACATAGCCATATTTTCATATATCCTTCAAGAAAATCAACTTATGTAAAGATTTATCATAATTGTGGAGATCACCATAAAAAAAATTCACGTCTTTTCAAACCATGATTTGTGGAACCCATGTCTTCTTGAAATTCATGAATTTTCCATATTTTTATATGGATTTCAAGAAAATCCACTTTCACAAAGATTTATCGAAATCATGAAGATCACCATCAGAATGCATTGATCCTTCACAAAACACACCTGAAAATACCATCTTCAGAATATTCAATACATTAAGATATTTTGATGATATCTTTATGAAAATCCACTTTTTGTGACTCTTGGGAAAACAAAAAATTTTAGACCCTGAAATGTTTTGAAAACAATTGGAAATGACATCAGCTTGTGTTTGTTCTTTTTGTACCACCTCCAGATCATCTATTCCTTCTTCATGCATCTTCTTAATCATTGGTTGTTGAAAATATCTATGGAACACAAAAATTTAACATAAATAACTACTTTATCAAAAAACACAACCAACCAAAAAATACTAAAATGTTTCCTTGAGGAATGTTTTCCCGAAAATTTCACCTTTTGGTTTGTTGACACCTCTTTCATAACATGATTCCTCATTGAAGCTACTTCAATATTCTGCCACCATTATACTCTTCCGATTTATATAACTATCAATGATTAACTCAGCACATACTATATGCCCATGTGATCAGTGATCATGATGAGAAATAAGAGTATAATGAAAAGTTCATCAATGATTCACTTCATTCCTGACACTAATTGTTGATACCATTCCATGACCTCTATTATACATTCATCACGAAACATAGCTACCATGGTATCTAATCTATGATCGATCACTTCTATAATCATAAGATTTAATACACTCTACCTATCTCATTGGTCTTCCTATCTCATTTCTCCCCCATCTCACTAATCCACCAGTCATCTTCTCCCCATGTCTTGACAAATATGAAGCCACAATTTCCCCCTTGATTATTCACACATCTCCTCCTTTGTAAATGAACACAAAGGTCACTCATTTGTGGTTTGAAACATTGAAAAGTGCATAGATATTTATATTATGTAGAAGCACACCATTACTCGGGGAGAGTAGAGGGGTCCCACATCCACAATTCTCTAAGTGTGGGGAGTCAACTAGATTCTCAGAGCCTGTTGATGCCTCTCAAAAGCTTCCATAGGTAAGGCTTTTGTCAGAATGTATGCAACCTGTAGATCTGTAGGGACATAAAATAACATCAGTAGAATTTTTTTGACCTTCTCTATGATAAATTTATATTTCAACTCAATTTTCATTGTCCTTGAGTGATGGAATAGATTTTTTATAAGATTGATAACACTCAAATTGTCTCACTGGATTTTTATCATAGACATCACTTCAACTCCCATATCATCAACCAACTGCTTCATCCATAATAACTATGTGACTGATTGAGTGAAAACAAATACTCTTAGATTCTACAGTTCTTAGTGAAATGAAGTATTCCTTCTTAATTACCTATGAAATACACAATCTGTCAAGATATAATGCATCACCCGACGTAGAATTTCTATCATCTACTGATCCAAAGAAATATTCATTTGTATATCCTAATAGCCCTTGATAATATTTTTCATTGTACATCAAAATGAAATCCAATGTTCTCTTAATATACATAAGGATTATTTTTTCAAAAAACATGTTTCTTTCCATGGGATTCTTTGGTCTCTTGCTGTTTGGCATGTGGATAAAATAATATCAAGTCTTGTTGATGTTTGGTATAGTAAAATTCTAATAATATACCAATATTATATGATATTAACTCCCTTGACATCATCATATTTTTATAATATAAATCAGGTAGCAACTGGAGTCTTTATCTCCTTTTAATTTTCTATTCCAAGTCATCATAGAACCATCCTGGAATATTTGTATTGAGAAATGAAATATCATTATTTCATTCTATCACCTGTAAACAAAGAAAAAATGTCATCTCACCAATCATTGATATTTCAAACCCACTTTTCATGAATTTGGAAAATTTTCTACACTGAACTTCATTAGATCCACCAAATATTATGTCATTGGCATAAAAAACCATCATCCATTGATTACTATCAGTGTCAAAATAGATATTGTAATCAACTCCACCATGTAGGAATCCATGATTCCTCAAATATTGATCAAGCCTCCAGTACTATGATCTTGGTGCTTGTTTTAACCCATATAGAATTTTCTTCAACCGAAACACATTGTTCTCATATTCATGAATGAGAAAACCGTATGGATACTCTATATAAACTTATTCCTTTAGAACCCCATCCAAAAAAATTTAGATTTGACATCCATATGGAAAACCATAATGTTTCGTTGCACCACAATGGCCAAGAATAATATTATTTTATCTAGACTTTCAGTAGGTGGAAATGTCTCATCGACATCAATACCCACTATATGGGTGTATTCATTGCACAATATTTGTGATTTTTTTCGAATCAATGCACCATATTTTTTCATATAATTGTGAAATACCCATTTAGTCCCGATGACATTCTTATCTGTTGGCCTCGAAAAAATAACCCACATATGATTATTCTCAATTTGATCTAGCTCTTTATTCATTAGATGTACACCATTCTCATCTCTAGATGTATCACCAAAATATTTCAGCTCTACCTGAGATATGAAAGATTTATTTTATAATCATTTCATTCTTCGTGTTTGAACAGGATCTGTCTGATCACTGATGATATTTTTTCTGAATATTTTAGCTCAACTATTTGGATTATTTGCAAATACAAACTTGTCTTCTTTTTTCTCATCATCGATATATTATTATGAATTAGTATATACCAATTCTTCTCCCCCTGTGTTGCTTATCTACTCATTGTTTTTATTAGAAAACTATTCACCATGCTGTTGAATATTCACTTCATTTTCCACTACATTGACATCACTATTTTCAAATACTATTCACAGCCTCTTATTGAAGAATTGTTATGCTTTACTTTTTCTAAGTATCCAAGGAATATCCCCTCATCTCCACATGAATCAAATTTAAAATTCTTTTCATTATTGAGTATAAAGAACTTCCAATAATTCAAATTTATTTTAACACTTTGATTCTTACAATACCACATATCATACAGATTAATTCCATCCATTGGACACAATAGCTCCCTATTATAAATGTAGACCAATGTCAGGACTGCTTCCTTTAAAAATTTCCCTAGTAGGAGTATTTTAATAAGCATTATTCTTGGATTGTTGTTGATGATCTAATTTCTTATCTCAAACACTCCATTCTATTAAAGTGTTCTCACTAATTAGACTTTATTCCTTACCCTGTGATTCTCAAGATTTTCCCCCACTTCACAAGTTGTGAATTTCATACCATTATTAGTACAAAACATCAGAATTGTCTATCCAAACATCCTTTTAGATTCCCTACGATACTTTTTTTATGCAACTAAACATATAAGACTTATGGGAAATGAGAAGTACCCCTATAATTCTTCTATAATATTAAATGAATATAATTTAATACCTGTTATCATCAATATATATTAGCGAGATATGTCCACATACATCATCATACACTAATTCATGAACTCTTGTTATCTTCTGTTCCTTCCTCATATATGTATTTATGATGATATTACCTTGTTTACATGAATCACATGTATGAGTATAGTCACATGATATATTTTTGAGATCTCTAGCTGTATCACACTACACTAGATCTTCTAGGGATGGTTAGCATAGATGACCAAGTCATTTATGCCAAAGCTTGTTTTCATCCTCTCTAGACAAAAAGAACATATCTTAATCTTCACTTACAATGTAGAGATTTTCATTTGTTCTTTTTCCTTATAGAAAAATTGAACCATATCTTACTTTTATGATAGAGATCTTCCCAAAAAACCTTATAGAGTTACCTGAGTCACATTTTTTACTCACTCTATGTACATTGTGATTGAGTCCTTCTACTATAAAGAAAACAACACATATCATTTCCATTCTCCAAAACCTGGCCCTTCCGAATCCAATAATCATTATTCCTTCATCATTTCTAAACATGGAAACTCCTTCATTTTTATATTTTATGGTTGTAATAATATCCTTATTTACTATCATATGGGTTGTGCAATTTCTCTCAAGGATCCAAACACCAGAATGATCTGATGCATTAAGGGAAATTTCCTCTACCACTTCTTTATAATCATTTTTATTTTTTATCCATGTATTTGACTTCATAGATGGTGTAGTTTGAAAAATTTTACCATCCTCATAGTGTGACGATCCATCTTCATCCAGCTGTGTTGAATGTTAATTTTTTGTTTTTAGGTAACTTTTTGATTCACTGATTTTATGCTTGTGACTACCTAGGTTCCATATTAGAACATTCCTCTGTGGGACTGATGTAAAATGTCTAACCATGTTCCCAAATCCATCACACCAAAAAAAATGTCCCTCAAAATATTTTCTATAATATTGAGATCTGTTTTGATACCAGTATTTGTCTTGTTCCCTTCGATATCAATTGTCTATAGAACACAGATTCTATGAATATCCCATCTTTCCAGAGTAATAACACCAAATATAGGGTGCATTCCCACATGTCACTTCTTCACTACAGGTTGTCCCTTGGGATATTTTAATATTTTGATTCTTCTTCATATGATTTTCCTTCGTGCCCAAATTAACCTTTAATCTCAGAATCGATTCTTGAGTTCTGACATCAACTTTCAAAACTTTTGGTCTTTGGTCAGGCCCTACATCTGTCTTAACATCTAATCATTATTGGTATTTCTTTTCTTCTAGACCACTGTTATTTAATTTTAACTTTTCCATCTTCTATGTGATCTTCTTTGTTTATGTCATATTGAGAGTCAAGATTTTTCCATGATCCTTAACGTTTCATCACAGATTGACATCCACTTCGTCATATTCCACAAATTGATTGATTTGTTATTTATCCGTGTTATTGAAACCATCAGTCACCCATATCTTTTCTTAAAATCTTAATTTGTACCCATCAGCTTTTCCTGAGTCCACTAAAAATGAATACATATGATTTTTAATTTCCATTATCAAAACAGACTTCTCTCCCTCCTAATATTGAAAATAAATTTTAGCATCATGTGCAACTTTGTTTTATTTCTTTATTTTTTCTCTCCAAACTTCTATATCCTCAAGATTTTCTTCTAATTAAGCTTCTATATCGACTCTTCCTTCAAATTATTCTTCTTCTTCCTCAGCACCAATTTCTTCTTTCTTCTAAGAACTGATGACAACTACCACCATAAAATTTTCTCCATGATCTTTACGGTTCTCAGTTTCTTCATCCTCATCAACCTCAGATTTATCTAAACAATCAAATTATTTGGAAAGAAGATTGTTTTGTTAAGGGGATTTTTTTTTGGAACTGTTTCTTGAATTTCACATAGGCTAAAGAATAATTCTTTGGAATTTTGATTTCATCATCATTATCTTCTTAGAGATTTTTAGGGAACCTTTCAGTAGGATTTCCAACCATTCAACATTTAATGAACTCTAGTGGATGTTTCCATTTGAACATTCATTTTTTTCTTTGTTGATTTGAAGGTCGGAATGAAATCACTTCAACTATTTATTCTTCTTCCTTAGAGTCTTCAATGGTGAGTTTCCTCAGGGCCTTGAATTCCACCTCTTTATATTACCCCTTCTCCATAGCAACATTTTCACCATTTATCATTTCATATGTTACCAGGGTACTATTTAGGTTACCCATTGTTAGCTCTTTCAGATCTTTAAATTCCAAAACTGAAGCATTTTGATTGAACTGAGGTGGAATTTTCCCCATGATGTGCTTCACAATCTTTATGTATTCAATGAATTCTCCAAGAACTCTCATTAATTCCACAAAAATATTTACCCTATCAATTAACTTATCAATAGAGTCATTCGAGTTCATTATGAGATCTTAAAATTTTTTCCACAGAACTTGCAGCTTCCCATATATGAACATTGTATCTCTTTCATCTATATTCAATATTTTTCTCCCATAGAATGAGATGTTTCTCATGAAATCAAATTAGTATGGATAGAATTGTATAAGGATCCCCCTAAATCATTTATTCCATTAGAATCCATATCGAGTTCTCTTCTTTCGCCCTCTAATAACACACCACTATTGATGTGAGCTCAGATTACATGCATCACTATGGTAAAAACATCCATTACTATAGTTAAGAGGTTCTATTGTGTATGATTCATCCATAAGTAAAAATTATTCCCCTCAAATATTGGAATCCCTTTATGATTAGTGACCTCCATTAAGAGAGAACCACCGATATCAACCTTTCTCATTAATAAATATTGTTCGGTCACTACGCTAGATACCCTAAGAGTGGGGTGAATCACGGTATGACAGATTAAAATTTTTTCACCATTTGATCTTTTCTTGTTGTTAAACAAAACTCTCTTCTCTCTCATCCCCATAGTAGAGTATGAAAAAATCTTAAACCATGCATAGGAAACAAGATTTTTTCTTGGTTCACCCTCACAGGACTACATCCAAGGTTCATACACCAACAATGTGCTGATGTACCAAATCCACTATAAGTGAACTTCTCTTTAAATTTTTTTGAGTGAACTCATTTTCCATCCTGGTTTACAACCAATCACAATTAAAATCTCACTAATCCCTCAACTGAAGTGTGATAACCACTTCTTCTAAAGAGCCACTATGATTTTATAGACTTATAAGTCCTTTCATTATCACAAATGAATGCATCCTCCACTATATGTATTTTCTCTATTGATGTCCACTTTTAATTCAATGATGAATACCACATCACCAGTAATTCACTGGGAAATTCCTTCTAAAAAACCTTCACAATTCTCACTACCTTTCCAAAAAACACTCTTTCACATAGTTCCTTCATAGATATCATCATGAATACCCTTCACAAAGATCAAATGGTCTTCATGAAACACATTTATTCTACAAAATGTAGAATAATCAGTTGGACTTTTTATCCACTGTAAAGCTCTAAATTTTCCATGAAAATCACTTTTCCTTCACAAAGAAATTCTATTTCACAATGCTCACAACATTCAGTTGGATTTTATCCTTCGCTAATGTCTTCTCATACCACCTTCATGAACATTTAAATAAATTTATAGCATTACTTTTTTTTAAGTCTCCCTCTAACTTCTTTTAATGGGGGTAGAGGCCAATTTGTCAGAGTTTCCACTAAACCTTCTGGCCACTTCATCACCATTTCATGAAGCACCTCCTTTTCCATCACAAAGATCCCTTTTTTATAGAGACGACTGTCAAAAACCGTCTTGTCTTCATGAAACACCCTTCGCGAACTCCCATTATTGAAAAAACCCATGCCTTAGCCATATTTGTTTAAGGCCTTCATGAAAATACACATTCATGAATATTTCTAATCATAATGGATATCACCATCAAAACCATTCATGTCTTCACTAACCACCCTTTGTGAAACCAATGTCATCGAAAAATTCATGCCTTTGACATATTTTTATATGGACTTCAAGAAAATATACATTCTCATAGATTTTTTGTAATTAGATAGATCACTATCTAAATTCTATGATCCTTCATAAAATCGAACTAGAAAATACCATCATCGAGAAATTCCACCCATTACCATATTTTGATGAGATCATCCTGAAAAAAATCATTTCACGACACTTGGGAAAACTCTAAATTTTGGACCCCCAACAATTTGCAAACACTAGGATTCAATGTCAGCTTGTGTTTGTTATTTTTGTACTACCCCATGATTTTCCATTCCCTTTTCATGGTTTTTTTCGAACATGGGTTGTTAACAATATCTATGGAACTTGAAAATTTACCATGAAAGCATGATTTGTCAAAGAAACATAACCAACCAAAAATGCTACAATGTTACCCTGGGTATGTTTTTCCAAATAATTACACATTGTTAAATGGAGAAACTATTTCCACCCTCATTTTTCAATGTTATGGTTAACTTGATAGTGCACCTATCCTATGAAGTAATGACTACATGTCCCATGAAATTTAGGTGAATTCTCCCTATTGAGTGGTATCTGAGTACATTGAAATGGTTCATACATAATATAGGTCCTCCAGATCCAGTAATAGATAATGGATACATGATGAATGAGTGAACTACTTTTTGTGATGAATATATAATTGATTTTGAAGAAAAATCAGATAATCCCTCTTGGAATCATGATGGTCAAGTTAGTGAAAAACTATATTTGATATGGGAAACATCAAGTTAATACAAACTTATTGATATATCTTATTCAATACTCTATAATATGCACAATTGATTTAGTAAGTTTCCAATCCCTTTTATTTTTGACAATATCATGTTCAGTTTTCATTTAAAATATTGATCATTTAAACAAGGAATTAGAATTTTTTGAAACACATTAATGATCTTAATAAAAAATGTGGTCTATGAGTGATTATCAAATTCAATTGTCACATTCTACATCATTTCATGACTTATTCAAAGAATTTGTATGTATAAATGTATTTTCCTTATGATTGAAGTATAATACTAATTTAAGTCTACATAACTTCTTATTGAAATCATTGAAATATAATGGTCTATAACATGAGGGAGTTAGGTGACCCTACACTAACTGATGAAAATTCCTAACAAGATGAGGGCTATCTATAATGGCTCACTGGTACAAAGCTTTAAATAAAAATGACTTTCGTATTCATATTAATTATGTCGATGACAAACAAGAAAAATAAAAAAATGGAATTGGTTACCCATTTTTTAACGTTGGTTATCAGTATGTTCAATTTAAATATATTATTGAAATTTTATATCCACACATGTTGAAATAGATATTGTTAAAGTGTAATGGGGATGATCGAGTATGTGGAAGTAAAGTCAGTCAATATCCGTTTGTGTGGGTGAATTTCAACAATATGTTATAAAATTATGAATGAGTTAGTAATGAACCTATAATTTTCACATCATAGGAAGAATTTTTTTTTACATTTCCATCCAATCAGAATTGAAAAGTAGTGTTTTTAATTGAACAAGATGAATCAAAGACTATTTCCACTGTTTCACAATAACTAGATCAATACACCATAGTTCATTGTAAGGATAATATTCATTGGGTTAGGGCTACCAATGATACTGAAATAGTTAATTGGTATTTTTAATGAAAGGTTTGATTGTTTTCACACTATCTTGTTTAATTGATTTTTATTTAAACTTTTTATGAATCATTTATCTATTTTTTTATATTTATTATCTCTATCATTGATTTGTATATGCATAAAAAATTAATACAATTGGAGTAAAACAAGTAAATGAATTATTTGTTACAAAAATATAAAAAAATACTTGATGAAAAAGTGGAATTTATTCTAGAAAATGAGTTTATTTATCAGCCATATGCCAAGATCTCATGGATTTTATATATCACATTCCACACTATGTGAATCCATATTTTGGATATTAAAAAATCCTTACAAGATAAAGTAGCTATATCTCAATCATTAGTTTACATAAAACAATCATGTCCATTTTCTTGAATACCTCATGTTCATCTAATATTATATCGTTAAGTAGCGGAATGAGATACCACATTGGGATCACCCTTGTAGAGCATATTAATTAACTTTGAAGGAGAGGTTTATGTTACTCTATTATCATTATTTTATATTCAATTTCCCTTTCCAAAAACAATTTAATTCCAACTTGTTGAAACAATATAAATAATTTCCTACATAGTTAATTTATTACCATTGGCTAGAGTTATGCTTAGAACACATACAGAAGTGTAACTATTTGGAATATCAAAAACATTTCCATCAAATTTTCCTTACCATTTTTATCACCTTAACTATCAGATGAGGCAATTAGCATGAAAAAAATTTAGTCTACAATAGAATAATACTAAATTGTAGATTTACTAATGGTTGTGAGGTCCTTGAGATTGATACTAAATAAAATATTATAATGGTATCATTACCAACATACATAGAGGTCATCAATTAGTCTCTTGAATTTACTTATCCTAAAGTAACATAACTTTTTCACATATAATTTGTCTTCTGATGGTTATATTCCTTTACCCCTCCATTTATAAATTGGGAAAAACCATATTTCCCCTTTTAGATGAACCAACATGAGTCAATGAAATGTTATTACATTACATCTCAACATTGGAAATTCATGATTATAAAGAACAAATAATATTTACATAGAGAGGACTCATGGTTATACTAACTAGCATGATATAGATCCCAGAATGTATTTTATGGTGTCATTTTTCGTTTTTTTATAAGCATGCCTTGATCATTCACCGACTTGCCTCATTCTTAATGACTCTATGTCTACAGAGATTTAATTCATATATGCACAAAGTATAGATGATTATTATATAATATCAAATCATTTTTATATAGTTGAATGTTTATTATTATACACTAGCTTAGTAACATGAGCAGCACAGTTAGAGAATATTTCAATTTAATATTCAATATTTTTTAGGATATATGATGGTAATGAAAAATGGACAACATTACATTTTGTTACCACTTAAAATTTTATATCACTATATCTTAAAGGTTATTATTTCTAGAAGATTACAGTGTTTTTATAATATATATCCTAATAGTGAATATGTTTTCTAATGATAAATAAAAATTTAAAGAGTAACATTTATTTATCATAAAAATGATATAATATATTTATTGAAGGATTGCACCAATAAAAATGAAAATTGAATTATAATTGATGTATTAAAAGAGTTTTATTGATTGGAAGTAAAGAGAAATATATAGTGTTAAATTATTTATCTTAACAATGTGTATTTATCTTCATCTTAAACGTGTTTAGGTGTAACATTTTACAATAAAGTAGGTAGATATAGTATTTCAAGTAAAACCGTTCTTGGAATATAGTTCCAAGGATGGTAATGAAAAACATAAAATGATTTCTATGTAGAAAAAAATTTAACATAAAAAAAATTGATGATTAGAAGTTTTAATATAGTAAATAAGTTTAACAATTAGGAATATGATTCCTAAATATCACCATTATTCAAAATGAATTTCATTATTAAAATTTCCCACTAATGATTTAGTGGTAGTGTTTTCTTAGATGTTCACATTGAGATGTGGTAGGGATTACATATGATGTAATATGGTAATAAATACAAAATTTATATAAACCATAAGGATGGTATATAAGTTTTTTCATATTTAATAAGATAAATAGGTGATTATATTTGTTTTCATAAACATTATTAATAATTTAATAATATTAAATTTTATAAAATTAAATAGAAACTTATATTTCGTCATTATTTTTGATTGTCTACAGAAATGTTTATATAGATATACAATTAATCGATGGAAAAACTAATTGGCCTCTCAATGTATGATATTGAGTTTATCACCAACTAATATTATTTTTCAGATTATTATATGTTATGATGAAATATTATGGTTATCTTGTGTAGGATTTTTTATAAAGATACATTGTATTGTTATAAGGAATATTAAAACGAATATGATTCATTATGTTCATTAGATGACCTACTATGTATACTACATAGAGTTTAATACATATGTATTTGATATACAAGGTGTACATAGATCATATTTGGGTCCCCATTAACTACGTTTAGTGAGATACCTAGAATAAGAACCTTCATACTTTGAAACCCAACTAATGAAAGTACATATTTTGTCATAGAAAGTATAGGGGTGTCTGGGTATGTTGTTGATCGTGTCCAAGATTGGATCTTAAGAAAGGTGGGATTCTTCCTCATATATAAAGGGTATGACATCTAGTTCCTCGATTTAGAAAGACTCAGTGACTGTGAAGATGCACCAAGATATTATATATCTATATGAATAAGGGATATGTGATTTTATTATATATAAGTATGTATAACATGTGATATACTCATAGATCAATTTATTCAATACTTAGAGAGTCATGAATAGATTAGTTTTCTATGTGGGATTGACATGCTCTATATCCCATTCTCTCTTGATGTCATGGAAAAAGGGAAAATATAATCATTCACATTTTCATATAATTAATATTGGTGGACATAGGTATATTGATACATTTTTTTTATGTGGATAAAAGAATATACCATTATAGTTTGAGTAAAAGTTATTATTTTCTATATTCTACTCTTTTACATACATAAATGGATCAAGAGATTCATATTTTCTGTCATTATTATATTGTCCCTTAGGGTAAAACATTTGGACTGACTGAATGGGGATTATATTTGGACTTAGGGTGATGCTTTAAAATTATTTTTGAGTTAATGAAAGTGAGTTTTGGATTTTTATTCACAAGGTATTTCTTATGATTGGTTATTTCATTTAGTCAATGATTTATTTTCAAAATTATTTTGGAATATATCTAAATTGATTTTTTGATATGGTTTCACAAGTTATTTTATATGTTAGAAAATAAGGTGAAATGGGAAAAGTATATTATGATTTTTTGAAAGTGGGAGATTGAAAGTGATAAACCTTAAATCCTTAAATCTATATATATGAATTGTTTTTATTATAAAACAAATATAATTTTAATTCATGGTATATCGATCTATCAAAATTTTAGTAAAATGGTAAATAGTAATAATTTATTATTCTCCCATATCATCTATAATTTGTTATGTTGTTTCATGAGATGAAACATTTGGGATTAAATACATATAATGCATGAAGCCATCATCATATTTATTCATGTGTTGAAATGAATGAATAATTGATAGGATAATCAAAGAGCATCCTTGATCGCCTATTAATTTATTAAATGTCCTAGAAGTGTATGTAAATTCCATTTGGTTAATTTGAACTTACTAAAATATGATTCAATATTTCTTGAAATAACATAGTAGGAGAAAGGATAACCCCACATATACAACAATAAATTAATATTTTCACATAGTTACACCAGAAATGTGTGATTATTTTGTTTTCAACATCTATAAGGTTTATCATGAAAATGAAAATATATTTGAAGGTGAAAGATATTTATAGTGTATATTAGGTGTAAGGTATTCTTATTTATATTATGTTAATCGTTTATTTTTCATATAGGATTAATATTATATTTAATGCATATCCTTTAAGAAGTTTCTTAATCGCTCCAACTTGATCTGATAACTTTTATTAGACTCTAAAATAATTCATAATGCTTAACTTAAGAGTTATGGATACCATCATGAAATTAAATTTTCAAGGTTGATCGTAACGTCAATTTCATAAACACCCCCTTTGAGATCATAATTAAGGAGTCTAATATGATTAAGAGTATTTTAGGAGATATTTATGATAATACATCAATTTTCTTTAATATGTGTTTTAGTGAAAAGGTAATTTTAGGAATAATCCTTGTATATTCTAAAACACAAGTTAATTGGTATTAATAATCTTCAGTGTTAATATATCCACTGATGTTGAGGTAATTTTTTTAATCAAGATAATAGGGTTGTTATATGTTAGGAACATATGATCTATCATATAGATAACCATGATATTGGAAATTGATTTGGTGGAAATGCCATTAATTTTATTTTTGATGAATTTCACTAATTTAGGAAAATTATGTGATTAATATAAATAGACATGCTTTTGGATAAGATTTTTTTAGTTTAGCAATAATGTTGTAATTATTTTTTTGATGTTAAGGCGATTTTATTGTGGATTTATTAAGATTTAGGTTAATTTTTCAATAAAATTGTATAATTTGGAGATTATTTTATTATTATGTGATATACTATTTTTGTAAGTTGACTTTATTGGATACTAATTTTTTATAGAGATAAATTATAAATTGATATTGGATTAATATCTGTTCAAAATCTTTTGATTTTTCTTTTTTTTAACACAGTCAGGAATATTTGGATGAATATTTAATATAGTTTTTTATTTAATGATTTAAACAATGAAATATGTTTAATTATTGAGGAATTTGAGATTAATATTTTATGTATTCATATAAAGGATTATTAATATTAGATATAATATTATCTTTTTATAACCATATTGGTTCAACTTAATGTATAAAGATAAGAGGAATTACTTAGTAGTTGGGGTTTGGCTTAGTGGAAAGCACCCCTTAATTCGAGCTATGTAATAGGTCTCCCTCTACCCAGTTAAAGAGGTATTTGCTTTGATTTAATAATAAATGAGACTTCGACTCCAACCTTTAAAAAAATTAAGAGGAATTACTTATTATCCTTTATTGAATCTTGTAATCCATTGGAAGATGATTTTAGTGATTCAAGCATGTAAAATTCATGGTTAATATTCTAAATATCATGTAATTATATATCCTTATTTTTTTAGTCTATATTCTAAATGATTCCCTCAAATATTGAGAAAAGATCTTGAAATTAATATTTTATCCATTGACCTTCATTTATGATTAATTGACTGTCTTCCTAATCACTTATTTAATATTGGTCCTGTTGTTATTAATGTTCTCTTTTCTACAAACTATATATAATTCTATCATTTGGATATTACTTTCGCCCCAATTTCTAAATATTCAATTCAAACTAATGTTATCTTATTTAGAAACCTAGTTTTGTGTTATTGCTTATGTACTTCTTATTTCCCCTTCCATATTTTCAAAATTATGTTCCTTTATACATTTTTACGATGTGAGTTTTCAACAAAGGTATTTTTAGTTTTTAAAACCTTAATTACCATGATAAACATTAAATTGTGAGGATGAAATTAATTAAATGGGAACTGGGAGATTTAACTCATTATGTTTTTATAGAACACTATGTTTGATAGTGTACAGAACAAAACACACCGAGATTAATCAAAATAAAAAATATTATTAATTTTGAATTGTTAAAGTTATAGTCTAGTTAATAAATTGGAATGAATGAATACTATTAACGACATTATTTAGTTTAAATATAATCACCATACATATATTATTTTTTTCCTAATTCTCATTAAATGAGCACTGAATTATTAGTAAAGTCATTTTATTACGTAAAATAACATTTTCTTCAAAAAATGATTTTACTTTTTAATGAATATAATAATAATATTATATAAATTTATAAATTTTATTTTATAAAAATAATAAAACATTTTAAATAAATATATCAAAACTATATTTGGGTGGAATTTTTGGATTTTTCAAAAAAAAATCAACATTTTTTGAATAGTGAAATATATTGATTTTTTTAAAACTGTCATTTCCTTTCATTAAAGAGACCCATTAAGATTTTAATTTTATCTCAATGTAAATTAATCAATATTTTGTTATATGTTATTATGTTAATTAAATTTAAATCATTATTATAATTTATTTTGTCATATATTTATTTTTGGGCTTAAAATTGCATTTTATAAAAAAACAATTTTTCATTACATTTATTATTTTAATATGAAACTAATTTCTAAAACATCAATAATATAAATCATGAAAAATTGATTCCACATTTATAACCAGGAATTATAAATTTTTTAAATATATATCTCAATATTTAGTCTTTATTAGTAGTTATTGTTGTAAATATTTATCACCATGATGAGGGTAAATTGAGTAATTAAGGTTAAAACTAATATGATAAAAAATATAAATTACTCTAAGGGTTTATTTTATTAATTAAATGTGTGATTTTTTTCCAACATAATCCAGGATTATGCTATTGTAATTTTAGGACATTTATATTTTAAAATGACTTATAAATTAATTTATGTTAAGAAATATAAAAAATGTCACACTTGTGCTTTTAAATTTATCTTCCATGTTCATATAGGGATAAGAATAATTTTGATTTAATATTAACCATTGTTTTGATAATAATGTAATTATTTTTATAATGGTGATTTAATTTTAAAATTTATTGATGAAATTATATCCTTAAATTATTATAGAACACTGAGATAGTTCTTGAAAAAGTGGTAGAAATATCTAGTAAATGATTTTAAAAACTCTAAAAGAATTTTTTTTGGTGAGATATATCGGATTATTAATTTTATAGAATGAAATAAAATATTATTTATTTTTAATTTTATATATTCTAATTACATTTTTATCATTTCATCTTTAATGTCAAAATAAATGAATTCTTCAAAAAATAGAAATAATGATATTTTTTAATAAATTATATTTTAATAAATTATTTAAAATTAATAAGAATCACAAATTTTTCTATGTGAATGGTATGTGTTAGATAATATCAACCATGGTCCATTTTATTGTAAATTTTATTTTTATAGAATCTTTATTGACCCCTAAAGTTTAAAAAACATTGATTTCACAATTATTAACAAATGGCTAAATGGGGAGGGGTTAAGAAATGTGACAAGGGTAAAAAAAGACTAGAACTATTAAATATTTTATTGGATGAGATTATTTAAACTAGTAATAATAATATATTTTAAATATTTCAATTTATATCCACTATTCCATGAAATTTAATTTTTATTAATTTAACACTTTATGTATTTTCAATAGTTCTCATCCTTTCAATTCTAAAAGGACACCTCCTCTCCTCTATTCCTCACAACTTTTGAGAACTCTTGTTTAGCAATGACATATGAAAATCTATTCAGAAAATCCCTACCCATGTCTTATATGTATTATTATGATGTTAGTTACAACATTATATGGATTAAGGTATAAAATAAAAGGAATATTTCTATATAAGTGGAAGATGAATAACATACATGACGAGTCATTCTTGAGGTAAATGTCATTATTTTTTAAATCCACTTTTAGTGTTTGTCTTCTAAATATTTTTATTTCATGTCCCCATCCACTTAAAAGTATCAATAAAATTATTTTTTATTCTTTTATGGTTTCTAAAGGATATGTTTTAACCATATTTTAATTTATTAACAATTATTTAAAAATGAATATTTTTAATTTTTTCCATAATTTTCTCTTTTTACACTCTTTACCAAATAATAAAATAATGATTTATTTGACATATATTGAATGAACCTAAAATCATTAATTTTGATTTAAATTATCCTCTGATTACATATTTCAATTTTTATGTTCAAATTAAATCATTTCCATAATATATTTTTTTTCATTTTAAGGTTTTTTCAAGAAAATGGGCTTTTCTCAGTATTTTTATATGAAAATGGAAAATGTTTTACTTATGGGATAATTGTTTTTAGGTTTTTATGATAATATAATGAATGTATAATTTTTTTATTCATGGTATGGTAATTTATCATTATAAATAAGGATAGGTGAGTCTAATATAGATTATAAGAACATTTGTGCCTAATACTGCATAAACAAATGAATGAGCATGATATAATTATTATAGTGGGTGAGCATGATATATTTCTCTAATACATTAGATAATGTTACTTATATTTAATTTTAGGAATTATTTATTTAACCTTCATTATTTCTAATATGGATTTAACTAGGCTCCAGTTATTTAAAACATGAGTTAACACGAGTTATGAATATGATTCTCCACGTTTCCTAAAAATAATTCTATTTTATTTCTATTGTTTTAATTTCTATTGTTTCAGAAAAAGGGTGTTTTTCTTGTGGGGATGTTTTTTTCTTATGTTAAAAAAAATATCATGATAGTGGTATTCATTCATGGTTTTTTATTTTTTCTACTAGACTAATGGATATATACTTATTTATCCTATACATAGAATATTTTTTAATATCCTCTATTTCCAAATGATTTTCATAGGGTTTAAGGATGAGTTGGAATACTGATGGAAAATATATATGGAAAAAGAAAATATGGGTGTAGTTTTAAAAACTCACACTTATAGAAATATTTATTGGTAAATATGAGTTTGTTTAAATTATCGAAACTCTAAATCTAATATTTCCTTAGGTGTTTATGACAACCATGGTTTTTATTACAAACTTAAACATGATTTATAATATAAAACGTCTCTTGATACAATAAGGAAGATTGAGAGGTTTAGTGTCTTTGGGGCGTAGGATCATTACATAACAACTTAAAACATGAAATACAACATCTTTATTGAAAACATTTTTACAAGACCACTAAATTCCCTCATACTTAGCATTGCAAGGGATAACCTGAGGGCATGCATAAGAAAAGGGTGAGCTATAAAGCTCGGTAAGGGAATAAACATGGAATAACATGATGAGTACAATAGATGTTATGGAATAGGCATATCAATAGATAAAAAGAGAAACATGAACATAAAGTCATGATAAAGCATGATAATAATAACATGGAAATGTGGCAACAACACTTAACATGGAACTTGCAAGTGCCAAGGCTCATTTCACATGGTGCATTAGTAAACCCTCATTGCACATGAAGCACGAGTAAACCCTCGTTGCAATTAAATTAGAATGAGTCAACACTCATTGCACATAACTTATCATGATACTATACTTTACCCAATGCATTTGAGCGTTATAAGGGCGCACCCTTCTTAAACATTTCATTTCATGCAAAAGTGTGCCACATGGATCATAAATCATGGATTCATAAAACATGATAATTTATTCCATGATAAAGGAATGTGGAACTCATACATGATACATTATAATCAATATGTAAATGTGAATAATGGTGAATACCCTTGATGGAGAAATGGTTATGGTATTCACTACACAATGGCATTGGCTTAGAAAATCGGTGCAATTTTGGCAGCGTAACGATGTGACATAAAAATTCATAAAAAGGTTGATGAGATAGAAAGGGGTGTCTCATAATATTTACATGAAATGGACAGTAAGGGGGTCTCATAGATACATGTCCAATAATTTTAATGGAGTTTAGATTCATGGTAGAAAAGTATTTCTTGAATGTAAAAGAGGAGAGAGATGTTCCTTTCGAAATTTTGACATAGTAATGGGTGTACATGGGAGGCATTTAATGAGAGAGAAAGGGGTCTCCCATAAATCAAAAAATAAGAGGGAAGTATAGGGGAGGTTCAAAACCATACACCAACATTTATAATTGAAATTAAAAGGGCATAACAATATTATCAAAATTGGACAAAAATGAGAAAGGAAGAAAAACCCTTACTTGGAAGTGTGATTACAAAGGCTAGAGAGAGACTTGAGAGAGGCTTCATGGGAGCTTGGGGCACCTTGGGAGGATTCTAGAGAGAGTAGGGTAGAGGTTGGACAAAATCCAAAGTATTTGATTGCGGAGGAAGTGGGAACATGGGTGGGTTTATATAGGGAAGGTGAGGGAATTCTTTATTATTTAGGCTTTGGAACCCTTTCATTAAACTAAACCCAACCAAAAACCACCAACACATGGTTCTTGTAAACGGTTTTTGGAAAAGGGAAGAGGAAAAAAATATTTTATAAGGCCAAATTCCAAACTTCTCAAAATGATAGGTTTTCTTATGTGGAGGTGAGTCACACTCCCGTGGAAAATAATTTAAAAAGACAATATGTTTAAGAAGTCTTGAAGGGTCCATTAATGCTTTGTAAAACAAGTCGAAACAATCCAAAATCACATTATTTTAATTCTAAAACATATATTTTCCGAACATAAAGCTTATAGTATTTTATTATATCATTATTGGGTCATTATGATGTCATAAAACACATTATATATTTAAACGGTATTTAATTTTTACCCAAAAATTTGATTGTCTCAGAAAATTATGAAAAATTAACCGTTGGATAATTTCAATGTCTTGATTCTAGAAATAATATTTATTTTATCTAAATAATTTTCTAAATATGTTAATTTTCACTTTTAAAATAAAAACCGACATTTATCAAAAACTCACGGGTTTTGACAAAAATGGATTTCAAACAATAATAAAAATTACAATTGCATTCATTAAATTATATGATAATTTATATAAAATAAAATTAATTTTAATAATAATAAAATTTTATTAAAATTTTATTTAATTCAAAAATCGATTAATTTAATAAAAAATATTTCTTAATTAAATAATAACTAAAAAACTATATGTACATTAAAAACTATTTACAATGTATCAATAATGATAAGAAGGTAAATTCATTATTATATAAAAAAATAAAGTACATGAACATAGTACTAGTGATTTGTTACATAACCCCTTAAAATAGCCGCATAAGACCTAAGGGAAAGGTGTGCGATGGTGACAGACTCTTGGGGTGGCTCGGACAACATCGCTAGAGTGGTAATCTCTATCAACTTCCACTTTTCCCATAGACAGTCCCGTTTGAGCTTGACATGGTGGAGCTCATATTGGGCTTGGTCAAGAGCGAAGCCCAAAGACGCCACCTCTTTCCCGAGCTCCAACAAATGGGCTTCGTATGGATCAATTCTACCGGATGAGGCCATCACTTCCTTTGTCTGAGTAAATTGGATTTGTTAAATCCCTATATTTATATTAATCATGTGATCACTGTTCAATGGCTATAAAAGTAACAGTCACAATCCATAACATAAAACCAAAGAAGTTGACATTTTATATAAACATTTTACATAAAGAGACATTTAACTAGATCAAGAGGGATTTTCCATTTATGAAACTTTGGGTCATTGCAGTGTGTATGTGAAAATATAATTCCACTTGATTTTGTATGTTTTGAATTACTTGAATTTGGTCACATTTAATTGTATTCAATTGGGTAATTTATTAGAGGATATGGGAGTACAGGTTCACTACTATTATAATGAGTCATTTTTTATTCAGGTTCAAGAACCATATTGTATTATTTTATTCTAAAGTGAGTTTATAATCATCTATTCATTTATAAAATAATATAGGTTGACAATAAATCCAATTTCATTATTTAGTAAAATATATTTTCTTCTATGTATAAATAACCAATAAATTTATATAATCAGAAAAATATTATATAATGGAAGATTAGTATAATAATTTTATGGAATATTCCAAAAAAATCAAAATTGGGAAACAATGATCATAAAACTAAATGTTTTCTATGATAATTAATTACTAATTTTTAGGGGTTGTGATTTGATTCTCTTAAAAACATCCAATATATTCTATAGTTCCTAAAATCCAATTGTAAAAAACATTCAATTCTTATAAGTGGATGATGTGTGTATGTTAATTATCATAATCCACTTCATGGATTGACATGTTATAAACCATTCTTTGTTTACTTATTTGGGGTGGTATCTGATGCTTATTTTAATTATAATCCCTTGTATTAGGTAATTGACTTAGATAATTACCATGTTTCCCACATTTAATATATTGATCTATTAGTGTCACCTAAGGATTATGTTTATTTATCATCATCATATTGAACAATGTAATAATTATTTATCAACAATTAATTTTTATATTAAATCCTTTTGGTCACATGAAACATCTTCTTTTTATTTATTGACATTTATATTTATATTTAATAAAACATTACTAACATGTTAGAGAATAAATCTTCATTTATCCATCATATTTATTCCTATAACATCTAAGAAACACTATTATTATCTACTTTCAAATGTTTCAAATTTATTCAATATTAAAATTGTTAATTATAATTCAGGATTTTTGGTTAGGTCGACAATAATATTACTTACAAAAATATGTTTTTTCTGGTATCTCATTATAGAAATTATTTTTTATTATCCATAACACCCATTATTAACATGGCTCCTCCTACTTGTATACATAAATTAAAATAGTGTAATCATATTGATAAAAAATGATTCAATTTTCTTATAAAATAATTATTTATAATATAAAAATAATTGATCATAAATAAAATATATTAAAAAATTTATACATTTTTAGGTTTCAATATGTTCTTTCATTCTTCATTTTAAGAAATTACTCACACTGTTCACAATGATAATGTGAATTACCAATGCTTATCCCACATGAGTTTCAAACATGGTGTGTAGATAGTACCACTTTTTCTGAATTATGTGAAGATTAGGTTATTACCCAAACCACATTTTTTATTGTATTACCCCTAAATGCATCTATGTTTGAGTCATAATCCACTTTTTTTTTTCTAGAAAGAATTTTACATCTAGGAAACCTACACACTATAATTTACAAAAACACTATGATGTTTTCTTGTAGATAGTAATATCCCGCATTTTGTCACATGGTTATGTTCTATAGTTAATGTCATCCTTAATATATTTCTTATTATTTCTATAAATTTTTTTGATACATGTTATTCAAACCCTAACTCCAGTAACCCGAAACATTCATTTATTACATTACATTAACACATGATAATATGGTCCACACCAAAATGGATTGAAAATATTAGTAGTCTTAGTAGACAAGATATATTCATGTTTTCTATATTATATTGGAATATTTTAAAAAAATCACTAAAACATCATGATATATTTATTTTTCCTTTTGTTATATCCTTCAATTCACTAAAAGACCCATTTTGTTGTACCTTGGGGAAGGAGATAAAATAATAGGTTAAACTCACATTCTCTCTAAGGTTAAATATATAAAATAATCTATCATATATGGAATACACATTACGATATAGTAAATATTAAATAATCATTCCATATAACTAATTACATGAGTGTTAGAAATATCTATCCATAGAATTGAAATGTTAATAATCACATGGATAAAAATAACTGAATTCATGGCGATGGAATGGATAATAAAAAAATATTATATATTTCATCATTGTCTTAACTTAGAAACTATTAATCCTTGAATGTTTTAACCCTAAAATCATTCACATCATAATGTCTGTAGCCATGTTATCAATCATGTTATCATGTTTATAACCAATAAATCATTCATACATTGGGTAGGAATATAAAAAATACCCAAACCATTTGTCTCATAACACCTACCCATACCTTGAGAGACTATATAATTTTAGGAACAACACATCACTTATTTAATTCTAATTCATACATCATATAAATGATGTGAATATCATGAAAATGCATAAAAAAATTCGTTGGTAATCCATATAAATTTATATTTGAATGAAAACATATGAGATATAAATAATTTACTCAGTAAATAAATATAATTACATGATTATAATCCATCTGGAGAATGAATTTCAATGGTTGTTCAATACAAAATGAATATTAATTATTAATCCTAAAAAATCTATATTTTAATAACAATATATGAGATATCAAAAAATTACACTGTTAATAATTGGAATAATATTTATATAATAAATATAAATAAAGAAGGTAGATTATAGGATTAGAGAATATCAAATGTAAAACTTAAAAAAATATAAGGACTCCACCTCAAACAATATATAAATTGAATCTCTATAAAATAGTTCACATTATTTAATTTTGATGATCTTTTTGGATTTATTGTTTTAGATAATTAAGCAATAACATTTACATAAAAATCCAATAAAATACAATTTTTAAACATCATCATAATATATAATTTTCACATAATACTTTAAATTTAATATAATCATTTTTTTCTTTCATGAAAAATATTTATGATTTTCATCTTGAATTATTCTTCATTCCTACTCATATGTAAACCCTGGGAAAAAAATTTATAATGAGGGATGTACAGAAAAATATCAGTTAAGGATATAAAATTAGGAAATCTATAAGACTAGTAATACCCAAGAAAACTCATAAAATTTATACCCTTATCACAATATTCATTTTTCATATGAAATTAATCATATACATAAGAAAAACATAAAAATATTTTTCGAATAAGACCTTTACATCTCACGGTATGAAATTTGATACATTTATTGGAAACATCAAGAATTATATTCGTAACCCATCTTAAAATGATGATATATATAAATGGACCCTAGATTAATCCATAGGATGAACTACACTAGTTAATTCCCTCATTATTATCTTTAATTATAAGGGTCATTACTCAATATATTGTAAATCTATACTGGGATCACACATTCATATATGCAATATTGGGATCACCCATTCTCAAAAGTTATTTTAGTCTAACCAATTTATATAATTTTTATCTGGATCACAAATAATAATATTTATTGTTCATGTTATTTATCATGATTAAAAAAATATTATTCTTTCACATTTTTATAATAAATCCCGTAAAAACCCTTTTGAACCAACTTGAAAAAAATTGGACTATCAAAATACCATTTCCTTTTAAAAATAAATATGAAAAAATATAAAATTCCTATAATAAATAAAAGAATGGATTTTATTCAATGAAACATGAAATATTGTAAGGTAATATATTTATAAAATAACGGTTATAGTGGTTGGAAAGAATTGTTGACATTGTATATGTAAAAATAAAACATTCTGTTTTCCTTTTTGATAAAACATTACATAAAAAGAGTCAATTTGAAACCCATTTAACGAATAAAAATGTGGCATAAAATATCATTAAAAATTAATTTACGTACAAATAAATAATTTCATCATATAATTTTAGGAATTTTTTTAGGGAAGAAAAATATTTAGAATATAATTATTACAAATATTAAAATGAATTTAAAAGGTAAAATGTCACTTTCCTCATGTCTCACTTGTGACATAAATTTATTATGTTCCAAAAAATAAAAAAAATTATTTATTTAGTTTTTATGATCCTTTTTAATGTTTATAATTATTTTTATTTTAATTATTTCCATCATATATTCAATTATTTAATCATTTCTGTTCACATCAAATTTTTACAGAATAGTCAACTTAAATGACCTATTGACATAGGTAGGTTAAATATGGTACACCGGTTCATTATTAGATAATATATAGAATAATAATCATGAATTAATTATATTTTTTATATATTATTATGAAATTTAAAATAAGTCATGAATGATGGTTATGGAAACAGAATAATGCAACAATTATGGAGATTCTAGGTCATGCGTACACATGAGTAATGTTTTCAATTTTCAAAGAGCATGAGGGAAATAAGGTACGTATCATTTTATTATTTCTTTAACTACACATACACACATACTAATAGACACACCGAAACAAACACAAACACAAACACACACACACACACAGATATATAGAATCCATGTGATGTGGTCACAAAAAACAAATCACACCACTCATAGGTGTGGTAATCCACAATTACACATGAACAATGTTATCATATTTCAGTTGATGTAGTGGATATAAATTATATGATATATTATATTTCTAATAAGATAAATTTATCATAATTATCATATATAAAAAATATAAATCCATCATTATTTCAATACATGATGGCCTATGATGGAAAATTAATTAGACCAGTTCCCAAAATAGTATTCTATAGTATAAATGAATAACAAATTCCGTTCCTATTTTATGGAACAGGATAACAATATAGGATATTACATAAATAAGGAAAAAATTAATATATATAATATACTTGTTTTATTATTTCATCATTTTTGAAAAAAATTTGTTAGAGGTATAAGAAGAAACAAATATAAAACATTCATTTAAAATTTAGCCATTTTCATTAGATAACATCCTTTTGTTTACTATTTAGCCCCTCTAAGGATGGATTTACACCAAAAATAATACATCTAAAATTTTTTGAGGGGTTTTGTTAAGGTATTCGGATAGGGATTGGTTCACATATAGGGAAAAAATGTTGTATGGAAGAGATGAGAGTAGGTTCCCTATTATAAATGGTATGATGGAGATTCTTGTAATTTCCTAATGTTTAAAATACATAAAAACAAATTTCCATGTAAATGTTGAAAAAATAAATAATATTAGAATATAGTGTGATTATGGGTCTAAATACTACCATTAAAAATATTGGACATGTTTATATTATGGTTTTACCAAAATTTCTTTGTTTAACCCTCATTAAATCTTTTTTTAATAATATTGAAATCTATGTTTTATAATATTTAGGGGCCAATAATGTTACTATATAAGGAAAAAGAAGCTCAAAAGACCATTTAAACCATATCCCATTCACATGGATGAATATAAAATTTTAAGGTATTTTATATATTTTAATAAAATATTTCTTATTACAAATTATCATTACTATTATTTTAGGAACAACTAAATTAATTTGACTTTGAAAACACATGACAAAAAAATAATTTGAATATAATTTTTTTTAAAATATCTTACATTTTTTATTTAATTATAAAAAAATTGGAAATCCATTACTCACCCAAACAATATTCATTTTAGAGGTTCAAAAATAATTAACTTGATTTCTATACTATTTTCACAAAAACATTGTATTCGCTGCATAATAATTTATTATAATTATTTTAAAAAAATTAAAAAATTAACATTATTAAAATATAAAAATTATTATCAAAATAATAATTATATTAATTAAATATGTGTAAATACTGACACATATGTCATGAAAAATTATTTAATATGTTATTTTGGCTTTTCGTGCACTATGCAATCATTTCACAAGCATTTGGATAGGATTTTTATTATATAACTCCAAAGTAAAATAAATTAATAAAAATAAACAATAATATTTTATAATTTCTAAAAATTGAATTTTCGTAATTTTCCATTTCAATTATGATAATTAGGGACCTTTGTTTATCTTTTCTAGTTCTGCACAAGAAGTACATCGACATTAAAAATGATTTTAATATTTATCATGAAATAATTTAAAATTTATTCGGGTCAAATTTATTATATGATATTTATATTATATTAACATAAATAATTCATCAAATAATTCTCATAAATTTATATATCTTATATATATCGTTTTTATATCATAAAAGATACCATATTCGAATAAAATTGTATTTTTCTTCTATTTACAAAACAAATAATATCTTCATAAAAAATACCAAAAATTCATAATATTAAATAAATTAAAATTTTAATTGAAAAAGTAAATAAATTTCAAAAAGTTAAATTCCTATATATGGATGAAATTATATTATATATCAATGTGAAAAATGTAATAAAAAACAGTTTTTTGGAAAAATGCGTTATAATCCAAAAATTAAAATTATACTAAAAAAATTTTAAATATTATTAATTTGTTAATAAATATAAAATTTATAACTAAAGGAGTCCTATATTAATTTAAGATAATATTAAATTTACAATTCTACTTTTTAGTAAAAGTACATATCAATTTCACAAACATTGGAATTTTCACTATTTGTCGATAAATCAATCTTTTTAGTAAAATCCCAAAATATCACTCTAAGATAATTTTGGTATGTGGATTATAAAACATTTATCCTTTTATTAATTTAAAATTTATATATTTTCCAAACATTTATATTATTTTTTCCCAGAAAATCAAAAAAATGATTTTTGAAGAAAATGAAATTTTGAAGCATAAAATACCTTTACAAAAAATTGGGTTATTATTTTCAATGAATAAATAAACATATTAGTAACAATTATTGAAATAATATATATATATATATATATCTTAATTTTTTAATTATTATTCATAGTCACAAATTAAATGGATATGTTATATTGGTCATATTTAAATAATAATATTTCATGGTTTGTTTAAATTCATCATTGTGTGTTACACCTACTGTCAATTAAATTCTTCCTTTTAAAATACCAAGGTGTTATATAATCCCCAAAAAATACAATTAGCTATTAATTTTAACTCGGTCTGGATAAATAAGGGGTTGACATTTGAAAATAAAATTATTGAAGTACATCATCATAAAAAGGATTAATAAAATAGACTTATGAAAACAGAAAATTAAATAATCATGTCATGTGGAATAACACATAACTAGGATTCAAAATAAGAGAATATTATTCGTATGTAAAAATTTTGACATTAAGTGTAACACCCCGATCCCAGTTTCTCAGAGTTGGTTAATTATTTTAATATATTGGCATGATTACAAGGAATGAAATCCCAAAGGACTGAGTAGGTTAGTTGTTTTGAAAAAAAATACAAAGGTTCAACATTAAAACATGAAATAAAAAACAACAAATATTTTTTATTTGGAACATCCACAACTCTATGTTTCTACCAGTAAGTGATTCATAATAAACCTCTTCATGTATTGATAAAATGAAACATAAGACATGGGTGAGCTCAGATGATTAGTAAGGATATGTAATACAGTGGAGTATATAATAAAAATAATTATTATGCATGTTTAATAACTAAAACACATGTTTTTAAAAAAGCATGAACATAAAATGGAAGGAATATGAGCTGAGTAAATATTAAATATTAAAGAAATATCATGGGTATTCTACTAGTTAAATAACTTGATGAAATTTAAATTACATGTTTCATAAAGAGGGGACAAATAATGCAATACATTATAAACATACCGTCAAGGCCTCGTTCCAAGACCACAAATAACCATTTTTTCAAGGCCTCGTGCTAAGGCTATAAATAACCATTGTGTCAAGGCCTTGTACCAAGACTATATATTGTCTCATGAGACCTACTGATGCACTGAGCGGCTATAGCGGGTTCCGACAAACACATACTAAGTCATATTAATTCGACTTATGAACATGGATTAACATAAACAACATATATGTTCATATTGAAACTAACATATGAAATGTAAATAACATTCCCCATACATTAAACATAAACACTAACCATTCGATGTAAATTGGTGAATGTTATCAAGATATAACATCCATTTTCAAAATAATATGAAACTGTCCGACAAATATTGTAGATGATATCAGATGATATAAACCTAAATTAAATAAAATATTCATCAAAGGATGTTGATATAAATAAAAATACATTTAAATGAGACCAATGAGAAAAATTTTAGTAAATAATCTGTAACACATTCCAAAGTGCCTCATGCCATCTTGAGGCATTCGAATAATAATCCCTTATAATATCTTGAGGATAAGGAGACTTTTGATATGATAGACCAAGGTTTAGTACATACACCACATGGATGGAATAAGTCTTGTACAATGCATATATCATATAAAAGTTAAATTGAGGTGAGAAAAATCTATTTTACTTTGGAAAGAAGAGTTCTTTTGGAAATCATTTGTATTTTTCAAAAATCTTGGTTCAGACTTTTATATCCTAGATATGAAAATGTAAGTATATTTAGATTACATTTTAGGCATTGCTGATGTCCCACTAATGTTAAATCATGTAAAAAATATTTTTAAAGAAGTGTTAGAATTAAAGAATTTTAGTGAGGTTTAAGAAATTCAATAAATAGATTTTAAAGGGAAAAGACATGGTTTCTTCCATAAAACCATTAATGAACCAAAATATATTTTCATGATATATTTTTTGATTTTATAAAGATAAATCAGGCTTAAAATAGATTATAGTGTGAAATTCAAAGTAGGTAATAATTTGAGAAGTTCTTTCAATTGGGCTTCCATTTAGGAAGAAGTTTTGAAATATTTTTTTAAAACATTTATCTAACAATTAAAAAAAGAAGGATTATAAATGGTAAACATATACAGAACATTCACGCATTTTTTATGAGGATTACGTAAGGAAAAATAATAATTTCATTGTGGTGAGTAGAGAATAAGAGCAACCCGAATGAAAATGGATGTTCACGTAGAAAATACTTAAAATTTGTACTCAATTAAATTGTATTGCCTAAAATTATTAATATTTAAATTAATAATATAATATCATGAAAATAAAGAGATTCATGATCTGAAACATTAATTAGAATTATTCATACACCATACAAAAGTAATAGCAGTGAATACTAAATATCTCACAAAAATGGATGTGATACAAAGAAACCCTCACCTTATTTCTAATGGTGTTCTTATCATGATCATAATGACCTCAATAATAAAATTTTAGGTTCATTAATTAATAATTATAGAACCTCCTCTACATTTAATTGATTTAGTATAACGTTATAATGTTCATTCATGGCCTTTTTGATGGGTTAAGAAGATCAATTTCATTGTTTTGGTCCTTTTTTTTCTTGATTGGTATACATATATAAAAGAATAGAGAATAATGTAAATTTATGATGGATGTCTAGAATTGATGTTATATGTTATTAGTTATGATTCATAAGGTTACATTATTGTAATTACAATTTGGTTACTTGGTGTGAAGACGAATTATTATATAAATTATTTAAGGATAACTGTTTGGGTTTATTAGCGGTTTTTGAACACAATGAACTCACGTTTCATTATAAATAAAAACCATGTGTAAAAAATATTATAAAACCATAGAGGGGGAATAATATATATATATATATATAATAGTCTGTTTCAACCATAATATTGGTTTTATTAGAAGAATTGAAGATGATAATAGAAATTTAAAATTGATCATCCTTGAATGTGGAAAATTAGCACATCTTAGATGGTGTTTTTTACTAGCATAAAAGAAGGGTAATGGAGAGATGAGAATAAAATATTATATAATCGTTGAAAAATTAAAGAACATGTAAGTAACTAGAGTTTTCATAATATTTTCATGAATATAGGATATGATAGATATGAAAATAAATTAACTAGAAATTAAGGTAAAAGAATTGAAAAGATGAATTACCTTTTGAATTAATCTTCCTTGAGAGCCTCTTTAGGGGAGAGTATTTGGACTTTTTATGTGACCAAGGGATGATGTAAGTGGGTGAGGAGATCAGGGAGATATTTTGATAGAATTTGGACAAGGAAAAAGTCTTGAGTAATGTAAAGAGTAGAGGGAGTGAGGGGGTTTAGAGTGAAGGAGAGAAGTAATTTTTGAATATATTAATCATTATTTTATTATTTTTCTGAATACTAGAAATAGTATTGATTATTGTGACCAAGAATAGTAATATGTGCATTTTATTTGAAAACAAGTGGTCTTACATCGGCCTTACATCACCTATGACTTAATAAACCATGTATTTAGTATTTATCATAAATTATTTTATTTTACTATTCACCTAAAATTTTAGTATTTTAGAAAAATACAAATAATTCACCATAACCATTTTTTGACATGTATAATCAAAAAATGAATTTAATTTTATCAAAATAATTTTCTAAATATGTGAAATTTAATTTATAAATAACATCATTATTTAATTTTAAAATACATTTTTTAAATTGAAAAATGATATTGTAATACTTTCAAAAAATAACTATGGTCTCATAAAATTATACGAAAAATCATTGGTCAAAAAAATATTTTTTTGTATCAACATTTATTAAAATGAATTTTAAATCCATTTATTAATTTAAAACATCAAATAAATATTCATCACTCACAAAAATACCAATACTTAATCAATAACTTATAAAATGTTCTTTTTTCATTTAAAATGTAACTATTATTTATTTATACATCCATTGGTGAGGTTAATATTCATAAAGGTAAGTAAATATTCCTAAGGGTTGGCTAAAATTCACCAAAAATTATTTTTTGTCTATCAGAATCCAAAATTCACCCTGAACGCAACCGTGTATGTTAGATTTTCAAAATTCAAATCACCAAAGTGGAAAAATTATTTTTATTTGATCAGTTATAAAAAAGTGTTGTTTTGTAGAGACTCAATGTTTAATTTATTCAATATTAAATTTATTTTTAAATCATTGAGGTGTTACATTATCCCCCCATAATAATTTCATCCTCAAAATTTTGAAAATGAATTTTGAATGTTAATGGTTGATACTGGAAAATTCAATTGAGGGAAACCTAGATATGGTTAAATTATCTTCTTAATAAAAGGGAAATGGATATTCACAATTTAATACAAAACTACACATTCTAATTGGATTACATGGTCATGTAAAAATAAATAAACCATCACGTTCAAATCGAAAGTGATAGAGAACACGCTCAGATGAAAGATCATTACCAAAAAAACATAAACTACAATTATAAAACAAATTATAATAGGAAAAAATTTTGTAATACCCTTTTCCTAGATTTAAAGAATTATTCCACTCTATAAGAGTTTAAATATACATTTTTATTTCATAAACACAGTCTTAACCAATGTTTGTGACTTGAACTATATAGTATTCATCTCTGAGTACAGGTTGCATGATGTAGTAACATTAATCTCTAAAAAAATCATACAATGATAAAATTAAACAATTTAAAAAATTGTTTAACATTAAAAAAGGCCATGATCTTATACTTTAGAATCATTCTTATATCAATACATTTTAGATCCTTGAACATGTGGTCTTTATCAATTATCATTTGTTTAGAACTCCATGATCTAAATAGTTCAATGCAGCTTCAACCTTTTTTTCCATTAATCAACATAGAACAACCCAAAATTTTCACATTCCTTACATGTGAATATTCTCAAAATGTGTCCTCATTATATATGGTAATAACTCAAATTACCATAAACCCGTATTAAAGACATGAATTCATCCTTACACATACTGTTATATATATTCCTTATATCCAAAAATGTTGTAACGTTTATCACTGATAACATAGACCACTTATCGACAGGTCAATATTTAGTTTTGAGGTATTCAACACTTATCTGAATGAATCATTTCTTCATCGCTATCTTCATCATTAGAAAAAAAAATGGTTGTCCTTCCCTGAATCATGTGTTATCAAAAAAAAATTCATTCCTGTAAATATATTGTCTTGGTACCATTAAAAATATGGTTTCAAATCCATAATGAAAAAGTATTGTAGTACAATACTAATATATTCCATAAATCATGTAACCAGTACATTGCTAAAAAATATATATTCAAATGACATGATTCTTGACTGGAAATATTAATCACTCTACATCATCTATGGAATAATCCTAAATTTTTCCTCACATAGTATCATCATTTGTGGTTTATTCCTTCGATGCTTGGGACATTGATTTTCATAGTGTCCCCTCTACTTGTAGTTGTAGCGTTGTAAATTTGAAACCCTTTTCTTTTCTTTGAAATCCTGAAATTTTTTTCCTTTTTCTACACTTATAAAAAACTCACATTCCCTTCAATCATTTACGATTTTGATTCTTTCCATAGTTATAAAATGTGGTAAAACCCTTCTTTCCCATCATCCTTTTATCCATATTTTCCTCTTCCATCCTCTTATCCTTTTGCTTCCCTCAAATACCATATGGCTCAGAGAATAATTTATATACCTTATTAAAACATGATACTATTTCCTCATATTATGTGGATAATTAGGATACAATCATCCATTGAAATGATGGATTAAGCACATGAGATATATGACCCTTCTTACTATTTATATCATATGAATTGGTGACGATCTCATTATTTGTACTAGAAACCATCTCTAATCAATATAATATTCTCTATTAGCTCATAAAATTATTAACATTTTATATATATAAACAAGGTATAACACATAAAAAAATGTATCCATCATAAATCCGAGAAACATATTCTTTGGTTACATTAGAAGAATAAATATTTCATAATGGATTGTAAAGAAAATGTGAATTATCCTATGCATATCCCCCAGGAGTGTCAAAATAGGTGCATAGTAAGGCCCATTTTCATGTACCAAGTTTCTCAGAGTCAATCCTAAAACACCTTTTGTGTTTTGTTACTCCTATGTAAATCTTTGCTAGAACCACATCCACTTGGAGTATCTAGGAAGGGATTTATTTTCTAAGAAGATATAAATAATATATTCCTTACCATAATTATAAGATGTTATTGATTGTGTATATTCATGTTTATCATAGGTTGTTGTTCCGTAATGTAAATTTTCCAAATCTAGTTTCCATGTTTTCTACTAAATTTATTTGATACCAACTGTGATGCCCTTACCCCAATTACCTGGAGCTGGTTCATTATTTTAAAACATATGAAAGATTACAAGGAATCAAATCCCAAAGGACTGAGTATTTTAGTTTTTTTTCCAAAAAAACTAGATACATACATATTTTTAACATTACATAATGAAATGAAAAAAAACATATATGTTTTATTGGGAAGATCAACAACTCTAATATTATCCCTACAAGTTATTCATAATAAACTTATTCAAGTACTGAAAAAATGAAACATAAGAAATGGGTGAGCTTAGATTATCAATAAGGGTATGTAATACAGAGGAAGATATCATGAACATAAACATTTGGCATGTTGAATAACCAAAAACACATGAATTTAAAAATAAACGTGAACATAAAAATAAAGTAATATGATCCGAGTAAATATTACATAATTAAGAACTATGATTGGTATTATAGTAGTCAAATAACCACATGAAATTTCAATTACAAGTTTCATACAGAGTGGTTGCATAATGTGGGACATCAAAACAATATTATCAAGGCCTCGTTCCAAGACCATAATAAACCATTTTTCAAGTCCTCATGCCATGACCCTACATTATCTCATAAGAACTACCGATGCACATAGGGACTATAACGGGTCCCACCCAACACTAACTAAGTCCAATGAATTTATCTAATTAACAAAGATAAACATAAACAACAAAATATATTCATATTGAAACTAACGTATGAAATGTAAATAACTTTCCATGTATATTAAACATAAACACAAACCATTAGAAGTAAATTAGTGAATAGTATTAATATATAACATTGACATTCAAACTAATTGGACACTCGTCAATAAAATATTATAGATGATATCATTAGATATAATCCTCTACAAAATAAAAAATTCATCAAAGGATGTTTACATAAATAAAGATTCTTTTTAATTAGACCAATGAGAAATTATTGAGGAAATGATCCTTAAACATTCCAAAGTGTCCCATACAACCATCAAACATTTAAATCATAATCCATTCGAATATCATGGTAATATGGAGACTCATGATATCATATACCAAGGTAAAGTACATACACCACATGCAAGGATTAAGTTGTGAAGAAGTCATATATCTTATAAATGTTAAATTGAGGTTAGAAATATCTATTTTAGTTTGGAAAGAAGTGTTCATTTGGAAAATCATTTCATTTTTCATAAATCAGGTTCTAAACATGTATATACTTGAAAAGAAAAAGTAAGTATATCATAATTACATTTTAGTCATTAATGAATTCCCATTAAAGTTAATTAATTTAAAAGGTGTTTTTAATGAAGCTTTAGAATTAGAACATTTTTGTGCAGTTTTACGAAATTCATTAAAAGCATTTTTAAGTGGAAAGGAATGTTTGCTTTAATAAAACTAGAAATGAATCAAAATATATCGTCATGGTAAAATTTATGATATTATAATGATAAATTTTGATTAAAATAGATTATAGTGTGAACTTCAAAATAAATATGAATTTGAGAAGTTCCTTGAATCGAGCACGCATTTCGAAAGAACTGTTGAATGATTCTTTTAAAAAAATTAACTCCCAATAAAAATAGAAGGAATGTGATTGATAAAAAAATATAAAACATTAAAACATAATTTATGAGAAGTAAAAAAGGATAAATAAAAATTTCATTTTTGGTGAGTAGAGAATAAGAGCAACCCAAATCAAAATGGAGCTTTTGGTAGAAAATAATTTCAACATTGTAATCAAGTGAATCATATGACCCAAAATTAATAACCATAAAATGATACATTAAATATCTTTAAAATAAATACATTCATTATATGAGATATAAATGGGATGTATTCATACACCATAAACATATAATATTAGTGAATACATAATATATCACAAAAATTGATGTGAGACAAAGAAACCCTTACCTAAAGTCCAATGGTGTTATTTCATGATCTTAATTACCTGAATAATCAAATTTTTTGATCATTATTTAATATCTAAATAACCTCATATACATTTAATTGATTTAGTATAAGCAAATTATGTTCATTCATGGTCCTTCGATGGGTTAAGGGGATCAATTTCATTGTTCGAGTCTATTTCTTTCATGATCGGTATACTTACATACATGAATGGAGAACCGTGTAAAATGAGGATGCTTTCCCAGAATTGACATTATATATTATTACTGAAAATATATATGGTTACATGGTTTTAAATTTCATTGGGTTACTTGGAGTTAATAGGAATCATTATATAAATTATTTAAGGAAAACTGTTTGAGTTAATTTGCAGATTTTGAACACAACGAACTCATTTTTCTTTATAAATAAAAACCAGGGGTAAAAACATATTACCGAACCATATAGGAGAAATAATACATATATTATTATTTGGTTAGACCATAATAATGTTTTCATCACTATAATTGAATACAGTAATATAAATTGAAGACCCATCGTCCTTGAATGTGGAAAATTAGCACATCTCAGATTGTGTTTTTCACAAGCATAATAGAAGGGTAAAGGAGAGATGAGACTAAAATATTACAAAATCATTAAAAAAAATTCGTACATGTAAGGTACTAGAGTTTTCATAAAATTTGGATGAGGAGAGGTGAGGATCGAAAAGAAAATAAAGGAACTTGAAAAGAAAGTAAAAGAATTGAAAAGAGGAATTACCTCTTGAATTAATATTAATCATCCATTAATGCTACTTTAGAGGAAAGGATATTGTCTTCTTATGAGACCAAGTGCTAATGGAAGTGGGAGATGATCTTAGGGAGATATTTTGGAATAATTTTGACTAGTCAGAAGTATTTATAATAGTGCATATAAGCGGTATTGAGGGGGGGTTATAGTGGAGGAGGGCAGTGATTTATGAATATCGTAATCATTATATTATTATTTTTCACAAGACCAGGAATAGTATTGATTATTGTTACCAATAATAGTTATATTTTCATTTGAGTTTGAACTATGAGGTCTTGATGTTGAGTCAATAAGTTTTTCCGTATGACTTTTCCATTTCTTCTCGTTTTGAAAATCACAAACACCTTATCTTTAAGAAAATATGTTTTTACGCCTACTTTCCTTATATACAAAAAATTTACTTTTCTAAGGAAATTTATCCTCATCATATTTTAATTGTCCATATCTATTTTTTTAAGTATAAAAATCGGATTCATACCTATAAACTCAGAATCCTATTAATGCTTTGATATGAAGCATTCTTTTATAGGATCCGAATTCTGGATACGAACTATAATGAAGTTCCACTCCAAATTCTGGATATGAACAGTAATGAAGTTCCATTCCGAATTCTGGATATGAACTGTAATGAAGTTCCACTCTGAATTATGGATACGAACTCTCATGAAGTTCCACTCAGAATTCTGGATACAAACTCTCATAATGTTCCATTCCGAATTCCAGATACGAACTCTCATGTAGTTTGAATCCGAATTATGATGATGAATTCTGATTAGGAATTCTCATTATGAATTCGAATGACAAATTCTGATTACGAATTTTCATTAAAAATTCAAATGACAAATTCTGATTACGAATTCTCATTAAGAATTCTGATGATGAACTCTGATTATGAATTGTCATTACGAATTCTGATGATGAATCTTGATTAGGAATTCTCATTCTGAATTCTCTTATTAAACAGAATCTGAATATCCTTGTATTATAGACTTCGAGTTTATTTAGACTCCAAATATATTTTTTGGTTAGACTATGAACTTCTATTTTCTTACACTTCTAGTATTTTCTTACACTTTGAATGTGTTCTTACACTCTGAACTTTTATTTGCCTACACTTCGAACTGTCAAGTTTGTTATAAAAAGATGTTGTGCATTCTGTTTCACACATTTTGTTATAAAATGATGTCGTCTATTCTATTTCTAACCAACCGTTGGTTAAGTGACATTTGTACAGGTCCCTCAGACATTAAAGAATATAGGGCCATTGGAGGAGGGAGCCGACCGTTGCAGCCATGCCTATAAATAGGATCACATTTGAAAGATCTCACAACAACGACAACGAGTTGATCAATCTAGAGACCACACGCTGTTAAGGTGATTTCTAGAGAGAGAATCTTTCATGCTTTGTGCATACTGAACCTCTCATTCAGATTTCTTCGTGCAACTCCAAATGTTAGTGATTACATTCGAGGGCTTTCGGGGATAGGAAGACAGATCTTTTCTAACTACATTGAAGTTGAAGGCTTCCAGGGATAGGAAGACAGAGGTGTTCCAACTACCTGGAAGTTGAGGGCTTGCGTGGATAGCAAGACATGGACTCTGATTTCGTATTAAGGGATTACCTAGGTGTAGGTAAGACAAACATTCTTGAACGTATAAATCAACAGACCTTTATTCAAGGTTGTTGGATAGCATTCTCTTTTGGTTAAAAGACTTATATCTTGTTACTTGATTTTGTTACAATTTTTTCCACTTCATTTTTTATGTTAAGGAAAGTATAACCATATTATACTTCCTTACACTTGTACCCTTTTTTTGTTAGATTCTATACGCTTTATGTTAGAATCTCCAATTCTAAACCTTTGTTATGTTTATATGTTTTGTGAATTTTCTCAAGTTTATCTTTGTTAAACTTATCCTTTTCATTGTTTAAGGAAAATTTTAACGTATACAATACACCTCCCTCTTTTATGTTTGCATATTCGATCCTACATTTGGTATTGTAGAGTATATCATACTCACATTTCATCTCACAATTGGTATCAAAGCATTGGTTCAATCTTAATTAATCTCACGATTAGATTCAGAAAAGAATTTTCCAGAGTCAGTTTCTCGAAATCAGTTTTCCGGAGTCATAGTTTTCATATTCACTTTTGTTTAAACTTTTGTTCTATATTTTTTTTTCATATATTTTCCGAAGTCAGTTTTCCGGAGTCATATTTTTTTGGATTCATATATTTTTATTTCATTATGAACTCTTGTTAATAACATGTTTGTGTATCCAAAGGTTATCTTAAGAATGGCAGCTTTAAACGTTGGATATATAAACAGTCTAAATCCTACCAGACCTCCTATTTTTGACGGAAATGATTATGAATATGGGAGAAATAGGATGAATGATTTCATTATCAACACTAGTGTTGAAAAATGTGTTATGCTTACTAGTGGTTATCAAACTCTTGATAAGGAAGTGAATACCATTAAAAATAAAGAGAATCATGATTATCAATTGAATTATAAGGTACGCAATACTCTACTTTGTTCAATGACTAGAAATATATATAGCCATATTTCGTCTTGTGAAACAGATAATTCTATATGGAAGAAACTCAAAGTTACTCACTTTGGAACCTCCAATTTTATTTAGACAAGAAGAGCTATGTTGACAGCTGAGTATCATGGTTTCAATTTTCCTTATGGAGAACCTATAAGAAAAGTTCAACAAAATTTATGACTATAGTGAATAGCTTACAATCCATGGGAGAAAAGGGTTTGGATGATGAGCCTCTTTAGATAAGATCATCGACATCATGCCAAATGAGTGGGAATCCAAGAGAACAGCTATTGATGAAAATAGGAAAGTCACTCAAATTTCCTTAGATGAACTGTTTGGAACTCTTCTTCAGCAAGAAACAATAATGAAGAGAGATGCTGATAATATCAAGAAGAATAATGGGAATGGAAGAGTTTCTTTTAGAACCACTTCTAAATACATGAAATTTAGGACCCCAGAAAGGGTAACTAGATCAAAGTCTAAGAAAGTTGTTATTCAGTCTGATTCCAGTGACACAGAGAAGTCTGAAAATAAGTTAGCAAATCTTTCTCAGAGAATGAACAAGATATTTTCTCAAAAGAACTATTAGAATAAGTACAAGAAGAAAGACTACAGAGATAAAAAATATAGAGAAGTTACATGTTACGAATGTAAAAAAACATTCCACATCAGACCCGATTGTCCTTTGTTGAAAAGAAAGTAAAATAAGGAAAGAAATTCAGAAAGGAACAAGAAGAAGTTCTATCGATCAAATCACAAGAACAGTATTAAAGCTAATGATACTTGGAGTGTGAGATGTGGTGATTCTTATGAAATTGAATCTTATGAATCTGATTCATCAGCACGGAAGAATATGGGATTCATTTCTAATACCACCTTCTCTAACACATGCTTTATGGCCAAGGTAGACTCTGCTGAGGCTTTAACAAATGTATCTCCTGGTAAGAATTACTATTCCGAAAATTGTACTTCTAATGAAGATACTTCATCCTCATAAAATTAAGGAATACCTTCATATAAAGAAGTTTCTAGATTTTCCATGTTACTTGAAGCAAGAAATTGAAAAATTTCTAAGAAATTAGACATGGAAAACTCAAGGGAATAAATTCTTAAAAAAGAGATTTCAGATCTTTCTAGAGATCATAGAGATAAAGATGAGCTTTTAGAAAAACATTCAAAAGATCTTGAGGAAGAAAATTCTGAAAATAATAAACTTTATAAAGAGTTAGAAAATGTAATTTCTATGAAAAATGTTTTCGAGACTAGATCTAGTTCCAAACATAATGTTTTTGAAGATAAAAACTTGGTTATAAAACTCAAGTTCGAAATATTTTCCTTAAAGAAGTGTTTGTGAAACTTTACTTTAGGTAAAGAAACGTTTGACAAAATGTATTCACAAATACGAACTTTAAGAAGCAATTCTGGATTTGGTTATACCCATGCAAAACCAATTTTTAGTAACAACTACTTTGTTCCTCAAAGTGCCCCATTTTGTACCAAGTGTCAATGTGGTAGTCACTAGGCAAGGAATTGTTCTTTAAACAAAATCAAATCTCTAGGATTTTAAAAGTCTTATTTTGCTAAGAAGATATGGGTACCAAAAAGTTTGTTATCTACCAATCTCAGATCCAAGAAAGATTGGATTCCGAAAGTCTAATTTTTCTCTTATTTTCTGGAATGTAAGGAAGGTACCAACAGCAATACATGGTACATGGATAGTGGATGCTCCCGGAACATGTCTAGTAATAGAAGATATTTTGAAAATATTATCAAAACGAAAGGAGGGAAAGTAACTTTCGGAGACAATGCTCAGGGAGTGATTGTGGTTATAGGTAATATCGTCCTTCTTGGAAAAACTCTTATTTCAAATGTCCTTTTTCTGAAGGTTTTTAAGCAGAACATTATTAGCATAAGTCATTTATGTGATGAAGGTTACCTTGTGAATTTTAGGAATGATAAGTTCTTAGTTCAAAATTACAATGATTAAGTTATTATCTCATCCCATAGGAAAGAGAATATTTACACTTTGAACATAGAAGAAATTAGGATCCAAGAATTACCTTGCCTTAGTGCAATAGAAGATCATTCCTGGTTTTGGAATAGAAGACTAGGTCATTGCAACCTTAGAAACTTATGTAAACTCTCTATGAAAAAACTAGTTAAGGATCTACAGGAGCATAGATTTGATTCTTCTAAAGTCTGTAATCATTTTCAATATGGAAAGAAACAAAAATCTAGTTTTAAATCAATCAGTGAAGCCTCAAAAAATGATGCATTACAGTTGGTGCACATGGATCATTTTGGTCCAACACAAATAGGAAGCATTGGAGGCAAGTATTATGTATTTGTCTTAGTTGATGACTACATTAGATTTATAAGGGTCTATTTTCTAGCAAATAAGTCTGAATTATTTTCTTATTTCAAAATTTTTAGAGCCCAAGTCAAAAATGAGAAAAACCTTCCATTGAAAACTATTCGTAGTGATCATGGAGGAGAATTTCGAAATTCTGATTTTCAATCTTTTTGTAGTAGTAAAGGTATTTCTCACAGCTTTTCAGCACGTAGAAGTCCTCAACAAAATCGTGTAGTTGAGAGAAGAAATAGAATTCTTCAAGACATAACTAGAACCATGTTGAGTGAATATTCCATAGCAAGATATTTCTGGGCTGATGTTGTAAGTACTACCTGTTACACTATAAATCGTGTTTTAATTAGAAATTTTCTTAATAAAACTCCTTATGAGTTATGGAATGGTCGAAAATCTAGACACTCCTACTTTATTGTTTTTTGTTGCAAGGTATTCATTCTGAATACTAAAGATAATCTATACAAATTCGTACCAAAATCTGATGATGGAATTTTTCTAGGCTACTCCACATCTTTTAAGGAATATAGAGTCTTTAAAAAAACACTTGTACTGTTGAGGAAACAGTACATGTAAAATTTGATGAGTCTGATCATTTTTTTTAAATCATCCCAACCTACATCTTCGGATGTGTTTTCAAAAACTGATTATCATCCTTTGACAGAAAATCCTTCTGATAAAGAAAAATGTCCAAGAAAATATTTCTGAAACATTTACCTCAGAAGACTTTCTACCTTATGTTGATGAACAGGTTTTACAAAACCTCAATCAGGTGTTTCATAAGAATTATCCTAGTGATAGAATCATTGGTGATGTAAATCAACCTGTAAGGACTAGAAGTTCCTTAAGAAATGAAATAGAACATCTACCATTTCTTTCCCAATTATAACCAAAAAGCACTGATTAAACTTTAGGTGATGATGATTGGATAAATGCTATGAAATATGAAGTAAATGAATTCGAAAGGAATAAAGTCTGGACCTTGGTAGAAAGACCTAAGGAAACATCTGTTGTTGGAGTAAAGTGGTTCTTCAGAAATAAGTGTGATGAAAATGGAGTCATTGTTAGAAATAAATCTTGACTAGTTGTTAAAGGCTATAATCTACAAGAGGTAATAGACTATGAAGAAAAAATTTATCCCGTAGCTAGACTTGAATCTATTCGTATCTTAATTGCCTTTGCAGCATTTTTCACTTTTAAACCTTTTCAAATGGATGTGAAATATGCTTTTCTTAACGGTTAATTTCAAGAGGAAATTTTTGTTGAACAACCTCCTGGCTTTGAAGACACAAAACATCCTGATCATGTTTTTAGACTTACCAAAGCTTTGTATGGCCTTAAACAAGCCCCACGAGCTTGGTACAATAGAATAATGGGATTCTTGTTTCAAAATAAGTATGTTAAGGGAAATGCAGATCCAACCCTTTTTATATTGAAAGACAAGAAAAATGTTTTGATTGTTCAAATATATTTTGATGTCATCATATTTGGTTCAACTCAGCAATCCTTAACTGATTCCTTTGTGAATCTAATGAAATATGAGATTCAAATGAGTATGATGGGTGAGTTAACATTTTTCCTTGGTTTTCAAATTTCTCCAAAACCAAAAGGAACCTATATATCTCAACATAAGTATATTAAAGATCTTATTAAAAATTATGGATATAACAACACTAAAAGTATAAGTACTCCCATAAGTACCTCAAAAACACTTGATCTTGATGAAGCTAGGAAACCAGTGGATCAAAAAACTTTTAGAGGTATGATAGGAAGTTTGATGTACTTGACAGCTAGTCGTCCAGACTTAATGTTTTCAGTATGCTTGTGTGAAATATATCAATCCAATCCTAAGGAATCTCATTTAAAGGTAGTGAAAATAATTTTTCGCTATTTAAAGGAAACCATGGATTTAGGAATATTTTATACCTCCAGAAATTATTTTGTTCTTAAATTTTTTTCAGATGCTGAATTTGGTGGGTGTAGAATGGATAGAAAGAGTACATCCAGATCCTGTCATTTTTTAAGAGATTCATTAGATTCATGGTCATGCAAAAAGCAGCACTCAGTAACACTTTCCATTGCTGAAGCTAAATATGTAGCAGCTGGAAGTTGTTGTGCTCAAGTGTTGTGGATGCAACACACACTCACAGACTATGGTATGCATTTTACCAAGACACAAATTTTGTGTGATAATACTAGTGCCATTTCCCTTAGTAAAAACCCATCATATCACTCTCGTGTAAAGCACATAGATATTAGGAATCACTTTCTTAAGGAATCACACAAAAAAAAGATATTATTCTTCAGTTTATCGGAACACAAGATCAACTTGATGATATTTTCACAAAAGCTTTACCTTCCGGTAGATTTGAATCCATTAAACATAAGTTAGGAATGATAACCATAAGGTAATACTCCTTCATTAACAACCTTTTTAAACATTCTCATTATAGTTATTAACTCCTTTTCATAGGGGGAGTACATTTGTTTGTTAGTTTGACAAAAAAATTCATAATGAGTCTTTGAAAATTTTCCGTAATGATGTTTTTTAGTTTTTTTTGGAATTTTCGTAATGAAATTTTCGTACTAGAATTTTCATAATGAAATTTTCATACTGGAATTTTCGTAATGAATTTTCGTACTGGAATTTTCTTAATGAAACACTCATACTGGAATTTTCGTAATGAAACTTTCGTACTAGATTTTTGTAATGAAACTTTTGTACTGAATTTTTCGTACTGAAGTTTTCGTACTGAGTAATCCGTACTGAGTTTTTCGTACTGTGTAATTCGTACTGAGTTTTCCGTAGTGAATTATTTTTTGAATTTTTTTGTGTAACAAAGATTTTTCTTAGTCAAATTTTCTTCAAGGATAATTTCACCTAGTACAAACAATCTTCCTAGACAATCCAAAAGGTATGATTTCCATACATAAGTTTTCGTAATCATATTTTTCTTGTTGTTATTTTCTTATGAGTTGTAAAATTTCTCAGATTCATTTTTTCTTAAAATCGAAATGTTTTTTCTAGAACCTCAAAAGATCATATTAAAGTTTCCTTGCGGCATGGTTCTTAACCGTCAGATCTAATATCAATGATTATCAACCATTTGATCAATCATGGAAGCTGAACCGTCATATCAATGCCTATATAATGGGGACCCCCGAGGGTTGTCCCAAATCAGTTTTCAAAGCTTACAAGTCCAGAAGATTTGCCTCTCTTATTTAAGGTCATTCCGATCTTTCTCAACATCATTATGAATCTCTCAGAATCATTCAGTTCCGAATGTCTGCTGAAGCATCTTCTCAAGAAATGTCAACCGCGAAGCCGATTTCCAAATGGATAGTCTCCAGGGAGAGGTTGATTATCTATATTTCTTCAATAATTATGATTCCCTTATCTCCAATAATATTAATTTCAATGGAAGGGAAGATTTTTGTTTATCTAAAAAAGAAGATCAAGATCTGGTTTATACGGATCTGCTTATTTAGTTCTATGAGTCTATTTACTTCTGTGAGGAAGATGGTAGAGAGAAGATTTCGTTCAAGGCATATGGAAAGACTTACAAATTATTTTACACCATGGCTGCCAGCCTGGTCGGACATAATTATGAGAAAGAAGCCTAATTTTGTTCACACAAATTTCTTGATGAGCAAGGAAGCTTCAACAAAGAAAAGGCTAGGGAATTCCTTGGTCTTTCATAGGATAGAACCACGAAGATTTCTCATGTCTCCTCGAACAATCGGATCTTACAATTGTTGGTGCATGGATGTTTCGTACCGAGAAGGGGAGACAAAGATAACCTTAAGAAAATTGATATCTACATCTTAGATTTTCTGGTAAATCTAATGAAGATTAATCTTATTAGGCATATTCTTATTACAGTTAAGAATATTAAGGATGGGAATCTATGAGCTCAGATTTTTATGTATCCAGATTTGCATTCCAAATTGATAGTTCGAAGTCTAGATTCCTTTAAGGTAGCTTATAAATCAAAGTTGAGGAAATTCAAGGTTATGATTATTAGTGATGACACCCTGAAGAGGATATTTATGGGTTTTTCTAAGGAAACTGGTGAGTTCTAAACTCTACCAGGGGGAGAGGTTGAAGCC